>OZ005651.1:107333723-108031223 GCA_963930645.1 Salticus scenicus
CACACATACATACATCATCGTAAAAATAGTGAAAACGGACTCGTTGGACCTCGAAACGTATAGAAACATCAAAATCTCGAATTCGGATTTTTGACATGATTACAATACTTTCCTCACTATAGTGTTCGGAAAGTAAAAAGGACAAAAGAAAGTCGACTGATCTAAAACTGAAATTCGATTTTAAAGCACCATGTTTATTGCATTATCGATGTTTTTATGTAAGAAAAAGATTATACACATTAAAAATTTTGACAGTGAGATTTTAATGTATATCTAAGTTTTGAGGTTTCCTGAATTCATTCTTAAAAATTTTACGGTAATATACGAGTACGTGTATGTATATATATATATGTGTGTGTGTGTGTGTGTGATTGTACATCATAACCTCTAAACGCTTTCTTTATTCTTTTGAGCTAAAATTTTGAGATAGTGTTACTGTCGAATGAATTGCAGATTGTGTAATGGTATATTTTAATATATGCATGCTCGTAGAACTTGTAATTCAGTTATAAAAACACACACACACAAAAAAAAAATCTTATTTATTATGGCCTAATGGCTCAAAATATTTGCATGCTAGCATCTAACCTAAACATTCGATTCAGGAAAAATTGAGTAGGCTTGTTACAGGTCACCATGGACATAAATATATAGATTTCTACGATTGCGGGACAAAGTTTACTTAGGGATACGCAGTACAATTTTTATATATTACGATATATAGACTCAAATAATTTGAAATTAGGTTTAATGATGTTAAATTGTTTAAAGAGAACAAGGCTGATATATGTTAGTTTGAATCTTTGATTCGCTAAAGTATGATTACTATAAAAAAAAAAGTACATGCATATTATTTGTAGTTTTTTTTTTTTTTTTTACAGGGAAACAAATATTAACAAGTATTATACCCTATGGCTAATTTCCTAAAGTGCATTAAGTTATTTAAAAAAGAATGAAACCGATATAGGTTTTCTTAATTTTTTACAGTATAGTTTTTACTGGAAATTACAGCTTCCCAATTATAGATATATACGTCTATATATGTGGCGGATTTAAGAGGGGGCTAGCAAAGAAAAAAGAAAGAAAAAAAAAAAAAAAAAAAAAAAACACTGACATCCACAATTGAATATTGCAGTTGTAAATTTTTTATTGGTCTAGAATAACACTGAAAAATCTTAGCCTCCCCGAAAAGTCAAGTTCTGGATCCGCCACTGGTCTATATTTCAATTATATCCCTTATTTGAAAATAATGTAACATAGAGAATTATTATTATTATTATTATTTTAAGTAAATTTATAAGATTTTTTCTTTCTTTCTTTCTTTTTTTTTTATAAGAAAAAATATCAAGTGATTTTTTTTCCCTTGTACTAGAAATCCTGAATTTATAATTACAGTCTTAGAATAAAAAACTTCTAAAAATAATACATAAAAAAAAAAAAAAAAGAAGGAAAATCAAAATGAATATTGAATGCATAGCAAACAGCATTGATAAAATTAAGGATATCATAAATAAATAAATAAAAACAATAATTATTAAAAAAAAAAAAAAAAAAAAAAAAAAACAGCCATAAACAAACCGCTGCTGGCCCATTAATGAGAAAATCAAAGGGTCAATGAAAGCTGCCGGCAGTAATATGAAGATTTTATGTTTGCCACAGCTGGTCCACTGAAGGTTGCCAGCAATAATACTAAAAAATTATGTTTGCCATCAGGTGGCCCAACACTGGTCCATTAACAACTTCTAGCCTAATGTTGGTTGCCACCAGTGGCCCACAACCTATTTTCAACCGACAGCTAGCTGCCAGCAATGACCCATCACAGGCCCACTGACTTATTCCAATCGTACGGCAGGCTGCCAGAAGTGGATCTGTCGAATGCGGCCACCTGATGGCCGGCGTAACATATTCCCTTTGGCACCTTAACTTTTGCCACCAACGGGCCAGCAGCTGTTATTGTTGGCAACCAACACTTAGCCTCGTGTTGGCCATCATCCCAGGTTTTGCTGGGGTTAGAAAGAGGATTAAATGACCTTTCAAATTATACTGGTTGTTAAGAAATGGGATAATTAGTCTTTCGTTGAGGGCGGTTCGAAAAAGACGATCGAATAAAAGAGAAATTTTGGACCCTTTTTAAAACTTTTTTTTTTAAATATAAAAAATTAGTATTTAAAAAAAATATATATATATCGCAAGAATCGGTAATAAATGCTCGTATTTTCAAGATATCGAATCGTTGTGCAGCTCTCGCTTTACAAAAACGCGCAAAATTTTCCCTCTCTGCTTCTTCTTTTGAGGAACGTGATGAATTCTACTTGGAGGGTAAAAAATACGATCCGCTGGCTTTTTAATTAGACATAAGTTGACGTTTTAATTAATATCTCCAGAATGAATTAAAATTTTTAAATTGTGTTTTCAGGAGCCCCTCGGGAAGGTTCCTGAGCCACCCGTATGTCAAATTTTGTACTTCTACGTTTAGTAGGGGCTGAACGTATAGATATACACGCAGACAGACATATTCTTTTATTATTATAGATATTACAGGCAAACAAATACCCAAAATATGCATCACCTTTAAATGTAGAGTTTAAATATTAATCAACGTACGTTTTTCTCCGACAATCTGTTTTTTATCCTTCTGTGCACGAAATAAAACTTCAGCTGCTCTCTAATATTAACAACCTCACAACGGTTAAGTAATTCATACATATTAAAACCATATCAGGAAGTTTAAACCAGCATTTAAACACACCTGCTGTTTTACACTTCTGTTTAATTTTTATTTATTTATTTACTAGCCGCCTTCGGCGACCATTTGGTTCGCGATCCTTGAAAAATCCGATTTTACGAAACTTCCGCTCGGTGGCGCCAGCGGCTCCTTTTTTCCCGTTTCAGGTCCTACAGCAGCTTACTGACATATAGTAAAAATGGTACCCCGTCAAAATAGCCCAAGACAAAATAGCCCCGACAAAAGAACCCCGACAAAAGAGCCTTGACAACAAAACAGCCCCGACAAAATAGCCTCGACAAAACGGCCCCGACAAAAGAGCCCCGACAAAATAGCCCCCGACAAAATAGCCCCGACAAAACAGCCCCAGGACAAAATAGCCCCAGACAAAATAGCCCTGACAAAACAGCCCAAGACAAAATAGCCCCAGACAAAATAGCCCCGACAAAATAGCCCCAGGACAAAATAGCTCCCGACAAAACAGCCCCGATAAAATAGCTCCCGACAAAATAGCCCCCCGACAAAATAGCTCCAGGACAAAACAGCCCCGACAAAATAGCCCCCGACAAAATAGCCCCGACAAAAAAGCCCCCGACAAAATAGCCCCCGACAAAATAGCCCCGACAAAACAGCCCCGACAAAATAGCCCCAGGACAAAACAGCCCCGACAAAATAGCCCAAGACAGAATTGCCTCAGCAAAATAGCCCCAGACAAAATAGCCCCGACAAAACAGCCTCGACAAAATAGCCCCAACAAAATAGCCTGGAAGCATTTATATGATTTAACAGAAAATTTATTTAATTAACTTCTCGACTAGCTAGATATTTAGAATAGCTCAAAATACGATGACAATGCATTTTTTTAATACTTTTAGACAATTATTTTGGGTCCCCGCTGCCTTCGGTAGCGTTTTTATGATTCAATAATCATATAACTTCCTGACTTTAAGGTCTGCACGGGCCGGGTTCGGGGCGAATTTTTAAATTTGCGCTCGGCCCGGGCTCGTGCTCAGTTATTTTGTGTATACTCGTGCCGGGCCGGCGTGGATGATATTTTTTCCGGTCCGTGTATGCCCGAATCTTTTTTTAGTTTCCTCGTTAATCAAGGAAAATGAAAAAGATAAAATATTTCTTCAGTCATTTATTTTACATAATTTCACAGGCTTGTGTAGCACATAAAATTTTATTTTGTTAAAATTGTCTATAACTTCAATTAAAATGAATATCAATGTGCCTGTTTGAGATTTCATTTTCCGCAGATATTTTTAGCATGTCTCGAAAATAATATATTTTATTTCATGTAATATTAGATGGTTCTTATTCAAAATAGTATGCATGTCATTATTAGTTTGCACACATGTACAAACAAAAGAAATTAGATACGTTAGTGTGTATAAGGCTTTGTGTCCTACGGTCTGAAGAGTTTAGGTTGTATAAAGGCAGTAAAAATCATTCCACTGTAACTTTTTCGCGAAAGCTCCTTTTTCTTATCTCCTGTGCACTGGATGAAAGTAGCACCATTTCTAGCATGTACAAAAGCATCTTTTCTATTGAATATGGTTGGATTAGCATTAAAGTTTTGTTTATCGGATCACATGAAAAATTCAGCTACATTACGGTATATAAGAGTAAATGGTTGAAAATGCATTTTTAGTAGTATTAATTATTTTAAATACTGTCCTATATTGTTTGATGAATGCTAATATTTTTGACTCGATTTTCTGTCGTCCTTTGAGTCTTTTGTACGTCTGTAATAATGAATTTCTGTTTATATATAATTATCTTGTAAAAGTTCAGCAGCTTTGTTAAAGGACATTCTGTTAATTAGCTGTATAAAATCTCTACAAAACACATACTAAAAATTTTTTTCATAGAAAAACATGCTTTTTTTTTTTTTTTTTTTACATATTTTTGAAACGGGCCGGGAGGGGCTTGGGCCTCAAAATTTCAGCCCGTGCAGACCTCTATCTTGACTAGCTAGAAATTTGAAACTTTTAGAAAAGCTCAGAACACGAGGACAATGCATTTTTTTTATTACTTTCAGCCAATTATTATGGGTCCCCGCTGCCTTCGGTATCGTTTAAACATACCTGGTAACTTTTATAATTTATTCCGGAGTACTGTTAGCTTCGCCCTTTTTTCACACCAGTATGATTGTAGAGAAATTTTCTCCAATATGTAATTACGATGAAATAAGAAGAAAAGGGCTTTTAAAATATACTGGTATGAATAAAGGGCGAGGTTAACAGTACTCCGGAATAAATTATAAAAGTTACCAGGTACAGTCGGTAACAAAAGTCTCCGAACACTAGCAAAAATTCCTATGTAAAAAAAGTAAAGTTAATACTGTTTTGTTAAATAAATCCTTGTCGAATCATGTTCTTAGACTAACTAAGAACAGGATTCGACAAGGATTTATTTAACAAAACTGTATTAAGTGTACTTTTTTAATATAGGAATTTTTGCTAGTGTTCGGAGACTTTTGTTACCGACTGTATGTTTATATGATTCAACAGAAAAATTAAAAAACATTGTATATAAAAAGTTCTTTTTATCTTGTAATTATTTATTGTAAAACATAATGTATTTTCATAAATTGTAAATGACTATTTTTTTTTTAATGTGGATTTGTTATTTTCTTTTATATACCTAAATAGGAAATGAAATATTCCTGAAAATTTTTTATTTAAGGTTTTCTATGAATTTGCACATTTCGAGATATCTGTCTGTGTGTGTCAGCAAAAGTTCTGGTCGCTGTAACTAAATCAATAAGCAGAATTCAACAATACTTGATTTTGTTTTTTCATCTTGAGTTAAATTTGTTCTGATTAACTTTTGTGATACATCGCCAAACAGGTGAGCTTTCATCCAGCGATTTAACTTATTTATTCTAAGGCCGTGGCGAACTCTCATTTGGGGCCTACTGTCCCTTAATCTATCCTCCAAATAACTTTACACTTTCATAATAAAAAAAAAAAAAAAAAAAAAAAAAAAATGCATAATTTTGTTTTAAAATAAAAATGATTTAATCAGCAACCACTTCAACATTATGTGTACATCGACGGCAGACGTCAGTGTTATGCTTCACTGAAATAATTTAATCTTGTGTAATTTTAAGCAACAACAACAACAACAACAACAACGAAAAAAAAAAAAAAAAAAAGGACTGAAAAGTGGTGTAGTTACGTTGTAAATTTTGTTTAAATTTGTGTTTATATCGGCCGAAAGGTAGCGCTGATGCTGATATGCTGTCATTTTCTTTGTTTATGAAAAAGTTTATCTTAAAATATAACGGTCATAACTGCATCATTTTTTAAATTCTGTGAATATTACACGAAATGTTGTTTGTTATCGGTCGGAAGGTAGCGTTTTTTGTTGTAAATGTCTCTGAATTTTCCTTGCCTATGAAATACTACACATCAAAATCTATTGTTTATAAGTGCACCATTTTTTCCTACTGATGTTTAAGTTTTTGTGTGTATAGGCCGATAGGTGGCGCTAATACGCTGTATTTTTCTTTGATTCTGAAAAAACTATATGACACACTTCCGGTTATCCAATTTTCACCAAAAGTTCGAAAAATCATATGTACACCAGACCTGCCTCAATTCTTAAGTTTCGTAGTTCTATCTCTTTTTTTTTTTTTTTTTTTTGAGATATGATAGTCAGAAGATTTTCCATGTACACAGAAAGATACATACAAATTTTGTCGGCGGCTGTTTTGTCGGGGCTGTTTTGTCGGGGGCTATTTTGTCGGGGCTATTTTGTCGGGAGCTATTTTGTCGGGACTGTTTTGTCGGGGCTATTTTGTCGGGGCTGTTTTGTCGGAGCTTTTTTGTCGGGGCTGTTTTGTCGAGGGGCTATTTTGTCTGGGGCTATTTTGTCGGAGGCTATTTTGTCGGGGCTATTTTGTCGGGGGCTATTTTGTCGGGGCTGTTTTGTCGGGGCTATTTTGTCTTGGGGCTGTTTTGTCTGGGGCTATTTTGTCTAGAGCTATTTTGTCGGGGCTGTTTTGTCGGGGCTCTTTTGTCCTTTGGGCTCATTTGTCGGAGCTATTTTGTCGGGGCTTTTTTGTCGGGGCCGTTTTGTCTTGGGCTTATTTGACGGGTCACGAGTAAAAATAGCTTTATTGAAAAATTTAATCACATTAAATTCCCGCTCGGTAGCGCCTGCGGCGCCCTCTTCTCGTTTAAATATCTAAAACAGCCTGTTCGCTCACCCTGTTATGATCTTTCAAAATTCTGACTTTAGCAAAGTTCCGCTCACTGGCGCATTCTTCCCGTTTTAGAACTTACAACAGCTTTCTCTCTCATAGCGCAAATAGCTTTGAAAATTTTAACCGTAACTGCGGGCTAAATAGTGTTAAAAATCCTTAATATGAAATGCGAGCGGAGTATCGGAATTCGAAAGCCTGAATCATAATTAGAATTGGAGATATTGTAACAAAGGTGTTCTGACTTTTCTGTGGTTTTCTCTGAAACTCCCGTACGGAATTTAATATAGACCTTATATAGATAGACCACGCATCCCCCCTCATTATCTGTCTGAGACATGAAGTAGCTTCCCCAGCGAAATTATCACGTGATGCAGATCAGGAGAGAGAGACGAGAATGAATGTTATGTGATTTTTCCTTAGGAAATAAAGTAGTTTTGAGTTTTTTTATTTCTGTATTGTACACACATTTTTTATTTAAGCCTTTAGATTTACGCATCGTTGGAAAGCTAAAATGTCATGGATTAATTATAAAAATATTTCTTTTGTGAGAAACCATTCTGAAGGGGAGAATTTTTTGTTTGAATTCTTACAAAAATAAGTGCGTTCTTATGGAAGAATCTTCCTCAACTCTCTGTACGGCGCTGACCACAAAGGATGAAGGTTTCAGATGTTGAAGACATTCATTATAATGGGAAGTCCTATTGGTGGCGTAGTCTATATATATACGGTCTATGGAATTTAACGACTTATATCACCAAAAACTAAATTATCTAGACTTATATCAGTTTAAAAGTTCGCAATATTTTAAAAGATGTGTTATAAGTAATTAAATCATAATTAGAATTCTAAATATTGAATTACTAAAATATCAATGCGCCCTCTGGCGGTAGAGATTTGCAACATATACTCTTCAATTCCAATTCAAATAACTTTCAAAATGATAGACTACTTATGAAATTATGTTAATTAGAAGCTGAGATACAAAGGTAATATAAACATTTTTATAAAAATATTTGCGTCTGACATATCCATGGTTTTCCCCGAAACTTGCGTAATTCTGGGCTATATAATTTTAAAAATCCTTAGTACAAAATGTGAGCGGAAATTGAAATTCGAAACTCTGCAAAATATAAAAGAATAAAGGAGTTCTGTGTTTTCCGTGTCTCCCGTTCCTTTTCTACATTTTTGCCCCCCCCCCCACCTTTCCGTCCCTCAAATAAATTATCTCAATTTAAAATACTACAAAGTATAAAAGAAAACTTCATCTTAACTTTTTTTTTCTTTTTTTAAGTGACGTGAGTCGTGAAACTCCCGTTCCTTTTCTACATTTTTGCCCCCACCTTTCCGTCCCTCCTAATAAATTATCTCAATTTAAAATACTTCAAAATATAAAAGAAAACTTAATTGTAACATTTTCTTTCTTTCTTTTTTTTTTTTTTTTTTTGGTGACGTGAGTCGTCAAAAATATAATTCCCAATAAAAATGTAACTTTTTTGTTTATTCACATATTTTCATGAAAATTGAACTGTAGCTTTATAATATGCTGTCTAGGCCAAATATTAAATTAAATGTAACGCGAATGAAAATTTTAAAAAGTTTGAAAATTGCATTCCCCCCCCCCCCACTATAAAACACGTGACATCTTAATTGGTTACAATCATTTCCTTTTTTATCGCAGACAGTCGTGTGCAGTTGAAATGATGTTGCTACCTAAAATTCATACTTCAGTTAACTTTAAAAAATCTAATTGTTGTATCGATAAGCCGCTTGCACTCTTAGATCTAGAAAAATCCCCCCTTTCATTTGGTACCAAATTTGTAACTATCGGACTAATATTTCTAATATATTTTCCACTTGTTCTGCTTTTAACTCCGTTAAAATATCTATTTTTATGCGATCGCGGTGAATTCTCAGTCATTAAGATCGTTTTTTGATTTGACACAGGTCGACGTATTATTTAATATCTCCACAACTAATTAACATTTTTAAATTCTGTTTTCAAGAGCATCTCGGGAAGGCTCCTGAGCATCTGTATGCCAATTTTTGTACTTCTACGTTCAATAGGGGCAGAACGTATATATGCACAGACAGACATCTTCTTTTATTATTATAGACTAGCCGCCTTCGGCGACCAGCTTGTTCGCGACCCTTGAAAAATCCGACTTTACGAAACTCCCGCTCGGTGGCGCCTTTTTCCCGTTTCAAGTCTTACAACAGCTTATTGACATACAATGAAAATAGCTTTATTGAAAAACTTAATCGCAGTAAATTCCCGCTCGGTAGCGCCTGCGGCCCCCTCTTACAGCTTTAATGCCTGAAACAGCCTGTTCGCTCACCATGTTATGATCTTTCAAATTTCTGACTTTAGCAAAGTCCCGCTCGGTCAAATTTCAAATCCACACAGCTTTCAAATGATGTATTACTTATGAAATTATTTTAATTAGTAGCTGAGATACAAAAGAAAACCTAAATCAAGACACCTTAAAACGTGTAAATCAGTTGAAATCTCGGATTCCACTTTCTATAATATAAAAGTACTTTAAAATATCTTCCGAATGGTGTATTAAAAATAATTTAATGATAATTAAAATTTGAATTTTTTGTTTATTGTCTGAAATCGATGAAATTTCAACTGCAACTTTGTTTTGTGTTGCTAGGGCTGTAAATTAAGTTTTGTGTGCGACAAAGAAAAATTGAAGAGTTTTGAAATTTAGAATTTTTTAATTCTACTTCAAGAACATGTGACATTAATGATTTGAAGATGTTTTGTTTCAGTTCCAGGCAGCGGAGAAAATCGTCTGCCGATAGAATGTTTGTTTTTAAGCAATTAGTCGTAGATTCTCCGTTCATTTTACGCTCGACATGGGTCGACATTTTAATTAATATCTCCACAAATAAACAAAATTTTTAAATTCTGTTTTCACTATCCCCTCGGGAAGGCTTCTAAGCACCCGTACGTCAATTTTTATACTTCTGCGTTCAGTAGGGGCTGAACGCATAGATGCTCACACAGACAGACATCTTTTATTATTATAGACTGTCTATTTTTTCGTTATTTTTATATTTGTTATTCAGGGTTTTGTTTGTATATTTATCTTATTTATTTTTATTTGATTATTTCATCCATATACTTATTTTGCTATTAAAGCTGCAGTTCAACGATCGTAATGATTGTAAAATTTAATCTTTTGAATAATTAAACGTAAGATTTTAAAAAATTAACGAACAATAATTATTGAATTTCTGTGATTTAAAAATTATGTAGGTTATATAGTTATAATCCTATGTATGTAATATTTGTTATTTTCTTTAACTTACAAAAATAAATTTTAGCTTGTTTTAATTATAAAATAAAATAAAAATAAAATAAAATGCTTTGACAAATAAATATTTATGCGTATATATATATATATATATATATTTTTTTTTTAAAGGGGGGGGGGGTTCTCTTCATTTTTACTATATTTTATAAATAATGCAAGGCTAAAATTTATTTTTTAAGTTAAAATTTTAAAACCTACTTTTTTTTTTCTTCTTGCCGAGGTGGGGACTCCATTCCGGGATGTTCTAAATATCAAGTTCAAACAAAGGTAACTTTTACAATTATCGTTCTGTTAAAAATAAATAAAAATATAAAAATAAAAATAAATGAGTTAATTATATAAAGGGAAGCATGAAGAATTTATTATAATTTTGAAGTATAGTAATTGATGAAGAAAGACTTTGAGAACAGTTTGTCTTTCATAACTTATAGTTTCGTTTTGTGTGTGCGATATAAAATAAAAATATCACTTGAGACAAATAAATTTAAAGAAGTAATTGTGTACTATTTTATTTGTGTACTATTAGGATTGTGTACTATTTTTATAATTTTGTTTGTTATTATTTGCTTGAGATAATATTATTTGAAGATTACCCAGCAAAACCTCAGATGACGGCCAGCATGAGGCCAAATGCTGGTTGCCAGCAGTAGATGCAGTTGGCCCGCCGGTGGCAAAAGTTAACGTTGCCGCAGCGAATATGTTACGCCGGCCGTCAGTTGGCCGTATTCAACCGATCCACTGTTGGCAGCCAGCAGTAAGTTAAAAATAAGTTAGTGGGCCGGTGAATGGATCGTTGCTGGCAGCTAGCAGTATGATGAAAATAGGTAATGGGCCACTGTTGGCAACGAACATTAGGTTTGAAATTGTTAGTGGGCCAGTGTTGGGCCATCTGATGGCAAATATAGTTTTTCCATGTTGTTGCTGGCAGCCTACAGTGGGCCAGCTGTTGCAAACATAAAAATATATATTACTGCCGGCAGTCTTCATTGGTCCTTTATATTTTCCCATTAAGGGCCCACTTTACTCACCGTCGTCGGAAGCCGAAGCCAATGTTATTCTATGGGAAATTTTCTTTACAAATAACTTATTAACTAATACATATTTTAAAATTCTGTTTTCACATTCTGAAAATTCCCAACTGTTAAATTGACGGACTTTTTTTAAAAAATTATTTTTTTATTTTTTATATTTTATTTTGAAGCTGCAAAATACGAATTTTCAATATGTGAAATTTTTCATTTTGCAATTTCAAAATAAAATATTAAAAATTAAAAAAAAATACATTTTTAAAAATGGTCCGACAATTTAACAGTTGGGAATTTTCTGAATGTGAAAACAGAATTTAAAATATGTATTAGTTAATAAGTTATTTGTAAAGAAAGTTTCCCATAGAATAACATTGGCTCGGACTTCCCTAGACGGTAAGTGAAGAAGGCCGTTAATGGGTCAGCAGTGATTTGGTTATAGCTAGTACATTCATTTTATTGGTGATACCTTTAATTTTATTAGTGCTTTTTTTTTTTTTTTTTTCTTTTTTTTTCTCTCTTTTTTCTGATGAGGTAGCAGCCAATTTTTTCTATGCAGCCAATATTTAATTTGATTTTGTACATATTCATTTTTAAATACTATTTACAAGTATTTGATTCATACACTATGGTTATAAATTCAGGATTTCTAGTACAACATATAGGAAATATTCAGTTGATCCATTACATTTTTTGGAATGAAGGGGATTATGTTTTTTTTTTAAGTGTTTAAATTTCAATATGTTTAACTTTGTTAAGTTATTTGATGTAAATAAATGTAACTTTACATGTGAAAATTATAAAATATTGAAACAAAAATTGTTATAAAGAGAGCATTGTAAAAAACAAACACCATAAACTCAAAAAAAAAAAAAAAAAAAATGCAGCAATTGTTTCCGATCGAAATAGCACAAAGACCCTTCATCAAGCGAAACAAAGTGGGCATGAGTGCAGCAAAAGTAATTTGCTGCATTCGTGTTTTTGTTAGACTCACGAAGGGATGCATTATTATTTCAACCTGAAAGAACTGATGCATTTTTTTTCATTGGGGGGGGGGCAATGATTATGTTTATTTAAAAAAATTTCTATTTATTACTATCAGGCTTTGCCCGCTTTGCTGTCCCTACAATTAAACGAATTAAAAAAAAAAAAAAAAAAAGAAGAAGAAGGAAAGAAAATCAATAGATAAATATAATTTTCTTTATATTACTTTAAAATTAACAACTAAAGCTAAGTCCACTGAAATCACATAAAGCAAAGTTTCAATTCTCCGCTGCATTTGGCAGCGTCTTCGTCTTTCGTGCAATGTTCGACCCGGGTCCCCACTGCCTTCGATAGAGCCTTAAACGACAGGTTCAATTTGTGTGTTTATCGGTAGACAGGTGGTGCTACTATTATTCAGGAACTACAGCTTTACTATAAAACTCAGCATCTATTAGACATCTTAGTTTTGGTACTATATATCATAGAATTTAGTTACATGAAATAGTTACACAGAATTTAGTTACATTCCTAACCTTCTTTCTATTATATTAAATTTATATTTAGAATAAATTTATTATATTATAAATTTATAATATAAATAAAATATATAATAATATTAATATAATTATTCTATATTTATGTATTCATTTGACAAAAATTCTGTCAGCAATTTCACGCCGAAGATAGTATTAAGATATGCCATTAGCACTATTTCAATCCCATGAGGCAATTATGTTTTTGAAATGTTTAAATATCACTTCCAATTTTTAATATTTCATTTTGAGTTTATTTTAATAATAGTTAGTGATATTTCCAAATGTATGAAAGAGCAGTACTTCGCTGTTTATAACTACTTCACTCGTGCCTACTTTATTCACCTAATGAATGGTCATGGAATCATTTCGACCTGAAACTTTTATTATTATTATTATTAATGTTTTTTACAATTTTGTAAATTAAATTTACAAAATTCTTTATTTACTTTTTTCAACACCAGTTCTTCATTAAATTTTTTGCTGTAATAAGTATATGTTTTAAAATCTGTCTCTCTCTTGTTTGTTTTAGATACATTTTCTTTTTTTTCAATTTATTAAAATAAATTATGCTAGAAAGTTTTTGAGAACATTTAGTAAAATGACAGGAAAATTATTGTTGAAGAAGGAAAAAAGTAAGTAAACTTTATGAATTATGAAACAGCACACCAGCCGTTTCCACTCAAAATAATTAAGCTCGACCCATCATCAAGAAAAGTTAAATTGACTACGAGTTCAGCATAATATCATCGACGAAATGTAGTAGCTTAAAAACAGCATGTCTTCAAAATCTTGAGGTCGATAACCGAGTTTAAAATTATACTTACCATAAAGCGAAGATTAGAGATCAAACAATCCGACCCACATTAAAATAATAATAATAATCTGCAGTAATTTTATCGGTTATTGCTACACATATTTTACTCCTTTTATATTTTATTATTATTGTTGTTGTTGTTGTTGTTGTTTTTAAATGAAGTGGTCAGAAAACATAAAAATGGTTTGTCAATTTACACATCTAATAATTTTCCTGTTAAAGCAAACTGATACATGCGTCATAATATAACAAAGAGAGTTTACATAGCGAATTAACAACAACAAAAAAAGTTAGAGTAGTTTTGGAAGCACTCATTTCCAAGATTTCCAGTTGCTTCCACCTAATAAGGACTCTTGTCAATTTTCCTGTATTAAGCAAGTATTACATGCTAAAAAGGGGTTTATGTAGCAAATTTGAAGAAAGTTAAAGTCGTTTTTTGAGATATCGGATTCTGTCCCACTGATAATTTCACCAAAACTTAGTAAACTGATCTGTTCATCATAAACTAACAATTGCGTACGAAATGATATCTAAAAAGGAATTAATATAGCGATTTTGAAGAAAATCCATAAAGCTGTTTTTAAAAGAAAGCACTTGTGAGACTTAAAATTGTTATGTATTTTTATAGGACGTTTATCAACTTCCCTGAAATAACAAATACAAAAGACATTAAAATGTGTAAATCAGGTGAAAACTCGAAATAAAAATTTTTGACCGAATACAATGCTTCCATTATCTACGGTATTCGGATTATGGAAATGAATAATAATAAATAATTAATTGACACAAATCCTAGCATAATTTCAGATAGAAATCATTATTTTATTGAAGAATTTGTTTAATAGCGTACTTCAAATAGTTTTAATCTATTAGCTGTTAATAAACAAATATATTTCTTTATAGAGCTGTAAAAAATAGAAGCACTCATTTAAAAATAATTGATGAATTGACTAATTTTTCTTCTACTTTTTTCGTTTATTTTCTGAACACAGTTCCTCGTTATCAGGATAAACAAATCTCCTCCCTGCGCAACCCAACGCTGACGCAGCAGTTATCAGTTACATCTTGTTGTTTTATGAAAGAAGTACAGCTGTTTTCTGTTCTGATTTAATGTGTTGTTAGGTGATATAAGTATATGTGTGTAGGATTTCTCATGCATGCAAAAATTCAAGAAAATCAATTTCACTTGTCAATATAATTTATAATTTATAATTTTACTTTATATTTTAGAGTGTGCTTATTTACATTTTTCAACAAAACATAAAATTGTTCGACTTCTATTTATCTATCCGCCAATTACATTTTTTTTAAAAATATTTTTAGAATTCCACAAAACTCATATATGTTATACAGGTTTTGCAGACTTATTGTAGGATGCTTGTCATAAAAAGATGTACAGGTAACACAAATGGTTTCAGTATAAAAACCCATAAAATAATTTGGATACATTACAGTTTACGAGAAACTTCTTATCAGCGCACGTAAAAATCTTTATACAGCGTTAAAAATACAGATCAACATAAATTTTATAGATGCAATAAAAAATGTTTTTAATCAAAAATGATAAAATAAATATTTGTAGTTCATTTAATAGTGATGCACAAACATATTCTTATAAGTTACCGCAAATTGGGGGGGGGGACAATTTCAGTTTCGTAAAAGTGAAATTATTTTTCTTCCTTGCATTTTAAAAAAATTATTAACAAATAAATAAAATAAAACTGTTAGGGCTACCACTTTTTTTTTTTTCCTATAATAGTTTATAGAAATTACATATGAAAATTATTTTCTATGATGTAGGTAGGCGATTTTCATTTAAAACAAGTACAATATACTAAATTTCGAAAGAAAATCAATTTTAAAGTAATATATATTTATATATATATATATATATATATATATATATGTATATATGAAGACAATTTTTGACATTCGGTTTTCGACGTATTTGCATGTTTTGAGATTCCTGAACACGATTTGATCATTTTTAGAAAGTTCCCCTCTGTAACGAAATTTAACCAAATTTGATATTTAATTAAAATAATTTGATATTTGATTAAAATCGTTCCCGATTACATTTGTGTATCATTCACTCAACACATGGCTCCATACTTCTACTTCTTCGTAACTTTCAATATGACATAGTAGAGGAGGAAATTTCATATAAATGATTTCAAATAAATGATAATAATTATTTTTTAAAATTTTTATTATGAATTAAAAAATAAGTATTTAAATAACTAACAACTAACCAGGATTTTTTTTTTTTTTTTTTTTTTTTTTTTTTTGTATAAGTTGAGGAATCGCTCGCCCTTCTCCATGAGGGGATAAATTTTCAATGGTGGTATTTTTCAAAAGAAACTCATCAATAACTTCCACATAAATGACTGAATTAAATTTGTGGTAAATGAAAACAAAGTTATAAATTATTTAAAAAAAAATAAAAGAAGAAGAAGAAGAAAGCATTTTATTAGAAGTTGGCACAAAATTGATTTTTTTTTTTTTTTTTTTTTATTGACAAGCACTGTTTTAAAATGAAAATCGTTTCCATGCATTCAGGAAAATGATTTTAACAAATTATTTGCACTACGCGAATTTGCATAATAAAAAATATAGAAGAAAGTTTTGTGGTGCCACAACATACTAGTTTTTGTCAAAAATAATAAAATCAATAAACTTGCTTTAAAATATCATAGATATATAATATAATCGTTCGTTTAAAGATATTCACGAATTCTTTTCAAGAATACCCATATTGGAAATTTACTCTATCGGGTATACTTCTCCCTCAGGGGTGGAGGAAGCGATGTTTGTACATTAAAAAAAAAAAAAAAAAAAAAAAAAAAATAAGAGCGGAAGAATTAAACTTTCTAGACTACTATCACTTTCATAAATATTTGAGCACACACACCACAGACTAAGGAAATACTTAGACCCGGTCAGACGGCTTTCTTGAATGGGGAAAAGTGAAGTAACTGTAAGGCGCTTAGAGCGACCGGCGGCCATATTGGTACAAGCAAGAAACCAGTAACATTGCAATCTGTATATGTAAAAACGAATGCATGTCTGTCTGTTTATCCTTCATCCATTACAACACCATTCATCCGATCGCCATGAAACTTTGTGAAATTGTCGAGTACACTCCCGCGAAGATTTCTGGCATATTTTTTTTTTAATATCGCCCCCCTTTAGGGAGAAGGGGGGGCAAGAACGGGATTAAAGCATATTTTTTACTTTCTTCTATATGTAATATAGTATTGGATTCGCGAAAATTTTCGACCTCCATTTTTTGATGGATTTACATGTTTTGGGATGTCCAGAACACGAATTAAAAGTTTTTAGAAAATGTCTGTCTGTCTGTCAGTCTGTTTGTATCATTTTTTTGTGGACGCTGTATCTCACGAACCAAAAATAATATGAGTTGCAAAATTAATATGAGTTATTGATAATAGTAATAGTTAACTAGGAAAAAAATTTTGTGCATGTAGGGGCATCGGTTCCCCCCCTGGGGGGGAAGTACCCCCCCCCGGGGAAGTAAATTTTCAAGATGGGTATCTTTCGAAAGGTCTCGTTGATAATAGTGATAGTTAACTGGGAAAAAAAATTGTGCATGTGGGGGCATCGGTTCCCCCCCCCGGGGGGGCAAAGTTTCAAGATGGGTATCTTTCGAAAGGTCTCGTCAATACCTTTAAAACGAATGGTTGAACCATAAATCTGTGATAATTTAAAACAAAGTTATCGATTTTTTTTACTTTTAACAAAAAAAACTTAGAAAAAAAAATAGTTTTTTTTTTTTTTTTAAACGAAATTTAACCAAACTTGGTATTTAGTTGGTCTCCGACATAAACTGGTGCTGATTACATTTGGGGATCAATCGCTCAACAGGTGACGCTGTGATCTCGTTTTTTCTAAATTTTTAACATGGCAGTATAGGACAAAATTTCGTATAAATGTACATAATGAGAGTTATTTTTAACTTGTGATTGTAAAATTAATATGAGTTATTGATAATAGTAATAGTTAAGTAGGAAAAAATTTCTGTGCATGTGGGGACATCGCTACACCCTGGGGGGAAGTACCCCCACACCAGGGGAGGGGTAAATTTTGAAGATGGGTATCTTTCGAAAGATCTCGTCAATACCTTTAAAATGAATGTTGAACTATAAATCTGTGATTATTTAAAACTAAGTTATCGATTTTTTTTTTTACTTTTAACCAAAAAAAAAAAAAAAAATCGTATTTTTTAATTTTTTTTTTATTGTTACTATTTGAATATGTATTGCTTTTAACAAAAAAAAAAAAAAAAAAAAAAAACTGAGAAAAAAAATCGTACTTTTTTTTAAAATATTGTTACTGATTGAATATGTATAGGAAAATATAGAAGAAAGTCTTGTGGTGGCCACAACATACTAGTTCACATTTGTTTTATTTCTCAATGAAAAAAATAAATATCCAATATTCTATTCAGCGACGTAATGGTTAATCTGCAACGCTTGTCTGGCAAATGTCTACCACACCTCATAACGCTAAAATAAATATGGAAATTTTTTGTTGATCAAGTATATTTACTGAAACTTACCTGTGAAACGTAATTCCCGGAACCTTCTTAGATGGTCTATTGGCATAGGCTGCACAAGCCATTTTTCACGATTTATAGCCTCCTTTATAATTAATATAGAATAATACCAATACGATTGTATGAAAAACGCATTAATGTTTTGCTTATACCAATGTGGCGGCTCGGTTACAGTTGAGACTTCACTTTTAGAACCGCCTTGCCCGGTCTAAGTATTTCCTTAGTCTGTGACACACACAGAGACAGACAATTTTTCAAATTATGTTCATCAGAACAACTCAAAACGTGCAAAATCTATCGAAAAAAGGATGTCGAAAAATTTCCCGAATCTATTGCTTTCTTCTTAACTACACTGAAGGAAGAAAAAAAAATGAAACATAAACTATAAATAGTTATAAGTGTTCTAATAACTTTCTCCCGTCCATATAACATAGCTATTTAAATTAAGATCCATGATTTTTATTTTATTAAATCAATTAAAATAATAATAACAATGATAAAATACTAGAAAGTTAGCGACTATCATAATTTACTAAAACGGATCAACTGGATAATTGTTATATATTTCTAGAAATCCTTTTGTTATAACAATGGTTTTAGAATCAAACATTTAAAAAAAATAGTATTTAAAAAATAATACAAAAACAAATTAATAATTGAATTACTTACTCATATATTCTTTTTACGAGATTTTCAATCTCGAAGACACATCCGCAGACTAACGAACAAAAACTTCGTATGAAATGGCGGACAGCGAGGGAATTTCAAATCAACAGAAAAAGAATCACAGCGCCCTCTATGCATACAAATTGGTTATGGCTTAATAGTTTGTGGCCACAACATGAAAAACATGATGTTGGCCTTGTGGTGATAGCTTGCATAAGGCCAACTGTGTTTATGCCACCTCTGGGCCACCGACCATTTTTCTTTAGGCTTCCATCATTGCTGGCAGCCATCAATGACCCGCTGCTGGTGTTATATGGGGCAACCGGCAACTGATGGCAAGTGCAGGATGCCAGCAGTAGGCCATAACGAGCCCGCCACTATAAGTTTTCCTGGGTAACAATATGATTTGTTTGATAAAAATATTAATTGATAACAATAATTAATATAAGAAAAATGGTAATAATATGTTTATAATAATGATTGAATATACTATTGAATAAAATGTTCTGATTGTGCATTATTTGAAAATCATGATGATTTTGATTTAAGAACAGAACAAGAATTACTTTTGAGAAAAATGTTCTCATGTTGTTTTATTTACATTTAATTATGATATTAATTTGATAGAAATATTGAAATATATATCTGGGTATAAGTAATTATTTAGTCATAATGGCACAGAACTTATTACAAGGTATTAAAAAAGGAGATTTAAAAATAATAGCTGAAGAATTAGGCCTAAATGTTCCAGCAGAATCGAAAGTGGTTGGAATCAAAACTTTAACTGAGAGTTCTCTGATATTTATAAAAATGATTTAGAATTCGTTAGAGGTGTAGTTAAAACGTTCGTAGAAGAACAAAAATCAAAACTTTAGAAGAACAGAATGAAATAGAACTTGAAAGAATTAAATTGTTACAGTTAGAACGTGAAATTGAACTCCAAAATCTAAAGTTACAGAATGCAGCTAATAATTCAAGTAATAGTGCTGAGCAGGGCGAGATTAGGGCATGGGCACACGGGGCACTGGCCCAGGACCTCCAAATTTAAGGGGCCTCATTTTCAAAGGTTCAGAGGTAATAGTACAAATTTTTCCATTATTTGCCTATTAAAAACAAAAACTGATTAAAATTGTCTTTTTATATTTAATTAGAGAAGTATAACAATTATTAAATTTTGTCACTAATCTCTTAAACTATTTTATATTGGCTCATCAATGTGCTTCAGTTTTTCATTTGTCTTGAATATAAAATTAATCATTTTGTTATAGGTTGCTAAAAAAATAAGGAAATAAAAAGTATAATTAAAGGAAAATTTTAAACAATACACTATTTTATTTTTTATTTTTTTTTTTTTATTAGAATGCGTCCTTTCGGTGAGTTCTATCGAGTAGGGGAAAGGGGCTTCCAGATAGCATCAGTGCCCCGGGTCTTCAAAAAGCATAGTCGGCCCTGGTGCTGAACCTACAAATTCGGAAATCACCTCACAGTCTTTAGAAAATCTAATTAGAAGTATTAAGACGCTAACCATCTCAGTACCTGAAAAACCAGAAGCTCTGCACTTATTTTTTCAATCCTTTGAAAAGGCATTCGTTTCTAAAAATGAATCGGCTAAATTTAAATCGGAAATACTGATTAATTTATCAGGAGATAAATGTAATCAGCTTCTTGCGTACGTTACCACCGAAGAAATTAGTGATTATGAAAAGGTTAAGGAATTAATTTTAAGACAATTTATCCAACGCCGCGTGAATGCTTAAGTAATTTAAAAAATGCGCTGCGAAATTCGTCTGAATACCATGTTCAGTTTGTTTCACGTTTAAGTGCTTCTTTTGATTACTATTGCAGATTAAGACGGGTTAAGGATTTTAAACAACTGTGTGATCTTATAGTTTCTGATAAATTATGTGAGACGTTAGATTCCAGAACTAGAGAACATATTAGCAATAGAAAGGGCCAAAGTTGGTTTAGACCCAAAGAATTAAGCTGAGAATGTTATTTATTTTACTCTTCTAGAGGGAATCATTGATTGGAACTAATAATACGCGAAACAAAAGTTCAGAATATAAGCGGTTTGTAAACAAAACTTCTTTTAAAAGAGCACAGTATAATCATAAAGATCCCATACGAAATTCCGTGCCTAATCAAACTCACGAAAAAAATGTGTTACATTCGTGGGACGAAAGGAAAAACATTTCATTTCGCTAGAAATTGCCCTCAGCGTATTGCAGGAAAAAAAGAACTCCGTGAAAATCTCCCAACAAATTCAGTAGTTCAATCTGAAATAAATAATAGTCGTCCGATCGGCCAAATTATTAATAAGCTTGAATATGTTGATATCTTGGTGGATGCTATTCCATTAAAAGCGTTAAAAAATAGCGGCTCAATCACCTTGATTGTAAATAAAAATATCATTCCTCACACTAAAACTATTATTTCTAAAACCACCCTTATTAGTTATTTCAATGAAAAGAAAAATGCCAATCTGGCTGAATTTAAAATATCTTTGCCCGATCACGATTCAGTAAATATAATCGGTGTATTGTGCAATAATCTGGCATGCGACGTAATTCTGCCTAGTAATATCTTTGATATTCTGAAACAACAAAATAAAAAGACAGATGTTTCGAATTCGAGCGACCAAGGGGGGAGGGGGCTGTTTTTTGTTTCCGAGGGAAAACAGTTGTTCCTCGAATGAAGCAGATGGATATTTTTTTTTCTTTATTTGATGGAAAGGAAAATAAAATAAATTCCGTTTTTATATATATACATATGAGCAACTTCTTGGAAGAAACGCAATTGGATGTTAGTCATATATTAAATAAGTCATTAAAAGCGAGATTAAGTGAGTTAATAAAAAATTATAAGCCAGTTAAAACAAAAAGTACTGATTTAAAGATGTCCATAGTTTTATCTGATGATACACCAGTATGTTTACGTTCGCGCAGATTATCATTTGTAGAAAAATTAGAAGTAGATAAACAGATTGACCAGTGGTTGAAAGATGGTATAGTTAGAGAAAGTACGTCAAATTTCGCTTCGCCAATGTGTAGAAAAAAGGATGGAGGAATAAGGTTATACTGTGATTATCGTGAATTAAATAAGAATATTATAAAGACAAATAATTAAAAGATATATACCCGTTGCCAAATATTGAGGATTTATTTGATAGATTAGGGGAGGGTTAAGTTTTTCAACACTAGATTTAAAGAATGCGTTTTTACAAGTTGATGTAGAGGAAAAGAGTAGAAAATATACAGCTTTTGTGACCGATAATGCCCAATATGAGTTTCTAAAAGTCCCCTATGGGTTATCTAATAGTCCACTAGCATTTCAGAGATATGTAAATTATGTATTCAAAGATTTATTAAAAGATGGTACTGTAATTATTTATTATTAAAAAATGGCTGATAAAATTCATTAAGACACTTATGTAATCTATGTATACATCAAAATTCAAACAAACTCTGAATACGCTTTTTACAATTTGAATTTGAAATTTTCAAGTGGTCTCCACTTGAAATCAAAATGGCGAAGCAACTAGGTTAAAAAAGCTCATCTAAGATATTCATAAGATAAGTTAAGACACTGTTCAAATTTGGTTCCATTTGGAGTATTTCGGAAGTTATCATGGTTTTAAATTTTCAAGGGGTAAGCCTGATTTCAAGTGGTCCCGCTTAACTTAAGATATCCGCCACTTTATTAAAAATGGCGGATAAAGTTAAACAATAAAGTTCTTTGAGACACTTGTATAAACTATGTATACATCAAAATTAAAAAAAAATTCGGAATACGCTTTTTACAATTTGAATTTGAAATTTTCAAGTGGTCTCCACTTGAAAACAAAATGGCGGAGCAACATGGTTCCAACATGGCTCATCTAAGATATTTATAAAATAAGTTAAGACATTGTCCAAATTTGGTTCGATTTGGAGCATTATTTCGGAAGTTATAGTGATTTTAAATTTTTAAGTGGTAGCCTGATTTCAAGTGGCCCCGCTTAACTTAAAATATCTGTCACTTTATATTAAAAATGGCGAATAAACTTCATTGAGACCTTTATGTGGTCTGTATTTACATCAAAATTGAAGCAAATCTTGCATTAAATCTGCTTTTTACACTGTGGGTTTGAAATTTTCAAATGGCTGCCACTTGAAAACAATAATTCGGAGCAACTTGGTTAACGAACTCATCCAAGATATAAGATCAGTTCACTGTCCAAATTTGGTTTGATTTGGAGTATTATTTCGGGAGTTATCGTGATGACAAAATTTTCATTAGATAGATAGATATACAGATAAACGAAGTGATTGCAATAGGTCGATTTCTAAAGAAATCAACCTAAAAATGCAAAATTTAGCAAAATCCTTAGGGTTCATGCTACGGTGACCTGTAACATACGTATCAACTTTCAACTCATTCGAACTATGCATTTACGCCTTATCGTGTTCACTCACATATATCGACTCACATTACAAAGACGCTATCGCACCTAAAAATTTTGAGCCCATAGGCCATAATGATAAAGAATTTTTGTTTGTGTCATTTTAGTAAAACTGTAAGTGCTAGATGCACCAACATCTACACTGTTTGTGCGATGGTGACCCATAACTTGTGTATAAACTTTTACCTCTATTGAATAAGACATTTACACGCTATAAGTTCTATATTTTATTTCACTGAAGATTTTCTCTGAATTTTATTACAATTATTTAAATTTATGCTCACCCCTTCTTTTTTTTAAACTAATTGTGGGACTCTGAACGGTGTTTCGTGTTTTTTGGGGCGTCCTGCTCAGCCGCTGCTTACTTTCCGCCGTCCGAACTTCTCTTGTCAACGAATGCAATAGCTTTCTCTGTTGCATTTAGGATTTCTCAATGAGTTAAAAATTTTATTTTATTTTATTTTTATTTATTTTTTTAACTCCTGGTGCTTCACTCTGAAAAATCTCTGATCACGCGAGAAATTTTTTCAGAATGTAAATTCTAAATTAAAAACCCTTTTGGCTGTTTTTTTTTTTTTTTTTGAAAAATCACTTTCAAGATTTTTATACTTCCGATGGAGGAAAGCATTGGTACGTATCAATTGCAGTTACTCCGAAGCACTCACGTTGACGTTGATTGAAAAAAAAAATAAGCCGTAGGCCATAATGATAAGGAATTTTTCTTTGTGTCCTGTAAAAAACCTATAAAGACTAGATTCATCAAAATCAATAGAGTTCTTGCTAAAGTGATTTATAACATACAGTCAAACCCCGATTTAGCGCCATCATCGGTACGCATAATAATATGGCGCTATAAAGGATTTGGCGCTATATCGAATTATAATCCTAACTGTATAAATTAAATAAAATTAAATATTCATTTAACTCATTATATTATAAGCATCATAAAAATTGAGGATAATGGCACTGAATTTGTGATAACTAGTATTTTAGATCTACGTAGTAATTTTATATTTGTAAGAAAAAAATATTTTAAAATACTAACTTTTTTTTTTTTTTTTTTTTTTTGGGGGGGGGGGGGGATAAGGAAATGTTTTTAATATCTTTTCCAAAGTTAAAAGATTACTAATCATCTTTTTATCGACTGAATTTTTTTCTAAATATATCCTCAGTTTGCTAATGCTGTCTTTTGCTTCATCAGATTTAATTATTTGTTCTTAGTCCAGCAACTTTCTCATGACTCATTTCTTCAAACTAGTGGTCGCCCAGTGGTCGAAATTCGACCATAATTAATTAAAATTATAAGTTTAAACATTATTAAGGTTCTATTGTCAAAGACTATACTTCTATAATCACAGATTTTGCCAAGGCTACACTGTTAATTTACCTACAGGTATTTTTATTTAGATCATTAGATCTAAGGATCTAATGATGAATCCAAAACTGAGATATTTTTAATGATACCATTAACTTTTGAAAATGAAATCATATTTCGTTCAAAAGGTGGCTCACCATCAACTGTACTAAATATTACTGCTACATCAGTTTGAACTGCATCATTGAAACGGCGTAGATCTAAATCATGATTTACTTTAATGAGCATACAAATTTCTTTATTTTGATTTTCAACTCTTTGACAATGATGTTTCATTGCAATGAATGACCGAACAAAAGGATTACTGCGTTCCAATTCGAGAGAAATTTCGCGCATTATGTTGTTGTTACATGTTTGATTAAAACGTTCTTGTAATCTATAATTGATAGCAGTGTCAACATCATAAAAATATAATTGCGCATAACATGGTGAACGACCATGTGCAGCAGTCATTGGACCCGATCTGTGATAAAAAAACATCATGTATTTTGAAATGATACACTCCACTTGTAACTGCCTCGGATACTTGAGCTTCTGAGCTAACCATAGCAAATGATGAATTGTATTTGCGAATATTTTCAAAATAATTTTTTGACTTACTTTTTATTGAAGGTTCATTTGAAATAAGTCCATCATACAATGATTTAAAATATTCATTTTGACTTAAGGGCGGTAATATTGCTTTACCCTTATGACAACATGAAGTGAATGCAGTTCTGTCACCTAAAGTGACTTCAGATTCAAAATGTTTCGCATTGCAAAACCTGCATTCCAAATCCATTAATCCACAATCATAACTATAAAAAACTTTTGGAATGACATTTCGTGCACATTTAAATTTATCTGTCAAATTCACTTCTTCATTCTGTATAATATTAACACTATTTGTATTTTCATTACTATTATTATTATGTGTCCGCAAATATAGATTCTTTCTTCTTTGTCTCTCACTCCGACCCGTTAATGTTCTATGTCGAGGCATAATAAAAGTAGAAAAAAACTTTCATCGTCAGTAGAAAAAATCGTTATTTTTTTTTATTTTAGGTTGATTTCTTTAGAAACTGATCTATACAAATTGAATGAGTTGAGTTGAGTTGAGTTGATTAATTAGTATATATATAATGCAAAACTTGTGTGTTTTTAAAAAATATTAGCATTCTGCGATAACTCTTTCAGATGAAACTGGCTATTTAAAAAATAACTCATTGTTATTAACTTTTATTATTGTTATTAACATATTAACTTTTTATTATTAATTGAAATTTCAAAATTTTGGCAACAGTATAAAAAAATGAAAATGCTAATTTTAATCTGGAAATAAAACCCGATAATATAGGCTTTGAATTGCACCTTTGTCGTTTCACAAATGTTCCAATTTCTCGTCTTTGTCGTTGTATTTTTAAAAAATATTAGCATTCTGCACTTCTTCTCTATATAAACTATAAGTGTGCGAAATTTCATAATCCTCCGTCCGCGCAATTTTCGTAAAAAGGGGTACAAAGTTTTTGCTTCACGTATTAATATATAGATGCTGGAACATTTTTGTCTACATTAATATATTCATCTGCTATGAGAGGATGCTGCATGCAAGAAAATTTTTTTTATGTCATTCTGTAAATATTTAACTTTATGCAGTTTTAGTTCATCCATAGATTTTTCACTTATTTTTTAAGCCAGTATGGCTTCAGCAGTTAAGTATAGTCTCCATAGAAACTTCATCCCATGCTCTTTTCATCATCCGAATCACATTTTTTAGGAACAAAGCAGAAAGATAATTTTTTACTGATACGGTCAATAATATGTCTGATATGATATTTCCAGTAATACGCTTTGAAAGAATTTATGATTCCGAAATCTAAAAGTTGCAAAACCCTAGTACAATCAGGAGGTAAAACTTCTATTCGGATATTGCTTACTGGAGTTGCTTTATGACTGGAGACATCTAATAGCAATAATACCTGACGCTTTTTCTTCCTCATTTCAGCATTAAAATTCAGTAACGAGGCTTGAAATAAAATTGCAGTCATCCATGCTTTATTGTTATTATTCACATAATCCACATATGAAGAATGATTGAAAATTTTTAACGCATCTTGGTTTAGCGAATTTTCTAATAACAGTTAATTGTCGTTTGTTAGATACATCAACATTTGTGCAAAACACAAACAATACACGATCTTGAATTTTCTTACACCCTTTAACATATCCATTGGATATTGTTTTGTCGGGTTGCAAACGATTAAAATAAGCATCTTTCATCCATATTATAGACATGAGTAGGTTCATATTCTGAAATAACAGCGTTTAATTTTTCCCGACCTCTTACCACAAGATCTTCATTGATATTAGTTGTTTCATCACATCGTATATACTGTGAGAGTCCCCATCGTTTTTTATTTCTTAAATCTACTAAGACAACCATTGCTATGTTCAATGTCTGTGATATTCATTCGTTTACCAAAAGTTTTTGCATATTCCTTGATAACGTCTCCAAAAAAAAAAAAGATGCGAATTTTAACTTTTTCTTTTTTTTGGAAAATGTAGGTTGGCGCTACATCGAGTTGGCGTAATAACGGATACTTTACATTATAGTTCCTATTCCGAAGATTTGTTCACCCATACATGTGGCGGTTAAACGGGTTTGGCGGTATTTCGGGGGGCGTTATATCGGAGTTTGACTGTACGTACACACTTTCAGCTTATTAGAACAAAGCTTTTAGACGCTATCGCGTTCACTCACAGGCACACACACACATACATATATCACCGTAAACATAACAAAAATGAACTTAGGGTATCTCAAATCGTGTAGAAACTTCAAATCCTTGCAGTCGGATTTTTTGGCATAATTGTAATACTTTCCTTACATATGTATGCTTGGAAAGTAAAAATCTATCGATTTTTATACAAATTTCTGGTCAAATTTTTATACGTAATGCCAGGGCCTGAATAATTCATGTGGGGTCTGGGGGCCATATGCTCTCTTAGACCCCCGTTAATACTTGACGATGTGAAAGTAATTGAAAAAAGTGACCAAAATTTTTGAACATAGAACAAATAGTGGTCAAGTAATCACCAAAGAAATTAATTATAGGGTCCCCTGCTAATCAGGCCCTGCATAATGCATAAATTTCCGAAAAAAAAACTTAGCTCATAGGGGGGTCCGGACCCGCTGGACCCCCCCGTCGCGGTGCACCTGCCCGTTACTCAGTAACAAATACATACGGTTTGCTACAGCTCTATACACCTTTTTCGTACATTCCAAAGCACGTGCGGAATCCACTGATCTCTATATTAACCCTATAACCCTATAGAGATCAGTGGCGGAATCATCTTTCAATGTTTATCAGAATGACGTCACGTGCGGCCGCTCACGGGCAGAGCGGACCAACACCTTCTAATCAAGGCCTTCCAAGATGATTGTGACGTCACATGCTTTAGGCCACTTTTTATGCACATCTTTGTAAATGGATTTAGAAATATTTTGAGATGACAAGAAGCTATTTAGTATACTAAGATTATGAGAGTATTGGAATGTATAATTAAAAGAGAGAAATATTTGAAATTGTAAACATAAAAAGGGAAATTATACTTTTAAAAATAATTTATATTTTTCTCCCGCATAAGTAAGAGATTTTACGTATGACTGCTGGTATTTACCCTTTTTGCCTACTAGTAATGTTAATAAAAATATTATATGTTTGGTATAGTTATCCAAATACTGCTTTTTACTCCCAGCTTTATTTATTATATTAATATAATTACTAAACTAAAAAGTATAACGTTTTAATGAGAAATAACCATTTACCTATAAGTATCGGAAATTTTCAACAATGAATCCGAGAGAAAATTTGTCATTTGTCCAAGTTTCATTTTGAATCAGCGTGAAAAGGAAAAATGTAATATATACAGAGAGAAAAAAAATTGTTTTCAGAAATCACCATTAATAGACATATTTCTTTACTGATTGAATTTTTAAGATTATGTACTCATACTTCAAAAAAAAAAAGATTTATTTCGTTAAATAGGACCTAGATTTCAAATGAAAAAAAAAAAAAAAAAAAAAAAAAAAAAAGACTTGTTCGTTATTTTTAGAACTGTCTCTTTAGAAAGAATCTTGAAAAAAAAAAAAAAAACTAATTTTTAAAGCAGAATATATAAAACATTTTAAACTTTATAAATTATACACGTGTGTCTGTGTGTATGTATTTATATATTTGAATTTCTGAGATAAATACAGAAAGAAGGTCAAAGAAAGATATGAATATTAAAAAAGATAAATAAGTCATACAGTATTATAAACAAGAATATCGTTTAACTTTCAATGTACGTTGCTTACGTGATCACACTACAGACAGAAAGACAGATTAATTTAATTCATAATCACTCTTAAACATTGTTGAAAAGTGTTAACCATTAGTACAAACAGAAATGCAATTCCAGCATTTTCTAACTGTAGCCCTTAATGTATCCAAATATTTACTGTAGTCCTGTTAATCTTAATGCCTGACATACCATAATTTATAAAACATGTTTTAGCATATGGATAATAAATGTAAATTTAATTATGATTTGTGCAGTACTATGTTAACCGTAATTCTTAGAAATGCTTCCCATAAAACACAAGGCATTAGCATTCTTTTTTGGTGTACCTGGGAAAAATAGTCGTGGTATTTATATCACTTTCAATGGGAAACATGACATCGTGAACATATATCAGTTTGGTGAAATTCTGAAAATATTTACACACCCTAGAGGCGGACAGACAAATTGAAATCATAAACTATTTTCAATTTTGTTGGAAAGTGTTCAAAATTAATATTAGATACGTTTCAGTTGAAAATTTGATAAACCTTTATTTTATTACATTTTTTTTTTTTTTAAATCAACACAGCTTCTCACTATAAATATTTTACAAACTAATTTAACCAATAGATGCTGATATATAACTATCTGGAAATTTACAAAAAGTAACAGTAGCGCCACACGTCATCTCATGTACATCCAAATTGATTCGGCATAGTTTTTCATAACGTATATCTTACATATAAAATTCAATGCATATATATATCAGAGAAGCTGCGATATGGCTCGCCTATAAATAGAGAAATTTGCATCATGCCAACGACATCGGTCGGCCGATATGCGTCCAAATTTAATCAGTATAATAGCTTATAATGGCTGTTGCACGTATCAAGTATAGTGCTTTTATATATCATAGAAGCTCAATTATAGCGTTTTCTTAAAAGGGGAAAATTTCAACATACTGGCATTACCTGTTGACCGATATGCACCTAAGTTGAATAAACATAGGCTGGGATTGCGGTGCCTCGTTCTTAAGTCTGATCTTAAATCTTATGAACTTCCGTAGATGGGCGTGGTTAAGAACGATCTTAACTTGGTATTGGGGTGCCTCAAGCGTAAGTCCTCTGCATGTCCTCGTAAGAGAAAGCCAGTCAGCCAATGGGAGACGCAGAGCGAGCCAGGGCCCGACTTAGGGTACCTGGAGCCCCGGGGCAAGCCTATTCTGGGGGCCCCCCTTGCAGTGGCAAAAGAGCTTTTTAGGTTGCAGAATTTCTGCATACGTCTGTAGGGGGGCCCCTTCCAGAAGGGGGCCCAGGGCATTTGCCCCGTATGCCCTGCCGTTAGTCAGGGCCTGGAGCGAGCTATGTTGTGATTGCGCGCGCATCCAGTTACGATTCGACTTAAGATAGCTGTGAAGTTGTCGTAAGATAGTGAGGCACTGCAATACGACTTGCGTTTTGTTTACATCTTAAGACAGAGTTTGTGCGTAAGATAGTGTTGAGCGAGGCACCGCAATCCCAGCCATAGTCTTCCACAATCGACTACTTGCACGTCAAGTTAGGGAAAGTTACACACAATAGAAGCTAAGGTATAATCTTTCCTTAATTGTGGGAAATTGCAGCATAGCAGCGCCATTTGTTGGGCGATATGTACCAAAAGCTATTCAGAACCAATTTATATCAAAGTGCATCCAAATATAAACTTTTTCACAATTCGGTTCATTATTTTGCGAGACATAGCACTCAAAACATAAAAATTTGATTATACATAGTCAGACATCTCCTAAAAAGGGTTTAAAGAAATCTCAAAACGTGTAAATGAACCAAAAGCCAAATAAAGAAAATTTTCAAAAATCCAATACTTTATTGTTATGCAAATAGAAGAAAATAAAAATGAATTTTAAGTTATTGGGGAAATAGTACACTAAGCGACAAAAGAAAGCCGCACTGCAGAAAAAATGACTTATATCTTTTTTATTTGTAATAACTTGAAAATTAATGTTTGAAACAAATAAAACTGTCTTTTTTACATAATACCAAAGGGATGAAATGATACCTATAAACATTTTCGATTAAATAATTCGCTTTATTGCACTCTACGAAGTTCTTTTTAAAAATCTGCATAAAACTTTTTTTTTGAACATACTGCAGTAACTATACACTTTGTAATCTATTATGATTTATTATATGAAATAAACAAGGTATATTTTAATAGATAAAATAAAATTATTTATTTGTTAGATCTAAGCAATTTTTTAATGTATTCTGCATTTGGTTAATTCCACCTTTATATGGAATTACTGTTTGAAAGCGCAATGGCATAGTTTTATACAGCGTTTTAATATAAATCTCAGAAATTTCAACGTGCCAAATATCACAAATAATTTTTCTAGTTCTGGTAGAGTTATGGGCTGCAAATTTAGAATCCTCTCCCCCGCCTTTTTATAGACGAAAGATTTTTGAGGGGATCGCGATTAGGACTATTTCCATGTATGGTAAAGAAGAAATTCTACTATATCCTTTGTGGGATTTAACTTAAAGTGGTAAAAGGTATGATTACTTACAGAATCATAGGTTCTCATGGGAATGGATAGAAAATTTTTACAATTTGAAGTGAATAAACGTACTACAAACGCCGTGTAGTAAGGTGCTTTATCATCTTGAAATGCTTTTGCGTAAATATTTAAGATAACCTCAAAATAGTCGGTCAGACACCACCTTTATGAAAATTGTATTTTATTTCAAGTTAATTGATCCCTTGAGCTTAAAAATTTGCTCGACTGTTTGAAAAGTTATGCACCTCCGTACAATAATGTACGGAGAATGCGTCACTATTTTAAAAGTGCGATTTTCATTAAGTCGGTCATATTTTCGTTGTCAGATCTGCTTGTTTTCTTTGGCTAGAAATAAGTTAAACTTGACTCATCAAAGAGAACCAGTTCAGTCCAATAATTAACTAATCATTTTTTAATTTTTTTAGCCATCTGAGGTCTTGCTTTTCTAATTCTCTTCATTAAGAATGGAATATTTTCAAATTTTCTATCATTTAAACCTGCTTTGTTTAATAGTTGCTGTACTGAAGCTAAAGAAATTATGCTGCTAAACATTTTTTCTGAATCTCTTTAATGCACTAAATGTAATACAAACCGGTTTTATAAGCAATGGCTTTTTAACTTACGGTGATCTCTCTTGGATGAGCAACATGGCGGCCGAAAACTAAATTTCCAGTTTAAACGACCAAAAAAATTTATATCTTGCTAAAAACCCTTTTACCAATATTTCGTTAACATTTAATTATTTTGCCATCTCATGTATTAAAATATTTTTTGATTTTCATTCAAAAATGTATACTTTTTGTGGCATCGTTAACTGCCTTATTCTTACCATTTTTGAAATACTTTCTAAAATTACAATTTTCCTGACAATTGCATTTTTTTTTTAACACTGGACTCAAAGCTAAAGTGTATGTGGAGGACAACATAATGAAATCTTTTAGAAAATTTGCTTTTTAAACGATAAATTGGCGGTTGTAGAAGGCGAAAAGGAAAATATCCAAGGGCGGCCTTTTTTTTTTTTTTTTTTTTTATATACTTTCAGGTTTAAAACAGAGAAAAAATAAAATTTTATTCATTTGATATTTTCTGTAAATTTGAAGATGCTTCTAGTGTGCAGTATTTCTTTATTTGTGTAATTTGTTAGCTTTGATTAAATTCATGTATAATGTATTTAAGAAGACAATGCAGTCACTTTAAAATTCGACTGGCTTGCAGTTGCATTGAAGCAAAAAAATTTTTAAACCTAACTGTCAAAACTGATAATTGGATGTAATTTTATAGTTATCAAAATAAAATTTTTAGGTAGAAATAGCCTATAAAATTTGAAAAATGAATAAATTCATTTTTCTAATTTAAGAAAATAAAATAATAGTAGCAATAATAAATCTTTAGAAAACAAGAACAAATTTAATGATTGTGAGCATGAAAATTAAAAATATACATTAGGTAGTGAGTAACTTTTGTAATAAAATTCCTCACAGAATATATGATGGTCTTAAGCTTCAGCAGGCAATAAGTAGAAAGCCTCCTTGTACACGCTTAAAATTATACATGCAGCATGCAACATAGTTAAAGCATGTTATAAGAATGTTTAAAGGCATGGTTTGCATAAAAAGTGGTAGACACAGAATTAGTAATTATTTTTATAAAGCTAAAACAAATTCTGATACTTTACGTAATCCTTCAATTGATTGCAACAAATATTTGATTTACATGCAGCTATATGATTTGCGGATTAATTTAGTTATTGTGGCTTATTCACAGTTGCACACATAAGAATTCTTATGCGTTTTACACAACATTTTTTTCAAAAATGCATTTGGTCAATTTCTTATTTAAATCAACAAAGTGGAATTAACATATATAAAAAATATTTAGGTAAAAAAAGGGGTGGGAATATATATACATACATTTTATATCCTATAATATTTAATTTGTGTGAGGGGTGTAATTTATATGAATAATGTGATTCAAGGCTGCCATATGATATAAAGGTGTTGAAAAAGTTTAACCATTCGCTGCCATTTATTGAAATCATGTCCATGATTCTGGCTCAAAACACAGATATCTATAAAATTTCTTACAAACAGATTTCTCTGAGACGAATAAAATAACAATTTCTCTAACATTAATCGTTTAACAAAAATGAACTTTATATTTCGTGGCACATTAACCTCCTAAAGTTGCAATTTTTGAAGAATAAAAGTTATTGCATGAACTTTCATTACTGAAAATAAAATCAAAATTAATTGAAATACGTGAATTATAAACAATAAATATCTTTAAATATATATATATACAGGGATGATTGTGACTCAAAGATAAAAACCCTGAAAATTAGAGCCTCAAATTAAAAAACACCTAAAATATCACATAATACTCAAACTGATTAGGCCAGAAGCCCTCAATCCTTTTACATTTCATTTACATATCACCTGGATAACAAATGAACAACCAATGAAAGCAAAAAATAACTTTATAGGAAATATGAAAATTCAGATGCGTTGAGTAAAAACCCTGAAATCAGGGGTAAACCCTGAACACAAACACCTCTGTAATATATGACATTAGAATTGCGCAACTACCTCTATAATTTATCAAGCTGAGTATCCTTGTATAATTCAACGTTTTAAATATGCTTTTTTGCACAATATGTAATTACACTAAGCTTATTTATTAATTTTAATAGGCACTTCCAAAAATACGGGAGAAGGGGATTAAATTGGGTCATAAATTAAAAATAAACTACTTAATTTTAATACATTTCTCCATATATGCTTCGCTCGAATAGTCTAAAAAGTTTCGCATTCTAGCTACACTACAAACACAACATAATGAAAAAAAAAAAACAAAAAAAAAACAATCATTTATAGAAGGAATGAAAGAGATACAATAATGAACTATAGTATTACAAATATATTTACAACTAATTTTAATCACGTTCAACACTATGGAATATGAAAACATTCATACCTCATTGTCACTTGCGATGGTCATGTTTAAGTTGTATTTCTGTTTTTTATATTCAGCTTTGACATCTGCTGATACAATGGTAGCAGTATTTCTCCCATTCTGGACTTCTTGAAATGTAAACAGTAAACTTTATTACAAATCCTGCTTTGAAAAACTTACACCCATTAATACTTTCTTGTAAGCAACAGAACTTCCGTGTCCTTCATTCTGTGAATGAGAATGTATTCTTGGATATTTTCATGGGAAAAATCATATATAGACAACGGCCGATCAAGGATACAATAAACCATGATCTTAAAAACTCACTGCTGAGAAAAAAGGGAGAAATATAAACAAAAAATAATGAAAAAATTTAATAAAAATAATGGCGCTCACTGCTTAGTTCAAGAGGAAACAATCCACGAGGTTAGAGGTAAATACTACCATCACGTGATCATTACGTCACCCGGATAAACCTCATTTTCTTTTTAAACGATAAAATTGGCGGTTGTAGAAGGCGAAAAGGGAAATATCCAAGTGCGGCTTTTTTTTTTTTTTTTTTTTTGTTGCTTAGTGTATATACAACTGAATGTTTACGATCGATTACTTAATTTATAGAGCATAGTTAAAAGAAAAAAAAAATGTTTAAATTGAAATAGCAAATGGTTCTTAAATTTAAATGTGCTAAGAATGAAACAATTAACAAGAAATTAAGTATATGTTTTTAATAAGATACCTTTTGTTTATCACGAATACTTAATATGTTACACATGAACAATTTGATTAATGAATTGGGAACAGAATAACTAATAATTTAAACTCATTATTTTTGGTTAAATTTGATCTGAAAAAAAAAAAAAAAATCAAATTTTTAATAACTAAAAATATCAACCTTTTATTACAATCATCAATCATTTTAATGAAACAACATAAAGTTGAATATATATATATATATATATATATATATATATACCAAGATATCTATTATTTATCGCTAATAATTAATATTGCGTACAAGAACAATTTGATTTTAAACTGAGAACAGAATATAGTATGTAGTTATTTAAATTCATATTATTTTTGCTCACATTTGTTCTGAAAAATTTGGTATCAAATAGTAAATAACTAAAAAGTCAATTTTTTATTACATATTACAATTATCAACCATTTGCCAAAAATTTTAAATTAAAAAAGATACATTTATTCATTTAGAACTGAAAAAAAAAAAGATCATAGAATACATAACAGATAACATAAAAAAAGTATGAATATTATATTTTGGTTCTGAGATACACTGCTCAAAACAATTAAAGGATATTGTAAGTTTTACATAAAATAAGGGTATAAGCAAAATTTTTTTTTGCAGAAAACGGAAGAAGAGGGACACAAATACAAATTTTTCTCGTTTTCAAACTTCGGAGTATGCAAATTTTGAGTTTGACCACAAAAATGACGTTTTAGCAGCAGCGAATGAAATTTGGCTTTTAAACTAAAAGAAAGACAAAGCGGAAAAAAATGGCCAGTATTCAGTAAGCGCGTTGTTTCGATGATTGCGATGTCTTAACGAAGTGATTTAACCGATTCAGTACCTTGAAGAGTTGTTGGTTGGTTAGAGGGGGGTCCAAACACAAACTGAAGTAGCCGAAACCACTGGAGTTTCGCAAAGTATGATTTCCAGGATTCGAAACCGCCTTTCGGAGACTGGAAATGCAGGCTGAAGATCAGGGCAAGGTTATAGAATGCAAAAACGTCCAATGAACATCGATATTTAACGTAAACGGCTCAGAGATACCGAAATATGAATGTTTCTCTTCTTCAACAATTGCCTTCTCTCGCTTACTGGCGCCACATTTTTGACTGAAACTGTCCATAACTGGCTTCACGCTATTGCAATAGGTCTAATGATCTCATCCCTATATCTACGACTGGCCAGAACTCCATTTCGAATGATGTGGGGATCTGTGCACCCACCAATGGATCCCCCCCCCTCCAACCGCCAAATCTGATACTTCTGTGCACGGACGCAGGATTGTTTCGAGTGCGACTTTTCCTACAAATGAAAATATGCCTATTATCGTGATGAACAGAAGAACGAGACTTGCCAGAGAAAAAAATATTGCGCCATTCACTTCTGTCCACTTTACATGCTCTGTTGTCCACTCCCTGCGAGCGCGACAATTTCTTGTTGTTAACGTAACACACATTATTAGTCTGTGAGCATACAGACCTACAGCGTGGAACCGATTTTGGACAGTTTGAGTCGAATCTATTGTGCCAGTAGCTGAGCGAAGTTGTTTTTGTAGAAGATTGGCATTCATATTTTGAAGTCTTCGAGCAGTTAGCGTTAAAATATCGATTTCCATTGAGTGTTGTTGCACGTCTGCGACCTTGCCCTGGCCTTCAGCTTACATTTTCAGTCTCCAAAAATGGATTTCAGATCCTGGAAATCACACTTTGTGAAACTCCAGTGACTTCGATTACTTTGGTTTGTGTTTGGACCCCCTCTAACCGACCAACAATTGACGATTAGAACGTCTGTCGTCATTCGACGTCATGGTGAAATTTAACCTATAGGAGTCTTCATTTAACCCACAAATAAAGGACTATAGCCAATCATAGCGCAGCTTTTACCCACAAACAAAAGGAAACTCCGCCTCGTTCTAGTCGTCCATTCTCCAATCTTTTGAATCGGTTAAATAACTTAAGACATCGCAATCATAGAAACAACGTACTTACTGAATATTGACCATTCTTTTCCGCTTTGTCTTTAATTTAGTGCAAAGACAAATTTCATTCGCTGCCGCTAAAACGTCATTTTTGAGGTCAAACTCAACATTTGCATAACCCGATGTTTAAAAACGAGGAAAAAATTGTATTTGTGACCATCTTCTTCCATTTTTCTGAAAAAAAGATTTCGCTTATACCCTTATTTTATAATAAGACTTACAATATCCTTTAATTGTTTTGAGCAGTGTAGATAAAATGTTGCAAATGATAATTTAATCTTTTGTAAATTTTCATCCCTTGGAAATCCAAATTCTGATACTTTTGGACCATTTGAATAGTTTACTTTGCAACCAGGTACAGAATACTTCTGAACCATCTTTAGGGAAAAATAAAGCGTTGCAATTATGTGCATAAAAATATTAGTATGCTCTTAACATTAAAAATAATGTAAACAATTTTAGCTCAGACAAATAAAATATGCTTATTTTTGTAATACAACGATACGTAAAACTAAGATGTATAGTAACGTATTTTAAATTTTATACATTTTAAACAACTGTATACATTAAAGCAAATTCTAAATACGATTCATATTGTGAGAAGATTGCTAAAGCTTAGAATTCTACCAATTTACAATTCTAACAAAGCTTACAATAAAATAATTCTACAATAAAATAAAGTATTTAACACTTACTTTTGGTTATAAACTCGATTCGTTGATTTTAAAATCTCTCGGGTTCTTTAACCTAAAGGAAAATTATCAGAAACACGGTAAACGACATCATCGATTCAAAATTTCTAATAAGAAAAAAGTATTCGCATTACGTGTGAAATAACTGGCCCAAATGCTCATACGTCACACCACTTCCGGTTTTGTGGTTGGCAGGCCTTGATTAGAAGGTATTGAGCGGACACCTGAATTTTGGTGCAGAGTAGACGATTGAACGGTTTTCGTTTCCGAGTAACCGAACCATTCCTCCAACCTACTTCTTTTTCTCTCTCTATTTTCTAAAGCATTTGTTTACAATTTTATGATGTTTTTTCGTGTAGGACAAAAAAGAATGTGACGAAAGTCACTGTAAACTCTCAAAGCTGTCAAACAAACAACCTAGCATATGGAAAGTGTTTTAATAATCTAGTGTGACTTCTGGAACTTTGAATAGCATTCCGAAATCTATCGAGAATCTTTCATTTTTCCTGTCCAAGTAATTTCCAGTATAAATATTTTTCTTTTTTTGCCTATTTTGCATAAAATGTTTTTATTTCATTTATAAGAAAAGATTTTTTAATCTAATAATGTACAGGAACGTTATATTTTTACGGCTAGTTTTGATTGAAATTTTAATGTAAGGCATTCTGTTGTTATATATACATATATATATATATATATATATATATATAAGACAATAATTTAAAAATAGTCCTCATTATATAATGCTACATTATAACGTAGAAATAAGTAAAAGTAAAGCTTTCATTTTGTCAAAATTCAGTATTATCAGATTTGGTTATTGAAAAATTAAATAAGCATGCCTTCCTTGTTTCACATATACTATGTAGAAACAAGATGAAACAAAATTTTTACTTCAGCAGTCAACATGGTGCATCACTAAAATATTTAAACATTTTATTTATTTATTTAAGACAACATAATAATAAAATAGTTTTATAAATCCTTGAACTGTTTTATAATGTCAAATCAAATTTTCTAAGCTATACTGTATGCTTTGATTTCTTAACTATGCTTCTGAATTCTATACTATATTACTTAAAAATTATGCAGTTCAATTTCATTAGAATGCTGTAGACTATCTGTGTCGCAGCTGTCTATCCACGTTTTAATTTTTGTGAAAAAATAATATATCGTGTAAAACCTTTCATTTTTACAGTCATTGTATATAATTTTTAATAGTTTCATTGAGTCAAATTAACCTTTTACAAGCCGCATTATGATAGAAAGTTTAAATAAACTATTTATTGATAAAAATTGCATTAAAACACAAACATAAGCACTATCAGTACTTTTATTTCCCCTAAAAAATTTTCCCTTATGATTTATAACATGTTCCAGAAATGGAACATTGGCATTAAACACTTAGTTTTTTTTTACATGTTTTTAAAAAGTGTGATTAACGTCATTTAAATTAAAAACTTAATTTCTGTAAACAAATCTTAAGTAAAGAAAAGTAAATTCTAAATTTGTTCAAAAAATAATACAGGTTAAGCTAGGGGTGCAGAACCTTTTTGACTGGTGGGCCACTCTCACTGTTGAGTGGGACATGAAGGGCCACAGACGAGGTAATATAAAAGAATGGAACTGTACAGATGTATTCACTGTATAACATATATATATTTATATATGTATGTGTGTGTGTGTTTCTTAAAATATATATAATAAAATTTTTATAAAAATTTTCAATCAGCGAGTCAAGTGAATCTCAAGGTGTAATAATCATAAAGTTATTGAATAGTAAGCAATATACATATATCCATATATATAAAATACAAAAAAAAAAAAAAAGATAAATAAAATGTATTGCTTTGCAGAGAAAGGGAAAAAAAGGTTATATTGGGATTTTCAAAAACACCTAGCACAAATGTAAAGGCAGATAGAGGGTACCAAATCAAGCAGTTTTAGTGTAGGTAACTGGGTATGAAAATACCGCTTTGAGGTATTAGATGATACTGGCGAGATCTATATGTGAAAAAGCTTCTCAGGGTTTTAATTGTCATTTTCCACATGAATTTCAAACAATGTATCGTGTCACCTTCCTGTTCTGGCGTAACAGAAAGAACATGGTCTGCAAAAGTCTTATTGAATTTAATAAGGATTTGGTTGCTAAACTGTTATGACAGAAACCAAGGGGACCCTTTAGACAAATTAGGAAATCAGCCTCAGCCTCCTACATGCCTCCTGCTGATAACATCTGTAGTTGCATCCAGAGATATTTTTAACTCCTCCGCAAGCGTATTTTATACATTAAAATCTAAAAATACTCTTTAAAATTTTAACCATGAGTATTTTTCATGCTTTGTATTTTTAGGTTAAATTCAGTGTACTTTGTTAAATGTGTCTGAAAAAGTTTATACTCTTTCTACAGTTCAATACTCTGCATACTTTTTTTTTTAATCAATTAATATTTTTTATAAAAAGTTTTTATAATTAAAATTATTTTGAGTAAAACTGTAAACATTTGCATCAATAATAGAATTTCTCAGATTCATGTATCGCCTTATCTTTCAATGTTCATTGTATTTTATAAACTGAGTCACATTATGTTCATATTCTGAGTTCTGATATTATATTGTACAAATTATGATGAAAGGAATATTATTACAATTGGCCAGTCCATATAATATAACTTGAACTCATAATTGTAACTTATAACATGAGTTTATATACATTTATTTTATTTTTGAACTTATTAAGAAAGAAGTAAAATTTAGCATGAATTCAAGAAAGATCAACTTTTTTCTCTTCCACTTTTTTTCTTTTTTATTCCTAATAATACCAACTCCTTCAAAAAAGATCAAGGTGTATTTTTACTGCTAGGAAAAAATCCTAGCAATATCTTTGGTTACGTCCCCATTAGCAATCAGTTAAATTATCATAATAGTTACCATTCGCAACTGAATATACTGTTGAAAATCTGTGATATATCTTATATTTTTGCAAATGTAACCAAAATATTTGTACAACCACTGAAAATCTCGGTTTTATTTACACATTCTTTTAGCCGCTGTCCCATTTCAGTTTGCAACTTCATTAAATCATAAATGATGGCCATCATGGTCGGTGTTTTTATTAGATTTACAAAATAATAAATACCCACCGGACTTGTATTTCTTTTTTATGTCTCCGGACAGAAATAAATTCGACTAACTGCACATTTGAAGTTTTTTAATAGAAAGTAATTACTATTATAAATCATTAATTTTAAGACACATAATAAAAAGATTTTTTAAAAAAAGGGGGGGGGGGAGATTTTACTTACTAATTGTTACATTTTTCAGCTTTTAATCTTCTCAGGCAGATAAAGATCACTTACCAATAGATTATTCCATGGTTTTTCCAATAAAAAATGAAGGAAACTACTGTGGGCAGTGGCGGATTTAAGGAGGGGGGGGGGGGGGGTCCCCAAAAAAAAAAAAAAAAAAAAAAAAAAACACTGTCATTCACAATTGAATATTGCAATTGTAAATTTTTTATTGGTCTAGAATAACACTTTGAAAAATCTTAGCCCCCCCCCAAAAGTCAAGTTCTGGATCCGCCACTGACTGTGGGTTACATTATTGAGAATTTGAATGGAAAACTTAGCTCTCAAACAGAAATGTGTGTATAAACCAACAATTCCCCCCACTCCCACCCCCACAAACAACAATAACAAAAAGGTTTTCTAAATGCCAGTTTTGCAAATGCAATAAATAAAATATTTTTTCTTTCTTTTTCATTTTTTCTCGCCTACTGATGACTAATGCGTGCTAAAATATCTGTCCTTCCACGGGCCGCAAATTGATCGCTAGTGGGCCGCAGGTTGTGCACCTCTAGGTTAAGCAGAAAAATAACCATGTGGCACCTGTTAAGCTTTAGTGGTCTAAGTGCTACTGGAACCAGTATTGGGCATAATTGATTAAAAAGTAATTGAATTACAATTATAATTAATTTACTGTCAATCAATTAACAACCAATTGATTACAAATAAATTGAATTACTTATTCAATTTATTTGTAATAATTCAATTTATTTGTAATCAATTACTTGTTAATCGATAGACAGTAAAATTATTATAGTTGTAATTCAATTACTTTTTAATCAATTATGCCCAACACTGACTGGAACTAATCTTTTTAAGAAGTAGGAAGAAGTTTTCACAAGAGAAAGCTATGCCTCTAAATTATAAAAGTTAATTGTGCAGGTGATAAAGTAGGAATTATTATAGTAAAACAATTTTATAATTATTAATAATCAATATAATTTATTGTGTTAATTTAATAATTAAAAATATATGGAAAACTGAAAAATAATCTACATCAAAACTTACTGAACAATAAACATATATATATAATATATATATACAGTTGAGGATCTATAATTCGCATACCCATAATTCACAATTGCCTATAATAATATAGGCTGATAGAGGATACCAAAATAAGCAGTTTTGCATAAAGCAGTTTATTTAATTTTAAAATACATTTAAAAAATAAAAGGAAACAGTTTTAAAATGGCTGAGTTATTTCTTATGTGTAATATAAGAAGGTGTTTATTTAAATAGTTACCATTGCCTCCACAAAATATCTAAATTGAAAGTATTTATTATGAGTTTGATATGGCGAAGCTTATACAAAGTTTTTAGTGTGCTGCTATTTGCTGAGAATTGACTTTGTGAAAGTTGGTTTTGTGAAGGCGCCTAAATGCAGCGCTAATTTGTTCTGGATTAACCTCTGCATAAACAACATGGTCTGCAAAAGTCTCAATGAGTGTTTTGAGGATTTAGTTGCCAATTATACATGTAGCACACAAGGGCATAGCCAAGGAAAGGAAAGGGATATTGGAGCTCAGGTATTTCTGAATCAAATAATTTTTTTGTAATAAGAATTTTTTAAAGAAATAAATTAGGTTTAAGAAATTTTTAGAGAAGTTTTAAATTTTTAAGAAGTTTTTGTAAATGCTTGTTTTGCGAATGCAGCAAACAAATACTTTTTATTTCTCTCTTTCATTTTTCTCCTCCTGTTGATGATTAATGCTATCTAAAATGCCAGTCCGGCAGGCCGCAAATTGACAGCTACTGGGCCGCATGTGGCCCCCGGGCCTCAGGTTGTGCACCGCTACTTAAAAAACTTATCAACTTCTAAGATTAATTTAGGTTGTGAGAACTTTTATAAAAAGTTGATAAAGAATGACTGTTCATTAAAAGAAATCATTTCATCTGCCGAATATTAATTTTTATTTTTTCATTTGCCAGTTTCATTTTTATTTATTTTGTTTTTTATGATAATGATTTTAATTTAATAAAAAAAAATGTCTACCAACTTTTTTTATTGTAACTGTATGAAAGTACCACACAAAAAAGTTTTTGCATATAGCATGAAATAATTAAAAAAAAAAAAAAATCTACATTTCCAGTGATGCCTATAAAATTTAGGGATTTTTCCTCTCGTATGTATATATTATTAATTTAAATTAAGGTGTACTGATCCAAATTCATTGTTTGAGATAAAAATGTTTCCACTACTTGTCTAAAGTAGCTTTTGAATCGGTTTTTATAATCATTTTCATTCAATTTTGGGTCCTCTAAAATAATCTCTTTTTCAAAATTGAATATCTTCTGTTTTCTTATAAAATAAAAGACATTGCGAGATATTTTGTGGTGAGTAACTTTTTTTTTCAGCGAGTGTAATCTAAGTTAAAATTTCGGGCCCTGCTCTAAACTTGTTGATTCTGATATATTAACATTAAATAGCAAAACATCCATTCAGTCACAACGTTCACAAGAAACATGCTTTAAAATATCATAAATTATTTATACAAAAATCCATGAAGTGCCTTTTAAAGGTTACGAGTAAAATTTGGCACATCATGCTTGACGATCAAGGTCAACAAACGACACCATTTGTTGCCAATATGGCCTTTATTGTCAGAGGTTGTATATCCACTAATGGTTCTTAAAACTCATCCCACAGTTAACGTCATGGAGTTACTTTGAAAATGTCAGGAGCATGTACACTACATGATTACACTGCCCTCTATATGACATTACTACAACTATTTTAGTTTCCTGAAGGCAAGCCTAGCGATCGTATGCTAGTAAACAAATCATTAAACATCACCTTATAAAATGTTTTAAAACTTACAAATACATATTTAAACTTAACATTTTATTCTCCAATTTCAAATTATATTGTTTCTTAAAAATATAAACGAAACTTCTGTATCATGGTACTGATGTTTTAATAGTGGTTGTATAGCTAATGAATAAAGCTTAAAATACTTCAATAACACTTATGTTTATAAAATCAACATGGAGAGAAGGCATAAAAACCATAATTTTCTAACTGCCCCCTCCATGTCGATTTTTAAAAGAAAAACATATCAAAATGCCTGGTGCTTACACACAAAAACACCATAAATGCAAAATATATATATATACAGTCGGACCCTGATTTAACAAATTCATCGGGACCAAAAATTTTATTTGTTAAATCGGGGTTATTCGTAATATCGGGGTTCGAAACAAAAAATAAAAAATTTTTGCACTTATGGAAAAGTCCTAATGAGCAACTACACAAAAATATCCATAATGAGAAACTATGTATTTTTTATTCAGCAGTTAAAAAATGCACAGTGAATAATTACGCACTAATTAATTTGAAATTTTAAAGTACTGATTAAGAGATGTTTGACAGTTTCCTTGATTCTTGACTCGAAAAAGTTCATTTACTACCTTATGGAGAAAAGAAAATATTGCATCATTTATTTCCTACTGCATGAGGTATGTTTTCAGTTTCCAAACCATGTAAAGCATTAGAAAAAGTAACAGTCTCAATAGGAGTTTCATTATCGATTTCTGCATCAGAATCACTATTCATTGGTTCCGATGAATCAATAATTTCACTAACTTCAGTTGCACAGATAGACAGTCCATCATCACATGTAGCATAATCGTTAAAATCTATCCCAGTTGCGACTCCTTCTAAAATCATTTTCATCACTTTCCTTTTGTGTGCCTGGAAATCCCGCTTTCTGAAAGCATTTTTCAATTGTACTTTTAAAAACTTGGTCCCAAGACTGTCTCACAAAATATAAAGCATCTAAAACATTGACTTCGTATCTTTTTTCCTTATTTTCATCCATTGATGCTGTAATTTTTCTCATAAGCAACTTTCTGTAATTAACTTTCACAGAACAAATGATACCGAGATCTAGTGGCTGGAGTACACTTGTGCAATTTGCAGGGAAAAACACGATTTTTGATATTTTGACACGATCTAACATGATGAATGAAAATGATTTTCATCTTAGAGAAAACTAACACTAAATATCCAAACAAAGACAGTTTTATTGTCTAAAAATAACATCTTAAAAAATGCGTTTTTATAATGGTTATTTCACATATCAAGTTTCGTCAGTTATATGCCATACAAGTTCAGATATAGCCTTCCCGTTATCGAGAAAATTTCCAGTATAGCAGCTCCATATATTGGCCGACAAGCATCCAACTTGAAGCAACATATCAAGTTTTGTTTCATGATACGCAGTAGAACCTGAGATATAGCCTTTCCTTAAATTGCAGAAATCACTGTGTAGCAGCACCACCTGGTGAGCAGTTGACACCAAAAGGTGATAGGTACTAATTTATGTAAAGTTGCAACTACATATAAATTTATATGCAAATCTGTGCAGTAGTTCCTGAGATATAGCCTTCCCTTAAATTGTGGAAATTGCTGTCTAGCAGCGCCACCTGTCTGTCGATAAGCATTCAAATTGAATCAGCATAGTGGCTTATAATGACCTTCTAATATAACAAATTTTGTTCGATTGTACGCAATAGAACCTGATACATAGTCTCTCCTTAAACTGCAGAAATCGCTGTATAACAGCGATACCTGTTGAGCGTTTGACATCAAAAGTTGATAGGCACTAGTTTAGGTCAAGGTGCATCTACATATGTATTTATATAAAATTCTGAGCAGTAGTTTAGGAGATACAATTGCCACAAACTTTTTGTTGCATACACACACACAGATAGACATTTTCTAAAAACGGTAAAATCATGCTCTAGATCTCTCAAAATGTATAAATCCACCGAAACCCGGAAGTAAAAAAAATTTTACGAATCCAATACTTTCTTCTATTGAATATAGAAGAAAGTAAAATATATATATATATATATAATGAATTTTCAGCAGTTTTCTTTTGCATTACTTTTCTTATTTACTTTCTTCTGTATTCAATAGAAGAAAGTATTGGATACGTAAATAGTTTTCACTTCCGGTTTTTGGTGGATTTATACATTTTGAGAGATTCAACACGATTTGACCATTTTTAGAAAATGTCTGTCTCTGTGTGTGTGACAAAAATTTTGTGGCGACTGTATCTCAGGAACTATTGCACAGAATTACATATAATTTTATATGTAAATGCACCTTGACCTAAAGTAGTGCCTATCAACAGTTGGAGTCAACCGATCAACAGGTGGCACTACTATGCAGAGATATGCACAATTTAAGAGAAGGCTATATCTCTGGAACTGCTGCACAGAATTGCATATAAAGTCATATATAGATGCAACGTGATATAAATTAGCTGTCAACTTTTGGTGTTAACAGCTCAATAGGTGGTGCTATTATGCAGTGATTTCTACAATTTAAAGTAAGACTATATCTCTGGAATTACTGCATAAAATTACATATAAATTCATATATAGATGCAACTTGATATAAGTTAGTGCCTATCAACTTCTGGTGGCAACCACACAACAGGTGGCTCTGCTATGCAGCGATTTCCAGAGTTTAAGAAAAGGCTATATCTCAGGAACTACTGCATAAAAATGTATATCTAGATGTATCGTGACGTATGTTAGTGCTTACCAATTTTTAGGGTCAACTACGCAACAGGTGGCGCTGCTGTGCAGTGATTTTCAGAGTTTAAGGAAGGGTTATATCTCAGGAACTACTGTGCAAAATTGTATAAATATTTGTATGTGGATGCACCTTGATATAAGTTATTGCGAATCAACTTTTGGTACTAATTGTTCAACAGGTGGCGCTTCTATACAGCGATTTCCTCAGCTTAAGGGAAGATTATATTTCAGGTTCTAATACATATAATCAAATACACTCATGTCCATAAATTAAGGATAATGCTAGCTGAGGCAAATAAAGGTTCAGAAGCAAAACAAACATGACTTATTCATAAAGTCCATTTATTAAACAAAAGTTCAAGAACAAAAAAAGTGGTTTATGTAGGATACTATTTATAAAAACTACGATTTTTGCTCCCGGAAGCAATTACAAAAAATATCTCCCTTACAAAAACTTAACATTACATGGTTGGTATGATGGTTAATACATTGTATGTCTCTCAGATGATGAAATACAGTCTTTACAATGCCTAGGAATGCTGAGTATTAAATTATTGATCTGATTTTGGGGGAGGTTACTCTACTCAGTAAGCAATGCTCTCCGAAGTTCCGGTACACATGTAGGAGGTGGTTGACGGTTTACAACCCGTCGGAAAAGCATGTCCTACACATGCTCTATTAGATTCTAGTCAGGTGAGAATGCTGGCCATTCCATGCGAGTGATAGCTTCAGATTGTAGGCATACGTTTGCACGGTGAGGACGTGCATTGTCATCCATAAACACAAATTCTGGTCTCATGGCACCCCTAAACAAACGTACATGTTGTTCCTGAATGATGTCCCGATAAATTTGGCCTATCATTCTTCCGATTTGAACATGCAGATCTGTTCTGGTGCCCAATATGACCCGCCCCCCTCGAAACGACCACACCTGCCCCACACGGTGTCGTTCAATGACTGTGTTTTGGTGATAACGGGTACCTGACGTTCTACATATGAAAGTCTGGCGTGAATCACACTGCAAGCTAAACCTGGACTCGTCGGAAAACATCACACAAGCTCACTGTGCCGCTGTCCACATTGAATGTTCTTTACTCCAAGTTAACCACTGGCACAGTGCATTGCCGTGAGTGGAACACATCTAACAGGCCTGTGAGCATATAGACCAATATCTCCCAAACGCCTATGCATGGTTTGTCTTGAAACTGTGGCACTCGTGGCTGCAAACAGCTGATGAGACAGGTCTGATGATTGACTTTAACTGCTGATTTTGGCAGTTACTTCCAAATACCAGTGGTCATTCGGAATTGTAACTTGTGGCCGACCATTACTGTAACGTCGACTAGCATTTCCATCATTTTGGAATCGTTGCCAAAGTTTAGAGATGACACTTTGGGCTATTCTAAGTTCCCCTGATACTTTTATCTCAGTACGCCCACATTCTAGTCGGCCGATAATTCTACCACGTAAAAAATTATCTGCATGCGTCCACTGTGTCATAACTATTCGGTTGTGGCACTGACCTGCACACAGAACGCTTGTGAACAATTTTCCTTCTTTGCTCCCATTCCTTATCTACCCCCTTCTTACACTTTCGTCCTTGTAACATCATATCCGCGTCATCTGATGGCTTCCTATAATTTGCATATTATTCTTAAAGATGTGTGTGGTATTTCTACAGGTGAAATTTTTGCATTAAAGTTCGATTTCAGTGTGAATCTGAATTATCCTTAATTTATGGACATGAGTGTAATATTTGATATGTGAGAAAGCCATGGTGAGACATTATGCTGATTCAATCTGGATGTATATCTACCAGTAGGTTGCGCTGCTATAGTGCAGTTTTTCCCGAGAACGGGATTGCTATATTTCAACTTCTATGACATTTAATTGTACACAACTTGATACATGAGATAACCATTATGAAAATGCATTTTTTAAGATGTTAGTTAAACTGTGTTTCTTTGGATATTTACTGTTAGTTTTCTCTAAGATGAAAATTGCCTGCATTCATCATGGCAGATAATTTTAATAAGTAACAGTTTTTGTAATTTATTTGAACTGAGTGGATTTATGTAGGAAAATACAGAAGAAAGTCTTGTGGTGGCCACAACATACTAGTTTTACTTTCTCTTACCCATGTAAATGGGAGAAAAGTATTGTTTTAGGGTCAAATTTTCGAAATCAAGTTTTTGTTATGTTTAGTCGATTTGAGGTCCCCTTAATCCAAAAATCATATTTTTAGCGGTTGGTCTGTGTGTCTGTTATCAGCATATCTCAAGAAAAAAATAATACCAGAAAGTTCAAACTTGGTATTCTAAATGTGTATCATATTGGAATGCTACACTAAATTTTTTGTGGAGATCAAACAAATGATTCGTGTACAGGGACACCCAAGAGAATTCAAATATATTACATCTATGGGGAAAATTGTAGGTAACAACTATAAACAGCACTAAACCAAATGAAACAAATTTATATTTTTTATATGCGTAAGAACATGTTTCATATGGAATATGGTATGAAAATCATTCACTGTTTGTTTACAGAGCTATACAAAAGAACTAGATTATAGTACGACAAGACAATACTTGAAAATCCTTGGAAGTGTATTTCAGGTTGTGCCGTCTGTTATTAATATCGGATTATATTTATGTGCACCATGTGGCATTTATATAATCTTCAGAAGATATACAGGGCTGCCAATATTTAAGCCATAATATTGTTTTTTATTGTTAGTGGAAGTGCTTTACTATAATATTTTACCATGTCCAGGAAATCTGCTTAGGAATTGAAATTAATTCTACATGGCCATATGGTTAATAATGTATTTTTTAAAGCTAAATATTTATTGCTTGGTTTTTTTTTATATTTACATGTTTTGAGGCTTCCTGAATACTGAAGTCAAGTTTTATTGCTTTATTTTTGCCTGTGTCACTTAAATTAAAAACAAGTAATTTTAGGCGATTCAGATGTTGTGTTTTGAAGTTAATATGTTTGATAGTAGAAAAATTTGATCAAAATTGATAAGTTTTAAGAAATGTTGCATGTGAATGTTGTCTGAATAATTTTAAACGATTTACGGGGTTTGAGAGAGGGACCCCCTTCTCATATTATTTGTCAAATAAATCTGTTCCGAAGCCTAATTTGAATTGTTTTAACATAGGTTTACATAATAATACTTGTTTTCTTACCCCTTAATCTCCAATCTGTATTTATAATATTAAATTTCAGGGTAAGAAAAAGTCATGTGAGCAAAACACCAGATTATTTAAGTAAGTTTTGTCAATTATATGCATATCAAGGCAGAAAAAGCACGTAGTTCAGACAACATTGCACATTATATTCTGTTAACCTAACTATCAAGTGACACATAAGCATAAGAATTGATATTAAAAAATTAAATAAAATAAAACTATTATGGCTTATTATCCCAATGGTATTGACATTTTTATGTATGTAAATGGAATCCAGTTGCATAAAAACCAAATGCAAATACCTGTTTTTAATTACTGTGTGCTCTTAAAAAAACTGCAAATTTCATGAGTACTGGGAAAGGGGATTGCCGGATATCCGGATCTGGCAGATTAAAAAAAATATCCGGCATGCCGGATATCTGTATCTGGTTATCCGGTAAAATCCATATCCGGTCCACCCCTAAAAGAAACCCTTAAATTACTTAGTGATGGTGGCAACCGCAATATTTCTAAAATAATAACTGATGATGAAATGTACATACCATTTTTTGATGTTCCAACACGCCAAGAAAGCAAAGTGTGGGTCTTTGAAGATGATCCCAAACCCACAATGGTGAAAAAACATGCCATGAAAAAAGTTATGTATGCCATTTTCTTTAGAAGTACAGGATTGGTCAAAGCTATCAAGCTGGAAGGACAGAAGACAGTCACAGCTAACTGGTACACTACTAAATGTCTTCCAGAAATTCTTAAAGAAATGAATGTTAGAGGACTCATTCTGCATCATGATAATGCATCTTCTCATTCAGTAGGATTAACAGTTGAATTTCTTCAACAAAAACGCATGAAGGTGCTGGAACATCCACCCTATAACCTGATCTAGCTGTGTGTGACTTTTGGCTGTTTTTTAATCTGAAAAAGAACTTGCCTGGGTGTCGTTTTCATTCTGAAGATGAGATTGATGAGACTATAAAGGTATTTTTTTCATCAATTCCAAGAAAGGAATGATTAGAGGCATTTAATCTTTGGAAAATCCGTCTACAGAAGTGCATTGATGCTGTTGGAGACTACTTTGAACACACCTAAAATTTTGTAAATTTAACATTAATTACCTAGGCGTATCTCAAAAATTTCAGAGTGACCCTCATATATATGTCTGTGTGTGTGTGCGACAAAAATTCTGTTCATCTGTATCTCCGGGACTACTACACAGAATTACATATTCATTTATATGTAGTTGCACCATGACATTAATCAGTGCCAATCAACTTTTGGTGCTAATCGCTCAATAGGTGGTATTGTTATACTGCAATTTCTGCAGTTAAAAGGAAGTCTATGTCTTAGGAACTATAGCACAGAATTTCATATAAATTTATACGTATGCACCTTGGCATATATTAGTGCCTATCGAAAAATGGTGCCAATCACTCAACAAGTGGTGCTGCTATACAGTGCTTTTTGCAATTTTAGGGAAAGCTATATCTTAGGTTGTATTGCGTACAATTATACAAAACTTTATGTTAGAAAGGCATTATGAGAAATTATGTTGATTCAATTTGGGTGCATATTGGCTGATAGGTAGTGCTACCATACTGGAATTTCCCCCAAAACAGGAAGACTGTATCTCAGATTCTATTGTGTATAATTGCTCAAAACTTGGTATGGGAGAGAGCCAGCCATTATGAAACACTAAGAGGATTTATTTTTGATGTATATTGGCCAACAGGTGGCACTACTACACTGCAATTTACTCTATGAATAGGCTAAGTCTCAACTTCTATAACATAAGTGTATGAAACTTGATATGTAAAATGAACGATCATTATGTAAATGAATGCCAACCTTATTTAGGTGTAAAACAGCCGACAGGGGAAGCTGCTACTATGATTTTTCACATGGCTACATCTCAGCATCTGTTGATTAAAATTGCTCCAAACTCCACATGTAAAATATTTATTGGGAGAAGGTATGGTTAAACTTTTGTACCATTTAAACAGTGAGTGGTGCTATTATATAGAATGATATAGAAGGAAGTTTTGTGATGGCCACAACATATTAGTTTTCCTGTGAAAATAACTCTTCAACTATGATTATACTAATAAAATATTTTGTGTAATTTTTTTTAATACTAGTATTATAAAAAATATGTAGATAAGTTTTAGTTTTATAATTCTGAACAAAACTTACCATTTTGTGAAAAAGCTTTTCACCAAAAATTGTGAATGTAGGAATGAGTATATTAGGCTTAAAGTTTTATTCTTAATAGCAATATTGCACAAATAAATATAATGTTAAATAAATACGTTTGAGTTAATTATATTTAAAATGTTTTTTAAAGAATGGTATGTGAAATATGTTTATACAGTTCCCGCCGCTTATTAAAATCACATTCATTCTGAGCCAAAGTGATTTTATTAAGCGGCTGATTTTTATATACGGCGAACGTTCCTGCCCTTAAGGAAAAGGTATTACTTCCCTGAATTTCGAAAGAAACTTCAAAAGGTAACGAATAATGGAATTAGTAGACAATATTAATTAATTTTTGGTAGATAATTAACTAATTATTTCTTCGATATAAGTAAATGCATTCTAAGTTCCCGTGCACTTTTGTTAGAGGAAAATCATCATTACTTTACCAAAAGTTCACGCTTTTCTTATAAATTTAAAATCTTTCCGTTTAAACCTCATGAATGATAGCAATTTCAAAATAAGAACTAGAAATTGTCTTCTAATAATTAGAAAAAAAAATAATAATTTCAAATTAAATTTGTATTTTATTACTGCGCTTTGAAGAATATGTTCCTTGAAATTGTTACGGAGATAAGTTATGGGGCGTGTTTAATTTGTAACTGTGCTGCAAGTGTAAAATCTTCAACAATGAATGATAATGAAGGATTTGTTGTGCTTTAATTCCTTTTTCTATTTCAAGAAAAAAAAAAAAAAAAAATGTTAATAAATATTTTTTTTTTGTATGCATAAATGATATTTTTGGCTGCTGAGGAGATATTTTTTAGTTTATTAACCGGCGATGCTGATTTTATTAAGCGGCAGCTTTAAAAGTTGTTTGTATTGATTTGATTCCGATCCTGGTGATTTTATCAGATTAAGCGGCTGATTTTATTAACCAGTGATTTTATTAAGCAGCGGTTACTGTATTTTATTGTTTTAAAATAAAGAAAACTAATGCCAGATATCTGTATCCGGCAGGCAGAAGAGCTCCGGATATACAGTATCTGGCAAAATCACTATCCGTTTCATCTCTAGTAAAGAGATATGTTTATGATGTTTAAATGATTAAACGCAATGGGCAAGACATGAAATGATTTAAACCTGAGTGGGACAAGCCAAGTATATGGGCCAGGCAGGGTCTAAATTGCAACCAAACTTGGGTGATTGAAGCTTTATTTGTTTTTTACATGTAAACATTTTTATTTTTATTAAAACATATTAAATAATAAAGTTAGGTATAAAATGTAAGGACAATAATAAAAAAAAATATGCTTAACTGTCATTTTATATCATTTTGTGGCCGTCACCAATTTTAAATAAATAGTTTCTCTCTCTTATGTCGTCTCAGTGACAATGGTTGGAGTCACAGCAGTCTCAAACAATAGACTAAGAATTTACTTGTGCATTTTTTATTATTTTTGGAGCATTTTAATTATTCTAAGAAATTTTTGGTTATGTGTCTGTTGCTATGTTCATTTACATGTTTACTGTGATGAATTGTGAAAATGGCAATGGTAAAATTTATGATTGGAGAAAATGGCAAACATAAGTCTGTTAGTAGTTGCAGTTTATGAGTAGAGAATTCTTAGTTAAAAATGCTTAGTTAAAAAAAAAAAAAAAAACATGCATTTTTGTAATATTTATGTGTAACCCCAGTGGCATAAAGTTCTCTAGCTGTCTGTGACAGGCTTTTAAAATTTCATAATCTGTCTGCAAAATTTGCGTGTAATCAGGGTTGAAAATGGTTTACACTCAAAAAGCCTGAAAGCTGATAGCGATAATCTTGGAGGGGGGGGGGGATGGAGCTTAACAACAGTGGTGATCTCGTGCAACAATACACAAATACAATTTTACTACAGAACAATATAGTATAAACAATTATAAAATAATAAGTTGAACTCATTCAATTAAATATTTTATAACAATGTTTGACACAACACAATACAAGTAATTATAAGTAATAAAAGTATTAGTTTTAGTTTTGATACAAGAATTTTTATAAGTGAATTTTGAAGTGCAGGAGAAGTTTTGGAGCAGTTTTAAATGAAATTAGCAATTTTTGACGTTCCTGTAAAATCTCAGTAACAGGTAACAGGAGAAACAAATACACACATAATGCTGCCTATCAAGGGAGATCTAGGCTCCCTAGGTCGCCATTGTTAAGCACTGTTTTGTGTGTTTATAGGGAAGCTCTAGAGTTCCTACGACAGAGAGTCTTAAGATGCCATACATCAGTAGCGCATTGTCTTGGGCAAAAAATGTCCGTAAATTACAGACAATTTTTTATGACTGCAGACAAAGACTGTCCGAAAGTTGCGAGCAGTTTTTTTTTTATTAGTACAGACAAAAAGTGTCTGAAATTTGCAGACTAATTTTTTTATTAGTGCAGACAAAAGCTGTCTGCAAGCCGTTTTCCTGCGTCCGCGACTATGTCGTCGTGTCGCGGTGTTTCTGCCACTAGGTGTGTAACATAGCTCAAAGTTGTCCTGAAATTCTTGAAAATCCTGAAAAATTAAAAAATGTCCTTAAATATCCTTAAATTTAGCATTTTATCCTGAAGTTCCTGAAATTTGAGGAAATGTGTTTGATATTTTAGTTAAAAAGTAAGTTTTAAATATTTAGTATTATAAAAGTGAAAAAAAAAAAAAAAACTGATGTGTACACTACATGACTTTTTTATACACCCATTGAAATATAAATATTGTTTAACAAAAACATTGACATTTGTATGTGTGCTAACTATTTCATCAATAAGCAGGCAGGTTCCAGTCTATAAACCTCCCTGAAAACAAGCAAAGAAAACTATTACTCCAACCACAAAAGTCATGATAATAGCATTATATACTACTGGCCATTAAAATAGCTACGCCAGGAAGAAATGCAAATAACAAAATTATATTTATTAGACAAATATATTATACTGAAAGTAACAATTGATTAAATTTTCAAAAAGTTTGGAAGCATAGATCCTGAGAAATCAGTACCTAAAACAACCACCTCTAGCAGCAATAACAGCTCTTATACATCTGGACATTGAATCCTACAGAGATTGGACAGTATGTATAGATACAGCTGCCCAGGCAGCTTCAACAAGGTGCCACAATTCATCGACAGTAGAGACTGATATATAGTGACGAGGTAGTCACTCAGCAACCATTCTCCAGACGTTTTTGTTTCAGAAATAAATTTATTTTCATTTATGATTTTAATTTATTTAACAGTTAAAATAGTCATAATACCAGTTCAATGACGATACTACATATTAAACTTAGAGTTGTATCAAATAACATTAAAAAATATCAAGCTATAACAGGCAAGATACCAAAATTTTGAAGGAGTATGAAATAGAAGGAAAAAAAAAAAACGCGAAACCGAGTATTTCTGTTATAGAATTATATAGTTTTATATATTATATAGTTTTCTGTTGATGATAAATCTGGAGAACATGCAGGCCAGGGCAGCAGTCGAACATTTTCTGTATCAAGGAAGGTCTGTATGATACCGGCAACATGTGGTCGTGCATCATCCTGCTGAAATGTAGTGTTTTGCAGGGATCGAATGAAGGATACAGCCACGGTCCTTAACATGACAGAAATGTAATGGCCACTGTTCAAAGTGTCGTGTATGCAAACAAGAGGTGACCAAAACTTGTATCCAATGGCACCCCATACTATCACTGCAGGTGATAGACCAGTATGATGATGTCGAATGCATGCTTTCAATGTGCGTACTCCATGATGCTGCCAAACATGGTGCCATCATGATGCAGTAAACAGAATTGTGATTTATCTGAAAACGCAACATCACATCATTCCGGCATCCAGGTTTGCAATTGAATACACCACTGAAAGCATCTGTGATGTAGCATCAACAGTAGCCGAAGCCATGGTTGCCAAGCTGACAGTCCATGCTGCTGCAAACGTCATCGAACTGTTTATGCAGACACTTGTTGTCTTGCAGATGACCCCATTTCTTGACTCAGGGCTCATGACATGGTTATGCAATCCATTAAGGCTATGCAGGTAAAACGTTTCTCCTCTCGGCTGTTAGTGGTAGCATTCCGCTATGATCCAGCAGGGCATTCTGTATGACCCTTCTGAACCCATCGATTTTATATTCTGCTGACAGTCATGGGATCTCGACTGACACAAGCAGCAATACTGCGATATGATAAACTTCAATCCTGGTAGGCTACAATTCGACTTTTATCAAAGTCAGACACATGCTGGTAAGCATTTCTTCTTCTTCAAAGAGGCATCACAACAACTTTTCACCAGGCAACTACGTTCAAATGCAATTTGTGTATGAGAAACATGCTAAACAATTTCTAACACATTGTAGGTTTCGCTGCCGCCACCTATTTTTCATGAATATGTTGAAAATCTAATCATTTGCATATCACAGCATCTTCTATAAATTTCATGTGTGTGGCGTGTCACCTTAGTGTAGCAATTTTAATGGCCAGTAGTGTATATACCTCAGAGAACAAATATTGCTTGTTCAGGAATAGTATTCCACAGCTTATTACAGAATCTCTTACTGGCAAATGCACAGCTTAGAGGTCAATGGATTTCACTTGAGTGTAGATAGCCATTTTTTGTAGTCTTAGGCAAAAAATAGTAGTAGAAAACAAAACATTATTGCCCCCCCCCCCCCAAAAAAAAAAAAAAAAAAAAGTTGAGAAAGCATTTACTGATTTTGGCAAACCTAAACTACTATTTTCCGCCAAATTTTGTTTCTAATCTCACCAAGTTTATCATCAACACAGATTTTGTACTTGGCATCGAATTTGGTAGCTTGGAGTCAGGTGCCTAGTCATTTTATCTTTTTTTTTTTTTTTTTTCTGTATTCTAGGAAATTAATTTTAATATTTTTTGTTTCTCAATTAATATTTCAATTTGAGTTAGTATTTATTTATTCATATGTGTTTTAATGGTTGAAGATGGAGACACAGCACCATCAAAGATTGCATTTTTTTTTTTATTAAGGTACACTATTTATTAAAAGAAGAAAGTAAATATGAATAAAATATGTGTATTAAATACACTTCTTAAATTATGGCTTAATGATTTTCTTTCTTAATATCAATATAAAAGTCTTTTAAAAGGTAAGATTTTTGTCCTGAAATTTTTATTTTGCTACTTCTAGCAAAATCTAGTAAATTATGTGCCATTTTCAGTAACCACCTACCTTTTTGTGTGCAAGTAACATATATTGCAGAACATAATTTATTTTTTAACAACATAAAACACTTATCTGGAATCATATTTTTAACATTTTAACTTCCAGTTATTAAAATAAATGAGCAAAATAAAATTTAAGTAAACTGATGATATATTGAAAATTAAAAATTTTAACAAATGTATGTCTTTGTATTTTATTTATTTTGTGATAAATGAAATTGCACAATTTTTAAAAATTTATAAATATTGTGCACTTTTGTGAATAAAAACAAACACCATGAATTTTTATAAGAAATAAAAAGAAATCTTTATTTTTTAATCCTTATTAGATAATATTTAATGTTTTAAAATCATTGGCCAATTATTCTCGTAAATTTCAAAATTTGATTAAAAATGATTTTAAAAACATTTTTTAAGTTTTCCAGGTTAATTAAAAGTTTAAATTGTTTAATTGGTTTTAAATGTTAATAAATTTTTGATTTTAAATATTTATTTTAAACCAGACATATACACATTTCACAAGTCTGATTAATGGAGTTCACTTTTGATGAGCTACCAGTTATCCAAAATATTCTTGTCCCAACCATTATACCTAATTGGTTTGTTACTGTATGTAAAATACAGACAAATGTTATATAAATATATGTAATTAAAAAAATTAAGAATGATTTCATTCATCTGAAATAAACAAAAATATTTTCAGTAAGAGCTAAAATATTTATTGCTAATCAGTAAAATTCCTCTGTTCCTGCTAATAACTCACTGTGGTTACACATTTTAGAACAAGTATAATATTTTCCTGTATGAGACCAGATTAATCTTGCCTTATATTATACTATGTTTAATGTATTTCTAAAATTAACTGGCATATTTTTTTTTCTTTGTTCTTTTCTTTCTTTCTTTTTTGTATATGTTTATGAATTTATTTATTACAGGCTCTGTTAAATCTATATTCTACCTGATGGAAAAGATGGAAGAATATTTCCAAAAGAAAATAATAGTTATTGGTGCTGGAGTTTCAGGTTTGGCTTGTGCTAGCCATCTGAGAGATTATGGTTTTGAAAATATATTAATACTTGAAGCAAGAGATCGCATTGGTGGACGAACACATACAGTGTTTTTTCCTTTAGATCGCACTTCTGAAGAAACAGGTATTACACATTATTTTTTATTTTGTTGCTGTGGTAGAATAAATTTCTGTGTACAAGATATAATAATAAATATGGATGTATTTATCATATATTTCTGTTGATAAGATATCTTTTCATCAAAGTTTTATAGTTTTAGCATATATCTTACATGTAAGATACCCCCTCCCCCCTTAAAAAAAAAAATAATAATATTATTATTATTAATATATTAAGGAGCATCATTTGAAAGAGAAAAGAGTCCATGGCTGACTAGTAACCAGAACAAATGATAACTAAAATTTATTAATGTTGGCTTAACCATGGAACCAATAATAAGAAATAAAAATATAAAGTTAGCTTCAAGTTAAAAGTCATAAAATTGATTAAAGAATTAAACAGTATGCTGCAGCCAAGGGCTTTCCATATAACAGAAAAAATGGTAAGAGATTGGAGAAAGAATGAAAAGATTATTTAAAGAAAGAAAAAAAAAAAAAAAAAAGCTCTTTGGGAAGAGGAATAGCTTCTTGACCAGATTTAGAAACTAATGGGACAGAATAAATTATTTATGATTATTTATGGGATAATTATGATAAATCAGATATAAACTCAGTAAGTACAGAACATAGTTTCTCAACAATGGAAGTGAGGATGTACTTGAGCTATTTGCCTGAGATTATGAATGAGAAGATTTTACGTTTTTTGATTTGTTTTATTTTATAATAGTTTTAATTTATAATTTTAATCTAATTTTTTTTATTTTTTACTTGTCCTATAAGATGACCTCAGATTTAGGGGGCCTTTGTTTACTCTATCTTTTCAAAAATGTCCATACACTTTCGATTTCAGAAGTTTTGTCAAATATTTCAAAAATGTATAAAAGGAATCATCTTGAAATTTCAGGAGTATAAAGGACGGGTTATAACTGATATATTTCACAGAAAGTTTTGCCCCAAAAGAATGAGGTATCTGTAAAAAATTAAGAATGAGAATGTTTGGGATCATCCTGTAAAAAGTTATGTTTAAAATGTGTTCTGGCTGTAACATGTAATTATGAGGTTTTCTGTATAAGTTTTTATGAGCTACCATATATATTCATGAAGATATAAAGGTTTCTTAAAAAAAAAAAAAAAAAAAAAAAAAAAAAATCTAATTATAACAAGCAAGGTTTTAAAGTAAGTGCAAAGTCATTTTTAGGAATGCATACCACAATCAGAATGCAAAAATAAATATCTAATGAAATATGAGCATATTTACTGAATAATTTTTAATTGTGCATGCACAAGTGTAAAAAAAAAAAAAAAAAAAAAAAAAAAAAAAAAACATTTCTATAATTTATTAGCCAAAAGTGTTGAGCTACTTATATGAAAACCCCAAGCAAATATTGTGTAAATTCAAAAAGTTGTAGATTATAGAAGGACCTGATATTCAGTTTCTCTTAAAGCTAAGGCCCACCAGCGGCTGAGCGGTTCTGTGCTCAAAGCTGGTAGATGGGAGGTGCCAGGCTCGATCCCAGGTCGCGCTCATCGACCTAGCCGTTCGGAGTTTTCCGTGGTTTCCTCCGAAACTCGTGTAAATACGGGCTAGGACCCCTTAGAAAGACCCCCCACGGAGGGCATTCCCCTTCTAGGCCTAGGACACATCAGGAGTCAATCGGCCTTAAATCCTACAACCAACTCTTAAAGCTAAACCATAAGAGTTTTAATAACTTTTTTTTTTTTTTTTAATTCATTCAATCAATGGTAATATAGTGTTCATTGATTGTAAATAAATATTCATAAAACCTCTTTATCATTTTCTTCATTTTTGAAAGAAACTGAAATTCTGTTCATTCAATCGCATAGAACTTTTTTAATTTACATGATATTTGCTTGGGGTGATACATAGGTAGCTCAATACTTTTGGCTATTAAATTATGAAATAAAATTTCATTTAAACTTGTGCATGCTTAATTAAAAATTATTTACTAAAAATAGTCATATTTCATTAAATATTTAACATTTTTGCATTCTGATAGCAGTATGCTGTGTTTAATGTTGCATGTCAAGTTTCCTAAAAATGGTTTTGCACTGAGTTAAAAACCTTGCTTGTTATAATAAAAAATAAAATAAAATAAAGTGTCAGTTGTTTCAAGAAACGATTATATCTCCATAAATATATGTGGTAGCCTCATAAAAAATTATACAGAAGCCTCATAATTACATGCTACAGCCAGAATGCATTTTAAGCATTATTTTGTATAGGATGATCCAAACATTTTCATTCTAAATTTTTTATTGATCCCTCTTTCTTTTGGGGTAAATCTTTCACTGAAATATAATGAGGTATAAACATGTTTTGTACACTCCTATACAGGTTGTGTATAGGCATTATTCTCAGCAATCAAAGAATGAATATCATGCATATTGCACAGGAGTTGGAAATATGTATCTGTTGGTAGTACTCATTCCATTGTTCGTTATCAATATGTCATCAGTCACCAGATATAAGCTGACACCAAGGAGCGATTTTCTGTTGTCTGAGCATTTAACGATTGATTCAACATTTTGAGAAATGCCTGCCGTGACTCAGAAATCGAGCAAAAAAATAGTATGTTGTATATGCATTATATTATATTGTAGTGCACTTCTGTATAAAGTGATTTTTGATCTACATTGTTGGACACTTTTGTTTACTTTTTGAATGCCTCTAGTATAACTACTCTAGTATACTACTGATGCCATTTAAAATCATAACTTTTTAATAAATAAAAATATCAAAATTTTAAAAGAAATACATGTTACAATGAACTAAAATTATGAACATTAAAAAAAAAAAAAAAAGAAACAGTTAATTTACGTAAATTGCTCAAAAAAGGAAACTGATTCTTGTATTATCAGATTAAGGTCATTCTTATGAAAAAGGTACAAATAGCAAATATATATATATATACATTACAAAGTCTCAAATCCAGAATCGTCTGGACCGTGACCTTTCCGGATTTCGGACTTTTCCAGATTTTAGGCCACTTTCCGATTTGCGGCAATAAAAAAAATAGACATCTCCATTCCAAATGCTTTTTTAGTTAATAATTAGCTTACGCTGCCCGAGGGTGTGATTTCTTAAGAAATTGGAGCATTAAAATAGAAATTTTAATCACTTACCTTTCTGCCGCAAATTCTGGAAGTGCTGCGAACCAAGAATGACAACACTTGAAACAAATATATATTCCAAAATTTTTATTTACAAACAAAAAAACTACTTTGGGCTAAACATAACAGTTATTTTTCTTTGGCGCATAAATTTAGATTTTTCTGTTAATACTTTCTGTTTAATTAATGTAACAGTCATCAGAACAATATTGAATAATAATAATAAAAAGAATTTTTACTCAGAGAAAAAGGAAATAAATGTTTTATAAGAATAAGAATTAAAATGTATCAGTTTACTAATAATTAATTTGACATTTCTTGAAAGCCAGTTGCATGAATATTTATTTATTTTATTTTTATTTTTTCATTAATATCGGGGAATCTAGCATTATTGGAAATTATGTTCACCTTTCTGTTGTAATTTTTATCCGTGTTGTTTTTATTTATTTATTTTTTTAAATTAAAAACTGCAATATTTAATTATATTTAGTTAATTAATTTGAGGAATTAAATGGTAATAAAAGGTAAAAGGAATTGATGTTATTTTTGTATCAACAGGCAAACACTTATATATTGTTTACTTAGAGAAAAGTCAACTTAAAGTAAAAGTTGTAATTGTAGTATGGCATATTTATTTATTACATGGTTTAAACTTTTTATTGAAAACATTTCTTATTAGAGTGAAACATATTTACTTACGTTTTTGGTCAGAAACATTATTTTTAATAAGTTCCGTTTCTGTTTACCTTGGAAAACTTTAGCTAACGATGACCGGTTGGTTGCTCCAGTGGCGCAGCGACGGGGGGGGGGGGGGGGTCCAGCGGGTCTGGACCCCCCCTATGAGCTGAGATTTTTTATTCAGAAATTTATGCATTATGTAGGGCCTGATTACCGCAGTGGCAGGTGGGGCCCGGGCCCCGGACCCTGAATAGCAGGGGGGGGCCCTAAAACTAATTTCTTTTGTGATTATTTGATCACTATTTGTTCTGTGTTCAAAAATTTTGGTCACTTTTTCAACTATTTTCACATTGTCAAGTACTGGCGGGGGTCTAAGAAAGCATGTGTGCCTCAGGCCTACATGAAGTCAAGCAGGCCCTGACATTACGTATAAAAATTCGACCAGAAATTTGTACAAAAATAGACATATATTTACTTTCCAAACATACATATGTGAGGAAAGTATTGTAATTATGCCAAAAAATCTGACTGCAACAATTTGAAGTTTGAAGTTTCTACACGATTTGAGGTTCCCTAAGTTCATTTTTGCTATATTTACGTTGATGTATGTATATAAGTATGTATGTGTGTGCCTGTGAGTGAACACGACAGCGTCTAAAAGCTTTGTTTCAATAAGCTGAAAGTGTGTACGTATGTTATAAATCTTTTTTAGTAAGAACCCTATTGATTTTGAGGAATCTAGTCCTTATAGTTTTTTTTTTTTCTTTTTACAGCGACACAAAGAAAAATTCCTTATCATTATGGCCTATGGGCCCAAATTTTTTTAACGTAAACGTCAACGTGAGTGCTTCAGAGTACCTGCAATTGATTGCAACCAATGCTTACCTCCATCGAAAGTATAAAAATCTTGAAGATGATTTTTCAGAAAAAAAAAAGTCAAAAGCGTTTTTAATTTAGACTCTGAAAATATTCCACGCGTGAGCAGAGATTTTTCAGAGTGAAGCACCAGGAGTTAAAAAAATAAATAAAAATAAAATAAAATAAAATTTTTAACTCCTTGAAAAATCCTAAGTGCAACAGAGAAAGCTATTGCATGCGTTGACGAGACAAGTCCGAACGGCGGAAAGGAAGCAGGGCGTCCCCGAAAACATGGTAAACCGTCCAGAGTCCCGCAATTAGTAAAAGAAGAAGGGGGGGGGGGTGGAGGCATAAATTTAAACAATTATAATAAAATTCAGAAAAAATCTTTAGTGAAATAAAATACAGAACATAGCGTCTATATGCCTTATTCAATAGAGGTGAAAATTCATACACAAATTATGAGTCACCATCGCACAAACAATGTAGATTTTGGGGAATCTAGCACGTACAGCTTTACTAAAATGACACAAAGAAAAATTCTTTATCATTATGGCATATGGGCCCGAATTTTTATGTTCAATAGCGGCTTTGTAATGTGAGTCGATATATGTGAGTGAACACGATAGGGACTAAACGCATAGTTCAAATGAGCTGAAAGTTGATACGTATGTTATAGGTCACCGTAGCACGAACCCTAAAGATTTTGGTAAATTTAGCACTTTTTTTTTTTTTGCAGAGACAAAGAAAAATTCTAATTATAGCCTATGGGCAGAAATTATTTAAGTACGATAGCGTCTAAGTGCCTTATTAGACTGAATTGAAAATTTATATACATATTATAGGTCACCGTCACACGGCGGGTAGGAATTTTGTAGAATCTAGCACTTGTAGTCTTTTTACAGGGACACCACAACGAAAAATTCTTTATCAGTATATGGCTTATGAGCTCAAATTATTTAAAGTGTGATGGTGCCTTAACGCTTTCTTCGATTGAGCTGAAAATTTATATACATATTATAGGTCACAGTCGCATGAACTGTATAGATTTTGGGTGAGTTAAACCTTTATAGATTTTTACAGGGACACAACAAAAAATTCTTTATGATCTATGGGCTCAAATTCTTTGAAGTGCAATAGTGTAAAATTAAACAGTATACTATACGGAGAAAAATACTCAAACATCGTATTATAATTTTCATTTTTGTTTATTAACGGCTTTTCTTACTTTAATTTATTTATACAGCCATTAATTACTTAAAGTTCGGAAAGTCGAGAGGACTCACTCCATATTTTTCCTTTTATAAAAGCCTTATTGTCTTATTACATTCTCTCTTCTCTTTAATTAACATAGTATATATATCTCATAATCCACTCTAACCCTATATATGAGTATGCTAGCAAAATTGTTTCACAATACATATATTCTTGATTTCCACTTAAATTTCTTCAGAAAGTATTCCAGGGGCGAATTACATTATTCTTTTTTGAAAGAATGTTTTTCGGCAAGCTCGGGTGTAACAGTTTTCAGAAAACATCTGATTCTAGCGTCAAAGCACTAAATTACCTTTTCACGGAAGGTGACAAATTATTTTGAAACTGGAAACATGGGAACAATCATCTTTGGTAACAGACTTAAAATTGGAGTTAAAATCCCTGTTTTTGACATCTCGCGTTTTGTCGGCTTTGCGAAAACATGTGTTGTGCATTATTATTCATTCTCCAGACCAGACGACACCCCACACAGATCGCCGTTGGTAAGTATTCCTGAAATTTTTTCTTTGTTTGCATACATCTAGAATTTCTAAGAAAAGGGGATTATAGACGAGGGTCAGTTTGGGAGAATATAAGATTAAATATAAGATTTAAAGTTCTTTTTTTATTTGGAATTTCTTAAAAAATAGTTTATTTATGGATTTATTTATTTATTTAATATTTTTTCAAATATATAATTGTATGGAATTATACTCGTATTATACATTTTTCATCTTCAATAAGTTCAACCCATGTACAAATTTAGAAGTTTAAAACTGAGTCTAGAGTTAAATTTTTTTCTTGGTTGGATTTTTTTTTTAAAAAAAGAAGAAGAAGAAAAGAAATATATGCTTCATAATCCAAAAGGTTTTTTTTTTATTAAAATAATGTTTAACGAATTTTCCTATTTAAGATTTATGTACAATTTTAATTTAATCAAAATTCTGAAAGGAGTATAGGTAGTAAAACACTTAATTTTAAAAGAAACTCTTACTGTTTTGGATAAACTTTTGATCTTAACCAAAATTTGTGGATGAAAGTAAATATCATTAATGTGATTTAATTATTATTATTATTTTTTATTATTATTATTGTTCTTTCCATTGTGAGGAAAACTTAAACTTACTGTATTGTTGCATGGGATTTTAAAATTATCCTTGAGAAAAATGACATGTACCGTCGGCAGCAAAAGTATCCGAGCACTAGCCAATAATTCCGATATCAAAAAAGTACACTTAATGCTGTTTTATTAAATAAATCCTTGTCGAATCATGTTCTTAGACTGACTAAGAACATAAATCGACAAGGATTTGTTTAACAAAACTGTATTAAGTGTACTCTTTTTATATAGGAATTTTTACTAGTGTTCGGAGACTTTTGTTACTGACTGTAGTCTACAGTCGGCAGCAACTGTAGTTTACAGTTTTTCAGTTTAGGTTTGAATTGAATATTAAACTATTATGATATGAAGGGGGTCATTACAAATTTTTTATTTATATCTTTCTAACATAATGAATAAAGTACTTTCTAGCACATCCTTCGCCAGAAAAGAAAGAAAAAAAAGTTATTTTCATAAAATTACTGGCATAGTTATTTTTGTTCAGTTACATCTAATAGATTCTGAGATATAGTTTTCAAAAATTTGTGGCATTACAACAACACTTGTTAAGCTATATACACCAAAGTTAGACCAACAGTTGATACCATTGTTATTATTATTATTATAACGTAAGTATCACTGATATAAAATTCGGCAAATTCCATGTGATAGATTCAGTGGTAGATCTTTCAAAACATATGGTAGAAAAAATATTATTTCATAATGTTATCTGCTCCAAATTATCACAGTGTAACTAAATGAGACATTTTGTGAAATTATATGCAATTGATCATGCGTTACTGGGGGAACGAAATTCTTGCACATCATTCAATAAAAAGGAAGGAAGAAGAAAAAAAAAAAAGAACAAAGGAACTCCCAAAACAAAGAGGGATAAATGGTGTTGGTGTTGGAGTATCCTCCATTTGGTCGTTTCAAAAGATTCTAGTCTGCGTTCATGCGAGTTTTGGCGAAAGCCACTGAAGACTCTGAAACGCGAAGCCGAAGAGCGTGACCTGGGTTCGAACGAGGGCTTTTAGATATTTGAGAAAGCCCTGGTTCGAAACCGGCATTTTCTGTCGACTAAGTTTGCGGGAAAATTGTCAAAACATTTAAATAAAACAAAATCTCGCAAAACATTGACTGAAAGCTGAAAAAATAGAAGCACAAGGCATAAACTGGGGTAGTTATTAAGTTTTTCAACAACAGTTCAAGTCTTTAGAAACACAACTAGTTACATTAGAATGATATGGAAGAAAGTTTTGTGATGGCCAAGCAATACAAGATTTTGTTAGTTTCTTGTTAAGTTTTCCTAATTATATACACAATTATGTGCACAATGTAAATTTTTCATATTTTATTTATATAACTGCCGCATGGAAAAAAAAAAAAAAAAAAAAAAAAAAAAAAAAAAACTAGCATGTTGCGGCCACCGCATGACTTTCTTATATATTTTTTTTATACAAATTCACCAGCAAAAGTAATTTATTAAAATTATCTTACATGATGATTGCAGACGATTTACACCCTAAATATATAATAAATAATAGTATAACATTAAATAGCCAAAGAAAGTCAATTTTATTCTCTATATGACATCTTTAAAAAAAGCTTTTTTTTTTTTTAATTAAAAAAATCGATAACTTTATTTAAAATTATCGCAAGTCGATGTTTCAACCATTCGTTTTAAAGTTATTGTATGGACGAGCTTTTTTGAAAGATACACAAAATTAAAATTGGCCCCCCCCCTCGGGGGGACTTCCTTCCAGGGGGAAATCATTGCTCCTACATATACAATTTTTTCCTCAGTTAACTATCATTATTTATTACAATTATTATTATTTTTTTTATTTAATAATGATTATTAAAAAATAATTCTCTTTACGTATATTTATACGTAATTTTGTCCGATACCATCATGTTAAAATTTTAGAAAAGTGGGATGACAACGCCACCTGTTGGACAATTTCCCCCAAAATTTGATAGGCACTAATTTATGTCAAAGTGCATCTATATTTCAAATTTTCTGTATTCTGTGCTGTAACTCCTGAAACACATTTGCCACAAAATATTGTCACACACACAGACAGACATTTTCTAAAAATGCTCAAATCGTGTTCTAGACTTCTCAAAACGTGTAAATCCATCGAAAACACGAGGTCAGAATTTTTCACGAATCTAATATTTCCTTCTATTAAATATCGAAGAAAGTAAAAATAAAACATGAAACGATTTGTAAAGATATTTTTTGGTCCATTTTCAGAGATTTTATCCCCGTTTTGCATTTGAATATGTTAATTTTATTTCGAAATTTGAGGCTATGACTTTGAATCGTTCTGTTAGGGTCATCCCTTTTTAATAAGAAAAAATGTGATATGCAAAAATCTTAATATAACTCGAAAAGTATTCTCCCCCCTTATTATTTAATTTAATTATTATAATTATGTTAGGTATGGTAGGTTTCTCAGATGTGGTAGCCCATGACAACCTAAAAAAGGGGACCGATCCATTGAACCAGAAAAAAAATTTACAAATGAAGTGAAAAAATTTTTGCCTGTATCAGTCCCACAGGCTAAAAATACAAAGAGCTGTCAAATATATCCAGTTTCTGGATAAACTTCGTACCAGATTTTTATAATAGTGCGCCTCATTAAATAAAATCGTACGAAAACACGATCAATGATTTCTATAAAAAATAATTGTAATTTTAAAAATTTAAATGATGACAGCTATAAAAAAACTCACACATAGGGCCCGATTTACACTACCTGAAGCCCCGGGGCAAGCTTTTTCTGGAGGCCACGCTTGCAGTTGCATAAAAGGTCTTTACGTTGCAGAATACCTGCATACGATTCAGAGTGGGCCCTTTAAAGAAGAGGGGCCCAGGGCAGCTGCCCACATGCCTTAGAGTTAGTCAGGGCATATATATAAAATAGGTTTCAAATGGCCCTTCATGCTTTTTAGTTTTTCTTTTTTTTTCTTTTTGGACCCCCCCTACCGAAATTTTCTGGCTGCGCTACTGGGTTGCTCACTGGTTTCCTAACATCTTTTGCTGGTCTATCTACTTGACTGCACAGTTGCCGATTACAGGTACTAGATGGCAGTACCATAATTTGTTTTATCAGGCTGTCATTGGTTATGTGCTCTAATCCATTGGGCAGTATTTAAGGACTTGCCGGTGAACGATGCAGGGCAGTTCTTCAATGTTTTGGTTTTTGTGAAGCAGTCTGGTGGATCAGCTTTATGATGTCCGTTGTTTTTTAAAAGTTTAACCAGTAACGATAATAGTTAAATGAAATTTACTTAAAGTTTGTTTACTCCTGTCGTCGTGGCTTTGAGCAGAGTTTTCCGGCAATTGCAAGTTCAATTGAAAAGGCCGTAAGTTGTTTTACTCTTGTTAAGTTTTCTTGTGTAAATGTTTTTCCAAGAAATGTTTAGTATCTCATTGGCTTCCATGGCATGTTGAGTGGTATGTAGTTCGTTAGACCAGAGCTCGCGCTGACCTTTTGAAAAGCGGGGTCCCAAGACCCCATCAGTATGGAAAATATGGGTCAAGTTTTCAAAAAATGGGGACTTTTATTTTTTGGGGGGGGGGGGGTGTAACTGCTAATATTTTCCACAAACACAAAAAGTTTTTCACGATTCCTTTTTACATTTTGAAAAAAAAAAAATTGTTATAGGAAATTAACACTTAACTCTGTTAAACATGCGTTTGATCATGTTCATGTAGTTAAAACAGTACATTACTAGATAAAATTAATAAAAAGCACAAAGAAAATTATTTAATGAATTTGAAAGAAGTTTTAAAGAAGTAAAAATTATGGAAATTTTGATGACAGCAATAGACTTGGAGCAAGATTAATAAAAATAATCCTTTAAAAAAAAAAGTTTCTTGTTAAAGGAACTTACATTTACCAGGTAATTTTCTTCTTAAAGACACTTAAAAAAAAAAAAAAAAAAAAAAAAAAAAAAAACAGTATAAGACCCATTATCTATTACCCACAATTTTGGAAGTATTTAGAATTTTGGAATTTTCCGTTTTTTTTTTTTTTTTTTTTTTTTTTTTTTTTTTTTTTTAATATTATTGATTTTTTTAATGATAAAACACAACTCACTAACAATAGAACATACATAAAGAAAAAATTACTTTTTTTTTTTTTTTTTAATAATAAAATAAAAGCTAATATTTTAGATGCGTTATTTAATATTCATTTTAACACTATCATTATGCAAAAATAGTTTGTATTAAATTTCATACATAAGCTTCTGTTTTTTTGTTTTTTTAGTAGTAGTAGTAGTTTTTGTTTCTGAAACAGTTCCTGAATCCAATACCCTTTATTTCTATTGAATCTCGCAGGAAAAAAAAAAAAAAAAAAAACTGCAATAATACATATATATTAACATGTACATTTAATTGAAAATTGTCCATCGTATTGTCTAAATATTATTTATGAAAGAAAAGTGCTTTGAAAAATAAGTCCAATTGGGCCTAGAAGCGGCGATAAGTGAACAAAAATTTGCATCTGCAGTCCTGTCTTCTCCTTCACCCCCCTTCTACATGCATGCTGGCCGAGGCTGTTTAACCCCTCTTTCATCTTCGGAAGTTTGGAGCATATTTCTTCTTCTCTTGCATCATCCTCAGTCTCTGTACGCACTTTCATGCAGATTTCGTTTCAGAAACTTTCCTCAACCAGCGTGCCTTAGCTGCTCGCCGCCATCACATCAGCACCATTGTTCATAGCTGTCGCGTTATCGATGGCGCTAAATGTACTGGTGACTGGATCATAAAAGCAAAGTTGGTTGCAAAACCCGGGATTCCGGAAATTTTCCAGACCATAAAACACCTTTGATCAGAGAAAAATTAATTCTACTTTATTTTCCGATTTTCGAAATATATAATAAAAGGCTTGGTTCACTTGGACATTTTCCCTTCTATTCTCTTTTTCTTTTTTTTCAAAGTGAAATACTGTTTTTAAATACAAAATGTTTTTAGAATCGGAAGGAAAAAAAAAAGAAAAAATTGAAATGATTCCGGATTTTGGAATTCCAGATAATCAGTACTAATTGTATTTTGAAGTTTATTCAAAAGTGCATTTATTTACTTTTTTTTTTTTTCTTCCCCATGAAATAACTTATGCTAATATTGCATATTCTGATGAGATTGGTTCTCCTAACTAAATAAACAAACAAATCCCCCCCCCCCCAAAAAAAAAAAAAAAAATAAATAAATAAAAATAAGTAAATAAAAATTGCAACCCCAGTCTATAACACTTTATGCCGATACCGGATTTTGGTCACTTTGCACGTGCTCCGTCAGACAGAACACGCAAGGAAAGGGAGAAAAATGACGTCATCGTTTTAATAACTGGAGCGGACGCAGCCATATGGGCTGGGCGATTTCTTTGTTTTTAAAGGAGGAAACAAGAATCTTTCTCCCATTCTTCTAAATTTAGAGCTAAATAGCCAGGAAAATAAATTGCTGGAACGAAATTAAAAGAAATAAACGAAATTAAAAGAAAATTTGCTGTTTTTAGAATAAAGCATATTTTTGAAAGAAAAAAAAGGGAAAATTGCGGGTCCTCGGGACCCCTGATTTTTTAAATTCTGCGTCCCTTCCATTAAAATTGGTGTCAATGGTGCGCTATAGCGCACCAACGCGAGCCCTGTTAGACACTGGGCTAACGTCGTCGTTTTTTTTTTGTGACTCTGTTGTTTGTCAACCTCGGTTGACATCATTTATTTTTGGCTTTATGGTATGTTAAGTTTTATGAATATATACATATATCGTAGTTGATTTTCTTTAATGATGAAGTTAAGTTTGAATTCTGTTTTCGTTGAATTAATTGAAAGTTTATTACCGTTGAAGTTTTCTGTTGAGTTTTGTTAAAGTTGGATAGAGTTTATTATAGTTAAAACTACAGATAGATTTACGTTTTTAAAAGTTGTTTTAAATTGTTGATTTTAGTTAAAGTTGTCTAAAGTTTCTTTTGGTTGAGATTAATAATAGTTTTTGTGTAGAATGTTGAAGTTTTTTTTTATGTTTGTTTTACAAAGTTGCTGGTCAACATTTGTTAAGCCTCATTGATGAATATGTTAGTTGCCTTGGATTATAATATACTAATGTTGTTTGTTGAAGCTAATGATTAATATATTGTTGTTGAAAAACATTTTTACATTTGTTAAGTTTTTCAATTTAATAAATTTTATTTGTTTCTTAAAACTTGTACTCATTATTTGAGTTGCATTTCTCTAGATATACACTTATACATTTGAGACTGCTTAATGCATTTTACAGTTAAATTTTCATTGTGCATATTAAGATACTCTGCAATGTTAAAATAGCCAAATCGGCTATCACTTTCTAACAAAATTAAGTTTAAAATAAATGAGATAATAAATAAAAAAGCTACATTAAAAAAAAAAAAAAAAAAAAAAAAAAAAATGATGAAATTTTTGATGCGCAAGTGTTAATTTACAGCCTAAATAAACTAAACAAACAGCATAGCATCTCCTTCTCTCCCGGGTCCCATGCCGGTTTGGATGCAGTATGATGATCTCTACTACTGATTCACCCTCTTCTCACTCTGGCTTTTCCATTCTAAAGGCTCCCCTCGCCTCCAAGCACGGCACAATACACAACAAATACCAAGCACCAATTAAAAACCTCCAGTAGAGAAAGCTGATTGCTTCTTCTTCCTCCCCCTCCTATCCTAAAGCGCCCGCCGCGGCTGCGAGAGCCCAGACTTTGGACTTTGGAATGAGCTGGAAGAAAACAGAACAATAAGCTAAAAGTAAAAACAAAATGACGACAAGAAAGAGAATTTTCAAGCATATAAGTTGACCCCCCCAACATTATACCTTGTCTTTTTGTACTAAATTTTTCTACTTATACGCGAAAATATAGCAGAAAAAAAAAAAAAAAAGTCGGGATTTCAAAAGTGTCCAGTTTTCGGACGCTTGGCTGTATATGTATATATACAGGGACCGATTAACCTTATAATTGAGGGGAAGCAGAAATCTATTTGGGGGCCCCCACTGACTTCTCGGTTTAAAGACTCATACAAACATCTTGAAAAATTTATAAATTTTTCATTAAGTTTTGTAGTTACCTGGAATTGAGGACAAGTAAATTTGCTTAAAACATAGACAAGTAAATTTTTGATAATTTGGAGTGGAAGGCTGATTTTTATACCAACTATGGGAAAAATACCAGAGCCGGGAATCGAACCCGGGCCTTCCGCTTTACGTGCGGATACTCTACCACTGAGCTACCCTGGGTGATAACCAGCTAGGCATTCCTTGCATAATATTCATTGGCAAGGTCACCGAGTCTGCAAACGCAGCTATATCAGGTGACAATATGAAACGTGGAACAACTCCAATAGACTACAAAATTATAATTTTGAAATTCGTTATTCATCAACCTTAATTCATTTTAAATAATTTGGAGTGGAAGGCTGATTTTTATACTGTGTGAAAAATACCAGAGCCGGGAATCGAACCCGGGCCTTCTGCTTTACGCGCGGATGCTCTATCACTGAGCTACTCTGGGTGATAACCAGCTAGGCATTTCTCACATATTATGTGAAAATTGCTTCTGACACCATTTCAGCATATTCTTATGTAAAATGACCTCCTGAATCCAAATATGACACCCAATTTGCCCTGTCACCCACCAGTTTTTAAGAACAGCCCCCTATTTTTATCATTTTTCAGTGATTTTATGGCTATAAATTTGATTTTTAGGAGAGTTGAGGATTATTTTAAACGTTAAATATCTTCTGAGGGGCTACAGAGTTAGAAAAAACTAAAACATGGACATTTGCGACAAGGGAAAAATTTTGGAGGGATTTGCCACTGAAATTATGTATTACATACAAATTGAAAATTTTATTTTAATATTTAGATTTATAAACCAAAGACCATAAGTATAAAAATAAATAATTATTTATATATATCTTTATTTAATATATTATTTATGTGAGTATTATGGAAAAATGATTGCTTTCTTTTTCTTTATCATTTTATCTTTCTTTTTGGAATGTGAATTTTACAGTAATGTTTATTAAATGAACTGATATATTTAAAATATTCGTTAGCCAGATAGATCTCAGGATCTCCATTTTATTTCTTTTAGGAAAAAAAGTGATATCACCATTTGTATCATGGTGACCATCTTGACTTTTGCATAATAAGAAATAATCTATTACAGAATCTAAAAGTTTACAAATAAGTAACAAGGAAAAGTCTAAGTAAAAAACTGTACTCAGGTATTAGATTAAATTCTGTTTAAGATAGGTATTTTTAAAATTATCTTTTCTTAAAAATAAATAAATGAAATAAAGTATTGATAATTTTAAAAATTTAAAACCTTTGGAATGGTTAATTATCTATAATAAATAATTTTGCTTAGCAACTATTGTTGTAATCTAAAATAATATTTATTTTCACTCTTTATTTATTTTTTTTATTTTTTATTTTTAACGTAAAGAAACATTAGATTCGGCATTTATGTCTAATTATAATTAAATATTTAAAATCCATGTCTTATATTTAGCAGTTATAATGCCCCTATCTTAAAATTGCAATTATAATAATGTGTTTTGTTAAATTATTTAGAACCATCCTTTGAAATATTAATTGAAAGAATTAACATGAGTGTAAAATCATGCACATCACAAATTATGAACATTTTAGATTACTCTTTTTAAAATGTAAACTTTACACACATGATACAGTATTCTAAAATTTCAGTTAGATAATATCTCTTATTATAATTAAAAGTTAATTTCCAAAATTTATTGCATGTAGTCAGTAACATACCCAATACCTTCTGTATTGCCATGCAAAAAACTCCACAAGTGTTAAAACACTATTTTCTTTAGATATATTTAAATTACTTCACTAGCATATATTAATTTAATTTGAAATATTATCACACAGCTGAAACAACACATATCCAAGCCTTGTATTACATTCTGTATGTGTTTTGTGTCTTTGTAAAATAAATATAAAGGATAAATACAACATTTTCTAAATGGATAATTTAGTTGTGCATTAGAATTATTTTTATCAACTTTCCAGAGTCTGAAGCAGAATACCACTGTAAAAGTATATTTAAATTATGTTCTCATAAAGTGTAATGTATAAGAAATTTTTGTTCATCCCTCTAAATAAGCTGTAAACAAAACATACCCCATTTTCAAATAAGAAGCATAGTGTAGTCACTCTGAATAATGGATGTTAAGGTTAGCATTTAAAATTTCCAGGCATATTTATAAAAGTTGTTACTGAAATAGAAAGACAGACGAAATGAGGTTATAACCACTTTTCAACTTTGTTATTGAAAAATGTCAGAAATTAAAAGTTTAGTACTTTTGTGCTTTTGAAACAGGTTTGACTGCTAATATTTCTCATCGAAATAAAAATCATTAATCACTAAAATAAATGCAGAAAGGAAAAACTTATCAACAAAGCCATCAAATATTTGTTAAATTTTAAATACTATATTTAACAGAAGGCAAAATTTGTATAAAAATTGAGATTCTGCCTATTCAACGTTTCTGTCATTGGGAAAGCAAGAAACTGGAAAACTGTGCAAAAATTCCATGTAATCACTCTTATTAAATATAAAATAAAAATCTGTTTGAAAACATTAATCAAAATAACCTTTATTTTCTCATATAGCTCTGAATAACCTTCATGCTAAATTTTCTACCTCTCATAGATAAATAGTCTACAAACACAATGATTACCGCACTAAAAACAAGGAATAAAAACCATAGATTACTAAGAGAAATTTGTTCTTTTCCAGCAATATCGAAATCCTTTATCAGATCGGAGCTGCATCAGATGCAGCTCTGACGTGCTTAGTTTCATAGGGTCAAAACTGGTAGCGAAAACAAGTAGGGGTGGTTTTAACTGTCTTTATCCTAAAGAAATCCCCTTTTTCTGGAGCTGCATGAATGAACAGACTCTTTGCAAACTTTGGAGATACTATTACGCTTAAAAAAGGTTAACTTTTCTCAGCTTTTTAATAATTTTTCATTATAACGAAGTAATCTATTCTTCTATTTGTATAATATCATATTATACAATAACATTTACCTACAAAATGATTTATAAATTGATAAAATGATTACTTCGAATACTCCTGCCACGGGCCACCACTGAAAATCGGCAATATTTGTTGATTGATGTCAAATGCTATAGTTATTGTGTTAAGAAATAAAGAATTTAAATTATTAAGTATAAAGTTTTATCGTATTATTCAAATCATATTGATTATGCTGATATATTTTGCATGCATTAATGAGTTTGATTAGTATTTTCTTATAAATTTTTAAATCACCTTATTTTGGAATTAATAATTGAATATATTTTCTATTATTATTTTACAGAACAAGGTTTTATAGAACTTGGTGCTCAATGGATTCATGGACAAGAAAATAATGTTATCTATGAGCTTGCTCATTCTAAAGGATTGATTAATGAATCTGCACCTGATTATTATGATGCTTTATCGAAGTTTGATGTGCTTCATTCTGAAGAGGAAGCTAAATTAATTACATCTTTGTTAGATCATTTGGATGGAGCAGTGGATAAAATTCCAAAAGATATGGAAGAAAATATTAACCTTTCAGATTTCCTAGATAAAGCTTTTGCTAAATTTATTATGGGATATGATGATCTTAAACAGGTAGAGCTTTTGAAAAATGCATATGATTGGTATCGTAAGTTTCATTGTGAATTAAGTGGATGCACTGATTTGACAGATGTATCTACTTGTCTGTTAAATCAGTATCAAGAATATGATGGTTTGCAGACTGTGGAATTAAAATTTGGATACAATAGCATTTTGAATTTACTCTATCAAAAAATACCAAATGATGCTATTTGTTTAAAAAATACTATTGAAAAAATTGATTGGTCTGATTTCAAATCAGAGTCGTGTGATAAGGAGAAAAGTTCTGATCTTACTCCAGACTGCAAAAAAAATATGGACTTGACAATTAAAATATTTTGTACTAATGGAAAAGTTTATGAAGCTAATCATGTTATCATTACTGTTCCTTTGGGCTTTTTGAAAAAACATATAAATTCACTCTTTGTTCCTGCATTATCTGAAAATAAAATAAAGGCTATTCAATCAGTTGGATTTGGAACTGTCAATAAAATTTTCTTAGAATTTAGTGACCCCTTTTGGGAGCCTTTAGCTTTATATCATGTGATGTGGAATAAATCATATGATGAGATATTGCTTGGTGATCTTGAGGTTAGTATTAAAGAATATAATTTTTAACTTATATTTCTAAATAAAAAATACAAATAAAATGTTTAGTTAGTTGTTTTTAGCTTAATTAATTTTAGATCCCTCTTTTTTTTTTTTATCATCTCTTGTTTATGTTTTTTGATAATATTATTTACAATTATTTGTAATTACTTCTGATAATACTGTTGAATAAAAATTATTTATTTTTTATTTTATATCATAGAAAGTTAGTTTTATTTCTTTAAGCATCCAACAATAAAGTTTTACGAACTTTTTGATTTGCTTCTTCAATTCAGACATGTGTGATACCAAATTCACGTTATATCATTAGATGTTTAAAATGACATTATCTTATTTGATATTAATTAACATTCTGTGACATTTTCAGAATTGCTGCTTTTTACAGTTTCTCTTTGATAATTACCCTTTTCCCAACTTTAATCTCAGATATGGCATAAAGTTATTTTTTAGGTTGCAAAAATGAGCATGTAATCTAACGTGCACATTTCTTCTCAGATCAATTAAAATTTCTGTGTCAGTACTTGAAAACAAGAGACATATTTAGTGGTTAACACTGTAGATTTTTATTGTATTTATCCTTCTCATGAGCAGGACTCAATCTTGTAACTCTTTTTGTACATCATAACTTTGGGAAAGGGAGAAAGTTGTGCAGGAGCTATACATAATAAACTACTGCATGTCTCATTTCTTTATGCAAAATGTTTTGTTTTGATTTTTTTTATATTTTATGAAATATCTAAACTCTTTATTAAACTATTTTATGAAACTGGATAAGAGCTATAGATATATCTGAAAATTGTAATAAATTTGAAATTTTAAGTTACTCACTAGTGGCCTGTAGATCCTTTTAGCTTACTCATTACATTTTTGCAAACTTTTCAACTGATTACTGAAATAAATTTTTAGTACGAATTTCTGAAGATTTTTTTTTTTTTTTTTTTATTATTTGTTTTAAGTTTATTGATTTTTATGAAAGATTTATTTTAAGTTGGCCGACTTTACTGAAGAGACTCTTATTTTAAATTTGCTAATTTTTGTGAAAGACCCATTTCAAAATAATCAATTTTTGTGAAAATTTTTTAGATAGACTCCTGAAAAAATGTCTTCTTTTCCTATAATTAAATGATGAATTTGGTGCTTTTGTGGTTGATTAATAAATAAGATATTAGGTCACTGTACCTAATTGCAACATGGTTTTTGGTAAGTTTATCGTATTTAGGAAATTTATGATATTTTAGTAAAATAAAAAAGAGGGAAAATGGTTGGAAATTATACTCTTTGTTCTAAGCTTGTGTTATATGTCTTTTTTTCTCTCCAATGAATGCTGAAATAGGCAATTATAACCACATACTAACAAAAGTTATTCATCCTTCAAAGCTGATTTCTGAAATACAGGGATGTTATAATTAAAGTTCGCATATTCAAAAGGCTCTAGAGCCAGTTTTATGGCTCCAAACAAAATAAAATTTCACTAATATGAACTACAAGTGATGTGCTCTATGAAAATCGAAAAAAAAAAAAAAAAAATTGTTAATAGGGGTTTTGTTACTAGCCATTTTCTAAATACATAAAATTTATTTTGTTTTTTGCAAAAAATCTGCAAAGATTGCCTTAGATATTGGCACAGTGGCTCTTATTGATGAAAATTGTAACTCATTTTTTGTTTTCTATTTTCGCAGAATTGACTGAAAAATTGATAGAATGAATCTGCAAAAATTACCAACTGTATAATAAATTTCCTTTAGTTTGTTTTTTACAAACAATCTACAAAAATCATTTTAAGATATTGGTGCAACGCCATGTATTGATGAAAATTTTAACCTTTTTATTTTTATTTTCACAGAGCGCATCATTTGTACTACATGCTAGTGAAATTTATTTTGTTTCGTTTGAGCCATAGAACTGGCTCTAGAACCTTCTGAATTGGCAAACTTTAATTATAACAACCCTGATGTGTTTATTCTGTAGAAAATCAATAGAATTTCTGTAATTTTCTGTTTTTTTTTTTTTTAACATCAGCTTTTGTAGCCTACTTTTAAAATGCAGTATTTTTTGCCACTGTTTGAATAAATGTATGTTTAATCCAGTGGCAGATTCAAGCCCCCCCAAGCAGATTCAAAGTTTGTAAGTAATATTTTTTACAACGCCAGTTTTGTGGTGCTTTTTTATTAAACAGCAAGAACCTCTTAATATCCTAAAGCATTAATTCTAATATATAACATATTACTTAATTTTAATTTGTTCAGTTAGCAAATATTTCGAGCGTTACCTTTCTGAGTTCATTACAGGATATTGTATTCCAGTATAATATATATACATATTATGAAATTTGAATTTTTGTAACAGGAAAAAATTGCATTATCCAAAAATGGAGCTCAGATCTCAGTGACATCAGAGGCAAAAATGAAAACTATGCATGGACCCTACTGTATGTTCTACGTACTGTGATAAAAAAAAAAAAAAGTGACCCCACCCTCAGAAGCATCTGTAAAATATCTTAACGTATTGTTATTGGGATATTTTCTTATTTTGAACAGTAAACTACGCCTTTTGGTATTCCTCTAAATCGTTATATTTTTGGAGAAATAATTTTACGTATTTGGGAATAAATCAATTAAATTTTATCTTCAGCAATTGATACGTAATTTCTTTAACGTGTACGTGCTAGTGGCATATAAAGGATTTAACGAGTATGCAAATTTTATTTTTTATTTAAAATATTGTTTTAGAGGGAGCAGGGCTAATTTTTATTTTATATCAAATGAGAATTTTCATTTACCAATGCGAATGTGTTAATTTTGCCCAAGGACAAAACAAACTTTCACAAAGATGCAATAAATACTCATGAATTAAAATATAAAATTGTATGAGCCTGGTATCCCAATTTTCTGACAAATACAACCATGCTTACTTCCACATCAGACTGCTTCTTCTGCCTGATTCTTTAGATACTCCCTCGATTTCAAGATAACAGTATATGCTTTAAGACCTTAGAAGTCCATTCCTAAAAACTGCAATGGAATGTCTAGGGTATCTTTCAACTAAAAAACAAAGAACGGGTTCATTGTTTTTGTGTTTGAATGTAAGGATTTCAAAAATTCTTAATATTTAATGTATAATTTATAAACTTAATTTTTGCTTACAATATCTGTGTTTGAATAATAATTTTTCATGCATATCTAAAATTTTTTACCATGTCAGCTGGTTCTGGATGGGGCTTGAGCCCCCTAAGCCCCCTCCGTGGGTGCGCCACTGGAGCGCCATGTCAGCCATTAGTGGCTCACAGTGTCAAATATGATGTAAAGCCACATCAACCATCGGTGGTTGACAGTGTAAAATATGATACATACTTGCCAACTTTTCCGGTTTTCCCCGGAAGACTTCCGGTTTTTTAACGTATTTTAAGGTCTTCCGGACAGATGATGAAATCTTCCGTTTTTAAAAAAGTCGCGGATATCGTTCGTTTTAAAAAGAAAACCCAAATGTTCTATGAAAACTCCTGATTCCCAATCTTTTTCCATCCATAACATAAATGTCAATATTCATTTCAAATTTGCTTTATGAGATTTTAGAACATGTAAAGAAATAGAATTGTTAAATATCTCTTGCTGATGTAATTATTTTTAACCCCCCCCCCCCCTTTCATTTATTTCCAACTAGTGATCAGCAATCAAATGTTCTGCAGAAGTCTTTTTTTTCCCTAATCTTTATCCATCTGAAACATAAATGATAATTTTAATCTTCTTTCATTAGATTCTAGAAGTAGAGTTGAAAGAGTTTAATATTTCTTACTCTGTAATTATTTTTGTATCCCCCCCCCCTTTCCCCGGATTGTGATCAATGATCAATTCTAGAAACATTAAAGCAATGGAAGTGCTCAATATTTTTTACGTATGTAATTATTTTTAGATATTTATTGCTGAATTTAATGAATCTGTTTATTTTTTCTCAATTAAATTAAATATTTGTATGTCATATTTATACCAAATGTGTAAACACGGGGGAAAAAAATTAAGAATAATTTTTTCCGGTAGGAAATTTTTTTCCAAATCAATTTAAGAAAATTAATACTTAATTGGTTTTATGCATGTTTGAAACTGATAATTAGCTACTGCTACTTTGTTTTTATATGTATGATTAATGTACATACACAAAAATCATATTCTATTTGTTTAAAAAATTAGTTATACTTTAACTTAACCAAGTTTTTTGTCTATTGTTAAATACATTTCTTACAGATTCGGTTTTGTAGATATTTATATGTTGAAGAGGAATAACTTCATTTAATACTTTTAATGTTTTTATAGATTGCTTCTAAATATTGAAATTGTAAAACTGTATTTATTTATTTATTTTTTTTTTTTTCCTATTTGACGTAAGAAGCAAGTAAAAAAAAAAAAAAAAAAATCTTCCCTTTTTTTATGAAATATTCTGGTTTTTCTATTAAAATTGGTTGGCAAGTATGATGATATAAAACTAAAATATTACATTGTTTTACGTAATTATTGAAAATTTATTTAAAAATTACTTAATTTTTATTTATTACATGATAATATCATAAAGGAATTTTAATGGATTTATTAAGAATTCGCGTGGCACTCAACGTGTTAATGATCTTTTCTTTGAATTAGGTGGAAGGAGAACTCACTGGGCTTTAGGAGAACGGCAGCTTTTCATGCAAAATGCTACTTTCTTTCTTCCATTTTTTTTTTTTTTTTTCTGTGTCTAGTTGCCTCATACAGTTGCTTTAATGCATAAAATGTGCAAAATAAATGAAAATGAGGAGCAAAATAAAATTACATTCCTTTAAGTATGCTTAAATTTCATTGAGCAAAGTAGCAGAAAAACAAATGTTTTCAAAATTTGCTAACTACATGCATTTGATAAATATTTCAAGATAAATTGAACAATAAAATAACAAATCTAATTTTATTTGCAATCTAACTGAAATGCATCCAACTTGTGGTGATTGTTTTCCGTATTTCAGCACTTGGCCACAAAAACTTTTCTAAAAATATTTTTATGTAGAATTTATTGTTGTTAACTAGAGCTGTACTGAGTATGCGACACTCTGTCAAATTTTGACTAATCCAATATCGAATAGCTGTAAGAGTTTAATTATTTTTATGCATTAAAGCAAATATACTAATAACAGATGTTTATTAGAAACTAAGCTCAAAAAATATAGAAATATAATAATTTAAATTTAAACTTTTGCTATAAACAGCTTTCTGCAATTAAAACAGTTGAGTAGATTACCGTCAAATTTGGTATAGGGACAATTTATGAGATATGCTACTCTATTTCAGCTATACTGGGCTATTTATAGCAGAAATTTAACTATAACCCTTCTGTATGTTTGTAATATATGCAACATTTTATAAAAACTACAATTAATTTTATAAAAACTATAATTATATAAAATTTATGTATGAATATGAAGTAGACAAAATAATAATATATATATGTATATTAGGAAAAAAAAACTTATGTAAAATTAAAATAAACAAAATTTTAATTATAATTTGTACAAATGAAAGTAAACTACTTTTAAAACTGTAAGAAAAGACTGATTTTGAATAAAAAATAACAACACTTGTAGAAAAGAAAATACATTCAGATGTTTATAAAAAATTATTTTAATAATAAAATCTTTTTAATAATCAAATTTAATTTGATCATTACAATTTTTGTTAACAATCAAATCTTTTGCTTTGCAAATTATGGGCCAAAACCACCAATCTTTTAACATTTCTAGGATCTGAAGATTAATGATGCATGTCATATTTAAAAAAAAGTATTTATTTTAGTGTTCTCATTTCATATGTAAATTTGGTGTATCTTAAGTTTCAGTGTATAGGAACTTTTATAATCCCAAAAAATTATCTGAAGATGACAATTTCGCGTCTTTGAAAGATTTTAAGAGTAAATTCATCAGTTGTTATGGTTTAAGTAATCTACTAAGCTGAAATCAATTTAAAATTACTATAGAAATTTGTTTATTGATTTTACTCCCACCAAATCTAAAAAATTTTATGTAGGATTTTTTTTTTTTTTTTTTAAATCTTAGATTTATATTATTAAATTTAATTTTTGACTGAAATGCATACCATTTCTATTCTATTCTTTTCTTTCTTTTTTGTGTGATGAAAATCAGACTCTCTCTTTATTTCATTTTTTAGAATTTCCTTTCTTTATTTTTTTTAAATAATTAGTGATGCTGTTTGTCTTATTTTTACAAATTCTCTATCCATGTTGCTAATAGAATAAAATAAAATTTTGCTGTTAAGTTAAATTGTCCTATAATGTTATTTGAAAAAAGAAATAAAAATTCAAACATTTATTGTTGATATGATGAATTAAATGATGATAGAGATGAATTAAATTGCAGTTCCTCTTGACAAAAAAAAAAAAAAAAAAAAAAAAAAAAAAGTGTTTTACTCAAATTTTTATTTTAACTAAGCCAATGGAAATAATCACGTTTTTTCATTGTAAATAAATACAGATGAAACCACCTATAATTTTACTTTTTTTTTTTCTTTTTTAATGAAACCTCAGGTATTCAGTTCATTCTATCAATGATAACTTTTTGAATTTTCATGATATTTGCTTGGGGTTTCATATAATGGCATATTTGGCTATTCAGCATATTTGGCTAATGAATTATGCAAAACTTTTTGTTAGTGTTTACACTTACATAGTTAAAAATTTATTAGTAAAAATACTCACATTTCATCATATATTTAATATTTTTCTATTCTGATTATAGTAGGATATAATTTTTAGTGCAGTAAATTTACCATTGCATTGGTTTGAAAAGCCTACACATTATAAACAAACATACGAAAAAATCTTCGATTTTAAGAAAGAAAATCTTATATCTCCATGAATATACATACTATTCTCATACAAATGAATACAAATAATTGAATGAAGTATAATAATCATATGACATTGTTACAGTAGATTTTAAACTTTATTTTTTACAGTATGACCCCAAACATTGTTTTTCTTTAATTTTTTGCTAGTTCCTTTTTTGCTTTTGGGGCAGAACTTTGCTGAAAGTGTCTAGTCATTTATGGAAAGGTAGTGTATAAACAGGGTGTTCTAAAAATATTCAAATATGGTTTAATTCTTTGCCTATTAGAGACAATACAATCAGCAATGTAATTTATAAAAGTGTTTGAAGTAAGGTACAAAATAAGACCACATTAATAAAAATTTATTTTTGTTAATTTTCAAAATGTTACACTTTTTAAATTTATGTGCTACCTTTCTAGACAAATTTGGTCAATTAGAAAGTTTTTGTTTTTAATGCAACATCATCATACAAAAAACCACATATTTTTGTTTTTGAAATTAAGCAAGTTAGGGTAAGTGCACCAGTGATTGACACTTTTAGAGCAATCTCTGATGTTTTTAATGTTCTAGTCATCAGAAAATATTTTTAGAAATTTTAAGCTAGTACGTATGGCATGAAAGACATTCAGAACCACATATATGTTAAAATATATACATTTGATAACAATTATTTATTTTTTTTATGAATTTTTATTTGACTCCCACTTAATATTCCAGTAACTGACACTGCCAGTTTTTCATTTTATCAGTAATTGGCCCCTATGTTCCAGTGTTTGACACTGCTAGTTATTCATTTTACCAGTTATTAGCACCCTATGCTCCAGTGTTTGACATAAAATGTTAAAATTCTTATATGTAAAATATATGATTTTATTTTTCTTATTTATTAATTATTCCGGGATAGATGTCAATCACTGGAGCACCTACCCTATACTTAATTGACAATTAAACACTGAACATTTGGACCATGTACAAGAATCGAAATGTAAATTTGTAACATATTGATGGTAATATGCATAATTATATTTTTAATAAAACCATTTTTTGCATGTTTAGGGGAAGGTAGGGAACCTTGGGATGTTTTTTAGATAATGATTTTTAGAAAAAAAAAAAAATGTTCAATTTTCACCAAACCTAGTTTAACATGAAGTTTAAACCATCCTGTTTCATTTAAAATTTATTCCAATACAGTATTCCATCAAATTTAATTTCAGTAAAAAAGATTTAAAATTTTTCTTTTTTTAAATTTTAAAATCTCTTTTTAAAACTGCCCCACTGGGTGGGGCAGCTTGGGACATTGACAATAAAACGTCAATGAATAAAAAATACTCAGCAAAATTGATTACTAAATATTTATTTATAGACTTAGAACATAATAAATGACAATGTAATAGTATACTAGTATATTGCATTAACAAATATTGTATTTTACATTCAAAAATTTATCTCGTCTAAATTCTAAAGAAAAAAAAAAACAATAATAATAACCATTTCCAAATTGTAGCACTTTTAAATCTCTATAAATTTATGTAAATATAAATTAAAACTGGTATGTATTATATAAATACCTATAAATATTGCTTTCTTTACATTGCATAATGGTGGAGTAGGTTGAAAGAGTGTCCTAACCTGTCCCACCACTGTTTGTTCCCAGGGCCCGACTTAGACTACCTGGAGCCCCGGGGCAAGCCTATTCTGGGGGGCCCCCTTGCAGTGGCATAAGAGCTCTTTAGGTTGCAGAATTTCTGCATACGCCTGTAAGGGGGCCCCTTCCAGAAGGGGGGCCCAGGGCATTTGCCCCGTATGCCCTGCCGTTAGTCAGGGCCTGTTTGTTCTAACTTTTTCCACTTGGATCATTATTATAATGTAACTCTCAAAAAGTCAGGAATGCGTTTTTTAATATTAGAATTAAATTAGATTTAAATAATTTCATTTCTTGCACAAGAAATTTCTTTATGAAATTACTCATTAATGTAATTTTGAATCTTTCAAAACAAAGAAAATTGAATTAATCTTCACCTGCTAATGTCAGAAATTCCAAATGACATTGAAGAGTAGAGTATGCTGCTCACTATGATGTCCTAAGAAAACTAATTCCTATTTACAGTATTGGAGCTGAAATTTAAGGTGTTCCAATGTGGGCCATGTCTCAAGGTGCCACACTCTTCCCTATGTTAGATTCATGATCTAGTCACATATTCTATATCATTTTTTAATTAAGACTTTCATTTTTTTTTATTTTAAAAAAATTGTCATCAAAAAGCACATATATGAAAAGTGTTAAGTTATTTTCAAATTTATTATATATTTTTTAAAATGATGTTATGACAAAATAGTTTAAATATATATTTTTTCTTTTTTTCTTTAACTGTAATTTAGCCATTTTGAAGGTTTATGCTAAAATACTTCATACTGATTAAAAATGTATAAAATTGTTGTACTGAAAAATTTCCAAATCTTTTTTTACTCAAATTGCTAAATTTGAAAAAAATTCTAAGCTCTAAATGTATGTTCTATTCAATTGTCTACTTAAGTTTTTATTATATCTGATTAGAAATACAATCAGGAGGTTTTTTAATACATTTTATGAAAATCTACATATTTGTATGTATATTTTTTTTTGTTATATGCCTGAACTGTGAAACTGCATAAAATAAAATAAACGGCTGCTTGTATCTCATGGTGTGCATTGGCAGATCATTGTTTATTTAATTTAGGCTATACTTAAATGCATTTGGGATATTTTTTTTACATGTGATATTATTTTTTTTTTCTAAAAATTTTCATTATTAATTGGTATATAATATGTATTTTCACTGAAGAAACAACCTTTTAAATAATACAGAAACATGGTATATAAGTCAATTTTTTCTCTACATCATAATTTAGTTAAAGATATAGGTGGGCAGTTTTATCTAATGGTCTTGCTGAATGGAAAGCAAACATTTTTAATTGACCAAAATTGTCTAGAGGGATAGTGTAAAAGTTTGAAAAATGTGATTTTTCCAAAATTAATGGGTGGGTTTTTTCCTTAATGTAATTTTCTTTCCTACCTTATTTTGATTATTTTTTTTTTAATTATAGATCTCTGACAGATAATGGATTAAAGCATATTTAAATCTTTATGTGTCATTCTGTTTATAAAAGTAAAAAAGAATTTTACTTGAAAAGTTAAATAAAATAAAAAACATAAAAGATTGAAAAATCATATTTGCATATGTAATATGGGGGGGGGGGGGAGAGAAATTGCAAAATTAAATATAATGTAAAAATTAAAAGTGAAAACAGACAAAAAACCAAAATAAAAAAATGTTTAAGGCTTTCATTTGGGAGACCCTCAGTGCAGGATAGAAACTAGATATTTCAAGTGCTGCTTCAATTTTTATCACACCACAATAACTTGAGACTACTGATGAAGTTTTTCCTCCTTTAAATATATGCAAACTGAAAAGGGAAAAATACATAATATTTCTCTTTCTTCCTAAAGGTGGAATAATAAGAACAAAAAATAAAATGAGCCATGCTTTATTTAGTAAATAATAATATAAGTTGACTTTTTTTTTTTTTTTTCTTTAAAAGTAAATGTGCACAGCAAAAATGTTCAGTGTATAGAATGCCAAAGGGAATAATGACATTTCAGACAGCTTTTTTGGTAGCATTCAGCATATCACCATCAGTGCATAAAAATTAAAATTAAATGCTCTTATATATAAGAAGGTAATCAGATTCTACAACTATTTATTGACCGGTAGAATTGAGTGAAATATGGGGGATTAGCCAATAGAAAATTGAGAAATGGTAATTGTAAAAAATATACACTGATGGAAAAAAAATCCCAACACCAGGAAGGAGCTGTGCTAGATAAACGAAATTTGGTAGGCGTGTTTATACATCTGAAAGATGACGTTGATTTAAATTTCGAGCTATGCGCATAAGTGTGGCGCTAGTAGCGACACTATGAACATGCAAATGAGGTTTGCTTTAAATAAGCGCTGTAATGTTCGTGATCGTTATTTACAGTTGAGATTTGACGTAGTGGGTTAATGTTAGTCAAGGATGCCTCTAAGAAGACGAAGAAGCCATTATCAACAGCTCACTGAGTTTGAACGAGGTCGTGTAGTAGGGCTACGAGAAGGTGGGTTTTCTTTCCGCGATATTGCAGAAAGACTTGGCAGGAATGTATCCACTGTGCATGAGTGTTGGCAGCAGTGGTCAAGGGAAGGTACTGCCTCAAGAAGACCGGGTTCCGGGTGGCCACGTGGCACTACTGAGAGGGAAGACCGTCGTGTTCGGCGTATGGCTGTGGCTAATCGTACTGCGTCTGCAGCTGAAATTCGAGCTGCAGTTGGCACCACAGTGACACAACGAACTGTTACAAATTGGTTACTTCAAAGACAGCTCCGAGCCAGACGCCCTGTAGCGTGCATTCCACTGACTCCAAACCACTGCCGTTTGCAACGTGAGTGGTGTTAAGCTAGAGCTCATTGGAGGATGGAGTGGAGATCTGTTGTGTTTTCTGATGAAAGCCGGTTCTGCCTTGGTCGCAGTGATAGCCGTGTGTTGGTTAGAAGGAGGCCAGGTGAACGCCTGCTAGTGACCTGTCTGCGGCCTAGACACACAGGGCCTACTCCTGGAGTTATGGTTTGGGGAGCAATTTCGTATGAAAGCAGGAGCACTCTCGTGGTTATCCCATGCACCCTGACTGCAAATTTGTACATCAGTCTAGTGATACAACCTGTTGTGCTGCCATTCATGAACAGCATTCAAGGGGGTGTTTTCCAACAGGATAACACTCGCTCTCATACCGCTGTTGTAACCCAACATGCTCTACAGAGTGTCGACATGTTGCCTTGGCGTGCTAGATCACCAGATCTTTCTCCAATCGAGCACGTATGGGACATCATTGGACGACAACTCCAGCGTCATCCACAACCAGCATTAACCGTCACTGCATTGACCGCCCAAGTGCAACAGACATGGAACTCCATCCCACAAACTGATATCAGACACCTGTACGACACAATGCATGCACGTTTGCATGCTTGCATTCAAAATTCTGGCGGTTACACCGGTTACTAATGTACCAACATTTCACATTTGAAATGGCTCTACCTGTGATCTTGAAACTTTAATCAATTAAATATGTTACCTAGACAAATGTACTGCTGAAATTTCATTACTGTACAATAATTTTTTCTTGGTGTTGGGTTTTTTTTTTTTCCATCAGTGTAGAAAAAAGTTAAGGAAGTATGGATTAAATGTGAAATTTCCTACTATTCCAGACAAAGGGGTACAGCGAAATTACAATTAACAATGCTTTTAAAATGCTCATAGATGTAAAAGCATCAAAGAAATTGAATTCAAGTGTAGATTTAGGCTTGCAAATTATTTTAGCTGTATCAATTTAAAATTGTTTTTTCTCCCAGAAATAATTAGAAATGGCCAATTTGTTGGTTTCTTGTTTCTCTATGTAACTGATATGTTCTTTTAAACAGAATTTAAACCTGTGTTTAGTTTGACCAATATAGGATAAACCATGTTGGCAGAGAATAGTGTAAATACCTCAAGAGTTTAGCATATTTTTAAGAGTTTTCAACTGAGAAAGGAATTTATTGGAAGATGAAAAAAATATATATCTATATTTGTATGTACATATATATATCTTAAAATGCTACTGTTTGAAAACTTTAGTTATAACTTATTTTAGAAAAATAGGGTAAAACAAACTGATATTAGAAGAGAGCAGTTTAGGAGACAAAGTATGAGGAAGCTGTAATTTTTGAATAGTTTTATGTATAGTGGAAGGATTGTAACCTCTGTCAATTGCAATGGCTTTCAGATATTTGATTTCAGAGCTTATTAAAAATAGAATTAAAACAAACATTAAATGCACAGTTAACAAAAGCATAAGTTGCCATTTTTTTGGGTAATTGGACGACATGAACATGCATGGGGAGATAAAGATACTGCGAAATTTTTATAATAGATGGTGATGCAGAAATCTTTCTCAGTGCAGAAGACAAGAGTATCAAGAAAAGAAAGTGAACCATTATTTTTCCATTGTGTCAAATTAGGGCATGCACTTAATTCAATGAAATCTTATAAGCTTGATATTAAATAGACATTTTGAAATTAAATATAAAATAGCAAAAATTGGAGGTTCTACATATTGTTTTGTTTTATTAGAGTGGATAGAAATTTTACAAAAAATATTTTTCACTAATATGGGCCCCAAAAGTTAAAATCCAAAACTCCAGCCCCTTTGAAAACAAAAGTATCTTACATGAAAAGATTAGGCTTTATATAATAATAGAATATTTATAATTTTGATACTGATATTTCAGCATATCTGTGCATGGAAAAACTTTACAATTTGACAAAATCAACTATCTATTATTGTATTCTAGTCTCTTTGATTTTATTTAAGAATAAAAATATAGACATCCAATTATTTGAGACTTGGTTGATTTCATTTAATATTTATTTTTAAAAAATCATTCAACAATGTTGTTTTCTCCTCCAAAATATTGTAATTTTAGAAATTTTCTTTTTCAATTTATTGATTAAAATACTACAGAAACCATGAAAATTTTATTTTATTTGTTTGTTTTAATCCATTCATTTTTTATATAAAAATAATTTGCTTTGCTAAATAGTCTATTGTCAAAGTATTTGGAAATGTATTAACTGATTAAAAATTATTTTAATTACTTTATAGAATTCAAAAGGATGGTTAAAATATATTAATCGATTTGCTTATACTCCTGGTCATCGTAATATGTTGTGTGCATGGGTTGTTGGTAAAGGAGCTATTTCTATGGAAAATTTATCAACTGAAGAAGTATCTGATCACTGCATGGAACTTTTAGAAAATATAATTGGCCATCAGTTACCCAAACCAAAGAGAGTATTGAGGTAAGAATTTTCGCATATTTTTATTCACCAACATGCCTATCATAGGGTGAAACTTTTCAGGGTCTGTCCCTGAACTCAGGATTTTTTAAAATTTTGCTGTCTGATTTTCATGTTAAATTATTATGTTTTTAAGTCAATTTCTTATTTTGAATGCTTAATTTGCCTTATACTATATTAACAACTCACCATATATGACTTATTATAGACATAAATAAGTGCTTTTATTAATAACTATATGATATATCATTATAAAGTTTCTTTTCACCTTTCAATCTGCATGCAAGTAGCAATTTTCATTGTTTTTGCATCTTTGGTAGTTTCATTCCTGCTGTCAACTGTTCTGTATTTTAAGGGAGACATTTGTATTCTGAGAATCTGTTCCATTCTTGATATCCTTAATAATTGCCCCTGTTTTCTGAGCATTTTAAAGTTACACATACAGTTTATCAAAAACTGCAACAAATCTTTAATTTTTTTTTTAAACAAAATGTTTGCTTTAAACAAAAAAAAAAAAAAAAAAAATTGTGTCAAAATGCAGCAAAATACATCAGAAACTGGTGTTGAAAGATAAAGACAGTAAGCAAAAACCATAAATTGCAAGAACTCGCAACAGTTTGGTGTTGCTGGTTGCAAGGATGTAGGGTGGTTCCTTTAGCTGCTGCATGGTTAATAGTAACTTGAAGTGTTTTTCTCTTTGTTTTGTGATTGTTTGTGTTTAATTTTATCTTTTTATTTTTAACAAAAAGTAAGTGCAGTTTTTCTTTATTATTTCCTGGTTGTTCAATTAAGTTAATTGAGCTGTTTTATGTATTATGAGTTTGTTATAATTCTGTGGCCCACTCGTGGTTCAACATCGTAGGTTCCACGGCAGGTTTAAATATTGAAATAAATAATGTTGAGATGCCCCTGGTTGAAAGAGAGAGCAGTAATTCTGAAAATTGTAATAAAAATTTTTTGCATTCAACCATTTCGACATGTTACTTACTCCAAATGGCTGGCAGTAATGGTGGTACTAATTTTAATATTTTCGCAAATAGTACAGAGTCTGGAGCCATTTCTAAGTAGGATTCACATACAACTTATGCTTAAATTAAAGCAAAAATAAAGTGCTATGATAAAATATCAAATATTTTCTCACACAAGATTGGGAATTTAATTATGAGAACTTCTGATGTATAATGTGCCCAAGAAATCTGCATTATTTCTAATTGTGTGTGTGTGGGGGGGGGGAGGTGGCTGTTTCCAGTCGGGTGATATGAGAAAATATCACAAACCATTTCTTGATTTTTAACATCCCTGTTAAGATCTCTGTGGGCAAACTTGTGCAGGAAAATAATAACCCTGTGCACATTTTTGAATTGCGTAGATAGTTCTGTCCCCCTGTCCTACCACCCTTGGAACTGTCCTGCACTAGAAATAAAATTATGGTTCTCTGTTTAATCTATTTATCAATTTATTGACTGGACCAGATAAGGCACAAACTGTCACAAATTTAATCATGTCTCAGCCAAATGCAAACAGACCTAGATATGTTGTATCTTGTATGTTGTACTCTACAGGAGAGGCCCTGTACAAGTTCCTTGGCCTGTGTAAATTGCTTTGGGGAACATCGCTCAGATTCCCCAATGCCTATCCGGGCTAAAAGAAGTTAAATTTCTCAATTATAAATGTAAGAATTTCTTATCCTTTACAGAAGCTCTGAGAACTTTCTTAAAAAAAATCTATTAGAAGAAAGAGACTTCATATGCTAAAGTTATTAGTACTAAAACTATTGATATGGACAAAAAGCACAAATGTTGGAGTTCTCTGGCAACTCCCAGTGGATAATGTTTCTGTTGTCTAGACCAATACTTAATCCTTCTTTTGTGCTGCAAGGTGTAGCTTGTTAGCTTGTTTTCTCTTTTCTTTTCTTATTACTTTTTATGGGTAGCCTTAAATTACTTCAGTGGAATTGCAGAGGCATTTTGAATTAGCCAGACATTTAACCACACTCTTTTCCCATCCTTTAATGTCTTAGTTTTACAAGAAACTTTTCTCTGTCCTTCGAAAATCCTTAATATTCCAGGAAAGGTTGTTTACCGTTCAGATTGGTTATCCTGTTCTGACAGTGGTCTTTTAATTGCTGTCAACTCCTCACTTTTTTCGTCCTATGCTCTGACTTACATTTCCTCCTTGGGTAATGAGATTAGACGTTTTCACATCTGTTCAGGTTTGGGTATTTTGAATCTTATGAATCTTTATCTCGCTTTAAGTCAATCATTGAGGATTTTCGCAGCTTCTGTCGTGTTCTTCTTGGCCCTTCATATAACCTTGGAGACTTCAATCTTCATAACCTATTCTAGGGTATGCTTCTCAATACAGTGAGGTTTTTGTTGAATGATTTGCTGATAGCTCCTTTTGCTGGATTAACTCTTCTCTTGGTACTCATATGTTACCCAATAGTTCTCTTTCTCTTTTGGATCTCTCTCTGTGCTCTGCTGGCATTCTTGCTTAGACCTCCTTTCAGGTGATAGATGATCCTTTTGGCAATGACTATTTTCCTGTGTCTCTTGTCGTTGAATCTGCCCTGATTTCTCTACCTTCCCATTTGTACTACCACAAATCTCGTATTTGTCATGACGTTGACATCTTTCTTTTGTCTATCTCTGCTTTGAACTATGAGTCATTTTATGCTTTCATCCAGCAAGCAATGGCAAAAGACTCTAGTGTTGTTAAACCTCATCAGAAAACTTTTCCTGCTTGGTAGTCCCTGCATTGTAAAACTCTCTTTTCCCAGAAGAAATATTTTCTTAAAAAAGCTACTCAACTGGTAGCTTTTATTTATACGGCAGGCATACAAATTTTTATTTATACAAAGGCAACCAAGATTAAACAGAAGTGAGAAAAAATAGCAAGTGAATCTAAATTTTAAGAGACAGGGAGATTTATACCCTGATTTCATTAGGACCTGTAATTTCTGTCACTGGGATAGATTTCAGCATTTATTGAGAAAAAACACTTAAAGTATTACCTTTATTATTATACTACCTGAAGCCTACTATTAAAAGCTTTAAAATTAAAAAGATTTGAAGAGAAAATGAAACCCAGCTGATTTTTAGAAAAATAATTCCAATGTTACATTGTTTTATGAAAATGTCTTATTTCTTTTGTGAGGAAAGTAGTTCACAGAGTAACAGATAGGTTCTAGTTTTATTTATTTGTCACTTCTTTTGAATTTTCTTTAAATTAAACAGTAATTGATTTGAGCCCTCTATGCAACATATCACTTATGTTATTACCAGTTTTTACAGTATTGAGCTTTATAATTTTTTATGCTGATAAATTACATTTTTTTTTTCCCTGTATAATTTAAGTTATTATTTACTAAGATTTAAGATTTAGTGCAATATTTTAATCTGGTAGATCTGTCTAATTGCAATTATCTGATAAAGCAGTTGAGCATCATATTTAAATTTCTAGTAACTTGGATTTAACTCAGGATTATTTAAGTCTATTATATCCATTTTTACATAAATAAATTTCTATACAAAAAGATAAAAAAAAAAAAAAAAAAATACAAAAGAAATAAATAATTGAAGTAATGTAAAAGTCACGTGTGCTAAAGAATCTTATTATTCTGTTATTTTATAGTAATAAGTTGGAAAAAGCACATTTTAATAGTATATTACAGTTTTTCATGACTTATAAAAAGAGAAAATAAAATATATATCTACATTCAACACATGAGTTTCATTACATGGTATTTTGTAAAAAGTTTAACAAAAATTGTTAATTTTTGTCATAAATATATTAACAAATCAAAAATTTATTATTATTGTTTTATGATGTTTTCTAAAAAATCTTTTTTTTTCCTTTTAAACAATAAATTTATACCTGTTTTTTTTTTAATGCATATTCTCTTTCAACCAATAATGATGTTTGTTATTTGTTGATATTGCATGCATGGTTCAGTTTTGAAGTCATAGTTTTCATGTTGTCATATAGTATATTGTTTCCTGTAAACTTTTATTATGTTGTATATTAAAATAATAATTTTGCAATGTATTTTCTTCAATACTCTATAAAACACTTCTTCTCTCTCCCTCTCTTCTTTCTTTCCCTTTTTTTTTTTTTTTTTCTGTAATATTTAATCATTAAATTATGCACCAAAAATATTCATTTCGAGAAAAGCCAAAATGTTTTTAACATGTATTTTAATCTTTTTAGGTCAAATTGGGCCTCTGACCCTCAGTCCTATGGATCTTATTCATTTCTTTCTGTAGAATGTGACAGAGAAAGTATTTCACAACTTGCTGAACCAGAAGTTTCAAATGTTTTATGCTCTCAGGTAAATATTTAAAGGCCTTCTTCCCACCTTTATGTTCAAATGATACATAGATTGACACTAAAATATCAAACATTTTGTTAATTAGTTTTTTTTTTTTTTTTTCATAATTTGACATATAATTTTTTTTTTAAATAGGGAAAAAAAAAAAAAAAAAAATATATATATATATATATAATACCCCTGTTCAAAAGTTTAGCAAGATTTGCAAACGATCACTTTTTTTCAAATTAAAAACATATCTCTCAATGAAATGTTTTCAAAGATTGATATTTAAAGAACTGGGTCTTTGTCATGTTTTTCAGTGAAGATTGGTTTAAAACAACAATTAGGGGGCTGGTAACAAACTGAGCAAAATTAATAATGTTTGTGATCACCCTGTATAGTTAAGTAAACGAAATGAATTGTAACTTTAGGATATGTTAATATAGACCCAGTTCAATTTGTGGATGAATTTGTGTGATGATAGCATGTTAAATAAGGAAGATATAAGCATTTATTTTAAAACTTAAAAAAAAAAATCAACATGTTTTTTATTTATAATATACAGAGTTTTTAACAAAAATTATTCCCACTTTCAGATAAGTTGGAAAAACACTTTTAAAACAATATACTGCAATCAAAATATAAATATCTCATGAAATATGAATAACATTTTTATGAAAAACGTGTTTACTACACATGTATGAAAGATAAAGCATTTTTTATTGCATAGGTTGAAAGCTAGATGCATTGGGCAACTTTTATCAAAAGTGCATTTAAATAGAGTAAAAATTAAGAGAATTGTACAAAAAAGAATGAGCTAGATTTTAGATATTTTCCAAGAGTTGAAATTTCTTAAGGGGTTTTTCACGTGCCGCGTAATTAATTTGAAGATCCAATTATTTCAACCGCTTTCCAAAGGTTGTTTTTTGGAAAAAACCCCTTATGATCTCAAATTATAGTAAATAAACAAAAATATATTAGAGTTACTAACTTATAAGGGATTTTTCACAAAAAAGTACATTTGGAGTGTTGTTGAAATAATTGAATCTTAAAATTAATTATACGGCATGTGAAAAACCCCTTAAGAAATTTCAACTCTTGGAAAATATCTAAAATCTAGCTCATTCTTTTTTGTACAATTCTCTTAATTTTTATTCTATTCAAATGCAATTTTGATAAAAGTTGCCCAATACATCTGGCTTTCAACCTATGCAATAAAAAATGTTTTATCTTTCGTACATGCACAGTAAACACATTTTACATAAAAATGTTCATATTTTATGAGATATTTAAGATATTTGTATTCCGATTGCAGTATATTGTTTTAAAAGTGTTTTTCCAAATTGTCTGAAAGTGGGAATAATTTTTGTTAAAAACTTATAAATAAAAAATTGTTGATTTTTTTTTTTTTTTAGTTTTAAAATAATTGCTTATATCTCTCTTATTTAACATGCTATCGTCACATAAATTCATTCTCAAATTGAACTGGGTCTATATTAACATATCCTAAAGTTACCATTCATTTCGTTTACTTAATGATACAGGGTGATCACAAACATTATTAATTGTGCTCAGTTTGTTACCGGCCCCCTAATTATTGTCTTAAATCAATCTTCACTGAAAAACATGAGGAAGACCCAGTTCTTTAAATACCCAATGTTTGAAAACATTTCATTGAGAGATAAGTTTTTAATTTGAAAAAATGTGATTGTTTGCAAATCTTGCTAAACTTTTGAACAGGAGTGTGTGTATATATATATATATATATAGAGAGAGAGAGAGAGAGAGAGTTATGTATAATATGTAGCTCAATAATGTACAGAAATTCATAAAACTTTTCTTGTTTTTTACAAACTGTACTAAAGAAAAACTAAATTCAGTATTAAGGAGAAACAAAGAGAAGGGTTATTTACATGTTTTTCTTCGTATTTTCAAAATGCCATGACATTATAGTGTAACCACATTTCCTATGCCTAGCAGTGAGGACGAGTCGAAAATCTTGGAGGGTTTCCAAGTTGACCAACAGGTTTGAATTTTGTAAGCATCCAGTCATTCAATATTCCCTTATCGCTTATTTTTTCTAAACGAAAAGTTTGTCTCCCCTATTTTACTAGTGGACTCATTGAATCCGCACTTGCGCAGAGGCTTCCATGGTCGCAAGAAATGTAGTTAAAGAGTAAAATGTTTTTTTTTTTAAATAAAGCTGCATATTTTTATAAATTCTAAGAATAAGTTTAAAAAGCTAGTCCTTTTCCTTGCTTGTTTTCTGTATGTCAATTTATAAACAATAAACAAAATTGCTCATTTATATGCAGGGTGTGTATTACAGGGTGGCTAACAAATACTGTTACAAATATTGAGTCATTTTATTTCACAGATATAAAACAAAAAATGAAAATTCCACTAGTATGATAAAAAAAAAAAAAAAAAAAAACATGAATGACAGTTTACCTAGAAATGATTTTATTCAAATCGACCACCATCTTTATCGATTACTAAAGATTATCTGTTGCACCATTGTCTGATTGCGGCACAAATCACCTTTAGAGGTAATTTGTCCCATTCTTACAATATGGAAGCTTTAAGTGAGTCCAAACTTCTATATTGTTTAGCATTCACTTTGGCCTCTAAAATATCCCAGATGCAATAATCTAATGGATTAAGATCCGGTGATGAAGGTGGCCAATCTTCTTGCTTGATAAATTTAGGACAGTTGACATGAAGCCAGTCCTGTGTTGATTTTGCTCTGTGTGAAGGTGCGGAGTCTTGTTTAAATATCCAGTTCTTTTTGGGATATAATCTGTCCGCAAGTGGCAATAAATGTGTTGCCAATATGTCCTGTTTGTAAAACTCAGCATTGATTTTGACCCCCTTTATCAATGAAATTTTCCATTGTTTGAGACTGCTTCCTAAATCATAGCAGGACTTTTGTTTTGAAAGCGTTTGACTGTTCGAAGGTTTTCAGGTATATCCTCGAAAGTTTTTGAATATACGACATCATTTTTGGCATTATGACATTATTCAGTGTAAAATAGTTTCTCATCAGAAAATATTATTCTGTCAATGCTTATTTTACTGTGCCATCTAAGCAATTTCTTACATCTTTTGTAACCTTTTTATCCATTTGTGATTTAGTCAAACCTTGAACTTTTCTTTTGCGATAAGGACGAAATTCCAGGTCTTCATTTAGGATAACTTACATAGTTCTATGACTCATATTTTCATCTGCAGCCATTTTATTTGCAAAACACTGAGGATTTCTTCGCATCTTTTCCTGAATTCTTTTTATGCGCTTTTTTGTGTGAGCTGTGCGTGAACGACCAGGCTGAGGTCTATGTTTACAGCTATTAGTCTCCAATAATCGATTTATTGTCCTGTATATAAATAGCCTATTAAATCCAATATATTTTAATTGCTTAAAGATTTTACCTGCAGAAAATCCACAATCAAAGAGCTGTTTAACTATTATCCTTTTAGCTTCCATCTTTAAAAAATTCCATAAACTTTCTTCTTTAAAAAAAATTGTCTGCGCTGAAAGAAGGTTGCCAGTCGCAGAAAAAATTGAATAAATTGTTTCAACAAATATTAAAATTAAATCCGAATTTTTGAAGTGTTACAGTATTTAATAGCCACCTTGTAGATCATGAAAAGGTCTTGAAATTTGACCGTAAGTTAGAATCCTGCATCAGGTCAGGCAGCGCGATTTTACGCGATCTGATAGAGTCACATAAATTTTTTCTCTTGCAGTTCAAGTTGGGTTGACTAAATTTTTTTTTCCCGCAGGTTGGGGTTAGTTTTCAATGAGTCGGGTTAACTTAAGAGCATCTTTCAAAAACATTTTATCATAACAAGCAGAAATTTGTTTGATAAAAGTATAACTGATGTAAACATACTATATATGCCCATGATTATAAATATGTATATCCAAATTATTACAACAAAATAAACAAACATATCAGGCAATTAAGGGGAGTTGGTACCTTTGAATTGGCACCACTGAAGGTTTTATATAAAAGCTTGAGTGGCTTTTTATATTACATTTAATATATATAAATTGAACTATATTAAGTTTGTTCAATAAAATGTATATTCAACCACAATTCTTATGGTTTTTGATACATTTTTTTACAGATTTGAAATCTTTAAATTGTGTTTTTCTAGTTTGCATTTTTTCATGGATTCATGATCTTCAAAATCCTAAAATTTCTACAAATATTTCAGAAAAGAGTTTATATCCTATTTAGATGTTTAATAAAACTTACTTAAATGGGATAAAATATATTTTTGATTTATTTTTTTATATATTTACTTACTATCATGTGCACATTTTTACTAAATTAATTTCTAATTCTTTTTTCTTTCTTTCTTTTTTTTTTTTTTTTCTGAAACTAAAGATTGCTTTGATGGTTTAAAAATTGTATTTTCACTGCCTTTTTGAAAAATTTATTTTATATTATTAGAATTATTTTGAATACAAGTTTTACTTATATAATATTAGGGAGAAAAAAAATCAACACGTATTTCATTTTTTTTAGGAAGGGGGGAGGGAGGAGTAGAAAAGGGATAATATCTGTTAATGCTTCAACTAAAGAAAATATAAGAAATATTTTCTGTTATTTTAAACACTAGTCTTCAAATGTTTATTCTTGTGTTTTATTTCAGCATCCTGTACTGCAGTTTGCAGGTGAAGCTACTCACCCATTTCATTACTCGACTGTACATGGAGCGTATGAAACTGGACTTCGTGAGGCTCAAAGATTATTTAAACATTATCGGTATAGTTAGATATAAAATATTGAATACTGGTGTAATTTCAATATAACTGTAAATAATTATTAGAACAGCTTTAAGTTTCTGATGATTACTGTTTTTACCTTAAAAGTTGTGTATGCAGTGCTTAATTTATAACAAGATAAGTATGGGAACGCTAATGTTCTATAGAAGTTATGTTTATATGCGTCTTTCACTTTACAAGTCTATCAACAAATTTTAGAAGTTTTACTCCAGTTTTTGAACTTATATATCTAATCTTGGAAAAAGCAGCAAAGCATAGTCTTATTTTTCATTTAAAATTCCCAGATAATTTGCTGTTTATTCTTTGAGAACAGTTTTCTGTTTTTGACATGTCATTCAGTACATGTAACTTGAAAATATGTTTGCAACTGGATGCTTAGTAAAAAATAAAAACACAAACTGTTCTTCATTTATCATTAATTCGAACAATTCTCATCAGCTGTGTGAAAAGTAAGAGAAAAAAGTTACCAAGTCTATAGCCGAGAATGGGAAAGAGAAAGCTGTGTGTGAAGTTAAATTACACATGTTAGGTTTTTTTCATAAGAAAATAATAACTGTAGGGGAGAAAAATAACAATTCAGAGATTTTAATTTTACAAAAAATGATAGATTGTTGAGTACCAGTACACAATATTAATGAGTTCCATGCATTCCATCTAGTATGTAAAAATTCACTGAAATAAAAAAGTATAGGAACTGTGCCCCCCCCCCCCCGTTCCCATGTAAATTAAGCCCTGTATGTATGTTAATTGCCTTAAATTGTAATATCATTCATTTTAGTTTGTACTGTATTTAATCATAACTATTGTATTTGTAATTTTATGGACTTTTTTCTGAATATAGATGGTCACAATATTTGATAAATCATACAATTATATAATAATTATATTATTATTTATTAATGGCATATACATTTGTAATACTATTTCTGTAAAAGTTGTTTTTAAATAATTGCTGAAATGACTTTCTGTATGATTTTGATACAATAAATATTTATATTCCATATATTGTAAATTTTATGCATTTTCTTAACCTAACTGAATCACAGAAAACTTTGATTAAAAAATATATATTTAAAGTTTTTACCTACAGTTTTTTACAGCCTAGATTTGAATGCCTAAATCTTATGAATATTGAAGTGAATTTCAATTTATATTTAATCTACAACGAGGATAAAACTGGCTAGTATTAAAGGGCTAAAATATTTGTAACATTATAAATAGCATTAGAAGGGAATATAAAAGCCTCATGTTATTAATATATTTTTTTATTCAATAACAATGGTAGTATTAATAACATAATTTTACACAATTATAAATTTAATAAATTGTTATGTAATTTTGTCAATTTACATAACATGTTACTTATTACTATGCAGTGTAAATGCTGTATAAAATGAAATACTATTGAAATTATACATAATTGCAGCTAAATTTGTTTTTTATATTATTGAATTTATCTTTGAATTTACATGTTGAATGCACACACACACATATGTGCAATAAATAATGCTTAAAAGTTATATGTATATAACCGTACTATAAGAAAATCTCCTTTTTAAAAGTAATTGTCAAATATAAATTTAGCTAAACTATTTTTTTTTTAAACATAAAGAATGCTTAAAGTAAATTAATCAATAAGAAAAAAATGATTACAAATTTTTAAAGTTTATGCATGCATGATTTATTTTTTATAGCTTGCTTTTAATTCTAAATTAATTATATCTTTAGTAGTAGCTACACATTCAAGATTTTAATTTTAGCTTTGGCTGAGAATTTTTTATTAAGTAATCAAGAAAGATACTCCTCCCTTTTCGTGTTGCTGCATGCACTATAAATCTTTAGATATGAACTAGTAGTTTAGTTTTAATACCTAGATACATTTTTATTGCTTCTCTTTTGCTATATTTGATTGCCAATATATAATGACTTAATTCATAGCATTTTTGGATCTTTCATTTTTTTCCCCACATAAAATTATGAAATGTATATTGTTCCAGAGTTTTTTAGATAAGGAAAGAAAAAAAAAATTCTCTAACTCTTTGCAATGCATTGCTATAGTACTTTTTAAGTCAGAACAATCTGTTATTTTATAGTACATAATAGAATTTTCTTCTATATTTCTGGAAGCACTAATCAATTTCATTTATGATCTGCTATAATTTGGCGAGTTAGATTTTTAATAAAATTTATAGTGTTGAAAAAAGTAATAAAATTTATATTAATTTTTTCTAGTTCACTAAATGATTCAATTGGCAATTTTTACATAGTATATAATTAAAAGATATTTTATAGAAATTAATAAATATCTGATAATTTGTTAGCTTTTTATAAAATATATCAAAGTTTGAAATAGGAATCTTAATGGCTCAGATTTTAGCTCATCTGATTTTGAAAATTTTATTTGAAGTGAAATACCTGGAGCTAAATCAGCACTTATAATTGTTTTTTATTTATTTTTTGTACTGCAAATCATTTGAACTTAAAAAAACAATAATTTATACATGCAAATACAGATTATTGTTAAACAAAAACATTAGCATTATAAATTTTCTAAAAATGTTATATTTATTTAAAATCAGTTAGACAAGTATCCAACATAACATAATTTTTAAAATATGATTAACCAAATGAAATTTCAATTTCAGTGGGTACCTTTGAATCCATATTTTTAAGTGTCACTGGATATCTGTCTAAATCAATAAACATTTTTGTTAATAAATTTTAAGTTGTTATTAAAACCAATTTATATGTTTATGTATTTACTTATTTGATCTGTATTATAAAAACTAGTTGTATTCTAGATATTCACTATTTTTTGCCAGTCGTAGAACTGTTTATTTCTTTTTTTAAAATATAAAATAATATATACCTGACCTATAATATTTCAGCATGACAGATTCCCAGTTTACATAAAAAAAAAAAAAAAAAAAAAAACATGTGGGGGGAGTTATCATCAAGGCTGGGGGGGGGAAAGAGTAGTCAAATTTGCAAATGCCCAGAGGCTCAACAATCTGAGGGACCTGAGAAAATTATTACTTATTTATTATTAAATATATTTAAAACAAAGAAATGGGCTTACCATTTTTATTAATATTAAAAAGAAAAAGTAGTGGATATTAAAATATCCACTTACTAACTCTTATTAGTTACAAGCAGAGTTGTTTCCATCCAATAGATTAATTCAGAAATTTTTTTGGCTTCATTATGTTGAAGTTTCTAGGAAACAAGTCATAATCTCCTGAAGTAATGAGAGAAATAACATTGTAAAAGTCATTGGGTGGTGGTCAGATTTTTCATTGACTATAACAGGTGAACTTTTATCTTTCAATGTTACTTAACACACAGGCAAAAATGTTCTCATCACCTTTATATCTGATTAGTTCTTGTCCTTTTCCTATAATTCTAAACCTGAATTGTTAAGTGGAAGGTTTTAGAGTTTTTTCTAATAAGCTTATATACTTTTTCTTACCTAACACATGTTTTTTTCTTTAAATATTAACATTAATATTACACATATGATAAAATACAACAGAAGAGAAAAGCAGTACATTTAATGTTTGGTAAGTATTCTATATAATTTATTTTTGATTGGGGTGTGTCAAGTCAGGCATATAACCAGAAAATATTTTTTGGAGAGTGCATCCTTTTCGTTTTTTGAATATTTTTGCTAAATAATTTAAAAATCTTTATTAAAATCCAAACTTTTAAGAAAGCAGGGAAGCTCGGATATATCTGCCCACCTTACTGGCTATGACCCTGGGTTGAGTGGTATTTAGTTCTATTATTTATCATATATATATGCAGTGGCAAACTGGACGGTAGGCAGACCACTGAGGTTTCCAAGGGCTCCAAGCTAAAATTGGATCCATCAAATGTGTCTGATATGTTACCAAACAATGAAAATGGAGTTTTTCCCAGAATCATTTTATTTTCAAAGTGCCTAAATGGAGAAGATATTCATCATGGATGGTTAATATTGAGTAAAAAAAAATTATATTGCTTTCCCTGCAGATTTTTTATATGGAAATTTGATGTACCTGAATCTTGCTGTTTTGATTTGCTGAGTGACGAATAATAAAAAATAAATTATTCTTGTTATAAATTGTACAATAAATTACCAGCCTACTAGCATATTTTATATCATAAATAACACTATTGAATAGAGATAAGTAGAAAAAAAAAAAAAAAAAAAAAAAAGATTAATTGAAGAATCAAATTCATTGCCAGCTAAATCCTGAAATTTGGGGAAAATATAGGAGAATTTTAGAAATAATTTTAAGGGATTTTATTACTTGGTAAAAGAAGATTAGCTTTTAGAGAATCTATAAACATTTTTTTTTTTTTTTTAGGTATATGTTAGACTATGGGACTGCATCTGAAATCAAAGAGCTGTTTCTGAGTTTTTTTTTTTTTAATTCATTGAGAAAATTGTGGAAAAGAATGCAAATAGAAATTGGCTAATAGATCGCAATAGAAATTGTTTTGATTTACATGCCAATCATTTAGTGAGAAATGGAAAAATGATAAAAGGAATCATCATTCAATAAACATAAATACACAAATTTGAGATTTTCCACTACACTCTTGCATATGAAATCAAGATTGGTTAATTTCCTTTATTAACTTTTTAAAATGATCTATCCTATCAAATCTTACACTTTCAAGCAATAAAGTGCTTTCTGTCTCTTTGGAGATTAAATGATTCAGAGCATTATCTATTAATGAAGCTTTTCTAAAAGATTTTCATTTATTTTCTACTTTTATCAACAATTCTGCAACTGCCATTTGGAAATTAATCAAAGTAAGCTGTTTTTTTCTACATTAAAAGTAGATTTGGTATCATTAACATGCATAATCCAGAATACTGGCACAAAAATTAGTAAATATTCAGGCAGTACTCTATCTAATAAATGTGCAATAAAGTGTTACAAACTTACCTTGCAAATAAATCTCATCCAAGCATATGTGTTGTACGGGAGAGGCACCTTAATCTTTTTGCAGTCAGACTTACTCCATCTTTTTGCAATGGTTAGATGGTTTACTTCCATACAATCTAATAATAAAAATAACAAAATTGTTTTTTTACCTTTCCATTTTACTGGGGTCAGTTTTTAAAAATAAATATAAGCAAAGTTTAAAATATGAAAAGTTTACTTTGAATTTTATAAAAAAATATCGAGTTTGTTTATTAAAATAAAGAAAGATATAATAAGCATACCATTACAGTCAATGGCAAGTAATAAACAGTAGTACACATATGGCCACATATTATTTGGGTTTACATAAAGATCTAAAACAGAAATCATATTTTAACTTATATTTTAGTACAATCTGAGTCCCAAAACTTTCTTAAAAATGCTACATGTTTTACTGTTCAAAATTTACATTTAAATAATAACTTAAAAAAAGGAAAGAAAATGACTTATTTTTACACTCAAGGACCGACTCTTAAAATGTACTGCCATTTTTTTTTTTTTTTTTTTTTTTTTTTTTTTTTAAAGAATAACCCTTTGTAAATTGATCTTATGCTTCCATTTGCATAAAAATAATGATACTACAATGTACTTAATATGGTACACATAATTTTGAATGAATACCACCTTCCTCCCCCCCCCCTCCTCCCTCAAAAAAAAAAAAAAAAAAAAAAAAAAATCGTAATCAATGTTCCCATTTAGGTGCATAGGGGATGAAGTAGTTAAACCAAGCTTTAATAAAATATGAATTTATTTAAATTTAAATTTGTTTATTTATATTCTCATTGTTTTATTTGTATATGATATCTAAAACAAGATCTGGTGACTTATTTTTTTAAAATCTCACTAAGAACTTTTCTTGACATATTAGAAAGTGGCTTAACCACTTGACTACGGCTACATACAATGCATACGTAGTTTGGACTACATGCATAACTACAGCTACATATGTTCTGTACATAGTGTCCTCTTTTCACTATACACAAAAGAGAATCATATCGTTACAAGGGCAATAAAGTTTTCTTCTGTCTTGTTGCGGAGATATGATGCTTCGATATGGGATATGATGTGGGAAGCCGTCCGCTTCTTTCGACGATGTACTCAAGTGGTTACGTTAGCTTTTTTTGTCTTGTTTTGACTTGGAAACCTCTTATTGATATAAGGATAAAATTTTGTTCATGACCCTATTAGGGTACAAGGCAGATTTCTCTTAGAGGAAGGTATTTTTTTCCCCATTAGGTCTGTAAATTAAATTTATAATTTTTGAAATTGAATCCTCTGAAATTTTTAGAAGTTTAGTTCCTTTTTTATGTAACTTTGTGATTTATAATGTATTTATAAGAATAATATTTGCAGAATTAAAGGTAAAGCTAAAGTTTTTTTTAGTATACTGTATTTTATTTTTATTAAATGCTTAATAGTGATACTTTAGCTGTAAATGCTTCTACTTTTTTTATGAGTCTTCTGAATTTTCAGCATATTTGATACTTTTTTCCCAATGATCAAAAATAGTTTTAATTGGCTTATACATTAGAGTCTCACATTTAGTTAATCAAAATGTGCTATTGCATTAAACAAAAATCAGTAGTAAAAAGTCTTTTTGAGTGTAAAGATAAAAAAAAACCTTTTCTTTGACATAAATAATAGAAATATCATAATTATTTCAAGAAAGAAATTAAGTTGTCAATTTTTCTCATTTTACTAGTTGGAAATTGATTTTTCTTTAAAAAAAAAAAAAAAAAAAAAAACCTTTAGCACTGTTTGTCTATTTATCAAAAAATCTCAGTAAAGAATCTCATTGATCAAGTAAAAATATGTTGCAATAATAATAATAATAAATAAAAATATTGGAATTATTTCCATTTGGCCATGCTTTTAATTTTAAATAAAGTTGCTCTTAATTTTTTTTTTCCAAGTAAAAAAGAAATGCATTTGAACCTTTTTTTTAAACATTGAACCAGTTATTTAACACAATTGTATTTGTTACTTTATAAAGAAGTATAAATTTATGTAATTTAACTTTTATTAAAAAAAAAAAAAAAGTTTCCATACTAATGGGGAAATTTTTTTTAATTTTTATTTATTATTATTTTATTTATTTATTATTATTATTATTATTTTTTAAATCTTCTGAATTTCATTTTATCAAAATTGAATTGGCAGGTCAGTACTGCTTATTTTCAATAATAAGTTGCTTTATAAGATTAAAAAGCAATTAAAAAAAAAAAAAAAAAACTTATTTATTGAAAGCTTATTGATGGCAACACTTGAAATTTTTTTAAACTTTTGGTTTTGTTTATTTGAAATTTATTTCCTAATTTGCATTGCATGATTTTCATTTTGCTTATATTTGCTTATTATTTATTTTCTTTTATGGTCACCAGTACTCTTTTTTTTTTTTTTTTTTTAACTATGATGATCCCCATCATTTTCATACTGTGAAAATTTTGGGTAAAATATTTTTTATCATTAAAAAAAAAAAAAAAGTTGCATTTAATATTAAATGATTTATCATTTCCGATTTAATAATGATAGCAAAAATATTTTATATCTTGTGAATTGGGTTTCGTAAAAATTGCTTAGTATTTATTTTGATCTAACTGTATAAAAATAAATAGTTTACTTAATTTTTTCCTTTTTTTTTTTTTTTTTTTTTTTCTAGTAATTATGTAAGTGTTTTACATACTGTACATATTTTTTGTTAATATTGTTTTATTGTTATTTTTTCGCAAAAATAAACTCTCTTATTATAATTACTTTTTTATGCAGGCATATCTAAAAATTTCATTGTTGGTCTTTACATCTGTATATCTTTTATAAATTTCAGTTTTGAATTTAATTATGACAGTTAGAAAAGCAATTAAAATGGATCTGTTTAGTTTAGTTTATTAATTAATTTTTTATTTGTTTATTTATTTTATTTTATTTTATTTTGTAATAAGCTTATATAGAACTTTGGAACTGACCATATTAAATTTTTAAAAGTAAATTTTATATTTTTATTTAGCAAATAATGTGAGGCAGATGCTTTGAGATCCGACAATTTAGATATTTAATTATGATATATTTTTTAAGTGTTACTTCAAAATGTTAAAAGAAAGTTTTTTATGTGCATGCCTTTCATATCCTGTATAAGGTTTTAGGTATTTATATCATTAGTTGTTACAATTAGCAATTCTGAAATGACTAATATTCAAAAGTTTATTATCCAGCTAGTTTATTGCAAGTAGCTTACTCAACTGTTTGGAGATTTTATATTAAAGGGTCTTATTTCTAGTTATATGGCTGCATTTTAAGCAGTCTGCTGTCCTTTGTTTTTCTAGAATAATACTATAATAATCTATTGATCTTCCAAGACTAATAATGCATATTTCAACTCATCATAATGGCATCACTTGTCTCTATTCCTGAATTCTGTCCTTCCACAAGAATTCATATTATGCATCCTTACATGATCTTGGACAGGTAACAGTTAATATTTATGTAGTTTTCATGTAGTCCTATAAAATGTGCTTGTGTGCACCTCCTGTCGTTTAGTATAAATCCTATTAATATTGAACTTGTGGTGTGTTTAATCTATATTTTCCTGCTTATTTTAATTTTTCTTTTTTATCCTAATTTTTTTAATTTTCTATTGCTCTCCTCTCTCTCTCTCTCTCTCTCTCTTTTTTTTTTTTTTTTTTTTTGCTCTATGCATAGCTTGATTGCTTTTATTGTTGTTGCATTTTGTTAAATAATCTTAAGTAATTATTAAAAATTATTCTAAATACCATATATTCTTGTGTATAATCCACAGATTATCTGTTAAAATACTTGAAAAGTTTTTAAATGTGGATTACCTTCCGCCACGGATTATCTACCACATTTTTTTTGTTTAAGTGACTGTCTGACGGCTGGTATCGGTGTTAATAAGATATAAACAAATAACTTCAGATTGTGTATCAACTTGGCCAATAGTAATTGGATTATGTATGACGTATATGTGCTAGTAGGAGTGTCTTCCGTTTTTCAAGATATACTTTTCTAACCTAATAGCAACAGGCTTCTATTCATGTTTATTTTATTTGTCATTAAAACAGCATTGTTTATACATAGTTCTTTTAAACTGAAGAATGACAATTTTTTTTGTCTTTTTAAAAGCATCTATGGTGAATAAACAGCATGGCGGTTTATCAATATTTTACATGTTGATTATGATTGGTATCTGTGAATTATATGACAGTGCGGATTATCTGATGGAAAAAATCATCAGTAGTTAAAATAGTAGATTATACGCAGGAAAATACGGTATATTTTATTACATATGAAAGTGCTTTTTTCACTGTTTTATATTATTATTTTTTAGTAAATATATTGATTTATTCCACGGTGTAATGCATTTCATTCTGTAAAGCAAACTATATTTTTTATTTACAAGAATAAAAAATATAACTTGCATTAGTGAATCAATCAACACAAAACTTCTGTTCAAGATAACTTCTTTTGAAAAATCTACTGTTTACTATCTGAAATCCACTTGCCAAGTAAAGATGCACATTGAAAAGAAAAATATTTACGTACCTCTGGACATTTAAAATGCTAGAAAGGTGCTAAAATATGTTTAAAAAAGGCTGTTGGGTACTGTGCCATTTCAAATTATTCTAGAGTCAGCACTATATATAATATGTTGCATGTATCAGCTGTTATCCTGATATAAGATGGCCTAAAATACTTTTAATACAATAGTACCTTATGGTGATTATTACTTAAATCCTTTGTTATGTTAGATTTTTATTGTTACTGTAAAATACCAAAGATGGCATGATAGTGAACAAACATATTTATTTCAAATTCTTTCTTTTTATCATGTCAAAAGAGGAAAAATTCACAATATATTTTCTATATTGGAAACTGTTTTCATAATCTGTGCATGCTGCATGATTTTCATTTCTTTCTTTAAAATTTTTTTATAATATTCAGTTATGCCGTGTTTGGCAATGCATGTGGATATGTAAGAATATTTCAACAACACGTTATGGAAATTTAAGGACACTGATTTTAATAACAGATGTTGTAAATTTTCTTGCTTAAGACACCAAGTATCCTTAAGCTGGCTCTAAATTATACAGTTTATTGCAGTGTTAAGTTTTAGTTATAATAATATATGATATCAGAAATATATTTCATCTGTAAGACAAACTTAAAAATGGATATTTTAATAATATTTAGTAACTTTGAAACTAATTTATAGAACGTCAATTGAATTTGTGTTTAAGCTAGTTGAAGGATAAAAAAAGTTTTAATTTGCCCATATGAGGAAGTCATCATTCAAAAATATGAACTTTTAAATTACTTAATTTTAAAAATATCCCTCTAAGTAAATTTTTAGAAAGTTTAATAAAATTGCTATTCATTCTTAATGCTACTAGAATTTTATACTAATATTTCTGACAAAATTAATAAAAGATGTTTATCCCCCCCCCCCATGTATATGCATTCTTGTATATCCAAGATAGGTTTTATTGAATTTATATAATGTATCAGTATTATATATTTTTTATTACAACATTAAACACGTTTTGAGGTAATTCAGATTGCAGGGGTGGAAAATCTGCACCAATTGTGCCAAACTGCTACAATTTCAAAGACTTGCTACAAACTGCTACAAAAACGTCAAAATTTAACAGTCTTGCGCTGATCTGCAAGAAATGAAATTTCACTATCAAAAATACAATTTCGTAAAAAAAAAAAAAAAAAAAAAACTTTGCAGAGATTTTATAAATATGCCGAGAATGGCAAATTTCACGTTTTTATTTTTGTTTTGACATGTGGAGGGGATTAACATATATGAGTCATTTCCTGCTAAAAGAATCTTTTAATTAAAAAGAAAAGAAAAATTACCCTGTGGTTTTCAAGTATATCAAAAAGTATGTATATTTATTTACTTTAAAAAAAAAAAAGTATATAGAACAAAACTGAAAAATTACAAATCATTGTGTGAAATTTTAGTCAATCCTAAGAAAATTTTATGAATGTGAAAACAGAATAAAAAAAAAAAAAACTTAATGAGTAATTTGCAAAACAAATATCCCCATAGAATAACTTGGAGTTTAGCTGCCATCTATGCTAGGTAAAATTATGTCCAAAAGAAAGAAGTATGTTAATTAAAAAAATAATAATAATAATCTATTTGCATGCAAAAATTATTGGTATAAGTTACAATATAAGAAAATCTGACTAAGTAAATCTTTTAGAATTTAGTTTTAAACATAAAATGTTTATCTTTGATTTTATTCAGCAATTAAAACATTGTTTTTCAAGACCATTTTGATACAGTGAGTGTCATTATTAAATTACCAATAAACATTTTATCCTATTAACAAAATTATGACTTTTTCTTCTCTAATGTTATCACAATTGAGTCGGAGCTTTCAGATTCCTTCTTTAAGTATCATTATGTTAGAAAATATATCCTACAGATGTTAAACTAAATAAACAACTTTCAGTTTCCTTCATCCAATTCACTAAACAAACTACGGTGCATCACAAGCACCCGCTCTTTTGTGAAAGCGTAATCAAATATTTTCACTGAAACGCTAACAGTTTTAATTTCTACATTGGTGAAACTTAAAGTCTGTTTAATATATATAGGGGCGTAAATCTGCAATTTTGCTTTTACAAAATATCAGGAAGGTTGACAGTTATGAGAAAAAAAGAAAAACAAAAATCAGAAAAACAAAAGTTGCCACATAATTTTCATTCAAATTAAATTCGTGGGCAGTTTTAGTTTTCTAATAGTGGGGTTTCAACATAATTGAGAAATAGAATGATCTCAGTTAGAAATATGTTTAAATGTATTATTTTTAATTTAGAATTTAATTTAGAAAATTATTCATTATTTTTGTTTTCAATTTCTCTCTTTCTCCCCTCCTCAATTCTTTCTCTTTCTTTTTTTAATTGTTGAAGGTGATCAATGCATTCGAAAATATTCAGGTTTTTCGGAATCCATTTTTTTTTTTTTTTTTTTTGTGCTATCTTATTAGAATTTGCTATAGAGAAAAAAAAAAGAGTGAGAATTTTCAAATTCTAATTAGAATTTTAAGTAAGCTGTTATTTTAAAGTACCCAAAGAAATTTTTGAAACCAAAAACAGATAGTTTCAAGCATGAAATTTTCAGTTTTCAAAAGTCTGCTTTTTCGAAGGCCTTTTTGACTTTCTTAGGTAATGCAAATCCGAGAAAAATCGTTATTGAAAATTATGGAAAGGGTAGAAATGATACTAAGCTATTCTCATATCTTACTATGGTATTAATTCATTACTGTTAGGGAGAGGGAAAAAATTACATTTAATCATGGGTAATTGCTGAATTAAGATTTTTATCATCATTTCATTTATTGCACAGGGTTTATTTTTTTATTTTTTTTTATTTTTGAGTCTGATTGGTAAAATAATGCAATACTTTTACGACAAATTACTAAATTATAATATTTCTCTACTGTTTGAGGGGGGACATTTAATCATGGTTAATTGCTGATTTATATAATTCTTTTCACCGCTACTTCCTGAAATATGGGATTATTTCACAATTATGCGATCATTTCACAGCTGTTTCAAAAGAAAAAGGGAAGAAATATATTAATTCCTGAATAAGGTTTTTTTTTTTTCCTTTCTTCTCGTCAATCCCAAAATATATGATTATTTCTTCAAAAACTGATAAAATTTGCACTTTTTTCAAAGCTAATTAATGAAATATGGGATTTTTATGTATTTTTTTTGTAAATCAACAAAATTTCTGAATTTTTTCATATTTAATTTCCGTAACACATAGTATTAACGCGATCTGTTGCAGAAAGATCAGAAATTACACCATCATATCATTGTTGTTTGGGGAAAAAATTTAATTAGACCTAATTGCTAAAATTAGTCATATGTTTTGCCACCAATTTCAGAAATACTTGAATATTTCAGTGCTAATTATAACACCAAAAAACAACAAAAATCTCTGCTTTTTTCTTACGCCGATATGAAAGTACGGAATATTTGTTAAAATGAGTGTTTTTATCACCAATGATTCCCAAAAAATGCTCTTTTCTACTCCTGTAGAAAAGAGCTTTCCAGCAGCTGAATTGTTTCTGGGAGTAATAAGGGATTTGCTATCATACTCCCAAGAATGTTCCAAGCATGTTCTATTGGATTCATGTCTTCAAAATATGCTAGTCTTTCTATTTAAAGGATTTCTTCATTGAAAAGGGAATTGTTCACAAGCTTACACAATGTAGCTTTGTGTTTTTGTTCATAAGAATACATTCTTTGCCAATTGCTGCAGCGTAAGAGGGGCATTTGGTCAGAGATCTCTTTCCTATATCACTGAGCCATCAATGCTCTATTCCTGCTAATGTGCAGGTCCATGTGATGATTGATGGACATACGAGCTTAGACCATCACTTTGCTTCTCCAAATCAAACACTTTCATATACAAATACTGGATTATTTTCAAGACCATGTTCCCTCCAGATCAGAATGAGTACTAAAATGGTATTTGTCCCTGAACAGCATGTTGCTTCATTCACCTCATCCCTTTCTGAGATCCTCTTGTGCCTACTTTTGGTTGTTCTCTCGTAATGAAGCACAAACCACAGGTTTGCAAGCGTACAAGCTGATATGATGCAGTCAGTTTGGAACAGTTTGAGTCAAAACTGGGGCATCAATAGTTTACTGAAGGTGTTGTTTTAATAGAGTGGCATTCATACTGCAGTTTTTCTGGCCATTAGTCTTAAAAACTGATCTTTACTTTATGTTGTTGCTGGTGTACAACTTTGTTCTGTTTTTTCTGTGAATGTTTCCAGTTTCGAATGAATGTTCCAAAACTAAAAGTCTAAAAATGATACTTTGAAAAATTCCTAATGTTTCTGCTACAGAGATTGCATTTGCTCACCTCTAACAGGAGTGTTTGTGGACCGGGGAATCATGGCCAATCACTTAGAAAAACTCTGGGTTTTTATTCATTAGACAGTTTTTGGTGATTTTTGATTTCATGGTAAGACTTTTTTTTTTTTTTTCTGTAAGTAAAACGAAACACAGAAAAAATTAGTTACACTTTTCATATTTTAGCGAAAAGCCTAACTTGTCCTCCAGTGTTTTAATTTTAAGATAGCTTTCATAATCAGCGGCAAGTGGCTCTGACTTCTGATAGCTTGGCATCAATTCATTCAAGGCCATGTCGAGGAGCAAAACGAAATCGTGTGAATGTGCATGCAAGGAGAAGAGCAGTCTCTCGAGTAGGAAGAAAATAAAAATATACTCAGTCAGATCCAAACTCTTGAAGAGGGAAGGAAGGAGTGAGGGAAATTGCACCATGCTGTATTTAAGGGGAAAGAAGTGAAACTTGTTACATGGATTGCTTGGTTGTTGACAAATGATGCTGTGCCCGCCTTGTGCTTATGGGAGACGGGAGCAAACAGGATTTTTTCTCTTATTATAAGCCCATATGGATTGGATTTATTTCGTTTGATGCACTTTGGTTTAAAAATAATATGAAAGTCTGTTTTGTCACTTAAAATTAATAATGAAATCTATTGATTTCAATTTAGATTTAAGCACATTGGAGAAATCTGGGAAAAATTCTTATAAATGGGATCCTTAGTAGAAAATAAACACAAAAATATTTCAGATGCAGATACTTATTTAAAAAAAAGAAACAACAACAAAAAAAAAAAAAAAAAAAAAAAAAAAAAGACTTTTTCTTTAAATGTTAATATTTTAATATTTTTTATTATTGCAATTATGTGGAAAATTTAAAATAATAATTCATGAATCTAAAATAATAATTTAATCTTTAATCTATTGAAAAATCTAAAATAATTATTCATTATCTTGAATAATTCTTTAAAATGCTATTAAATGTATCTTTAAAAAAAAATCAGGTGATTTATATATATGATATACTGAAATTTCAGGGAATTTCAGCGTAAATCTAAAAAAAATTTAGGGAATTTTACTAAGACCAACAAACACCCCTGCTCAAAACAACTTATGGCACTGGTACTCCAGGCTACTGATTCAACTAAGTCATGTTATAAAAGCATTGTATTCTCGGTTACAAAATATTCAATGTGTATCAGTTGATATAAATGTACTCTTACCTAATGAATACTGTTGTCGCATTTTACTTCTTAACATCACAGATAAAATTTGCATATTATGAACTTTATAAATTTTTTTATATTTAATTTTGTTAAAAAAGTTGTTGATTGTTTTATGCAGTGTATATGGAGATATAAAAATTTCCATGCTCTTTTTGTTTACAATGATCAGGGATTTCAAACCAATACAATGTTTTGGCATACTATACTAGACACAACATACTGTAATCCGAATATAAAAATATTAAATAACTGATGAAATATGAACATTTTTACTGAAATTTTAACTATGTATGCACATGCATTAATAAAATTTCTTATGTATAATTTCTTAGCCAAATATATAGAAATACTCTAAAAAAATAAATTAATTAATTTCAGCAAATATCATGAAGTTTAGAAAAATATCTACAACAGAATTAGTTGAATTTCAAGTACTCCCAAAGAAAAGCAAAATGATAAAGGTTTATAAATGATAAATTTAGTCATAATTTTATTTTCTGAAGTACACCATATTATTAAATTCAGCTTACATCTCTCACTGTCAACTTAGGGGAGGACTACTACAATTTAGTGGCAAAATATTGGTTTTACCACTAGCACTTAAGCATGTAAAAAAAGCTTTAAAAAAAAAAAAAGAGAGAGAGAAACTATTGCTTGATGCTTTTTTAGCTGCAGAATTATAATTTGCATTTAAATTATTCTCTTATTTACTTTTTGTGTGTATATATATATATATATATATATTTTCTATATATTAATTAGTTCCTGAGGGTTTTTCTCTCTTTAAGGGTACAAGGGATAATGAAAATTATCAAAATTGATGCAGTGAAAAATATTTAGTTAGTTATTATAGAATGTACTAAGCTATGTAATATTTTAAAAATAATGTCATTCTACAGCTCCTTAAACATTTTTCAAAAAAATTTTTACAAAATTTTAAACTCACTTTTTTTTATATTTTTCTTGGGTTCCAAATGTTGGGAATAATTAGTAACTTATAATAATCATTAAGAATTTGTTTTTATCCATACCTCTTAAAAAAATTGTGTGAATGTTAATCAGTATATTTGTCACAAAATTGTATCCAATTGTCATCAAGAAATCATTACATTTATTATAATAATCTCTTAAATTCAGTCGCATGAAAAATAATAAATTAAAAAACAGGAAGATTTCAAGAAGTTTTAAACCTTTTTGCTTGTAACTGATGCTGTAATTTGAGATACAAAAAATTCAGTGTATGGATGCTTTAAAACAGCTCAGAATTAGCATGGGGCATTTTGAAATTGAGCATTATTTTGTATTATTATCTTGAATGAAACTTTTTTATCCAAAAAATTATATCATTTTAAACATGCTATATGCATAGAAATGATAGATTTCATGGCAGTACCTGATTTGAGAAGCAATAGAATGTAGAACAAAAATAATTAATTTCAACGTCCCTTGTCCCCCCCCCCCAAAAAAAAAAAAAAAAAAAAAAAAAAAAAAAGTGTGTTTGACTTTTTGAGCACTTAAAATGTTGAAATATATTTTTTAATTTTCTAAAATGTAAAACATTTTCAAGTTTATAAAGAACAATTACAGATAATAATTAACAGTTTATTCATATGCTTTGTTATTTATATTATTCATCATTTTATTAATTATATAATTCATGATCATTTAATAATTTAAATTAACTTATAATTATTAGTATATAAAGAATTTTGAATCTGAATAATTAAAAAAATATAAATAAATTAATTTATTATAATTATTTATTATAACAAAAATTATTTAAAATTTTATATTAGTTATTTTATTTTAATATAAGGTAAAGCTAGGAGAGTTTGTGCACATTTCATCAAAACGTTATACAAAATCTAAATTTTAATTTTTTGCTAAACTGTCGGTGCATAGCTTTGAAGCATTCCTTCCTTTATGCATTTCCATAACTATTTTATTGTTATACTCTGATTTAAAGCCACAGCTGTAATCAGGGCCTGTTTACCAAATAGGCCCGTAAACCCAGGGCTTACTCAAGAATTTACAAGGGGGGGCCTCCAAATTTACTTTTTAAAATAGTTTTTTTAATTAGCTTGCATAAAAATCTGTAGATATAATAAAGGAAAAACGATTCATATAGGATTGGGGGGGGGGGGGGGCTGGATGACACCAGGTTTACCTCACTTCTAAGTCTTAAACTGGCCCTGGCTGTAATAAAACTAAGAGAACTATTTTGCGCAATCTCTCCTTATAGGGTAGGAGAGATTGTGTTTAATTTTATCTACGATTAAATTGTTAACAATGATAATTGTACTTAAATGACATTGGTATGAGGGTTTTGTAAACAAATATTTTTATATTGCATGTAGATATTTCAATTTAATAATAAATATAACAGAAAATGAAAAATGATTAAAAATTTTTATTTAAGGAAAATAAATTAAAGAAGCAGGTAAAAAAACAAAAAACAAGACTAGATAATTGTTAAATTAAATCAATCAGAGTCCGATGTTCATGGATATAAGATGAAGTTTAATAATGAAAAACGTGCAGAAATTGCACTCACGTACATCACGCTAGAGCGTCAGCGTACCCAAGAAACGACAACAAACAAAAGTGTTGCCAAAACATATATATAAAGAAAACTTACAGTTATGGTTACATATATGGTAGAAATGAATGACAGTTTAAATGTGATACAAAATAACAGTGATTACATCAAATATAAAACAGTTACTGTGATTAACTCTCAATACCCACCCTTAATCACATATTAGACCACAATGATTAATTAGTTTACATAATCTAGGTTTTGGTAAGCTTTTTGTAAATAAGTCTGCCAGCTGATCTTCAGTAGCTATGTATTCAACACTAATAGAATTTAATTTTATAATTTCCCTGATATACTTTAGCTTAATGTCTAGGTGCTTTAATCTAGCACAATGATTTTCATTACAGACAGCTTTTATGGCAGATTGATTATCTTCAAAAATTATCATTTTTATTTCTTTACATCCCAAAATTTCTTTTGTTAAGTTATAAACAATCACTAAAATTTGAATAGCTTTAGCTAAGGCTAAAATCTCTGCTTCAGTAGAAGACAGAGCTATGGATGTCTGCTTCTTAACATTCCAAATTATTGGACAACTGTTTAGCATTAAAATATAACCTGAAATTGATTTTCGATCACGTAAATCAGCCCCCCAATCAGCATCAACATACAGAGAAATGACAATATCATCACTACTACACTTAGGAAAAAATAATTTTAGCTCAAGAGTCCCTTTGAGATAACGTATCACTCTTTTCAGACCAGTCCAAGCAGCAACTGTAGGTTGCTCTTGCAATTGACCAAAACAGTTTACAGAGTACAAAATATCTGGTCTAGTTGTCATTGCTAAATATAATAAAGTACCAACAAGTTCACGATAGGGACCTTCAAAATGTTCACCATTGTCAAAGTTTGATGCAGTTGCTTTTGGTACAAGTGGTGTATCACAGGGCTTACAATCAGCCATCTTAAATTTTTCTAAAATTTTCAACACATAAGATTTTTGACTTAAACAAAGATGGTTACTGGATTGTTCAAAACATATGCCCAAAAATTCACTGGCAATTTCAGATCTTGACATCTCAAATTTTTGCTGAAGAAGCTGAATTACCACTTTAACTTCTGATATGTCAGAACCAGAAATCAGCAAATCATCGACGTACAAAACAACTATCATTTCACTGTGATCTGACCTTTTTACAAATACACATGGCTCATTATTGAGTTGTTGAAATTTCAGATGAATTATGAAGTCTGTAAATTTCTCGAACCACTGTTTGGTGCTTGTTTCAGTCCATATAGACTTTTTAAAAGTTTGCACACTCTACCACTGTTATCACTATATCCCATGGGTTGTTCCATAAAGATATTTTCATTAAGTTCACCATTTAGGAAAGCAGTTTTAACATCAAGTGCAAACATTTTTAGTTCTTTATGGATGATGATGGCCAGTACAAGTCTGAGAGAGGATGTACTAATAACAGGAGCATAAGTTTCAAAGAAATCAACACCTGCTTTCTGTTCAAAGCCTCTTGCAACCAGTCTTGCCTTATAGACACCATTTTGTTTAATTCTAAACACCCATTTGCAGGATATTGTTTTCTCATTTTCTGGTAACTCCACAAGTTCCCACACTTTGTTTTGATTCAAAGATTTCATTTCTTGATTCATAGCATTTCGCCATAAATTCTGCTCATTAACTGGTAATTTCTCTAAATCTTCAAACAAAATTGGATCAGGATTTGCTACAAGTGCACTGTATAGGTAGTAGTCATTTAGTCTAGCAGGTGGCTTTGTGCTTCTTCTTGAACTTCTGGTTTCATTTTCTTCAGGATTATTAGATTCAGCATCATTCGATTCAAGCAAAACTTCAGGTTGAGAATTAATGTCTAATGGAACATTTTCTTGACTTGTATCAGATATAAAAATTCTTTTCTTTTCTTCGTTAAACTTAACATTGCAAGAATTTGTAACTCTATTTGTTTCAGGGTCCAACAAACGGTAACCCATGCTTGAGTAGCCAACAAAAATCATTTTTCTTGATTTGGGATCCAACTTCTTCCTCAGGTTGTCTGAAATTCTCATGTATGCATCACATCCAAATACCTTTATTAAATTTAAGTCAGGAGGTTTTCCATACTTCAGCTCAAATGGCATGCAATTATTAATACTTTGGCAGGGAATTCTATTTTTAAGATAGGCTGCAGTCTGTACAGCAAAGCCCCAGAAACTTTTTGGTAACTGTGCTTCATACACCAATGCACGAGCTTTCTCCAACAAGTATCGATTGGCTCTTTCAGCAACACCGTTTAAACAAGCTGAGTATGGTGGAGCAGGATCTAGCAGTATACCAGTTTCCTTGCAACACTTGGCTAATTCTCCAGAGACATACTCTCCCGCATTGTCACATCTGATTTTATACAAATTAGGATTTTGCTTTAAGAATAGCTTAAATACTGGAACTATGTCATTTTTATGCTTCAGTAAATGTACCTCACAGAATCTTGAGTGATCATCAATGATTGTTACAAAATATTTTTCACCAGAAGGTGTAGGTGGTGAAATAGGGCCACATATGTCGGTATGAACCATTCTCATAGCTGAGGTTTCTCGACTTCTGGGACCCTTTCCAGCAGGTTCATTTGATTGCTTAGCCATGACACATTCTTCACAGAAATTATCTGAAGTAGGAAGGCCCATTTGCTCTAAAACTTTATTTGATGAGTGTCCCATGCGTCTATGCCAAAGATCTGAAGAATGGTTAGCGACACTAGCTACAGCTTTAAAGGGCTTAAATTCACTAACATAGTGCCCTTTATCATTAAGCTGAGCCATTACAAAGCTCTGTTTACCCTTTTGCACTAACGCTTTATCATCTTTAAATATAATACTGTAACCTGCCTTTTGAATGTTCTTTACTGATATTAGTTCACCATTTAAATCAGGCACATAAAGTACATCAGTCAGAATAATTTTCTTTCCATGCAAAATTCCTGAAATTTTTCCAATTCCTTCTATTTTTAAGGTGTCATTTTTGGATGCACAGGCCACTGAACCAGAAAAACTTTTCAAATCATCAAACCACTCACTTTTACTGCACATATGTGCTGTAGCTCCAGAGTCCAACAGAAACAGATTGTCGTCAGATTCACCCATCATAAAAGTCACTGCTGCAGCTGTTTCTTTATGATCCATCTTTGATTTTACTCTACAGTCTCTTTTGTAATGCCCAGAACGGCCACAATTAAAACAAGTTACTTTACTTTTGCAGTTCTTTGCTACATGACCTTTAAATTTGCAATGATAGCAAGTTAAATTAGATTTATTCACACGAAAAGCTGCGTTGTCACTCGATCCACAATTACGTATCTGTTCACTACTTTTATCGCCTTTCAGGGCTTCTGCACTTAAGAGTCTTTGGGTAACAAAGTTCAAAGTCAGGTTCTCGCTCGGTTGATTTTCAATTGCAGCTTTAACTACATCATATTCAGGTGGAAGAGACATCATAAGATATATCACCACATCCATATCCTGCACAGCCGCACCGGACATTCTTAAGTCATTTACAGTTCCTAGCATTTCATCAATATGTTGCTGCATACTGCAATCAGATCGTTTCTTCATAGTTGCTAATCTCTTTCTAGCCAAAATTTGACTAACAGCACTCGTTTTAGCATATTTTGTTTTTAAAGTTTTCCATATTTCACAAGCTGACTTTTCATTGGCCAGAGCAGCCAAAACCGAATCATCTAATAGAGTCAGCAATAAGGCATAAGCCTTTTTCGCGGCACGTACTTCCGCTTCTTTGGTTCTATCGCATTCCTTTTCTAAATACAAATCCAGCTCTTTCGCTGCAAACACAGCTTCAACACGTCGACTCCATAGCGAGAAGCTCTTGCCGTTGAACGGTTCAACACTATATTTTGAATCTTCACTTGCCACTTCACACGTGACAAACACACTACGAAAAACTAATCAAAATATATACTTCATTGGCTTGTTAAACTTCTTTTAGAGCATCGAACCACGCTCTGCTGTTAAATTAAATCAATCAGAGTCCGATGTTCATGGATATAAGATGAAGTTTAATAATGAAAAACGTGCAGAAATTGCACTCACGTACATCACGCTAGAGCGTCAGCGTACCCAAGAAACGACAACAAACAAAAGTGTTGCCAAAACATATATATAAAGAAAACTTACAGTTATGGTTACATATATGGTAGAAATGAATGACAGTTTAAATGTGATACAAAATAACAGTGATTACATCAAATATAAAACAGTTACTGTGATTAACTCTCAATAATAATAAAAAGTAACATTTAGTTAGTAGTTAATATGTTTAACTTAAAATTAATAAAGTTCCATTTCAGTTTGAATGGTTTCATGCTTGTTGACCTAATTTGTCATGGTCTATAATCGTTGCACTCGTTATAAATGATGCAACTTTCATGCATCCACCTGGCACAAGCAAAATTTATAAAAGAGTCCATGAGAAATCGTTTAAATTAAAAATATTTTGTAATACTACCATTCTATAAAAATTCTAGAAAGGGTTTTGAAAATTTAAGCAAACATTTTTGAAAACAAGACAAAATAACCCCGTTTAATCTTAGACTTTTCAAGCAGTGAACATGCACATTTAAGTGGGCACTCCAATATTGATGTTGTAGAACTACCTGAAGTTTCAGAACTCCCACTGTACTCCTTCATGCTGATCCCCTATGTGCGTAATCTCCCCTAGCTTTACCTTATTGTATATTAATGTTCTTTTAATAATATAGTTAATAATAATTTAAACTAATTTATGTTTTTTAAATACATACAAAAAGCTTTAATCAAAATATTAAAAAAAGATATAAATTAATTTATTAATTATAATTATTCATTACAGAAAAAAAAATATTTATCACTATTTATTAATTATACATTTTATTAAATACAATTTATAATAAAGTTTTAAAATATTAATTTGTAAATTATATTTCTGTTAATAAATAATTTCTTTATGAAGAATATAAAATATTTTTATTATTAATTTTATGTTGTTAATTTATACTTATTGCAATAACTAATAATTAATTATGATTCACAAATAATTTTTTTTTTTAATTTATTAATAAATTTTAAAAATATTATTCATTAATAAAAACTATTATAAGCTTATACACTTTTGTAAAACTTATAATTTCAGTTACCTCTGATAAATAAATTTGAATATGCTATGAATTAACCCATTATGTACTGGCGTTACCATATGGTCACAGCAAACAATGATTTGCATTTCTTTCGCCCTGTAGCTAAATAATCTAAAATCAATAAATATTTTATAGTTTCAGGTTTGGTAATAGTTAATTCTATCATTAATAGGTATCGGCACTAGACAGGCTGTTTATAGAAATTTGTAGTAGATCAAGGAAAATAGTGCTATGAATTTCTACATCTAAAATGGTGCAGTATAAGAGATAAGTCTAGCTTCTTGCTTTATAACTTGCTTTGAATAAAATCTATAAGCATATTCATAATGTTAAAACATCAGAGAACAGTAATATATTGCATTTAAGACTATATATAGTAATTATATATAAAAATTAGGTTATAACATTTCGTTACCATTTGGTCACGCTAGTCTTTCATGTAGTCATTTTTAATTGTTCATTACTTTTTCCGGATTTGTCTGTAATTTTGCCCTATTTTACTTATTATATTTATCTATTATATTTGCCCCTAAGACAGAGACCAAGGAAAAAATATAAAAAGGATCATACGAATATGCATACAGCCAGGATGAAAACATCATCATTACAACATGGATGGATAATTCAGTTGTAACAGTTGCTTCTAATGCTCATGGCATATCTCCTCTCACTACTGTTAATCATTATTTACAAGCTGCTAAGAAGAGAGTGAAAATTTCTAGACCGAATGCCATAGACGAATACAACAAATATATGGGTGGGACAGATCAAATGGATGCCAATATTGGTGTATACTGAATTGACATCCGAGAAGAAAAATGGTGGTGGTGTATATTTACCTAGTTGCTTGATCGATGTATCAAATGAATCATTTTGTTGAAAATGTACCAAATAACAAGAGAAGAAGATTTGCGCACACTTATGTAAATCTGTGGGACATATGCAATGTAAAAATGTGCTGTAGGGCTTTGTATGGGATGTTTTGTTGAATATTGCACTGAATAGATTTTATACATAATATATATATATATATATATATATTTGGAGGCTGAAATTTTTATTTTTTAATGTGTTGTTGCATGTAACTAGTTTGTAAGCTGTGTGTAAAAAGAAAAAAAGAACTGGGTAAATAAACTAATCTTTTGTCGAATTTTGCTCTCATAAAGGACTAGCATACCCATATGGTCACAAGCCATATTTCCTAAATATGACATTTGAGATATTAAAAAACAGTATATTTCCACTCTAGTAACATGAATAAACATAATTTAGTACAGGATAAAAATTTCAAAGAGAAAAAAAAAAAAAAAACTCCGTCCTTAATGGGTTAACAGTATGCTATATTGGCTGTAAAAAATACTATGCACAATCATTCTATTTGTAAGATTATTAATAGAATTTTTAATATGTCATTACAATATATATATATATATATATATATTTCTGATCTAGGTTTTGAATTTTCAAATAATGTTCATTAAATTTTACATGCATCACTACTGGAAATTGACTAATGCTTTGCCACTAGTATGTCTGGTGAACTGGCTGACAGAGTATTTGTTTGTAAACATGCTCTTTTCTTTGCCATTAATTGATACAAAATAAAAATATAAGTAAAATCCCTTATCATTTTGCTTCTCTTTGAGAATACTAGTCAATAAAAAATAAAGGTTTTCTTTTATCTTTTTCCCCCTTCTCCCTCTCCCTCATAATAATTTGTGAAGAAATATATTATGTTTGTTTGCATTTTTGTGGGAAAGCATTTTAATACAAAATGTAGTGAAAAATTAATAAATTTATAACAGCATTCACTTTTTATGAAAGTCTCATCAATTGTGTATTTACTGTTATTTTTTCCCTTTATTTTTATTATTAACAAGTAGTTGGCTTTTATGTAATCTTTAGTTTATTCATAAATTCGTAAAACCAACAGAACTAAAGTTTTTTTTTTTTTTTTTTTGTTTATATACAGTGTACAGAGTGTTAACATTATCTGACATTTATTTATACTGCTGTTTGTCAAAAGAACTTAACTTCAGTACAAAAATATTTTAAACGAACTAAGTTAACAGTGTCATGTTGCAGAAAAATTGTCCAAATGAATTTTGTAAAAATAACAAAATCTAAATTTTTATATGGTCCCTATACTTAGTAAAGTAATATTGATACACTAACATAAAAAGTCTACTTGTATTATTAAAATTAATCAAGTTATAGTGAAATATATTTATTTAAACACAGAAAAAAAAATATCAGTTTATTATTTTTATTTTATTTTTGCCACAAGGTTATAATTTATATTTTTTCTACATTTTTTGGATGTGCAGTGCCCATCGAAAGAAAAAATGTGCAATACAGTATTTTTTTTTTTTTTTTTCCATTTTACAAAAAGTGCTCTGAATGGACTTTCCATATCCAGAAAATAAAACAGAAAAAATGTAAAAAAAATGTACCTTATGGGGAAAAAAAAAAAAAAAAAGTATTTATATGAAAATCTCTTTTAATCTGACTTTTTTTTTCTCTCTCTCTCTCTGTTTAATTACGATATTGCATTCTTTATTTTATGTATGACCTCGAAAGTAAATTTAAACTTTAAAATAAAATAACTTAATCAATTTTAGTGATAAAAGAATGTTTTATTTATTTATTTATTTTTTATGTTAGTGTATCAAATTTTATTAAATATAATTATAGAATCCTAGAGATCATATAAAAAATTAATTTTTACAAAATCAATTTTGGGGATTTTTTCCACAACATGACATTCTTACTTACTTTATTTGAAATATTTTTGTGACTGGAAGTATATCCTTTTGAAGAATGGTTGCAAAAATAAAAGCCCAGTAATGATAACGTTTGCACATTGTGTATGTATTCATATTTAATGTATTAAGTTCTGTACCACTAGGATATTATTCGTCATGATGTATTATTATATATGAATATAAATATGTTTAAATGCGAATTTAAGCAGTTTAAACTATCAATATTTTATTATTAATTGAAAAAAAAATGCCATTTTGAAAGATTTTTTTGTTTTAGGGATATCCTTTCAAATGAACTTTCTTCATCTGAAATTCTACATACAAGAGTATCTGAAGATATTTTTTTCCATAAACTATTTCGTAAAAATGGGAAAATTATAATAGTTGGAGCTGGGCTTGCTGGCCTTGCTGCTGCATCTTCCTTATATGAAAAAGGTTTTAAAAATGTGACTATTTTAGAAGCTCAGGAATATATTGGAGGAAGAATACTTTCTTTACCCCTAGGTAAAAGTGTCATGCATATTTTTTTTAACTAATTATTTTCTTGCATAAGTTTGATTTTTGTTTTAAAGTAACCATGTAAAATAATAACTGTATTTAATTACAATTAGCTAACATATCTAAATTTGTTTTTACTGTATTCAGATTTTGATTGTAAACAACTGTTCTGTTAGAATCATAAGCATTGTCTATTATATATTTTTTTTATTCATACAAAAATAATTTAATGTTAACCCAGATTTTATTCTATGTGTAAAAGAAACTAATTTTATACAAATTCAGAAATACAAAGTTGCCAGTTTACTTTTAACGAAAACCTTTCATGTACTCTTTTATACATATGTATATATATACAGGGTGTTTCAGAAATCCCACATCCCCCTCCTAACTCAAAAATAAGTTGGAATTGTGAAAAATGGTGAAACACGTGTTCAATGAATTCGAGAGGGACTTCTTTTAGTGAAAAAAGTTTGGGTCTGAGGGGGCTAGGGGTGCTGCTAGGGAGAGCAACTTTAAAATTTCAAATGGGAAGGTATGTCCTGTGATACATCCCTGGAAACATCTTTCCACAACAATGGATTTGATATAAATAGTTTTGCCCTACGCTGATTATTAAGTGAGATACATGAGTTTTCAGACTTTTGAAATGTGAATTTTATACTTATGTATCTCCTTTAATAAACATTGCAGGACAAAATTATTTATATCAGACTCATTGTCTTCAAGAGACATTTCCAGGACTGTATCACAATTCATACTTTGCCCAAAAATGTTTGGGCCCGGGCAAGAGGGTAGTAGTAATTCCGCTAGGGAGGACAACTGTAAAATTTCGAACAAGAAAGTATGTCTTGTGATACATCCCTGGAAACGTCTCTTCAAGACAATGAATTTGATATAAATAGTTTTGTACTGCAATGATTATTAAAGGGGATACACAAGTATAAAATTCACATTTTAAAAATATCTCCTTTGATAATCATCGTAGAGCAAAACTATTCATATGAAATTCATTGTTTTAAAGAGACATTTCCAGGGATGTATCACAAGACATACCCATTTGTAATTTTAAAGTTGTCCTCCCTACCCCCCCGGGATCCAAACATTTTACACCAAAAGAGGTCCCTCTTGAATTCATTGAACATGTGTTTTGCCATTTTTCATAATTCCGACTTATTTTTGAGTTAGGAGGGAGGTGTGGGACTTTTGGAACACCCTGTGTATAGAGATGTAAAAAACACGAGGATTTTGATTCAAGAGAATAAACATGGGAATTTTGGGAGCTTTGGAAACTTTGACAGGAAGAAACTAATACAATAATCAGATTTAATTTCCCTTCGTTTAAGTGCACAAACATCTTATTTTATTATCATTTTTAATCTACTTACTTAAATAAAAGTGATATTGAAAATTATGTGACTATTTTACAGAAAATTGTAAAAAATTAAACATTCACGTTATTAACAGTAATAAATTGTGAAGTTTTGTCTGCCTATTTAAATAACATTTAGATTTTTCTTTTTTTAATGACTATAATAAATAATGAAATATGTTATAAAAAATAATGTGGTGAAATTAAATTATGTTAAAATACATTAAAATCCATGAAATTTTGTTGTAACTGGTAGAACAAAATTCACATAAACTGATAAAATTTATGTGAATTTTATTGAATTTATGTAAATGCCATTTTTCATAATTCAGACTCATTTTCAAGTTAGGAGGGGTGTGTGGGACTTTTGGAACACCCTGTATCTGTATATATATATATATATATGTGTGTGTGTGACGTATTAATTACTTGATGAAAGAGAGATGACAGATGCAGCACGACTAGGCAGAAAGACGACTAGGCATTCTTTCAGGAAACATCTTTATTGCTTCATCATTTCAGAGTCGGGACATGGTAAGGCGAATGGAGTCTAGTCCGTCGCTCTGTCGATCTGCGCCAGCGGTTCTAGCAGTGCCCGGGCCGCAGGATCTGTTTGGGAGACCTATAGGACTTACATAATTTCAGAGGGAGGTTGCAGCGTGGAGTTATTTAACAAGTCAAATTCGTGGCAAGAAGTGTCCGTTTGTTTAATGTTTGGCCTTTTATACCTTATTTTCTGAGCTGGTGATTGGTTCATTAGATCGCCTGGGCTCTTAAAAAGAATTTCTGGGATTAATTAATATGCAGCTGCTATGTATGCAGCTAATATGTACAATATGCAGCATCCTATTATGCAGCTAATATGTAGTATTAATTACAATAGCAAAACACCTTATAGATACAGAATAAATGTAATTCAATCTTACATTAATCGTGCAATCCTCACATGTACCGAACTGGAAGATCTTAAAACCGAAATCAAATATATTAGAAATTTAGCCATACAAGCCAATTATCCTAAAAATCTTGTTGACAAACATTATAAAAAACATTTAAATAAAATTAACAATATTCCCAGCCACAAAAAACCGAACATAAAATTCACTAATGCAATACCATATGATCGCGAAGCTGCCGTAAAATTTAAAAATATTGCTAGTAAATTAAACATAAACATTCCAATCAAACCTAATCCGAACATTTATCAAATTATTAGAAACGATAAAGATCAAAATCTCCCCCCCCCCCTCGAGTCCGCTGGAATATACAAAATTCCCTTCAAATACCAAAACAATAGTGACGGATGTTACATAGGAATGACGAAAAGGAAAATCAACACACGTATTAAAGAACATATTAACAACATTAAATTTGGAAGATACAATACAGCTTTAGCACAAAACCATAGAAACGAAAATATTAAAATAGATTTTAAAAACATAGAAAAAATTGCTAATTATAATAACCATAACTATGCTCTTTTCTGCGAAACCATCGAAATTATTGATCATCCTAGTGCATGCAACCCAGGCCCGGACTGGCCAGGTCGGCTGGTCGGCGTTTGCCGAGGGCCCCCAGCCTAAGGGGGCCCCAAAAAGCCCCTCAAAACATACTACTTCATAATTACAGTTGGCAGCAAAAGTATTCGAGCACTAGCAAAAATTCCTATATAAAAAAGTACTTTTAATACTGTTTTGTTAAATAAATACTTGTCGAATAATGTTCTTAGATTGACTAAGAACATCATTTGACAAGGATTTATTGATTAATTTTTTGCTAGTGCTCGGATACTTTTGCTGCCGACTGTAGTTACATCATAGTAATTTGAGTATTTATTTTCCTATAATTTTACAGATTTATAATCAATTTTGATTCATCTTTCTTGGTTGTTTTCATCTAGAATTCGTGCACAAGTGAAGTCGAGAGTGTTTCATAAATGAGCACGCTGCTTCATCTTCATCCTGTATGTTTGTTCTCCTATCTTAAACAGCTATGAAATTTTAAATGTAGCATCTAGATTGCGATAGTTACGTATCTTCGGAGCTGCAATTCTTGTTCTTACCTAATATAACTAACCTCTTTGTCGCAACGCTCACTGTCGTAGTAAGGTTATATTTAAAGCAGTGTCAGAGCTGTGTCAACATGAAACATGTCTATCAATGTGGCGCTTCGAAAAGAAAAGAAGAAAATCTTTAGATGTTGAAAAAATTTCCAAATGCCTAAATACTTGCTTAAATATTTCACTTCTGAGTCGCAAAGTCGGCTTTTGAGGGACGACAATGATACATTAAATACAGGTAACTCGAATTAGTCTATTAGCTCATAAGTTCAAGCAAAACAATTCTATTATTTAATTTTATAAAATTAATTTTTAAAATTAGAAGTTCTAAATTTCAGATGAAAATTAGAGATTTTATAAAAAAAAAAAATAATAATTAAACAAAATTATACAGACACGACATTATTTCATTATTTAAAACATGAAAATCTGACATTGACAGATTTTAATTTAGTGCCAGAGGCCTACTGCTAAACATGTTAATATCAACAAATTCTTCTTTAGTTAATTCGTGACGATCTAAATTCCATGATAAAGTTTTCATTAAATCAAACCAATGTGTTTCAGCTGCAGATATTGTAACAAATAATGTTGGAAGTCCAAACTGTCTTATAGCCGCAAAACGTTTTTTCTCTTTTTCCCAATGAGGGGGAGGTGTGCCTTGGGGGGGACTCATGTCAAAGGTGTGCCTTGGGGGGGGACTCATGTCAAAGTTGTACTTTGGGGGGGGGCTCATGTCAAAGTTGGGCCTTGGGGGGACTCATGTCAAAGTTGGGCCAGGGGGGGACTCATGTCAAAGTTGTACCTTGGGGGGGACTCATGTCAAAGTTGGGCCTGGGGGGGGACTCATGTCAAAGTTGTGCCTTGGGGGGACTTCATTCAATAAATCCCCATTCAATAAACCGACTGAAATAGGCCCTTAGCACTATTAAGAGTGTATTATAAAAATGCGACAACGTTGTACCGACTGAAATAGGGGTACCTTGGGGGGGGACTCATGTCAAAGTTGTGCCTTGGGGGGACTTCATTCAATAAATCCCCATTCAATAAACCGACTGAAATAGGCCCTTAGCACTATTAAGAGTGTATTATAAAAATGCGACAACGCTGTACCGACTGAAATAGGGGTACCTTGGGGGGGACTCATGTCAAAGTTGTGCCTTGGGGGGACTTCATTCAATAAATCCCCATTCAATAAACCGACTGAAATAGGCCTCTAGCACTAATTAAGAGTGACCTATAAAAATTCGACAACTGTACTGACTGAAATAGGCCTCTAGCACTAATAATACTTAAGTAGCTTCCACATACTCAGTAATTTGAGCCAAGCTTTTATTTCTTTTTTGCTGTGCTTCGTTTTTGCCTTTAAAATCCTTGTAGTAAAAGTACAAATTAACAAATCAAGTTACTGTCGTCATCGCTTTGCTTTTCATATGCCTAGCAGCCATTCTCAATCAAAATTATTTATTCGAATAAAAAACTGCATTAAATAGTGGGGATTTTTTTTTTTTTTTTTTTTTCTAATATGCACTGGTTCTCATAATTATAAGGACACTCATTTTTCTTTATTAACTAAACACTGAACACTATTATTTAAACAAATATATTTTTTATTAATTTGAATTTCATTAATACACGATATTTAAAAAGTTTTATTGTTTTTCTATCTTAAAAAACTTTAAATATCATCAAATAATAATAATAATAATAATAATAATAATTTTTCAGGTGTTCACAATTATAAGGACAGCTCGAATCTTAGTAATTTTTTTTAAGTTATTCTTTAAATTAATGTTTTATGGGGTCTCTTTTTAGGGTGAAACACTCAGATATTCTCTCTGGTATATATATATATATATATATATATATATATATTAATATTCAGTTTCAACACCATTTCATACAGCATAGATGATATTCTGAAAACATTTAAACTATTTAAAACTGCTTTCCACTCACATGCACTTTTCTAATATGATAAGTTAAGGTTTTTTCAATTTTTAGGCCACGGGAAAGGCAATAATACAGAAGTTTCTTTCTTCAAACTATTTTCTATTGCTCTAGAAGTAGAGGAAAAATGTAAGTCTTGTTGAAAAAAAAAAAATTATTACCGTGTGCATTGTTTGTACCTGACACACACTTTAAAGAAATTATCTTAGGAAATCTATATTTTGATGCGTGGGTTGGTTATGTGAGTGCATCGCACACTATAAAAAGGTTTTGTGAAATTTCCCCTTTCACCCTTTTTCGGAGGGAGGCAAAAAATGTTTCCAAGCGTGAAGTGCAGTTTCCACTGAGGCTGGTTCGGACGGCACTATTGATGTGGTTAAGCGGATCTTTTGATGTGGTCAAGGAGTTGGACGGGGTTGGAAGGCCGGAAAAGTTCATGGTCCTAACCCCCTGCTGAGGTAATTGAGGGGCCAGAGGCACATATCTTTGTCGATTTTGCATGCTTTCCTTTGAAGTAACTGCGCAATCTGATAAAAAAAGGCTACAACTGATGACAAGACATTTGGCTCTTTGTGTCGGGAGCGTGATTAATGGTTTTTTGAACCTCGAACTTCCAACTGCAATGGAAACCGGCCTTAACTTTATTTACAATTATCTCAGGAAATCTTTTTTTTTTTTTTTTCGTTTATTATGGAGCTGTGCCGTGCAGTATGTACACAACATTCGTTATAGGGGATTTTACGGAAGATACCCTCTCACCCCTTGGTGTCTGGTGGATAAAAGAAACATGTTTCAAATTGTAACTCTGCTCTAAATTATCTAAAAAAGGCGACTTTTTAGTGTGTGTTGTTGGTTATGTGTACCCAATATACACTGTAATAAATTTTGCAGCATTTCCCCCTTTGGTGGTGGATGGTAAAAAACTGAAGTTTTCACCGATTTCAATAAATTTTTATTATTATTATTTTTTTTTCATTTTATGAGATTTTTAGTATTCATAAGTTGTATGTAATTTTGAGACTTCATTTAATATAATGGCCAGCGAAGCTGGTAAAGCCTGCTAGTTCCCTTTAAATTATTCAGTAAGGGGCCCCTTTTCGATTTCTAGCCGAGGGCCCCCAAAGGAGCCAGTCCAGGCCTGATGCAACCTGGACCAATCAACGGCAGCTATTGATTCCACCTGGCGCCACCTCCTGAAGGGGAGAAGACAATCGAACAGTCCAAAAGAAATCAACACAGCACAGAGTAACTGGTGCTGAAGATAAGGGGGGGGGGGCCCTGAATGAAAGTACTTCACCGTTTAAAGTTACGTTTGTAAAGCTAAAGTAAGGTTTTGTTTTTATCGTAACGAATTTCATGTTTGTGCATGAATATATACATAATAGTTCCCGAATTACAGAGGGATGATTTATGTCAAATAAATGTGGATTAAAAAGTATGAATTATGATAAATAATTATGATAAGGATGAATTATGATAAATCATTTCTCTGTTACAATTTTTCAAAACAGAAAAATTATTTCAAAATATGTATCTTTCTCAATTTTGTGGACATATGGTACATATGATTACCCTAGTTTATTTGGGATTTAATAAATGACCTCTTTGTGATAAATAATTTTTTCTTTAGTAAATGTAGTAGTTTAATCTTCAAAATATGATATTTTTCACATAGTTATTGATACCATCCTAAATATGAAATAAGGCAATGACCAATAAAGCTGAACTTTTCCCCGTGAGCAAGGAAATTCTTACCTCCCCCCACCCCCAGATCCCTACGAAAAAATTTCGTCTTTTAGCTCTTCCCCTGTTTTTCCTAGCACGGGCCGCCATTGCACAGAACACAATGCTTTGGAATACTTCTGGGTGTTCCTCTACATAAACCAGTTGAGGCATTCACTCCATTTTCAATAGGGAACATCTGATAGTGAACTTGAATAACATATATTAGTTTCAAGAATATTTACAGGAGTTAGAGCATGGACACACAAGCAGACAAACTGAAGTCATTAATACTTTTCAACCTTGTTGGAAAGTGTTAAAAATTGAGCTTTAAATTTTAGCTATTGATTCTTAAAAAAAAAAAAAAAAAAAAAAGATTCTGCTTTTCATCCTTCAATCCATTGAAGCAGAGGTAGCTATAGCTGTATTGTATCAATATTATATTTGTATTTTTTCTCCCAACAAGTATGGTTAAGGACGGAGGATGCATGCCCCTCTTTTTTAATTTTGAATTTAGATCTAAATTGTCTTTCATATTTAAAAAAAAAAAAGATTATTTTTAATAGTTTAATATTATGAGAAACTATGTTGCAGAAAAATATGATCGTCTTTCTCCCAATCCCCTAAACAAAAATTATTTAGAGACCAATATAAAAATATCTTGCCTCTTTCCTGGATTTTTTTTTTTTTTTTTCTGTCACCACCCATGCATGTCTATATTATTTTTTTACAATTAATTTAATTTTCTGCTTTAAAGGGAAGAGATTCATATTTATTTTCATTGTAAAAGATATTTTCGTTTGTTTTAATGGAAGAATTTGAATTATCATTAATGAGATGTGGAAAAATTAATATATTTCTGTTTCAGATAATTTATTCTTGTACTATATCTTCCTAATTTCCTTTTTATCTTATACAAATATTGTTAACTATTCAGATTAATCACACAAAAAATATATATTAACTAATCTATACCACTTTTTAGTTACAAATTGTGAAATTTCGCAGAATTAAATATTATTTTTTTTATTACATCATTCAAATGTCTTAAAAATATTTAAATTAATGTGTAAGATGAAAATGCATTTTTTCTTTTAAATTATCTTAAACAAAGTGATTTTTTTTTAATTACTGTTATTTTATACTTATATTTATTGTTAGGTAATGATGTTGTGGAGTTAGGAGCTCAATGGATTCATGGAACTAATAATCCTCTGTATGAATTTTCGCTGAATAATCATCTCTTGTGTGATCCTTCTGATGAACCTTCCTCAGAAGCAACAGGATTATTTTATACTTCTAAAGGAGAAGTTATTGAAATGCCTTTGGTAGAAGAAACATTAAATTTTCTTTTCAACATAAAAAACAATTTGTGTGGTGGTTTGTTTAATAATTGTCCTGTGACAGTATCAGCACAAACACATTTTGCTGAATCTTTTAGATCCTTCTTAGATAATTATAGTAATGATTCTTTAAACTTGATAAGAAAAGGTTTATTCAGTTGGTTTTCAAAAGTGGAAATTATTGACAACTCCTGTGATAGTTTAGATGAGGTTGCAGTTGAGTGTTATTCAGAATGGTGTGATATTCCTGATGAAGATTATCACATAAATTTCACAAATGGTTTTAGGTCAGTGATCGATACATTAAATTCTCAGTTACCTCTAGAAAGTTTACACTTAAAAACACCAGTAAAAACTATACATTGGAAAAGAAAGCTTGATTTGTCTATGTATTTAGAAACTTTTTGGAAAACTCGATCTCAAGATTCTTTTCCAATTTTAATTGAATGTGAAAATGGAGAAAACTTTACATCTGACATAGTAATTATGACTGCCTCAACAGGTTATATTAAAGAAAATATGAATTCACTTTTTAATCCAACTCTGCCAGAAAATAAAATTAAAGCATTTAATAGTATTGGCTTTGGAACTATAAATAAGATATTCCTCATGTATGAAATTCCATTCTGGAAACCTCAAGATAAAGGATTTCAATTAATATGGACAGCAGATATAGATGAAGAATTAAGATATATTTTGGAAAATGTAAGTAATTAGTTCTTTTTTTTTATATTTTACTTAATAAATTCAAATGGTAAGCTTTAATTTTCCTTTCCTTCTTACAAAATTCAATGATATTTCATAATTTTGTACATTTAATGGAGTTTTAGAAATTTATTTGAAGTTAATATTAATGAATAATATATCACTGTAAAGATAATATTACAGAACATCTTTGAAAAAAAAAAATAATAATGATGTATGTATGTATATATATAATTTACTCATAATTTTGATTTTTATGGCCATTATGGGCCTTACAGATAATTGACTGTGTGTACCACTTGATTCAGGACAAAGGTCAACACTTCTCATCTGAGTGCTATGCATGAGCTTGAACTGCATCCTGTGAAGTACACTGTGTGGTGTATCATGATGTGAGATACACAGACAATGCAATTCTATATTTCTTATATGTTTATAAAACCTCCTATTATTTCTATATTTCATAATGTTTTCTCTAAATTTTTTATATTTTCAACTTCTCTTCATCTCAGAAGTTTGTTTTTGGCTCATTTTTTTCTGATTAGAGATCCTAAATTAAAATTAAAGATATAGAAATGTTATTCATCAATTCATCAACCATGAATATCCATTTAGATATATTGGAGTGTAAGGTTGATTTTTTTATACCAACTATGTGAAAAATGACAGAGCCAGGAACTCAACCTGGGTACTCCGCTTACCGTGCAGTGCTCAAATATGAGAGTGCAGAAAATTAAAAAAAAAACAGGAAACACACATGTTATATCAAATGAAAAATAACATGTGCGGGGGAAAAACTATACAATTTTTTTTTCTTTTTTATGTGACAAATTAAACTGTACTAATCATGCACATCAATACAATAATAAAAGATATGTATATATTGGTTTTTTTTTGGGGGGGGGGGAGGGACACTTCAAAAGGCTAAGAAAGAAGAAAATATGTACAACGATAAATTTTTAATACTTCAGATTTATTGCTGTCTTTGCCATAGAAAAGATGCATATTCTATTTGCTTATTTCTTACTATATTGCAAAATTAATAAAAATACTTCAAAATAGCTGGAAAAGACAAAATTTGAAAATTAATTCTGCAAAATCTCATACAAATAATTCTGTCTAAATACACTACAGTCACAGTGTATAGAGACTTTAAAACAAGAGATAGAGAGAATATTTTAAAATAAATTTTGCAGTTACTTGAACATAATTCCATTTTTAGTATCAAATCAATTTTTAAACTAGTCTTAAATGAAAAAATATCAAAAAGCATTGTAAAATCAATTCTATTAAAATGTAAAAAATTCTGCATTTTAAAATTAATCATTGTTTGTGTAACTCATATAATGCAAAACATGCTTTTAAATAGCATGGTAAAAGTTTTAAAATTCTACTAAAGTTAAAATATAAAAAAGTTCTAAACTTTGGATGCAATACTTAAGAAACAGACTGTGTTTTGCTGCATTCAGAAATTCCTGAAAGCCCTCAATCTACTTATCCTACAGTTTATAATAGAAATAATAATATGTATAAAATAAAACTTCTTATCACTGGATTTTTTTTATTTTTTTTTTATTTATTATTTTCTTTTTGTATGAAAGCAATATAAAAAACTAAAATTTTTAATCCCTTAAATCTATAAATTTCTGAACATCCCCCCCCCCTTTTTTTTTAAATGTAACTTTGCATTTTATAATATATATCCAGGATCAATATTTAAAGAATCATACCAAAAGTTACCATTTTCTTGAACATACATTTTCTGAATATAATTAAAAATTCTTATAAGGATCATTAATACTTCAAAACAAATTCAAATTATTAATATGTGATAAATAATGAATGAGTGATCACTTATTTCAAATTTAAAAACAATCACATACACACTTATACTGTTAGATAGATGTAAGTTTGCAATAGAACCTATCTTAAATAAATAATCTTCAAAAATTTTTAATATACTTACTTATAGAGTATTAATTTTTTTTAGGGAATTATTTTGTAAATAATTTATTTGTAAATTAAAATGAGTATGTTAAAAAAAAAAAAAATCCCAGTGAGTTTATTGAGAATATATATATATATGCTTAATAGATCATCATTATTATATATGTATATATTTATACAGTTTCAGAGATAATGACCCTAACAACACATCATCTCCACATGATATCCTATGTATGAAAAGATATCCATGGGATATCTTAAGATCCATAATATCCTAACAACACACTATGGACAAGTGTGTTGTTAGGGAGAGTTAAGTTAAAAATGAATAAATAAAAATTATAACATAACCCCCAATTTCTGATCTTTTGTTTTGATATGTCATTATTTTTACTGCTGAATTTGCAAATATTAATCTTATTTACTTTATTGATGATTTCGCGGAACAGATGTTTGGTGGTGCCATCTATCAAAGACAAATAGTATCAAAAGTTCTCTATTGTAGGTGTCATTAATATTTTTATAGTAATGGTTTCTTATATTTTCTAATATTTTTTAAAATGATTATAAAAAAAAAATTTCCCAATTTTTAATTATCAAATATCATAATTTACAAAAAATAAGAAAATTGCGAAAAGTCGTAGGAAAAAAAATAAATAAATAAAGTGGAAATAATGGAAAATAATAATAATAAAATGTACAAATAAGGGAAAATCATAAAAAGTGGAAAATTGCAGATCTGCGGAAGAATCTCCATGCCTGAATGCTGTACCTCAGAACCACCCTGGCTGATTACCAACTTGGCATTTCTCACATAATGTTCATTGGCAAAGTCACCGTGTCTGCAAATGCAGATATAACAGATTAAACATATTAACCATGGCAGAATGATATAGATATTCATGGTTAATGAATTGATGAATAATATTTCTAAGTAGAAATTATATAGTCTACCAGAGTTTGGCTATGGTTTATATGTTTTACCTGTTATATCTGTGTTTGCAGACATAGTGACTTTTCCAATGGACATTATGTATGTATAGAGTAAAAATTATATATGCATAATTTTTAATATTATACATCCATACAGAAGATTTTGCACATACACACATATGTATATATATCCTTCAAAATTAATTCCTATATTTTATTATTCAAATTGCTATATTTTCTATAATGTTTTAGAAAAATTTCACTACTAGAACTGAATATGATCACTAGAGCCATACTTTTTTGAAGATGATAAAGCCAATTGTATAATGGTGACTGGTAGTTGATATTGAACTTTGATTAAGGTTGCGCATCCTGCAGCGGAGAACATGCCTATGCCTGAGGCTTCAACAAGATGAGGCCACAGCACACATGGCAAGGGCTTCAATTAGGTTTTTGAGGACCATTTTTGGCTATTGCATCACCTTGATAAACACTGAGATAAACTACCACTCCTGTTAGCCTCACCTCTCTCTACTTGATTATTTTCTTTGGGTCTGTCTGAAAGACAAAATGTATGTGAATAAACCACACACAATACAGTAGATCAAGGACAATATTTGTGCAGAAATATAATCTCTCAGACCAGAAGTATTGACATCCTGAATCATGAGGTGGTATCTGTGAGGCCGATAATAGTGGACACCTACCTGAGATTATATTCCACACATAAGTGTAAATATTCATTCATCCTTGATCTTTAAGTCTGTGAAACATCAGTGGAAACTAATAAATAAAGTTATTCACTTTTATAGCCCCTTTGTGACTGTGGCCCACCCTATAGCTTTTATGCAGCATTAAAATGCCTATATAAAGCTCCAGAACAATTTGCATGAGTTATATGGATTAATGATATATTTTTTATCATTTTTCCTTTCAGTATTGTATTTTTAAAACCAAGTAGTTTCTGAGTGCATGTATTGATTTACTCTGTATTTTTTATCTGTGTAATTTCAAAACTCTTTTATTCATTTTTTTTTGGAGGGAAGGGATATTTTGTATGTATTTTCTGAGTTTTTTCTTTTAGTTTATTTTTAATAATTTATATTTTTACATTTTATGTAAATTATAATGATGATAAGGTGAGCAATCACGATTTTCAACCAGTATTCTGATTTGGTTTTGTCAAATATCTTATCAAAAACATTTTATTTCTGTATACTTTTTGAATTAAGGTTTAATCTTTGATTACTTAAAAATTCATTGCTTTTATGCTAAAATTTATTAAGTTAAGTATTTACTATAGATTGATAATTAAATTTAACTGTCCTCTTCTCTTAATTTAAAAAAAAAAGGAATTGCACTCTTTTTTTAGATAAAATAAATGTGGTAGCAATATTGTGCTAGAAATTCAGCCTAGTGCCTATAAAGTTTAATATTACATACAATAGTATAATTTAATACTAGCTGGAACCCGTCGAATTCAACGGTCATTTTATTGACTGTAATATTTCAAAAATCGTCGCATCATATTTCAAGTTAAAACATCTAATATAATTTATGACATTTCACTTAAAAAAAGAACTTCGGAAAAATCCTTATAAATAGAAATGAACCTTAAATTTGTACGATTTCATATCTTTATCTTGATTTTGTTTGAATTTCCATTTTTAAATAAAAGCATAGCGAAAAAAATAATCAGCAATAACAAAAAAAATTACCTTGAACAGAATGAAACTCAGCCTTGTGACCCCTGTACCTGTGGCAGTGTATATGCGGACCACTAATAACATGAAAAAATTCTCAAAAATTAACCTTGAACCGAACGAAACTTTCACTCGTGTTTCTGCTGCCTGTGGCACCGTATAGCAGGCATGTTATGCAAAATACACTTTCCTCCATCAGGGAGTGCAGTATGTTGTATACAAACATCACCAATTGCCTTGAATTTCCAAGATTTTCAAATAAAGTGTCCCATGGTGGTGTCAACTGCAAAATCCTTTAGTTGCACTTTCCACCACCAGGGGGCACAGTGTGTTCTGTACGAACATCACCAACGGTCAGGAAATATTAAGACCTTTAAAATAAGGTGTAACATGATAGGGTCTACTACAAAATCACCTAGTTCCATTTTTCACCACCAGGGGGTGCACTATATTGTATACAAATATCCCCAATCTTCATGAAATTTCAAGACCTTTAAAATGATGTGCTACATGTGTGGGTTTAGAACGGACATCCCTCTCAAACGAATTATTCATTATTGTGTAACTATTTTATGAAAAACTTATCTTTTAAAATGTATTAAATTTTGTTTCTGTTAGAATATTGATTAGGCGATATATTATTGTACAACTCAACTCTCACCGCATGTTTCAAACCATTTAAAAATCAGTAATCATTTTCACTCCTGTTTACTGACTATAATTGCATTTTTGTTTCTATTTTTTATTTAATAATGTAATGACTCTTTATTCTTTTATTGATATTTATTTTTGTTTGGCTCTTTTTCTTGATTTTATTGAGATATGCCAGTTAATAGTGGTTTGGGGGATATTTTAAATCCATTGCTGTTATCAAAAGCATCTTCCCCCCTCTTATAGTAATTTGGCCCTGAGAATGATATTGTAAGAAAGGAATTATTTATTCAATTTCACCAATTTACTTAGTTACTTTGGATTCATCTTCATTCCTGTTTCATTTGTTTAGTTTTGTCTTAGTTACACATAGTTTTCAAATCTGGTATAAAATATATATTGTGCTTCTTTGTAATGCATTAGATTTTATACTGTTACATTTAAAATAATGTATTTTAAAATTAAGTTATTAATGAATTATTTTGCATAGAGATTTACATTATGTTTTGAAACTTTTCTTTTATTTATTTATATTAGCATCCCTGGGTTAATGGAATAACTGGATTTGATGTAGTTCGAAAGCAACCTAATGTATTATTAGGCTGGATTGGGGGTAGAGAAGCTAAAATGATGGAAAATATAGATATTGAAGTTGTAAGCAGTGTTTGTACTATATTATTAAGAAAATTTTTGAATTCTTCCAGTATTCCTGCACCAATAAAAGTTTTTAGGTATTTAGTTTCATTTTGTTTATCTTTTACTGTTTGCTGTCATTATTAATATATATATATATTAATATAAATGTTAATTTTGAACAAGTTGGGAACATCATTATTTTAGTTAAAACTTTGTAAAAAAAATATATTTTTTAAATATAATACATAATTTATCAAAATAAAAAATATTATATGATTTAATCTTTTCATGTATAATAATCTCATGAAATATAATAATTCTTTTAATATTGTAGAAGGGAAATGTGTTACAGTTCCCTTAATTACATATTTCACTACGAGTGCATAGTTTAAAATAGACTGTTAAGTAACTCGCACATGAAAGAAGTAAGCAAACTTGTGTGACATGAAAAACAAACTCCTAATAAATAAATTTGTTTTTTACTGAATCTTTATAGTTAAGAAACATTAGATAAAATTATTCAAATATAAGAAAACCTTACTTTAACCCCTTCCTTCTCGCTTCTGTGAAAATGATGGGTTGAAATTTCTCTTTCTGTTTTCCGTGCCCATGTTATTTCCAGGCTGGAGTGTTTAAAAGTGTTTAAAATATTTAAAAGCAAACCATTTCTAATACCTGAAAAAAATTTTATTTCTTATTTTGTACTCTAAATGAATGGAAGTAGCAGACTATTTAAAATGTAATTGGAGATAATAGTTTTTTTTACACTGTCAGCACTATTCAATCTTAAATATTTGTCATACTTATTTTGTAATCTTAGCTCAGTTAGGCTTTTGAATGCATATGGTTTTGTGCTCTGTGGTAAAATATATTTTTTAATATTGTGTGCATTATATAGTCAGACTCATAAAATGATTCGGATTCTAATTTTAGTATAAATACATCTGAGAGTGATTCGGAAATAAGTGATATTTATGAAAGTCAGATAGCCAATCTGAGAACAGTGTACATATAGTGCTGTGTTATGCATAAAATTCTGTAGATAAAATTCTGTTTTAATGTTTAAAATACATATATGTTATTTTTTCTACTTAGTGGAAAACCAACATTCAGTCATAATATTTCTGATTGTTGGTTTTTCTACAAAACTGTTATTATTTTTTTTTATTTCAAGCTAAAAGGTTTACCTTTTTAATATCATACGATTGTGGTGCTGCTGTGAAAATAAAAAATTTAGATAATAAACTTAATATCAGAATTCCTATTAAACTAAATTCTAACATTTATCAAATTATAAGAAAAGATAAAGACCCAATATCCCCATTAGAAACTTCCGGTATTTATAAGATCCCGATAACAGATAATTAAAATGAAAAATATTATATTAGCATGACCAAGAAAAAAAGGAAAATGTGTATTAAGGAGCACCAAAGCGACATCAAATTCTGTAAAGCCACTACTGACTTAGCAAAGACCTAGATTAACTGCAAAATAACTGTTAATTTTAATGATATAAAGAAAATTGCCAACTTCAATAACACTACATATGCATTAAATAGAGAAACAGTTGGATTTTTTTTATAATTCAATAAATGGTAATGAGCCAATGATGGGATTGAGTCAATTGTGGTGCCGTCTCGTCAATCACTGGACAGAAAAGAATCAGTTGAGGGAACAGACAGAGCCACATAAGCCAGCCACTGATGATGAGGGATGGGTCCCTCGAAAAGAGTATGGCGAATGAATAGAAGCTTAACTTAAGGTTTTCTTATATTTAAATGTTAATAAGCTTCTGTTGGATAATTGTTTAATTTATTAGATAAAATATCAATTTTTGCTTCTTTTACTACTGAATGCCATAAATACTTCAAGCTTCACTGTGAAACATATAAGAGATGGTTTGCAAGTTGGCTGCCTGTATTTATTACAAATTAGTCCATATATCTTGAAAACAATTTTACTAATTTGTTAAAATTAAAGTAAAATAATTGAAAAAATAAGCTTATAGAAAACTGTTTATTATATTAATATTTATTTTAAAGAACTTTTAATTTATAGATAATGTAACATACCTTTGGTCCTTTACTCTTCCTGCTGGGTATTGTTTGTGTCACAGCGACACTGTGACACACAATACTGGCAAATAAGGCCAATTCAGTCCAAGAAAGATCCACCACTGGAAATGGATATATTGACTTTGCATTTACAGCTATAATTTGGCTTAAAAATTTGGTTTGAACATTTTCCTGTTTGGGGTGAAAAAAGACAACGATGCAATCCTGGTTGCAAAGGAAAAACAAAAAACATTCTTATCTTGCGACAAATGTTGCATAGAACTTTACCTAAATAAATATAATAACTGTTTTAGATCTTTTCATCAATAAAAAAATAACAAATTTATTATATTAGTTATATGGTTTTGTTTATTATAAATCGCAAAATATAAAAAAGTAAAATATATAATAGCTATTTCATTTTGTTTAAAATAATAAGTCACTAATTGAAAAAAATTCAAATAGGAAACTATTTCCAAAACAATTCAATTGTACTAGTTTAATACCAAAAAGTGTACCGTATGCGGAACTGAAATAAAATGTTGATTTTTCTATAAAATATGGTTTTATTTTTATTTGTATAAGTTTTCCCTATCTTCTGATCACTAATTACAACCTATATATTTTTGTCGCACACTAAAAAAAAAATTGAGCCTTGTAGGGTTAACAAGGCCATTGCCAGGAGTGAGGTAATAGGGATTTGATCTCCTCCTGAAATTTTAGTCACAATGTATCAAAGATAACATTAAATACATGTTAGAAAATAAATTTAAAATCAGATATCTATATTGAATTTAAAAATATTTTAGAACAAAATTTGATTGAATAAGTTGTTTATATTATCAAATGGTAAAATATTTTGATTCATGTCTTATTTTTAAAAATTTTATTAATTCATTTAATCAGTAATTTATGCAAGCTGCATCTTAGCTGTTTTATATCTTACTCCATGAAAAATCCATTTCTTTACCATCAATTTGGCTGAGTGCTTGGCACAATCACATTGTAGTGTCGCATCGATTAATCGTATCGGACTTCAAGTTTCAGTTTAAGTTTGTCAGAACTGTATGGCAACGTTAGAACTTTTCGAACAATGACAACAAAGTCGCTATTTTGTTTGTGATCCAGAAAATGTACAAAATATTGTATTTTATCGTCGTTAATTGATTGTAAATAGTAAATTATCTATTCTTAAGGAGTCAGAGAAGCGTTATTTCTATTTAATGAAACAACACCATCGCTTCATCTGGTGACCCGGACGTGATTTGAACACGCTAATTTTAACCTTTTCTCGCTAATTTTAACCTTTTGGTAGATACTAAGAACCGTAAGTTAATAGATGGCATTACATTTTTAACTATTAATGGAATCCCTTGCTTTCAAAACAATAATAATATCCCAATTTTAAATGCTGTTAACGATCCATACAAAAATATTATCAATGATTTTCCAGATTTGCTCAAACTGAGTGGAATTAACAATAAAATTAAAAATCATAACACTGAACACTTCATCGAAACCAGAGGCCCACCCGTTACCGCCAAAGTCAGAAGGCTGTCGGTCGACAAACTTAAGGCTGCTAAAAGGAGTTCGAATTCATGCTCCAAATGGGTTTATGCAGACCTTCTACGAGTAACTGGTCCAGTCCACTCCATCTCGCTATGAAGAAAACGGGGGACTGGCGACCTTGCGGTGACTACAGAGCGTTAAACAACGTCACAATCCCCGATAGATATCCTCTTCCATTTTTAACAGACTGTAGTTCTATTTTAGCAGGAACAACAATTTTCTCTTCCATTGATCTCATTAGGGCGTATCAGCAAATTCCAGTTCGTAAGGAAGATATACCGAAAACCGCAATTCTCACGCCTTTCGGCTTATTCGAATTTCCATACATGACATTTGGTCTTCGTAACGCAGCTCAAACTTTCCAACGTTTCATGAACACTGTTCTGAATGGGCTAGAGTTCGTATTTTGTTATATGGATGATATCCTGATAGCCTCTGTGGACAAAAAAACACATCGGCAACACGTACGAGTAGTACTTTCGAGGTTAAATGAATATGGACTGTGCATTAATACGGCAAAATGTAAATTTGGTCAAACTAAACTTGCATTCTTGGGATACGAAGTATCGGCTGAAGGTCTTAAACCACTTCCAACGAAAGTCGATGCAATCAATAATTATCCAGAACCAAGGTCATTTACCAGTTTAAAACGATTTTTAGGTATGGTAAATTTTTATCACAGATTCATACCAAATTGTGCCAAATTGCAACAACCGTTAACAACACTGCTGTCGGGTGTCAAAAAGAACTGCAGTAAGCCAATACTCTGGACGGAAGAAGCAAGAAATGTCTTCCAAGCTTTAAAGGATGCGCTCAGTCATGCTTCCATTTTGGCTCACCCATCAGAAAAGGCTGAAATAACATTGACCACTGATGCTTCAGACACTGCGATTGGAGCGGTCGTACACCAAGTGGTGAACAAGGCGAAACAACCTTTGAGTTTCTTCTCACGCTCTTTGACACCAACCCAAAGAAAGTATAGTGCATACGATAGAGAGCTATTAGCCATCTATACAGCAGTGAAGCATTTTAAATACATCTTAGAAGGACGACATTTTACAATTTTTACAGACCACAAGCCAATCACATTTGCCTTCCAACAAGATTTGGAAAAAGCCTCACCTAGGCAAGCCAGACAACTGTCATACATTGGCCAGTTCACAACCGATATCCGATACATCCAGGGAGATGAAAATACCGTTGCTGATGCACTCTCTCGTATTGAAACCATTTCCGTACCACCTGTAATAGACTTACAAACTATCGCAAACTCTCAAGAAGATGAAGAGTTGGAAATACTGAGAAGTAATCCAAACTTGAAAATTTTACAGATCCCTATACCGGACAGCTACAAGAAAATTTATTGTGATACTTCTACGAACTATAATCGTCCATACATACCTGCGGAATTTCGACGAAAAATATTTTTATCCATCCATAATTTGTCTCATCCTGGAATAAGATCCACAACCAAATTGATCACAAAACGTTTCATATGGCCCAATATGAATAAAGACTGCCAACTATGGACTAGAGCATGTTTACCATGCCAACGATCCAAAGTTCATAGGCACACTCAGTCAGCTTTGGGAGAATTCAAAGTACCTCCGCACAGATTTCAGCATTTGAACATAGATTTGGTTGGTCCGTTACCGATTTGCAAAGGATTCAGATACCTTCTCACCATCGTCGATCGTTACACTCGATGGATTGAAGCAGTGCCTTTAGAAGATCAGTCAGCTGAATCAATCGCCAAAGCTTTGATTTCCACCTGGTTTTCTCGCTTCGGAATCCCGAATCGAATAACATCTGACCAAGGCAGGCAATTTGATAGCCAACTCTTTCAAGCCTTAGGAAAATATCTCGGTTTTCAGACGAATACCACAACTGCGTATCACCCACAAGCTAATGGTTTGATTGAACGCCAACACAGGACTTTAAAAGCTAGCCTAAAATGCCACCTGCTAGAAGCAAAATCATGGCTGGAAGCATTGCCTTTTGTTCTCTTAGGTATAAGATCTGCTATCAAGGAAGACTTAGGATGCTCATCCGCAGAACTTGTTTACGGAACCACCTTGGCGTTACCAGGAGAATTCTTTTCAACGCTACCTCCTATGAAACAATCGGAATTTTCCCAAAACCTCCAGAAAATAATACAAGATATGAAGCCACGACCTACAACAACCCATGGAAAAAGAACAGTCTTTGTTTCTAAACAACTGTCCAACTGTTCTCATGTATTTCTATACAACAACGTCAATAGTTCTTCACTACAACCTGTCTATCTTGGACCATATCCCGTAAAGGCGAGAAAGGATAAATATTTCGATATCGAAATCCAGGGAAAAGTGAAACGAGTTTCTATCGACAGAGTGAAACCGTGTTTTCTGTTAAAAGAAACAGATATCCCTTTTCGAGAGCTACATCCCACGGAAAATGAGCATAACGAAACGCCTGTACTCAAGACTACGGAAGAAAGTCCAGCGACTCCACAGGAAAGCAAGACAACCAGAACCGGCAGACATGTGAAGTTTCCCAGTCACTTAAAAGACTATCTTCTGTAATCGTTTTCACTGGGAAGGGGGTGTGTAGTGTCGCATCGATTAATCGTATCGGACTTCAAGTTTCAGTTTAAGTTTGTCAGAACTGTATGGCAACGTTAGAACTTTTCGAACAATGACAACAAAGTCGCTATTTTGTTTGTGATCCAGAAAATGTACAAAATATTGTATTTTATCGTCGTTAATTGATTGTAAATAGTAAATTATCTATTCTTAAGGAGTCAGAGAAGCGTTATTTCTATTTAATGAAACAACACCATCGCTTCAACATCTTTGATTTATTTTAAATAGTTTTCTAATTTTATTAAAAAATTATGTTGCTTTAGTATACTATTTCGCTAACTCTAAAAAACAGTAGTTTCTTATATGAGATTGTTATAATGATTTCCCTGTTAGATGATCTTATTCAGTAATTTAAATCAAGATTTAAATCACTACTACGATTTTAATATCATTCTATAATATTATTTCTTCTTTTGTTGCAACAATGAAGATCTTAAAAAAGATTTTTTTAAAACTGTATGAGAAATTTTTGTAATGGTGAATTATAAAGCCTTATATTAAATTAAATTTTTGATAAACAATTTCAATGTATAGTCTTAATATATCCAAATTCTTTTGTGTGGCCCTGTAAATGAATGGCAAATGATTTTTATAACATAGCCTATATTAAACATATTTTTATTTATATAAAAAATTTATGTCCATTTCACTTTGTTTAGTGCAGTCTAAAAGTGCTAAACTGTGCTTACCAGAAATTTTTATCATAAACATAAATGAAATATTGCGTTAAAATTTTAAATATTTGGAAATATTTAACTCAAATTTGAGACTCTGCTTCCCAATTGTGTAATTGCATATAATACTACTTACATATAGAAAAATGTCTGTATTTGTGTTTATATCATAAGCAGATATTTTTATAAAAAGTACCATTTTTTTCCTTCTAAATAACTGGTTAATAATACAAAAATTTTATTAGGTCCTGTTGGTATAGTAATAAATACATAAGAGGAGCTTACAGTTTCCGTAGTCTGAACTTTCATTCAAGTGATTTGAAATCAGAAGATCTCCAGTCACCTTTGTATATATGTTGTAAGAAAGATGGAAAGTTTTATCAGGTAGACCATTTTAATTTTCAGGAGCACTGAAGCATCTATATACTTTGAAATCTTTTAAAAAATAAAACTGAAAGCATTTTAAACTTAGAAAAATTAAATTGTATACTTCATTCTATATCTTGAGTATAAGAATTGAACACTATATACTGGGTTCCCAGGAGTCAGGGGGAACCTGAAAAATTCAGAAAATTTAAAATTAGTAAAAAAAAAAAAAAAAAAAAAGGCATGGAAATGTCAAGAAAATTTGTAAATACTGCCCAAAAATCTGGAAAAATATTATAAACCTGGAAAATGTTAAATATATAAGTAAAAACGAAGTGTTAAACTTTAATTATAAACATAGAAAAATCTTAAAAACATTACTTCATGTGTCATTGTTTAAATTTTTCAGCCGGGTACCCGGCCCTCATCAGAACGACATCCTCTGTGGAAGGCTTGAGCTTGACTGTTGTTGATCTTTTTTCACCATAGATGAGGGCCGGGTACCCGTCTGAAAAATTTAAAGTGCCACCTTATGTTGAAAGAAGATCAACAACAGTCAAGCTCAAGTCTTCCACTGAGGATGTCGTTCTGGAAAATGTTTTTTGAGCACACAATATAAAATATACCAATGAAGTGCATTCGTAGTTTTGCTGTGCCTCTTCCTTATATAACTTAAACAAATCAGTACAAAGGTATGATGTATATTTCAAATGTTTGTATAAAAATATGAATAAGTTTAACAGTTTCAGCCTTACTATTGTAGAGATCACTTTAAATAATCAGAATATGGATTACATATAGGGATTAAAAATTGTGTCTAAAGAGATGTATAGGATGTTTGGGGGTAAGTTTGATAGTTGATTTGCATGTATATATGAGTTGCCTGAAGGTATTGCCAGTGTTTTCACACATTAATTCTCTTTGGTTCCTGATACAGCTGTGAAATGAAACACAACTGCAAAGGACAGGTGGAAGCCACCAGAATATTGGAAAAGGGTTACCTACATCATGAGAATTCATGCTGGCTAACAAAATTCTACAATCAAGACAGTTGCACAATGCTCCTTAAACACAGTTAAAGTGATACGAAGTGAAATGCAGAAGTGCAATGGCATCTCTGTAGCTGTGGCTGCTAGAAAAGCTTACAAAAGACAATCCAATTACTACTGCACAGTGGCGGATCCAGAACTTGACTTTTGGGGGGGGGGCTAAGATTTTTCAAAGTGTTATTCTAGACCAATAAAAAATTTACAATTGCATAATTCAATTATGAATGAGAGTGTTTTGGGGGGCTTCAGCCCCCTAGCCCCCCCCTTAAATCCGCCACTGCTACTGCACACTGGAATTCATGTACCAATTGCAAGAGACTGTGCAGAAAGACCCAGGAAAGGGAATCTGAGCTTTAGTGTGGGTAATGAGTGTTTCAGTGTCAACCGTGATGCTGGCTTTGATTGAAAACCTTTGTTTTCACTCCTACAAGAGGCATAAATGCCAACTCTTGACTGAAAAGGCACATGGCAACCTCCTAATCAAGGCAAACAACTTCATTGTTCATAACATCTGGCCTCCTAACCAGGCTCGTCGATAGGTGTTCTGCCGCCCTTAGGCAAGATTGAGTTTGCTGCCCCATTTATATATTTAAACTTCACTTAGACGAATTTTCATATCTCGAAATTTCTTGCCAGACAAAGTTGCTGTAATGAAAACTTCATTTTCCCCTCTTAGTCACTTAGATTTTGATTTAAGGGGATACTTCACCTACTTTGACAGGCAGACTAACCCTATGTTTTTCTATGGAAAAATTTGTTTTTTATGAATTACCCAATGTATTTTTTTTAATTCTGTTTTCATATTTAAAAAATTCACAACCATTTAAAAGAATGGTGCAGGAATAAAAATCAACCACTTAATAAAATTACTTTAGCCAGGACAAATGCGGTTTTTAATAAGCGGCGGGTACTGTATTACATTAATGTTGTTTTTAAATATGTTTAATTATTTGCTGTTTTACCCAATATTACTAACTTTTCGTTAACTGAATGATTATTTCGAAGCACTCAAGGTCAAGCAAGTGTATCTGTAGAAGGGAAAGTGCAGAAAAGAACCAATAAAAGGAAGACCGCACGTAAAATTTACGTAATTCAATTTAATTTACCAACATGAAACTTTACACAGGTTTGCAAAACAAATAAAAAGCACATTGTCGAATCTATTAAAAACAATTTATATTTTTAAGCACCAAAAATATCACCAAAATTCAAATAATATCTATACTTTAAGGAAAATTATCACCTTGTATACAGGTAAATAAGTAGATATCTATTTTTAGACTGAAAATGATTGATATCATCAATATTTATTGAAAAAGTTGATGCTCTCATTTTACTACAAAAATTTCCTTTGAATTCATTTGATGAAAATTTTTTGAAAGCGATATTATGTAAAATATTTGCACCATTGTTACATTAAAATTCTTGTTTTAATGCTTTACGTGCTGGCAGATTGTTAACATTAAAGAATTAATGAATTTCCATGAATGAATTTATGAATTACTCGTCTTAATCTAAAAATTCAATTATGTTTTATTTTAAAATGTTTAGAGGTGTATTTTGTAATAGGAATGCATATAAGTTGACTTCAATAATTTCTTTATGAGGGGTTAGTAGTCAGATACTCTCTTTCTTCATTACCATGTGATCCAGTGAGATTTGTGTTGCTATATTATAAGGATACCTCATTCAAAAATTAAGTTTTCCAAATTCTGTTTTTTTTAATTCACCTCTTTGAACATTCACTTATTATCTAAGGAAGTAATTTTTCTTCTTCTAAGTTTAAACATTTCTTTTTGAGATTGAAAATTAGAGCCTTAAGTTTGCTTAATGAAATAAAATATTTAAATTGATTTTTTAAAGATATTGTTCCTTAAGGTGAAGGGCAACATATTCAAACTGGGAATTCAAAAAACACAAAGTATATATATATTTACCTTCTGGTGTAACCAGAGCATATGCTGCTGTGGTAACTGGTTTACCTTTGGGTGTAACTGGTGACACAGCTTCAGCTTGGACTAAGCAGAAAGATCAAGGCTCTGGTTTGGTTGGGACCATTAATGTGGATGTGTGGAAACTTTAAACTCCTCCAATTTGCATTTTAGATTGAAAATGCTCCAACCAAGCTGATGAAATATATCTCACCTGTGTCAAAAATCCATTTCTTTAAGTATTAGCCAATTGTCAATCTTTAGCTACAAAAGAAAATACAAGATATAGTAAAGCTATTTCACTGACATTTTAAAAGACTAACTTCAGTTCATTTTCAAGTACTTATTATCAATAAGAAGAAAAAGATTATCAATAAAGAGATAAATAAAATCCATTAAAAGAATGTAATGCAAAGCATTTCAATATTCTATATTTCATCAGGAGCATATATTGAATTAATGTATGCAAAAAGGTATTTCTGTTTATCTGTAAGATTAGAACTTAAGATATTTATAGATAAAACAGTTTAAGAACTATAATCAAAGTGTTACTGTTTACAGCACTATAGGGCCATAACCAGACACAAGACACATTGTCTGCAGGGGGCTGTGGCTGACATTGTAGTTTATTTCAGTGGTTTAAAATGAACAATTACAAAATTTTGAAATATCTGCAGGGGGTTCGAGCCCCATAGACCTAGTGTCCTTAGCTAAGTTCTAGTGTCAATTACTTTTAAATATGCAGATAAATTAAATATTGTAAAATATAAAATACTAATTAAAAAATGAAGATTTCTAAATGAGCTAAAGCTGTATAACTTCAAAATTATATTTTGTTGAATAACATAAAAAATATTTATGCTCAATACAAAATGTATTTTGTACCTTAAAAGTGTAGTGTAAAAATAATAAAAGAAAGTGTAGTGTAATAAATTTCATTTAAAAAAAAGTAAGAAATTCTTTTATAATTCTAGATTTTGAGATTGTATTCAATTCAATTAATGAAATATATCATAAAACATGTTACATTATAGCAATTAACTGAATGAATTTTGTGCAATTATCGACATTATTGTTTAAAATAAAGAAATATAATATATGAAATCCATCCCATATAGAGATATCCAAAAACATGTGTCATTGTAGAGGATTACAAATTTGATAAAAATTACACTTAAAACACATATAAAAAGACAAATTTAATTAAAATCATTAAATTACAAAAAAAATTTCATCTTGTCAAAGCTTTTTGCCCTGCTTATCGGCATCATCAGGACAAACTCAAGTCATTTTTAGTTACAAGTGCAGTAGCAGTTCAATTATATATATCAATAAAAACATATGACTGTTACAGTTAATTTAAATGAAACAGTCTGAAAATGTAAATTATGAATTTTAACTGAGTTTCACTGAGTCACCATGAAGCCACTTGCAGTGCAACGGTAGAGGCTTTCCAGGGCTTAAATTTAGTTGAGCTTTACTGTGTTACTATGGAGCAATTTACAGTCTGTAGTAAAGGAACTTGTATTTATTTGGATCTTTACAGGAAATATAGAGAAACTTTGAAACTGCAACGGTTGAGACACTTTTATGGAGATTTCATTCGGTAGAGATGGAGAGGTAAACTGTCAATAAATAACAAGGCACATAACAGGTGGCAAAAAGTCAGCTTGGACTTGCAATACTGAAGTTGGTTGATGTTTTGGGTGACCTGGAGCCACCTTGAGACCTTGACTGTAGAAGTTCCTTGGACCATTTGCATTAAAAATAGGAGAGGCTGGACCAGCAGTAAGAGGAAACCAGGACAGGTTAAAAACTTTCGCTGTTAACATCTATTGTGACAACCATTCTATTGAAAAGAAAATTAAATTAGATATGTGTTTGTATTAGGAAATGCCATACTTTTGGAAGGAAGGCAGCATCTTTAGAATTAATTGAATTATATTTATTGCTTCGGAAACTATTAATTCTGTAATAATTGGTGTAGAGGAGATTCTGCTTGATCCCAAAGAGGTGGAGCTGAGTTTTCATAAATAAAGTTGACTAAGGCAGAACTCTATCCTTCCTTGACATTGTGAATGTTTTCTTGAATTCTTTTGTTTAAATTTCTGTTGGCTTGACCGATATAGAAAAAAACATCATTATTTAGTTTTAGTGGGATTTTATAAACTCCTCCAGTGGGTCTAGTTGAATCACGATCGTTTAAACTTTAACTATTAAACATTTAAGGAGAACTGAAAAGAATAAGCATATTGAATTTACGAAAAATATAATGTTTAAAATTAATAAATTTGTTACAGAAAGGAAGATTATTACAAAATTTAATTTGAGGGGTTAATGTAGAAGTACTTATTGTAAAAGAATTAAGGTTATTTTTAATTTTATTGATAATTTTAATTATAGTAGTTTTTTTGTAGCCTGCATCAATGCCGATTTGTAGAATTTTGTTTAGTTGTTTATTTTTGCTAAATTTGAAAGAAGTGTATTTAAGAGCCCGAGAAATGTAAGAGTTGAAAAACGAAAATTTATAATTAGTTGGATGAGTGGAAGAAGCAGGAATAGGGAGGGGGACAAAGGAATTTGTACAATAGACATCAAACCAAATAACTGAATTATTTTTATTGCGATGTATAGAAAGATCTAAAAAAGATAAGGTTTGATTAATTTCACATTCATAAGTAAAGTTTATTGAAGGGAATTGTTTATTACAGGAATCAATAAAGCCAAATAAGGAGGTTTTTGAATATGGCCAGGCAAGAAATATATCACCTACATACCGTAAATAAACGGTTGGTTTAAGTACTGAGGTGGCAAAAATGCATTCTATAAGTAAAATATCGGCATGTATAGGGCTTAGGGGGGAGCCCATCGGGGCTCCAAATGTTTGTTTATATATAACACCATCAAAAAGAAAATAATTATTGTTGTTGATCAGATGAAAAGCTTCGGAGATAAAGTTTAGAAAAGGGGAAAGAGTGGGAATATTGTTGCATTTTTTAAAAATAATGGATAGAACAGTATCTAAAGGAATATTAGGGAAGAGTGAAATAACATCTAAACTGTAAAATTTATCCTTGGGGATGAAAATAGAATTAAGGATTTTATTTTTCACTTCTAAACTGGATTTTACAATATGAGGGTTACTGAGATTCAGAGGTTTAAGCAAATTAACAAGAAATTTTTCTAGAAAATAAAAAGGGCTATTGCATTTTGAAACAATAGGCCAAAAGGGGTGATTAGGTTTATGAGTTTTAATTTTGAAAAATAATTTTGGAATAGCAGGATATAAAGGAATTTTAATGCAATATGCGGAAATTAAATGGATAAAGGAATTAATAAATGTTTGAATTTTATTAGTAAAGTTTTCATTAAGATTAGAATTTACGACAACACAAGCCAAATCGTTAATAGCTTCATGGGCTTTAGAGTTAAAATCATTCGTATTAAGAGCAACAATTTGTTTAGATTTGTCAGTGAGCAGGAGGAAGAAATTTTTATTAGTTTTAATCTGTTTAAGAGTTGAAAAATTATGATTTTTAGACCCACTATTGAGGTTAACAGGCTTATTCAAAGCAAATGTAGCATAAGCATGAACTTCTGCTTGATATTGAACTGGAATATGTTTTATAATATTTTCGAATTTTGGTATAAAAAGTTCTTGAATTTATCAAATCATGTTTTTTCACCAAATGAACTGCAAATTTTAAATAAAGAATCCAACTTTGCTTTTAAACCTCAGCTTAAAGCAGATAATGTTATACTAAAATTCAAAAATATTACAAAACATATTCCATTTCAACGTCAAGAACAAGTTCGTGCTTATGCTGCATTTGCTTTGAATAAGCATGTTAACCTCAATAGTGGGTCTAAAAATCAGAATTTTTCAACTCTTAAACAGATTAAAACTAATAAAAATTTCCACCTCTTGCTCGCTGACAAATCTAAACAAATTGTTGCTCTTAATACGAATGATTTGAGCTCTAAAGCCCATGAAGCTATTAACGATTTGGCTTGTGTTGTCATAAATTCTAATCCTACTGAAAACTTTACTCGTAAAATTAAAAAATTTATTTATTCCTTTATCCATTTAATTTCCCCATATTGCATTAAAATTCCTTTATATCTTGCTGTTCCAAAATTATTCTTCAAAATTAAAACTCATAAACCTAATCACCCCTTTCGGCCCATTGTTTCAAAATGCAATAGCCCTTCTTATTTTCTAGAAAAATTTCTTGCTAATTTGCTTAAACCTCTGATTCTCAATAACCCTCATATTGTAAAATCCGGTTTAGAAGTGATTTTACTCTTTCCTAATATTCCTTTAGATATTGTTCTATCCATTATTTTTTAAAAATGCAACAATATTCCTACTCTTTCCCCTTTTCTAAATTTTATCTCCAAAGCTTTTCATCTGATCAACAACAATAATTATTTTCTTTTTGATGGTGTTATATATAAACAAACATTTGGAGCCCTGATGGCCCTATACTTGCCGATATTTTACTTATTGAACATGAAGAATGCATTTTTGCTGCCTCAGAACTTAAACCAACCATTTATTTACGGTATGTAGATGATATATTTCTTGCCTGGCCATATTCAAAAACCTCCCTATTTGACTGTATTGATTCCTGTAATAAAGAATTCCCTTCAATAAACTTTACTTATGAATGTGAAATTAATCAAACCTTACCCTTTTTAGATCTTTCTATACATCGCAATAAAAATAATTCAATTATATGGTTTGATGTCCATTATAAAAATTCCTTCATCCCCCTCCCTATTCCTGCTTCTTCCGCTCATCCAACTAATTATAAATTTTTGTTTTTCAACTCTTACGTTTCCCGGGCTCTTAAATACACTTCTTTCCAATTTAGTGAAAATAAACAACTAAACAAAATTCTATAATAAATAAACAACTAACAATAATTATTTTCGTTTTGATGGTGTTATATATAAACAAACATTTGGAGCCCTGATGGCCCTATACTTGCCGATATTTTACTTATTGAACATGAAGAATGCATTTCTGCTGCCTCAGAACTTAAACCAACCATTTATTTACGGTATGTAGATGATATATTTCTTGCCTGGCCATATTCAAAAACCTCCCTATTTGACTGTATTGATTCCTGTAATAAAGAATTCCCTTCAATAAACTTTACTTATGAATGTGAAATTAATCAAACCTTACCCTTTTTAGATCTTTCTATACATCGCAATAAAAATAATTCAATTATATGGTTTGATGTCCATTATAAAAATTCCTTCATCCCCCTCCCTATTCCTGCTTCTTCCGCTCATCCAACTAATTATAAATTTTTGTTTTTCAACTCTTACGTTTCCCGGGCTCTTAAATACACTTCTTTCCAATTTAGTGAAAATAAACAACTAAACAAAATTCTACAAATCGGCATTGATGCAGGCTACAAAAAAAAAAAAAAAAAAAAAAAAAAAAAAACTACTGTAATTAAGATTATCAATAAAATTAAAAATAAATTTAATTCTTCTACAATAAGTACTTCTACATTAACCCCTAAAATTAAATTTAGTAATAGTCTTCTTTTCTGTAATGAATTTATTGATTTTAAACATTATATTTTTCGTAAATTCAATATACTTATTCCTTTCAGTTCTCCTTTATCTATTAAACATTTAAGTTTAAACAATCGTGATTTTACTAGACCCACTGGAGGAGTTTATAAAATCCCACTTAAACTAAATAAGGATGTTTTTTTTTTTCTTTTTAATATCGGTAAAACCAAAAGAAATTTAAACAAAAGAATTCAAGAACATATTCACACTGTCAAGGAAGGAAAGAGTTCTGCCTTAGTCAACTTTATTTATGATCAAGCAGAAATTATCTCCTCTAGGATCAAGCAGAAATTATCTCCTCTCCACCAATTATTAGAGAATTAATAGTTTCCAAAGCAATAAATATAATTCAATTAATTCTAAAGATGCTGCCTTCCTTCCAAAAGTATGTCATTTTCTAATACAACCACATATCTAATTTAATGTTCTTTTCAATAGAATGGTTATCTCAATAGATGTTAACAGCGAAAGTTTTTAACCTGTCCTGGTTTACTCTTACTGCTGGTCCGGCCTCTCCTATGTTTAATGCAAATGGTCCAAGAAACTTCTACATTCAAGGTCTCAAGGTGGCTCCAGGTCACCCAAAACTTCAACAAAGCTCAACTAAATTTAAGCTCAGGAAAGACTCTACCATTGCACTGCAAGTGGCTCCATGGTGACCCAGTGAAAATCAGCTAGAATTCAGAATTTACATTTTCAGACTGTTTCATCTAAATTAACTGTAACAGTCATATGTTTTATTGATATATATAATTGAACTGTTACTGCACTTGTAACTAAAAATGACTTGAGTTTGTCCTGATGATGCCCTGATAAGCAGGGCGAAAAGCTTTGACAAGATGAATTTTTTTTTGTAATTTTAATGATTTAAATTAAATTTATCTTTTTATACATGTTTTAAAGTGTAATTTTTATCAAAAAAAAAAAAAAATAATGTTTAATAAATAACATTAATTATAGATTAAGAAAAATATGAGAAATGTAATACATAATTTCAGTGGCAAATCTCCCCCTAAATTTTCCACTTGCCACAAATGTTCATGTTTTAGAATTCTCCAACTCTGTAGCTCCTCAGAAGACATTTAACAGTTTAAATAATCCCTCCCCCCCCTAAAAATCAAATTTATAGCCACAAAATTACCGAAAAGGATAAAAATAGGGGAATAGGGGATTGTCCCTAAAAAAATGGTGGTTGATAGGGCAAAATGGGCATCATATTAGGATTGAGGAAGTCATTTTACATAAGAATTTGTAAAAATGGTGTTGGGGGCAATTTTCATGCAGAGCAGTATAATTATACCTATAAAATATACTCAACTTTGATACACACCATCTTGTTAATTTAATAATCTTCTTAGTATAATAAAATATTTATTTAATTTTAAAACACTTTATTAATTCGATTAAAAAAAAAACTCTTCTTGATAAAATAGTATATAACAAACTTAAATTAGCTTAATAGATAGACATACTTACTCTTAAAAATCACCAAATCACGTTGAACTAAAACTGCTAAATGCTATACATGATATGATTTTACACTTGCTATCATTTATTAGCAAGAATAAAGCTATTGTTTAGCAAAATGTCCCTTTTATAATTAGAGGTATTAAATAAATATATCCATATTCTTTCCTATTCTTGTTCAAACAAGTTTTCAAACAAGCATTGCCTATGTAGTGTGTGCCTTTTACATTCTGCATTAATATATTAGGAAAATAAATAACTAGTTTATATAGTGTTTTCTTTCTTTTTTTTTTCTAAATTATTGAAATTTACTATATATATGTGTAAGTTTGTGTAGTAAACTTACGTTATTTAATGTTTTCACATTTAAATAAATAAAATAGATTTATTTAATTTTGTGTTAAAACAATTGTTTAAAATTAAAAATTCTTAACTCTTCATCTATGCACATATTTATTCTGGACAATTCCTGTATGCATATGACTTCTGTAAAAATAGATCATCCATAGGCCTCAGCAGCAAATAGGCTGCCATCATTAATGTTTAAAAAAAATCACCCTTTAATACTCCATATGTCTGGAAACTTTGAATGCTGGGACATCACAATCTTACTAATCTGATGCTGAGATTTTCCTGCCTGCCATGAAATATATATGTTACCGTTAAAGCTCGAAATCCGTTAATGTGCAGATTACCTAGCTAATCTGCAGATTAACTAAAGTGATCCGTTAAAGTGTGGAATCAAGAGCTTTCCGCATTTTAACTAGGTAATCTGCAGATTAACGGCTTCTGTGTCGTTAAAGTTCAAATGTTTGTTTCGAGCCTTAGTTTATTTTTACATTCACTATGACGTCAAACAGTCATGTGATACAGATACGCGAATGACCTTTAAACACAAACCAAAACTTTCATCCTTTCCGCTTCGCTTCCGCTATGCAATAAATTGGTAAACGCAAAACGTGGAGCATCGAAGACATGATTATTATAGGTTTCTTTATTCTGACCAACACAAAACTTAAAGTAACAAGTAAGTTATAATTGTTTTAATTTTGATTTTATTTCTTCTCTTTTTAATTCTGTCAATATAAGTTTGATAAGGGTCTGCACTGCATTTTATTATTGAAATCTAATCTTAAATAAACGCTCTATCTCCTGAAACTTCATTTTGAATTATGAATATTAAAATTTACAACACAGTAATTGTTTCCTCCCGAAATAAAACTATTAAAACACAACTTTTTAAAACTAATTGATTTAAAAATTGATTTAAATTACTATTACTTACTGAAAAAAAAGTATTAATTTTTAACTCTGAAAAATATGGCATTCAATATTATGGCTTTCTTTAATAAATACTTAATATGAAATTTTTATGCACTTTTTAGCATTTCATTACATTTTGTTGTTATTGTTGTTTCTTTCAATTTCAAGTTTCCTTTATATATTTTATATATCATGATTACATTTTTATTTTTATTTTGTTCGCTTTTTCAGATAATTTCATTGTAGTTTATCACATAAAATGTGTTAATAAAGTTTTTTTTTTTTTTTAAATTAATATATTTGCTAAACTTGTACAGATATATGTATGCTGCAAAATATAGTTTAATAAAGCATTGGAAAACAGTCGTTTTAATTTTCATGCGTTCTAAAAATTATTAAAGTAGTTTTAATTATTTGAAGTACTTCTTAAATAATGCTTCTGAATTGTCTAATTTAATATTTCTTTATCAAATTAAAAATTGGTGCATAACATAAAAAAAAAAAAAATAGTAATTGCAATGTAAGTTGTTAATAAAACTTTTTTTTTTTTTTTTTTTATTTAAATGGTTAAATATTTTTTTTTTTTTTAAAGAAATCATTACTGTATTACAATTCTAACATTCATTTATAAAATAGAATTTACTGAAAGCTATTAAAGTTATATTTCATATTAAAAATGCATAACATCTTCAAACTTATATTGACAGAATAAAAAAGATGAAATAAATAAAAAAAATTAAAACAAATATAACTTTAAAAGACATAAAAATTAAAACCCATACATATTAAAATAAGTAAAGAAAGAAAGAAAAGGAAAAAAAAAACAATTTTTTTCCCCGAATGAAAAAAACAAATACAACACAGCGTGTTGTAAAATTACAACACCTGAGATCTTATTTTCACTTTGACGAGTGCCTAGTAGGTAATGTGCAGATTATCTAGGTAATTCGCAGATTACCTAGGTAATTTGAGAAATGAAACAATTTTCCTCACTTTAATGGGTCGCACTAGTTAATGTGCAGATTACCTAGCTAATCTGCAGATTAACTGATTTCTGCACTTTAGCGGTAACATATATAATACATAACATAGGAAGATAAGTGTAGCATTTTTATTTATTTAATTAATCATACTGCTTTTACAGTTTTTTTTTTTTTTTTTTTTTAATTAAGGATTGCAAATATTTTTAGCTTTTAGTCATGAAAAATGTAAAAACTAATTATAAACTTTTAGCAAAGCAAAAGCAAAAGTGAAAATGTGTATATATGTTTCTATTAAATAGGTATTTAATATATCAATATTTTTTTTCACACTTCACAACCAAAAAACCATCCCCAACTTTTGGCACCTCAAATAAATATCTGGGTTGTATGCCCTTAGAGCAGGCTCTGATACTATAAACCTTGTGGAATAGCTATATAAATAAAAACAATATTACAAAAACACTGCTATCATATTTTAATTGTGTCAATTCTTTTGACTTAATAAAGGGTCATGCTTAATTATTTTTCTTGAAATAATTATCCTATTTCTATCCTATGTTAGATGTTTACATGTGAAGTTCTTACCCTACATCGTTAAACACCAGATTTTCTGAGTATTTTGCTGTAAGATATTGGACACTTTTATTTCTAGCTTTTGAAATTCAAAGAAATAGAAAACTATGTTTTACTATGGGTATTAAATTAAGATTTTCTTAATTCATTTCATTTGCTACTTGCAAACAATGCTTACATAATTATAATACTATTCAAATATAATTTTTAAAATTTGCTAACCAATATCTCTCTTGATAGTGTCACACTTTGAAATTTTCTCTCTTAAAGTATCATGTACTTAGTGGATGACCCTTAAAAGACTCAACTCTCAAGTTTTTCATGATGTAGCACCCAATCAGTTCATGTAAAGTTTCTAATCCTAAGTTTGAATGCATTTTGTTGTCATTTTAAAACAAAGGTATCCTAATTTAATGTATATTGTACCATAGTTGGTCTTTTAAAGTCCCCTCCTCCTCTCACACACGCAAAATGGACACAGGTTTAATTTTATAATCAACATTCTTAGTTTTAAATATCTCCCTATTTCAGTTAGATTTTTTTTACCTTCTTACACTCATTCAGTATTTTCTAAACATGACTGATAGATAAATATGACTGAGGAGCCATTTAAAAATTAAATTTTGCCATTATTTTCATTTTTGCTTCGTGGTTTCCTTGTTATTCATCTGGTTTGAAATTTTGCTTTTTTAAATCCAATTGAGATTGACTCCTATTCTGGTCGTGGCAGGCTGGGGGAGTGTTGCCGGCGTGAAGCTAGTTTAACCCCACAGGCAAGTCACAAGTCTTGCCGCCTGCCTCCTTCCTTCTTATCTTAAGTTTCTTAAATTACTTTTTCTTAAATTTTGATAAAGTTTATGGATTTAAGTTAAGATTTGTTGTGTTACTTTAATGATTCGTTTGTTTTGCAGGCTGTTAATTAATAAATCTGGTTTCTTTAAATTTGTGTATTTCATCTCCTGATAATTTTTTTTTTTTTCTTTTTCATTTTTCTGAACTTCTCAAAGAATTTTTAATCTTAATGGTCATTGGTGTTTCAGTGATCTTGTATCTGTTGCTTGGCTTCTACTATGCTTAATAGATCATCGTCATTATATATATATATATATACAGTGGAGCACTTTTTATACGTTTCTCTCATTTATACGTTTTTTGACTTTGGTCCCAAATCATTCCATTGAATTCTAATGTTAAAATATTTCTTTTATACGACACAAGTAAATTCTTAATTTCACTTATACTTTTTTTTTCCCCTTGTAGAATCCCAAGTTTGAGTTTCATTCCAGGATATATATAAATTAAAAAAAGATGTATGCTCTCTATGTTTTATTCTTATCTTTTTCAATTATTTTTTCTTAGAACTATGGTAACAAAATGCAGCTATAGAACAAAGTGCGACCTGCATCAAAAGCCTGGGGAAAAGGAGGATTTTCAGAAATAACCAATTGGGAATTGGGTTGAATGGTAGGTATACAAGTAGCCAGTGACCACTAGTAGACCTCCCACTCTCTTCTTTAATTGATTCCAGGGATGGGGTATGAAAGGGGAAAAAACTACAACTTTATAGGCATTTTGTAAACTTGTAGATTTATTACTCACTTCCGTTGGGCAACTTGAATAGGATACTGGAAGATTCTCTTATTTCTTATCATGTTTATTTGACATTACGGTTGGAGAAACAAGTTTTCCCCCCCTCCTTTTAATCGTCTGCAAAATGTCATCTTCATTTAAAGAGTGAAAGCTTTGTCTTTAGAGGTTAAAATCGAAATCTTGAAAATTTTTTCTGAATTTCTATATTTTTAATTATTATTTAATTTTTATCCTACCTTTTAAAAATATTTTAAAATTAATTAAACATATATCTTAGTCGAATAAATGTAAAGGAAATCATGAAAATTGATTTGAATTTTATTATTAATATGACACTTTATTGTGTATTAATGCTAAAACGAATTTTTCAGTTGTATGTTTTTTTCAGTTATATGTTTTTTAGGGATGGTCCCATGAAAAATGTATAAACTGTGCTCCACTGTATATTGAAAGTCTTTTCAAACATTGCAAAAGATGAAACCAGTTATCACATGAAGAACTATAAAGAACATGAATAAAGATTTCTTAAAATATTAAGCATCCTTTATAATGAATATGTACAACATCAATACCTTTTTAAGGCCTTAGATTGAATGCTACATGCAAATTAGGTGTTATTTCTATCATATTGTATGTAATTTACTAAAAATTTACAATATGCTAAACGTAATAACACCCAAAGGACGTGTAAATAAATTCAAATTCAATAAGAAAAAGGAAAACAAAAGACAAATATACTTTTAAACACATATAATCACCAATGTTATTTAAAAATAGAATTATTCCTAAGAAAAATAATAAAACTAAAATTACTACTTACTTTACAATTGCAAAAATCTTTTATCCTGCCTCAAACATCCCAACATAGCCATGAGGCTAAATAGAGTTAATCTTGCAGTTAGATGTAGAGTCTTAATTAAATTCTACACTTATAAGTTGAAAATTTAATTTTAAATTAAATTAAATTAAAATTTAACTAATAATTATTTTAACTAAACCATAGTAATTAAATATGATTAAATTTTAATTTATTATTTCACAAACATACAATATTATGAGATTCGTAAATTAAATTGTATTCATGATATAGCTTAACATTCACATTTGAGGGATTTTTTTTATTAGATTAAAAATGAATGAAAAATGGAAGAAAGATGACACCCTCTATTAGACCATTGAGAAATAATCAAAATTATCTTAAAGTTATAAAATAGAGGGGGAAAAAGTGAAAACCCACATTTTTTTTTTCTTTTAAATGTTTTGCTTGTATAAACCATAACAAATAGTTGCTTTTTAAAAAATCCTATAAGAAAATCAGACACTTAATAAAAAACACCATACAGAAGATAATTAAAAAATTATTAAATAAAACATGTTAGGAGGTTTAACTATTGTTTTGCTGAGGAAATCCTCTACAAATGGAAGCTTAAAAAAAAAAAAAATTCTTTATAAAGCCAGACTAGTTAAAAACACCATACCAAAGGGCTATTGATCTGAATGAATTTTGCAGCAGAAAGTTTATAATTTGTAGTTTTAGAGGTAATTTAATATATATATATATACATATATTATGCAATATAATTTATTGAGTGTGTTCAGTAACATTAAAAGCCTAAAAAATTGTGAATATCAGGGAATTATAATGGAACTTGGGCATAGGAGGAGTAATAAATCAGCAAAATGATTGATATCATTTATAGCTGACAAGGAAACATTCAAAAGGTGTCGTCTTCAAAAAATATTGTGAAAAAATATATGTGATTGTACTCTTCCTAAAACACCAGAAAGTGAAAAAATTATCATCTGAAATAAATTACAGCGACCACAAAAAAAATTATCAAAATTAAGCATATTTGGCTATTTCAAATTGTTAGGCAATTGATTTTGAGTACTTGGCAGAGAGACAAAACACAGTTCTGTTTCTACACGGCAATCTCGGTGCTAGTGAACTGAACGCCTAACAGCGCTAAATCGCCAAATATGCTTAATTTTGATAATTTTTTGTGGTCATTGTAATTCATTTCAGCCAATAATTTTTTCACTTCCTGGTGTTTTATGAAGAGTAGAATCACATATATTTTTTGAAGACGACACCTTTTGAATGTTTCCTTGTGAGAAAAAACTACCAAGTTACAGGAAGATATTAAGGAATTTCAAAATGCTTTTCCCTTGGGTGTCCTGGTATTGCTTATTTTTTTGGTTAAAACTTAACTATTCACAAAGCTTAATGTTGATTATTATTATAGTAAAGTGATAATTTGGCTGAAAATCAGCTTTTAAACATATCATATTAGACAATAGCCAGAAGTTTAAAAACAGACTGATGCAAGTATGATTGTTTTATTTCAATGAAACATACATTTCTATATGCTTAATTTAGTTTTAATTTATAGTGGCCTGCTGTTTTCTTTGCTGGAGAAGCAATGGATGAAAATTGTTTTTCTTCTGCCCATGGTGCCTTTCAGAGTGGCTTGAAAATCGCCGATGATATAGATTTGATAAATATGTATGTATGGTGTTGATAAATATTTTTTTACAGAAATTATATTAATGTGCATAGTTTTGTTTCATTTTTAATAAAATACTTTTATAGTTATCCTAACCTTAATAAAAAAATATCATTTTTCTTTTTTTAGCATTTCTTTAATGGATGTTGTGAAGATTGAAGAAAACTTAAATGTTTGTTAATCAGTATTACACCATGTTAACTTTTTCATTATAACTAAAACAATAATTAAAAAATTGTGAATATTTCAGTCTTTATGCTTTAATGAATTTTATTGTAAATAAAGTATTTTTTCAATTCTCTACTTGTTTTTACAAAAATAGCTACCTGTAATGAATCTTAAGCTTTGTCTATTTTAAGGAATTACTAGCAGTTATTTTTGTGAAAGCCTATTGTTCTCTTAGAAAAATAAATTATTTAATTTGATGAATGTTTAATACATTTTAAATAAAAGTTAAAATATGAGTTTGTGGATGTTATTTTAATGTCAGAAAATCAAGTTTATTTTGCCGAGTGTGAATATATATATATATATATTTAATAATAGAAAAAATAACAAAAAAAAAAGTCTAATAATTTGATAACCTACTGTAATAGAAATTAATCTTTTACAGGCATGGCTAAACCTAGATTTTACACATGAGTCCCAAACTTCAAGAGCTATAATACTAAATAATAAACTATTACTTTTTATTTCAAGCAAAATTTTATCAATGAACAATTTATCTTTTTTTATGTCTGAACTTGTATGCCATTGTCCTTTTTAATGTTTATGAAATTCATTATATTCTGCTTTTTTGGTGGTTTTCTAAGCACAATATAACAAAGGGCTATATTAGAATGAAGTTATTTCATATTACAAAGAATATTTACTATGTGAAGAAGGAAAATTCCCTTATTAGAGCTGAAAATCTAATTGTATATTACTTTAAAAATAGAAAAACAACAAGTATTTTAATTGGTTGTGTTCAAATTTTGGATAATTCTATTTTTTCGAAGTCCATATCAGAGGCGGATTTAAGTTAATTTGTACCCTAGGCCAATTTTGATATGGCACCCTTACCCACCCCATGTTTTGAAATATTATATATAAATCAGGGTGCAAAATTTCCGCTCACCAGCTCGCCATTGGCGAGTGGAATTTTAACTTTGGCGAGTAAAAGTTTGGTCTAGTTATAGATAGAATTCTTACACGATACGGTGACAGAAAACATTCTTTTTATAGATTTAAATATGGCAAAATTTTGTCATCTTATAACCTCACATTTAATTCCAGCCTGGGGAAGGAAAAACAGCAAGCAAAAACAGCAAGTGCACTCCATAAAGGACTTTATGGAGTGCACTTGCTGTTTTTGCTTGATATTTTTCACAATCTTCATGTGTGTTATAATTAATTCCTATATTATTCTAAGAATATGCCGCTAATTTTAGAAAAAATATATCGAACATAAAAAGTAAATACTTCTCTACACATTTTTCATGTTGAAATACTTTGTTCAACCTCTATGTACCAGTGGTGCGCTAAAGTATGACCTCACAAAATCCTCATTAATTACTAAGTTGAGGTAATATGCATAATTTTTAACGTATATATCTTTAAATAATGCTCTTTAGTAACTAAAAATATATGTTTCAAACACAATTTTTGCCTGTTTCATAATGCAGTAGATAAAGGGTTAACAATAGTTTAGTTACCATTAGTTTAGTTTAGCCTATGCTAACAATAAATAAAAAAAAAATGTTTTTTTTCCTGATAAATACAATAAATAATAATAATAATAATAATAAAAGATTTCCTCCTCAATGGAATTAATTAAGTTAATTACTAAAAAATTGAGTAACAGCCATTGCTAAGCAACACAGATGATTCAAATGAATGCAAAAATTTAAGAAAAATTAACAGATAAAACTGAAAAAAAATTGGTTTAAAAAATTCAAATTCTAAAAAAAATCTTAATAAAGTGCATCCCAGTAGGGTTCAGTATGACCCTCTGATAAGTTTTTTAGCTCTGTGATCAGTAGTCTGAGTTCCAGAGCACAAAGACTGTCACTTCCCTTTATATACACAGATAAAGAAAAATATGTATAACTATGTAAGTGTGTGTGTATACAAGATAGATATATTCAGTTAACCCTTAACTACTGTGACTAAAATTCTCTCACAACTACTGTGAGCGGTCTCTCAGACCGCTTGATTAAAACTTATTTAAAACTTCGAATAAATGGTAAGCTATTGATTGTATGCTATTATTTATCTACTAGATTGTTTAATTTATCTTTTTTTTTTTTATTATTATTATTTTTAAAGGCAATTTTGGAGAACTTAAACGGGTATCCCGACGTATGAACGTCCAAGAGAATACCGATAAGGCAACATTGCATCGATGAGCATGAATTATATAATTTTAAACTCGCTAGTGTTCTCACTAGTGTAACAAAAAATTATAGATATAGTAAAAATGTATTATTAATTGTGGAAAATATTGCACTATAAAAAAATATTATTAGTTCCATTAAAAATACATAGTTGCAAACTACTCCGGATTATAGCTAAAACAACTTCTCAGTTGAAAGTTTTTCAAAATACACAAATATAATGTATATATCTTGAAAAAAAAAAAAAAAATAGTGGTAGTCAACATCCAGAGTAGTTGGCATCGGTATTTAAATAAAACAGTAAATAAAATGAAACTTGCATACACATTTTTTTTTTTTTTTTTTTTTTTATATAAATTTACAAGTTTCAGAATTTCATTCTGTGTGAGATACACCGGACGTTTTCTTAAACTAGTCGAAGCCATTTTTTTTTCATAAAATTACAAAAAATATCATAAATATATCTAGAGAAACAATACTACTCATCGGACAAAAACAGACTCGTATCTGCTGTCAGCGGTCTCACATACCGCTAGAAAAAAGAAAAGTAGAAAAAAAAAAACTAAACCCCGTTCGCTGAATGACAAGTTGAATGTGACCTTGGCCGATCATTTTAGGAAGGTAGAAAAGAGGGCCTGGATCATTACCTATTTTGAGGGGTGTTAATGATTGCTAGAAAATGGCGAGCGGTCTGTCAGACCGATGACAGCAGTTAAGGGTTAATCAGTATGTACAGAGATTTAAAGAAAAGTCACTCAATGAAGTTTATTTTAGTTTGTATCTAGAAATAATTAATAATATTTAATAAGCATTTTAATACTGTTATTAACAACCATGCTATTGTGATACATGCACATGGACATCATTATATCTGCCTAAAATATATTTTGAGGAAGGCTACTTCTCCTATTTACATATATCTGAGAAAGGACCCAATTAATAGCACTGGGTGATACATCACGAAACATCAATTTAAAGCGTGCAATTTAAAACCGATAACGGAATATTTCAGTTGGCGATATATCGCAACGTAACTGTCTTGATTATCAGGAACTCAGTTCTAAAAGTATTGCGAGCTACCATACCAGTTTCCGTGAGCCCAACTTTTCATCTCGTGCTATGGCATGATAGATACTTGTTGATACGAAGGAGAGTGGATGATACTCGCATAACACATGAGTGATATTAGACATTGGTTTCATCTGAAATCGCTACACACAGCTACGATCTGAATATCGCATTTTGTGATAATGATCTCTCTCGATTATCAGCTCAGCAATAACATATGCGTGATATCAAACATTGATGACTGATATGACTGAGACACTGCATCTGCATGATATTCATCTGTCTGATCTCTTTGTTCTCTGCTACGATATGAATTTCGTTATCACCATTACAATATTAATCCAAAACGGTTATTGCATATAAATACAATTAACAATTGTTAATGTCATTAGTTTTATTAAGAAATAACTGAATAATTTCATCATTTATTTACATCCATATTTGTTTTAAAAAAGAAAAGTCTTATATTCTGTTTTTTTAGAATTTAACTGTTATTTCTATTTAAATAACTTTTTAAAAGCTTTTTCATCAATTTATACTGAATTTGTTTTTAATATTTTAACCGTTATTTAATTTCTTTGAAATATTTAATTATTTCTGATCAATTTCATGAAAATTTGGTGTTATTTATTTTTATAGTTTTATTTCGTTAAACAAGCTGAAGCAATTTCTTTACTCAGGGTACTGATTATTTTCTACTGAGAATCTAATTTCAGAGGTGCTGGGAAGGAAGCGCTAATATCATTTATTTTAGAAATCTTAATATTCTACAGTATAATAAAGTAATTTATTATACTGTATAAGAAGAAAACAATAACATAATAAACTATCTTGATATAAAAATCATAAAAAACCCAAACAATTCCATCAACACAACCATATATAGAAAACCAACCTCTAATATTGAAATTATAAATAACCGCTGTAATATCCCCCTTCCATATAAATACGCCGCCATCCGTTCCTATATTAATCGCGCAATTCTAATATGTTCCAACAAAAAACTCCTAAATGAAGAACTCAAATATATAAAATCCATAGTTCATAAAGCAAACTACCCAAAAAATATTGTAAATAAATTGTACAATAAGCGTATAAAACAACTAAATAAAATCGATAGAGCCCAAAAATAAAGAAAAAAATTTACTACATCCATCCCATTCTGTAACGGCAATAGTATAAAAATCCAAAACGAAGCTAAAAAACATAATATCAATATCCCAATAAAACCAAACCGCAATATTTTCCAATACATACGCAACGAAAAAGACATAATCGATAGCCGATCAACCGCAGGAATTTACAAAATAGACTTTAAACACATTAATAATTCACAAGCATGTTATATTGGAGTTACAAAACGGAAAATCTACGAATGAGAAAAAGAACATAAAGCCGACCTAAAACATAACCGCCACTCAACAGCTCTTGCTTCTACCCACTCCTCTAACCCCATAGATATTAACACCATAACAACTAAAAAAATCGCTAACTATAATAATCACAGCTACGCCCTAAAAAGAGAATCCCTCGAAATCCTTACTAACACGACAGCAATCAATGAACGCGAACATGCTACTATCCCCAATAACTGGAACCATCTAATCTTTAAAACCCAAGAAAAACGAAGTGAAACGAAGAGAGGAACCCAAGAAGAAAGCAACAAAAACACAGACAGCGATGACAGTCATGAAACATCTGATGAAGGATGTGGTTTGCATCCGAAATGCATAATGTGAATATAAAACGGACAAAGTATAAGGTACAAATTAATTAATTAAGTAATTTATATTATTATTTTTATTTAATCATTCACTTATTTATTTATTTTGTGTGTGTGTAAATTTAATTTTAATTTTTTATTAATTTTTTCTTTTTACAAAAGACAAAAATATATTAGATTCATGAGAATTTTCGATTACTAGTTTTCAATGAATATTTACTCATTTTCAGGTGTCCTAACACTGGATTCGACCATTTTTAGGAAAGTGTGTGGTGCATTAGCACAATTTTGTAAATGCTGTATCTCATTAATCTAAGGACGGAATTCAACAAAACTTTATACTTGGTTCAACCTTTACTTAAATTGTTACTGATTAGATTTTTGAATATACCACCCAAATACATTATACTGCAATTTTGAGCATATAAGATAAGGTTTATATATCACAGTTTCTATAGTGTATCAATGTACGAAACTTGATATGAATGAGAGTCGTGACGAAAAGCTATAGTGTGCATATTGGCTGAGAAATGATGCTGTTATGTTGCAATGTAACCCTGTTTACGGGAAAGCAAGAAAAAAAAAAAAAATGTAGTTTTATATTATTTTTCTAATTAAAAAAAATTTTAAAAGCTACAATGGAATATATCATTTTGCTTACATCATAATTTTTACTTTATCTACGTCATTTAATTAGATGTTCCTCGGTGACATTCAAATAATGAAAGTTTGAGGGACACCAAAAAATATGATATACCTTTGGCCCCAAATTGATTAAATCAAGCCATGAATGTGTAAGAGATATTCTAGCTATTGCCTTTGTTTGCACAAGTGCTGCAAGCAAAGTGTTGTCATTTGTTTACAGCATTCGTGCCTACTTTATTCACCTGACAAAGGGTCATGTTTTCTTTCAATCCAAAACAATTGTTACGAGTTTTTGCATTTTATGGTGTTTATTTAATGTTTTATACTTATTATTTTTAAACGTCAGTTCTGTGGTGCTTTTTTATTATATTCTAGCTATGCTAGATTCAGATATAGCAGCTGTGGGAACCTAAAAAAAAAAAAACAGGGATCCATTGTACCAAAAAGTTTTACAAATGAAATACAAAAATTGTCACCAATATCAGTCTTCTAGACTAAAGTGCATTCATAATCTTAGCTTCCAAGTATATCCAATTTCTGGATAAACTTCAAACCAGAATTTTATTACAGTGAACCTTATTGAATAAAATCATACAAAATTACCATCAATGAAATGATTTCTATAAAAAATAGTTGTAATAACCCTTATTTTGAAAATTTAAATGATGGCATCTATGACACATAAATATATAAAATAGAGCACATATATATTTTCAAATGTCTCTTCGTGCCTTTTAATTTTTTCTTTCTTTTTTTTTATCCCTCCCCCCCTACAAAAATTTTTTGGCTGCGCTACTGCTACTAGGGCATGAAAGGTCATGAAATTTCAACAATGGTTCATGAAAAATAAAAAAGATCATGAAATTTAGCCATCGGCTAGAGTCCTGCATCAGGTCAGGTAATCCAATTTTACCCCACCTGATCAGCAGATAAATTTTTTCTCTTGTGGTTTGGGTTGGGATGACTGGATTTTTTTTTCCTGCTGGTCAGTTTAGATTTCAACGAGTTGGGTCAACTTGAGAACATCTTTGAAAAACATTTTACTATAATAAGCAGAAATTTGCTTGATACAATTGTCACTGTATAGCTGATGTAAATATACTATATAAGCCCATAATTATAAATACACACACCCAAATTATTATAATAAAGTAAACAAACATATCAGACAAAAACAACTAACAAAGGAAGTTATTATTTTTTTAAGAATGTAAGCATTAAACAATGAACTACAAGCATTAAACTTGAAGCCCATTTTTGTACACTGAAGTACAGTCGGGGGAAAAAAACGCAACACTCAACGTAACTCCGTTGCTAATCGATGTAGAAAAATGTAATAGGTATCATTTGACGGGGAATTGTGAGTAATTTCAGAAAATGAACTGAAATTTTGAATTGGGGGTCCTCTAAATATTAAAACGTGCACCAATTTTGATTTTTTCAATGGTAATGCCCTATTTTTATTTTATATTTGAATTCCTGGGATCACGACAATGCGAAAAAGTATATTGGTTGTATATTTTACTTATTTTTTCACAGAGTTATAAGCGTTCAAAGTTTGAAGGTGCTAATGTTAAATTCATATTTCAATCTTTTATTAATATCTTCACAAAAAATAACTTGATCAATATAATTTTTTTTTTTTTTTTACGAGATACAGTGAAGAAACCCAAACATAATCCATCATTACTTTTGATTCAGAAAAATATTTTTAATTCTGAAAAATATTAATAAATTCATATTCATAAAAATTATGAATTATGACCTATATTAATTTTTACATAAAATTAATCCTAATGCTGAAAAATATGGGTGTGCAAATTTGCAGCTAATTCCAGTTATTAGTTTTCGAGATATAAATAAATCTTTCTTTTGGATTGGTTTAGGAGGCCGTCTCTTAAAAAGTTTTGCATGAGATAACGAATCAAAGAAAATTAAACAAAATATTTTTATTTTTTATTTACGGGTCAAATTATATAACAACAACGTCAAACGCAAAGAAAGGAAACAAAAATGATATTTTTTAGACATAGTGTTAGCATCAAGAATTTCTGTTTTCTAAAGAAGACAAGCCCCGCCTTCATCTTTCTTCGTAACAAAACAATACAGAAAAGAAAAGTAAATGTGTCATTGAGTATTCGTGTTTAACCCCTTATTTTATGTTGACAAAAATATGCACAAGTGGTATTTACTTCATCGATTAATTGGTGATAAATTTGGAATCTTTTAAGCAAACACTAAACGAAAAAAAAATTAACTAAATAGGTTTACTGTTTTAAATAACAAAATAGGTTTAATGTGAAATTCTCAAATATAAAAAACGAATGGAATTGGAATGCAAGACAGACTTGTAAAATCGTTTCTTAACATAAAAAACGAATGGAATTGGAATGCAAGACAGACTTGTAAAATCGTTTCTTAACTAACGCTATAGTTAAAAAGGCTTAACTCATTTGCTTCATATATTGCTTTATTTTATTTTATTTATTTATTTTGTATGGAAGGACACTTTAGTCTTTAAAATTTTATTAATATATTTTAACTTTATACATTTTTAAAAACATGCTGTAACTTTTATAAATATATTTTAACACTTTTTGCAACCGGAGGATTTTGTCTTTTTGACAGTAAGACCCGCCTACGGGCGTTATACTCTCAAAATAAAACATTTCAGAACAAATTTTCTGCATTCATAATTATATTACAAATGGATATACATTATAATTATATTCTTTCTAATCAATATAATTCTATCCATAGTATATTTTATTGCAAAAATATGAACACTGGGAATATGTAACACTTAAGAAATATGTAACACACAAATTACGAAAGAAACGCCCACGGAGAGAGTTACAGATTTTCAAATGGCGTGAATCTACGTCAGCAGTCGCGAAAGTGTTAATCAAGAAATTATATTTTCATAGAAATTATAAAACGAATCGTACAGTTCCAAAGAGTTCAACTGACCCAAAACTGGTAAGTGCGATTAAAATTGTTTAATATTTACTTCATGAACCCTTACAATAATTTATCCGAAAAGATTTAGTTTATGCGTTGCTGTATATATATATTATTTCATTTCGTATACTATGTTACACCTACGAAACAGGGGTGGCGCCAGCTAAGGGGCCGGGGGGGCACAGGCCCCCCCGTCGGGGAGTCTGTGCCCCCCCATCGGGGCATACTCCTAAAATCTCTCCTGGGGTGAAAAAATACAAAATTTTCAGTTTTTCTACTTTTGGCAGCATTTTACTTTCCTTGTACAAATTTGGAGCATTCCAGTTTTTCCATTCTATATTCAATAGAAGAAAGTAATGGATTCGTAAAAATTTTCAGCTTCCAGTTTTCCATGAATATACACGTTTTGAGAGGCCCAGAACACGTTTTGACCACGATATATTTAGAAAATGTCTGTCTGTGGTACGATGATCTCCAAAACCACGAGGAGTACTAACAAATGGAATGTTACAAATGTTAACAGTATTGCAGTTTTTCATAAATACATATATAATAAACTCTCTTTATGTAGTGCCCCCCTGTCGGGGAGGTGGTGTCCCCCTGTCGGGGAATTTCTCGTGCCACTACTGCTACGAAAGAAAATTTAAGCTTTATTTGTGATCAGTACAGCCATAATAGACACTTTTACTTGAAAAATATTGCACTTTTTTCAAAGAGTACTGTATGGACCAATCGCAAGTGTAATGTATTTAAATAGGCCTAAAATTATCTAAAAAAGTACTGAAGTATATACAAATCTAAAAAATTGAATTCAGGATAATTAAGGAACTGGAAAAAGAAGTAAAGTTTTATTAATTTCTATAATTTTTTTTTGCTGAAAGATTTCCGGTGTGAAACATTAAAATTTTCTCTTTCTTATAGGATCTTAATTTTATTTTTCTACATTTATAGATAACCCCCTAACACATTCTTGATTATAACTCTATAAATACTAAAGATAAAGTATACACATAGTATACTTTTCTGCACTGCCAGACTCTCAGAAATTCGAAAATGAAATCAAAATTGGGTGTTGCTATTGAAAAAATCAAAGTTTTCACTCATTTCAATATGTAGATGATCCCTAATTCAAAATTTGACGACATATTCAGAAAGTGCTTTTAATTTTCTGTTGAATGATGTCTATTAGATGTTCCTGCGTCAATTAATAACGAAATTACAGTGGGTGTTGCGTTTTTTTCCCGCGACTGTACATGACATACATAAATGGTTAAAAATTATTACTAATCTGTTTTTCAGATTTTAAAACTTAACTAAGTGTATCAGTAATTAAATTCATAATTCTTTTTAAAATGATTTACCAGTTGTGTGGCAATGAAATTTTACTTTATTTTATAAATTAAAAAAGGTTTTGCAAGATTTTTCGAGGAATTATTAATTTTCATTTAGTTTTTGGGTGGATGCGGGTTTGGGTTGGTTTTCAGGTTAATGAAAATTGATGTGAGCACATCAATGTGATATTTATTTACTTATGTATGTGTTTTATTATGAAAAATAAAATTATGCTCAGTTTTTTGAATGTGATAGTTTGTAAAATTTATTGATTTACTAGTGTAGTAGTAAACATTTTTAGTTGTTTAAATACATAAATATGATAATAATACTAGCATAGTCATTTATATCTTAAAAAAACCCTTCAAAAATGAAATTGCCTTCTATGAAAATCTATAGGCATTCAAACTTTTGTTGCAAATAAAATAAATATTGTTAAAATTTTCATTTAACTATTTTTCTAAAATAAAGTAAAATTTCGATAGTAACCCCCCCCCCCCCCCCCAACCTAAAATTTGACATACTTTACTTTTTTGGAAAATTCCATTTACAACCCCTACTCCCTTACCTTTGGTGGCTAAATTCGCCATTCTTTCGTTTTTCCCATGAGCGTTGCAAACATACTTTTTTTTTTAACTTCTGAAGTCTTATATGTTTATTTAGAAACTTTAATTTGCATACATATCCAAGTGTTATTTTTACTCATCTTTTTAAAGTAAAATAACTCTAAATAAAAAAGTGTGGCGTTGTTTACATTCTTTAAACTCCAAAACTTTAACTGCTATCCACAAGTGGCCGTGGCTTTCACAATCTTGCTTATGCAACTCTGTTTTTGCTATCACAACTCTTTTCTAAATTTTAAATTCTCTTTTTAATTTTAAATCATTAAATAGTGTAATACATCTGTAATAGTACTTGCATATGTAACTTTAATAGTTATCGTTCACCCTGTTTTGTTCTTTCATATCAGTTAATAGCAGTGCAATTAACTGTTTTTTTAACTGCTAGCGAATCTTCTAGACTGCTTCGCTTCATGATTTGTTTATCACATGTTCGTGTTTGCTTCTGTTAAATTTAAACTGATTAATAAAAATTGCTTATTATTAATAAAATTTAATAACAAATAATCAGTATTATTATATTGTTAATACAATTTAGTAACCATTAATATATATTATAATATTAATAAAATTTATACTTTTAGAAAAAGATTGTGAAACTTCCGATTATATCCCCTCTCTTCTGAAGTCGTCTTACTTTTCTGGAAACTTCCGATTATAACCCCTCCCCTAGTTTTGACAAATTTCCCCTTGAAAAAAAAAGGGGGGGGTTACTATTTGAATTTTATGGTATATATGTTTAAAATATTTTGTTAATCAAAACAGTATTAATGTGTGACTGAATAAATTATTTTTTTTCTAATTCAGACTGTATTCTATTTTGAAGAACAGAAAAAAACATTTACATGCAAAGTTTGAGATGTATAGCTCGATAATTCTATTCTTAGTCTTTTCAGGAAGAAAAACAATCTGATGTGACACTCATATGAATTTCTCTTACCCTGAAATTTAACACTATAAATACAGATTGGAGATTAAAGAATAAAATAACAAGTACTATTTTATAAACCTACATTAAAAAGAATTCAAATTAGGCTTTGGAGTAGCTTTATTTGACAAATGTATCCCTGTGAGGGTAGCTACAGTCCCCTTCAACCCTCCATTGGATTATTGTACCTACATTTATATAGAATTCAAATCTTTTATTAAATTTGAAAGTTCATTTAAAATCATTAAGATTAATCATTTGAATAGTTTGAAATTATTTGTTTTTAAGTTACGCTGATATATTTAGCGTCTAATTTTAAAAGGGAATCCTGGTGTGAGTTTAGTTCAAATGTAGAAAGATTATTATATGGATGGGAGGTGGGGGTATGGGTTTTTATAAGTTTAGGATTATAAGTTAAAATTAGGTGCTAAATATATCCTAAATGACAAACCAAACTTAAAAGACACCATAGCTCACATTGAAACTGCCATTGACCACATTCCCGCATTCAAACAACAAACAATCCGGAACACCGCTATAAAATCCATCTCTAAATTAAATAAAACTTACAATGACTCTGAAGATATCAAATGTCTTAAAAACTTAAAAAACAATTGTGATTTAACTTTCCTTATGTCAGACAAAACAAATCTTATCACCATTATGAACCGTACACAATATAACGAAATGATGCATGAAACAATAGAAAAACTAAAAGCTATAAAAATCCAACCCTCGTCTCTTAATAAACTCATAAATAAAACAAAAGATCTTATAAAAACTGGCCAATGGCCCAACAATAATAAACCAACCTTTAATAACCATGCTTCTACTATACCTCGGCTCTTTGCAAAATACAAAGATCACAAAAACCCTCCCTCTCTCCGCCCAATAGTAAATAAATCCGAAGGCCCAACATACCAACTCGAAAAATACATGAAAAACATTTACATTGCTCTTCTCACTCCCTCTAACTACTCAATAAACTCAAATGAAATGTTTCTGGATAAACTTCGTAATACTAATATAAATTATACAGATAAATTAGTTAGTTTTGACGTAAAAGATCTCTACCCATCCATCAATATCCCAGAAATCGCAACAATAATTAACACTAAATTAACCACCATGTCTGGAGATAATAAAACTAGCGAAACTTTAATCAGAGCAAATAACCTCCTCCTTAATGAATCGTACTTTAACTTTAACAATAATACTTACCATCAAACTCAAGGCGTCCCTATGGGATCCCCTATTTCCGGTATCATTGCAGAATTAAAACTCCACCTTATTGAAAACTCAGCCAACCATATTATCAAAAATTGTAAACTTTGGACTCGATACGTAGACGACATCTTTGCCATTATACCCGACACTGAAAACCCAGATAACCTTCTAACCAACCTTAATAATCTAGATAATAATATTAAATTCACCATCGAAAAAGAAACCGACAATACTCTAAACTTTCTTGACATAAAAAAAACCCTAATGACACTATTGACACTACCGTTTACAGAAAACCCACTATTAACACTGAAATTATTAACAAAAATTGTAAAACCCCCCTCACTTATAAATTATCTGCTATTAAATCTTATATCAACCGCGCTATTTTAATCTGCTCTAACAAACAGTTACTAAATAAAGAACTTAACAATATCAAAAAAATCGCCACTAAAGCAAACTATTCTAAAAATCTTATAAATAAATTATACAAAAAACGCCTAAAATCTTTAAACAAAATCAGTAATGCTCAGAAAACTAAACCTAATTTCACCACCGCAATCCCATTTTGTAACGGCGCCAGCATTAAAATAAAAAATGAAGCTAAAAATAATAACCTAAACATTCCAATAAAACCAGACAAAAACATTTTTCAACACATCCGGAACGAAAAAGACCCCATTCCACAAAACTCCACCTCCAGAATTTATAAAATCAACTTTGAACATATCAATGGTAATAAAGCCTGCTACATTAGGATGACCAAACGAAAAATCGCCGATAGAGAAAAAGAACACTGTGCAGACCTTAAATTAGGAAAAACCTCTACCGCTTTCTCCACTACCCACAATAACCCCATAAACATTAACTCCATTAACATCCAAAAAATAGCACTTTACAATAACCATAATTACGCTCTAAAACGGGAGGCCCTCGAAATTATTACTAACCCCAACACTGTAATCGATAGAGAACATTCCATCATCCCTGCTGCATGGCAACACATCTTGCAAGACTCTGAAGTGAAGCGAAATAACAACCACAGCATTCCGCGAGTTTATAAACAGAAGGACGTCGACGTTTGTCTTGGCTCTGAAGATGGTCACGATTGTGACTGAAATTAATCAGCCAAAAATTATGAAAAGCTTGTATAAGGTATGAGTACAAAAAACCCTTAACGGGTTAAAAGTTTGTGACGCCGCTACTTTATGGCTATAAGAATTTGAAATATGAGTCTTAAAAATAATGATATCAAATTTTAAGTGACGCTTTGCAATTAGTTAAAATATACATAGATTTTCTTATTTGATCATTTACTTTCTACTTTTATTTATATTTATAATGCAAGCGTAATATTTTTAGCTTCAAGATCAGACAGATATATAAAATACACTCACCGATGCTTTTTCATTTATATTTCAAATTCAAAATAACAGTTTTTAAAGGAATGATATAAAAATTCCAGTGGCGCCTCGGTGTTATTTTAAAAGATTTGTTTTTAGATTCCACTAAAACTACTTTTGTTTTGTCTAATAAAGTATATTTACATATTGAAACAGTGCTTTTAATTTTCAAATATACTGTCAAATAATTATACTTTCACTGAGTTTGCATTATAAATTAAAATTATTTATTTCATTAAATTGATTTATCTTTTGCATCACGCTATCCAAAACATAGTATATCATAGTATCCAACTGAGTGAAAATTTGCGCAAAGAGGTAGTGTGACGTAAAGAAAACATTTACACAGATTTTACTTGCAGTTTTGGATAAAAGGGGTGTCATAATCGTACTCAGGAGGTTATTTTGCATAAAAATATGCAAAAATGGTGTTGGGGCCAATTTTCACGCAGAGCAGTGCCATTTGTAGATAATCTTTTTAAAAATCATTTTCAGGAAATAAAATAGAAAGGCAGGTTCTAGTCTATGAATATTCTCGGGACCAATCCAAGAAGACTATTATTAGAACCACTAACTTCATGGTAATAGGATTATATACACCACCAGGGCCGTCGCTAGGTATGCTGCTGCCCTCAGGCAAGCTCCAATTTGCCGCCCCTTTATATGCTGAAACTTTGCTTAGACGAATTTTTATAACTCGAAATTTGTCAGTTGAAGTTTTTATAATGGAAACTCCATTTTCCCTTCTTAGTCATTAAAAATAAAATGTTTAAAAAATTCACAGTCTTCTTTTAGATCTATTCTAAAATTTTAGTATTCCCCCCCCCCCCCCCTTCACTTTCGCGTGTTGTCACATTTTTAAAATCTGCAATTTTAAGTAGACTAATTAAACATTGCATAAAAAATGGTTTCAAAATAAATTGATTTAGGCACACGAAACTTTACACAGGTTTGTAAAACAAATAGAAAATACATTGACGAATCTAATGACCCACCAGTGGCCGAGTGGTTCTGCGCTCAAAGCTGGTTGATGAAAAGTGCCGGGTTCAATTCCAGGTCGAACTCACCCACCTAGCCGTTCATAGTTTTCTCCGAAACTCGCGTAAATACGGGTAGGACCCTTTAGAAAACCTCCCACTGAAGACATTTCACCCATATGCCTAGGACCCTAGCATTGTCAACCGGCCTCAAAAATCCTACATCACTGTTGAATCTATTGAAAAGCATTTTTATTAATTTAAGCACAAGAATTCGAGTAATATGTTTTAAGGAAAGTTATCAACCGGTAAGTAATTATCCATTTCTAGAGTGAAAATGAAATATTTCATCTATATTTATTGAAAACGTCATTTAACTAAAAGAAATTTTTCGTTAAATTTATTTTATGAAAAACTTTTGAAATTGATATCATGTAAAATATTAGCGGTATTGTTGTATTAAATTTCTTGTTTTTATCATTCATGTATTGGCAGATAGTAACATTACAGAATTTATAACGTTTTCCAATGATATCATTTTTTAAATTGCTCGTCTTAAGCTAAAAATTTAATTATGACATTTTTAGAGACGAATTTTATAATAGGAATGCGTATAAATTGATTTCAACAAGGGGTTGGTAGCGAGATTTTCTCTTACTCCTTTATGCTTGTTATCCTACGGGATTCTTGTTGCTGCTTATTATTAGAATGTGAATCTATGCAGTTCGTGTGACTGTGACCTATAATATGAGTATAAATTGTCAGCTCAATCGAGTAAGGCATTTAGACGCTATCGCACTTTAAACTAGTATGTTGTGGCCACCACGAGACTTTCTTCTATATTTTCCTATTCAAATTCACGCAGTAACAATATTTAAAAAAAAAAAAATCCAAGTTTTTTTTTTTTTTTCGAAAGTAAAAAAAAAACGATAACTTTGTTTTAAATTACCACATATTTATAGTTCAACCATTCGTTTTAAAGGTATTGACGAGACCCTTTCGAATGATACCCATCTTGAAAATTTACCCCACCCCAGAGGGTACTTCCCCCCCAGGGGGGGAAGTGATGCCCCCACATGCACAATTTTTTTTTCCTAATTAACTACTACTATTAGCAATAATTCATATTAATTTTACAATCACAGGTTAAGCTTAACTCTCATTATGTACATTTATACGAAATTTTGTCCGATACTACCATGTTAAAAATTTAGAAGAAATACAATCACAGCGCCTCCTGTTGTGCAATTGATCCCCAAATCTAATCAGCACCAGTTTATGTCAGGAGCCAACTAAATACCAAGTTTTGATAATTTCGTTTAAAAAAAAAAAAAAAAAAAAATTTAGATATTTTTTTTCTAAGTTTTTTTCTGTAACAAGTAAAAAAAATCGATAACTTTGTTTTAAATTATCACAGATTTATAGTTCAACCATTCGTTTTAAAGGTACTGATGAGACCTTTCGAAAGATACCCATCTTGAAAATTTTTGCCCTATATGACCATGTTAAAAATTTAGAAAAAGCAGGATGGCAACGCAACCTGTAAGACGATTTTTACCAAAAGTTGATAGGCACTAATTTATGTCAAGGTGCAACTACATACCAATTTGTATGAAATTCTGTCCAGTAGTTCCTGAGGTGCAGTTGCCACAAAATTTTGTCACACACACACAGACAGACATTTTCTAAAAATGGTCAAATCGTGTTCTACAGCTCTCAAAACGTGTAAATCCATCAAAAACCCAAAATCAAAAATTTTTACGAATCCAATACTTTCTTCTATTGAAGATAGAAGAAAGTAAAAATTGAAACCGTAAACCATAATGATAAGGAATTTTTCCTTGCGTTACTGTAAAATATCTTAAGTAGTAGATTCTCGAAAATTTTACAGTTTGTGCGTAATGACATATAACATGTGTATAAAATTTTATCTCAGACGAATAAGTCATTTGGACGCTATCGCATTAAAAAAATTTTAGGCCCATAGGTCATAGTGATAAAGAATTCTTTTATTTGTGTCCCTGTAAAAAAACTATGAGTTCTAGATTCACCAAAATAATAGAGTTTGTGCTATGATGATTTACAAAGTATTTAGGCGCTATCGTGTTCACTCACACACACGCACATCATCCTAAAAACAGTAAAAATGAACTCAGGGGACAACGTGTAGAAATGCCAAAATCTCATAAATTTTTGACATGATTACAATATTTTCCTTACATAATATGTTAGGAAAGTAAAAAGAGTTTAGTTTAAACTTAATGATTCCTTTAAAATGTTGTATCTCAAATTCAGTGTTTTATTTTTCTTTCCCACTGATGGATTCTATTCTGTTTCATACTTGTAGAATAATTTTATCTTTTTCTTAAGAATTTAATACGCTATATATACATATATATATGTATATCCCTTATTTCTTTTCAAATTTATAATATCCGGCCAGTAATAGCTTTTTGTTGCGTACCGACAGGACTAGGTTCTACCATACTCATCTGTAGTCTCCCAACTAAAGCTTTCTCAGAATGTATCTGTCTAGGCAAGCTAGGTGTTATCTGTTATCTTGAAATTTTCCAAGGTATGGAACATCAGACCTATGTAAAGATAGTTTCCTATTCCAAGCGGAAGGCTTTGTGCCTTCACATTTCTCATACCCTCCTTTTCACACATTTTGTTTTATTTATTGACGAATTTTACTAGCAGCAGTTTTCTCAACCAATTTAGATTCTTTTGTGAGGAGGGGGGGGGGGGAGGGCTTTTTTATCAGTGTATATTTTTGTATTTTTTTTTTTTCAATCTTGCATAATTTTTTACTTTTCTTTCTTCGTTGTAATGTTTCGGGTGCCGCCCTTAGACAACTGCCGCCCTCAGGCATTGCCTGAGTTGCTTAATGCCTAGCGGCGGCCCTGTACACCACAAAATAAGAATATCGTTTGTTCAGAAATAATATTCTGCAGCTTTTTACAGAATCTCTCATAGGCAAATGCATACCTTAGAGGTCAACATAATTCGCTTCTGTGCAGATAGCCTACTTTTGCACTCTTTGACAAACAATTAGCTGTGAGAAACAATGCATAATATATAGAAAAATTAACTCCGATAAAACTGAGAAAGGGCTTGCTGATTTTGGCAATCCTGAACTATTTTCTGCTAAATTTGATCGCTAATCTCGTGATGTCACTAAATTCATCACAAATGTAGATGACAACTTGTCGCAGAGTGAATGCTTTGGCAACCTGGCATCAGTGGCGGATCCAGAACTTGACTTTTGGGGGGGCTAAGATTTTTCAAAGTGTTATTCTAGACCAATAAAAAATTTACAATTGCAATATTGAATTGTGAATGCCAGGGTTTTGGGGGGGCTTCAGCCCCCTAGCCCCCCCGCTTAAATCCGCCACTGCCTGGCATTAATTTTGGTGGAAAATAGTAGCTTAATATTGCCGAAATTTGGAAGCTGGCATGATCTACTGTTTTCTTGCACAGAACTAACTTCATCAAAAGTTCTACAAATCACTAATGAGAATATAAAACGAAAAGAGCCATTACTATAATTATTGTTGACAAGAGCCTGTCTATTTCTTTACGTATTACATTATACACGGTATTACAGTTAAAAGGGAAATAGATGGCAGGCAGATTTCTTCACTTCCCCAGAAATGGGCATCAGCGGAAAATTTTGCGACTTGGCGAAAGATTTGGCAATTTGGCCCCCAATTTTGGAGAAAAGTTGTAATTTAGGGCAGCCAAAGTTTAGAAGATCTAACTTCAATAGAAACCGACTTGTAAAATTTTCCAGGTTAATTCATTAGTTTCTAGAGTAGAACTATCTCGAAAATTCTATAAATTACTAGCAAGACTGGATGAGTTCAGTTTCTGTTTGGACTGCAAGCTGAGCATACACCTCTAAGAACTTTAAGCATTTGGTCATTGTTCTGAATTAGTAAAATTCCTGTTCTGTGGTGTAGGCTGTTCATGAGTACAAAAAACTGGTTTATTCATTTGCTTCAGGAATAATCATTGATTATTGACTTTTATTCGGCTGTTTCCAGAATATTCATTAAATAAAATGCATTCATCTAGAACCTACAAGTCTTTACGAATTACTTTCTATATGCAAGAATGTCAACAAATTTTGTAACTATGAATATTCATGCTAATATTAATTTATGTTAAAATCTGTATGACGGAAAGTTATATATAATTGCAAAAAAATTTGTATTTTCGGTCATCATGATTATAATATTCGTGGATATTCCAAAAGGGAAAGGTGCACAGAAACACCAAAATGAGAGATGCACAACAGCTGTTGTAACAAACTTAGATGTGAAATTGCAATAACTTGTTTTTGAGTTATACGAGATACACAAACACACATACATACACACAGACGTCACAAAAAATTGCATAAATTCATAGATATCACAAAAGCGGGAGTTCATGTCAAGACTAAAATTGGTAAATAACAATTCCAAATATAAATTTGCAACTCTCTATGACTATTCATTTATAAGCTATGCGATACACAAAATCCATTTTGCAAATTGGTTTCATAATACACTTCCTTATGCTTTGAATAAAGAAGTAAAAAGCATATTAAAAGTACAGACATTTTATTTCATTATAATATTTATAATTATACATGTTAGAAGGTAGTGGTGGCTTTAGTTGTCATAGTACTTTGATAGGGACTTGCTGAGCCTTGTGAACGATAGCTCCTAACTCAATTATTAACTAGTTACTTTGCATTCTTTTTGCCCTTTTATTTTTAGTGCACTGGATTGTTTTATAACATTATGGCCTTATTTTGACATACTTATTTTAATAGTCACAACGGCGCCCTGAGGAAAAAAAATTTTTTTTTTTTTTTTGCTTCCTTATGAATCATAATTTCTGAAGAGCCTTCTGAAGTTTAATCAAATATACTACGTATTTTCCAACCATTTACTTTTTAAAAACCTTGGTTGAAAGTCAGAGACCACTTGTAAATTACTCTTCTTTGATTGCGAGAATATTTTACCACACTCATAAACCTTAAAAGAATATTGTTAGTCTTGGAGAACAATCTATCCATCATGCTTTTCCTTGTAAATGAATTCTGTTATCTATTAATCTTCTTTCTACTTTTTTTTTCTTTGTTCAAATTGCCCTGAGTAAAAGGATTTGACTTTTTTATTCTTTTTCTTTCTTTTTTTTAATGTGTAAATAAGGCAACAAACCAGCCTTTTTCAGCGCCCTTCTTCATCTGGCGCCCGGGGCAAGTGCCTCGCTCGCCCCCCTCTAGTTTCGGCCCTGCCCTTAAGGAGCTCTAACAATAAACTCATAGTGTACCCCTATTATAACTCATATGGTAGGTCATTTAAAATCATGAAACTACCTAAATTAACAAATTCAGTGAAATTGATTCCCTCCAAAACATTTTAGAGTTTTAAAAAAAATAGGATCCCTAAAGTCTCCAAACTAAAAAAAAAAGCCCTGTGGTCACCTATGATATTTCATCTGACTGATTACTTGAAAGCATAAAAACTTTCTAAATCAATATGTTCAGCAAAATTGCTTCAAATTTGAGATAATACAAATATATATATCAGGGTGCTGAGGCTCCCTACCTTAAAGCAATTCATGTTTTATAACAGATATTTTCCACTTTACATGATTCTGCAAAAAAAAGAATGTTTTCCATTTCAAAAAATTAAATTTATATCACATGAAGCCCACATGTGATACCTTATCTCATAAATTATTTGAATGTCCAAAACTTTTAAAATGAATGCAGAGCCTGATTAAGGCCTGCTGGAGCACAAGGCCCAGAATGATTTTGGTGCCCACACTCCCTTCCCTCCCCGAATGAATTAAAGATTTTTTTTTTTAACAAATATCTAATTTGTGCAGGAAGTTTGAATGCAATGACAACATTAAAGCATCACCTTTATAAGAAATTAGTTCTAACTTCTTTTGCAAAGAGATCTCAAGTCATTAATATTTTTTCTGAGGGAATATTTCTTTTCTATGACTGTTGAAATTTACTTGCATAGAAAGTTTTAGTCTCAATATCATAAGGCTGGAAAATGTTTTATTTTTATTTCATCTCACACTTTTTTTTTTACTTTAAATAAAAAATTTTATAAGTACTACTACAATTTGAACAGCATTGGTTAGAACTGATAATGTAATAATCACCCCAAGGGTGATTATTACATTAGTCTGAAGACATGCCGTCACAATTTTGACCCTTATTATTTATTCTTCAGCCCCCCTCCTCCTTCTCTAGACAGAAATTCTAGGTGTGCCACAAAAATTATTTTATCCCTTGAGTATATTTGCCCAATTCTTTGGGAAGTTAAGCATCCCCATACCATAATGTACAGAGAATATTTCCCTATTTTAAGAGTGCAGTTTTCATTAAGTTTGTGGCGACTTCTCTTTCGCACCTGGTTCTTTTCTTCCACTAAATTCATCTCGAGACACATTAAGACACTGATCACGCTTGGTTTACTTTTAAAGATTTTACTTCTACTTACGTTACAAACATAAAATACATAACGAACACATAAATTAACATCAAATAAAGTATTTTCCAAAAAAACATATAGAATGGAACGCTAGTCCATCTTGATTCACATACGCACACACTGTTGCCACACTTTCGTACCAAACTTTTCAGTTCTTGTTTTGGGAAAATCTCGAAATCAGAGGTGCGGCGTTCACACCTTCCCTCCAGTTTCACTTGAGGGACAATGGCCTTCACAGTGAAACTACTAACAAAAATTTGTGGATAATTTATATAACTGTTCATGAAAGTCTAATTGTCCTTTTAAATTCTTAATTATTGTTTCATCTTTAAATAAATGTTCATGAAAGTCTAATTGTCCTTTTAAATTCTTAATTATTGTCTCATCTTTGACCTAATATGCGATGTTCCATCAAGAGCAATAACATTTATATTTCACTTAAAATTTAAATATTTTCTATGGTATAAAATAAGTAACATTTAAACACATAATAGAAATAAAATATATATATAATATATATGAATAAACATTTATCCTGACATGGATTTTCTTATGCACTTGAAATAATCTTAATGAATTAATATACTTGAATATAAGAAACAAAATAAACACACACACATATATATATATATATATATGTAATAACAAATACAATATTAAACTAATTTATGACTTTATTCATGAATGCGTGATAAAGCATCTGCAATAGTATTACTGCTTCCTGGCTTATGAGCCATAGTCACTTGATAGCGAGATAGAGCCAATGCCCATCTTTGTAATCTGGCGTTCTTAGGAACTGTTTCTGTCAAATATTTTAAAGGGTTATGGTCCGTGTGTAAGATAATAGTGGCTCCATAAGTCCACATTTCGAATTTACCTAATGCCCATATTACAGCATAAGCTTCCCTTTCAATAGTGCTCCACTTTGATTGAGCAGGGGTCAGTTTTTGGCTTGCGAAGGTTATAGGTTTCAGTTTATTCTGCTCATCTCTCTGCATTAGACAGGCTCCAATTCCGGTCACTGAAGCATCAGTATCGATTTCAAAAGGTTTCGACATATCAGGTGTATACAGAGAGGTTATAGAGCACAAACAATTCTTTAACGAATTAAATGCGCTTTCGGCTTCTTCTGACCATGGAAGGTCGTTTGGCACAGTTTTTCGAGTTAAGTCCGTTAAAGGTTTTGCTATATTGGCATACCGAGGCACATAGTCTCTGTAATAGTTAAATAATCCTAGGAGTGACTTCAATGTTTTCTTAGTTTTAGGGGCTTTCAAATCTTTAATAACTGATATCTTGTCCGGATCTGGGCCGTGCTCTCCTGAGCCTACAACATGTCCTAAATATTTTACTTTCGACATCGCAAACGAGCATTTCTTTAAATTTGCCGAAAAATTCAATTTTTTCAGAGTTTCTAAAATGGATTTAATATGATTAAGATGATCTTCCCAGTTTGAAGAAAATATGATAATATCATCAAGAAAACTTTCGGCGTAGTCACTATGAGGTCGTAATACTTGATTCATTATTCTTTGGAATGTTGCTGGTGCTCCAGATAACCCAAATGGCATCATCTTCCACTGATACTGACCCTTTGGAGATACAAAACTAGTTAATTCTCGGCTTTGCTCTGCTAAGGGTATTTCCCAATATCCCTTAAGGATATCTAAAGTTGTCAAGTAACGAGCTCCACCAGCTTTAAATCTAAGATTTTCTGAATTCTGCATAGGAAAAGGTAGAATTTTGCTAACTGAGTTCAGCTCTCTGTAATCCACGCAAAGTCGGACAGTTCCATCTTTCTTGGCTACACATACCAATGGATATGCTATTTCTGCTGAAGAGGGTTCTATCAGGTCTTTTTCCAATAATTCTGCTATCTGTTTTTCTATATTAGATCTTAATGTTTCTGGAACTTTATAAAGATGAGGTTGTTTCCTCTCTACTCCAGACTTTAACTGGATAACATGTGGAGGAACTTTGGCTTTCTTTAATTCCCCATCAAATATTGTTAGATATTCTTTAATCAGATTCAACAGCTGTTTATGTTGCTTTGCTGATATCGAATTTGATTTTATACCAGCTTTTAGTGCTTCATCCGTTACTTGCCGTGATTCTACGGGCGCATGTTGTATATCTCCAAACTCTTCATCTGTTTCGTAAATAATTCCTACAGCTCTGACAGGTTGAATATATTTACGCAATTTATTTTGATGAAGATGTCGAACACTTCCATCAGGTAGTTTGACATAAAAAGAATGTGGAGACTTCTTTTCTACTATTTCTCCTGGTCCTTTCCATTTTGAACAAAGACGATTTGTTGAATCAGGGATTAACACTACAACCTCATCCCCAACAGAAAATTCGGTATCTTTTGACCGTAAATTATGATAATGTACATATTTCTGCTGCTGTTCTTGAGTTATGCTGTTCGCATACTGTGCCGCGTCTTCTAAACGTTTCTGGAGTTTCAACAGGTAGTCAGCTACAGATTCTCCAATCCCTTGAGGAAGTACGACTTCATCTTCCCAACTTGATTTGAGGATGGCTAGAGGTCCTACAGGTGGTCGCCCATGAACTAGTAGGAATGGAGCAACACCCGTTGTAGCGTTAGGCACTTCTCTGTATGCCCATACCAAGAATGGCAACTGTTTATCCCAGCCTCGACCTTGTGAATTAATTGCATGATGTAGCATGGATTTCATAGTTCCTATCCATCTTTCAACCAAACCATTCGATTGTGGATAACCTGGAGTGGAAAATTTAGGAACACATCCTAATCGTTTTAAAAACTCTTTTGTCAGCTGTGCGGCAAAATTTCTTCCGTTATCCATTGCAATTACTCGAGGAATTCCAGTTCGTACAAATATTTCTATAAATGCATCACAGGCTGCCTTTGCTGTTAAAGACTTCAGAGGTATTGCTTCCGGCCAACGACTATGCTGGTCCATAACGCACAGTACATACTGATGGCCACGTGATGACTTTGGCTCTATTGGGCCTAAAATATCGGCATTAACCACTTGAAATGGGAGTTCTGGCCTTCCAACAGCTTCGATAGGTGTTCTATCGTTTACTTTTCCTTTCCTGCGCATTTGACAATCATGACACGAAGCACATAATTGTTTAACTTCTTTTGGCATTCCTTCCCACCAGAAAGACATTGCAATTCTGTCTCTGGTCTTCTTAGCTGCCAGATGTCCACCAGTAGGAGTTTCATGAGCTAATTTCAAAATGTCCTTTCTTCTGCTTGCCGGTACGACCAATTGAATATATTTCTGTCTGCCTACTTTACCCATATGATATAATAAACCTCTTTCAATCCAATAACCATTTTTATGTTGCCTAGCTTCGAAGCACCTTTTCAATGTAGGACAGGCTAACTGCTCATCCCTAAACACTTGTGCTTGTGGAACAGGGATATTTTCATTTCTTTCATCCTTACTATCGGTTTCGGTCAATGTCTGTTTAACTACTGAGTTATTAAAGACATACACGTTTCTGGATGATGCGACTCGCTGTTGTTTAGCTTTGCCTTTCGAATAGTCTCGTGACTTTCTCCCTCCATACAGAACATACACTTTTCATTATCTTCTGTGAGTGGAGTACTAATTGCCTCATCCCCAAGATAATTGTCGTTTGAATTATTCTCAGGTACACTGAACAAGGATTGTTCACCGACTTTATTTATTGTGATTACTTCAACCTCTTCTTCTGAAGAATAGTTTCCGGGAGACCTTCCCTCCACTTTGAACAAGGACGGTTCATTGTTTTCTTCCACTGGGGTGATATTAACCTCAACCCCTGAATTTCCAGGATTTCTTCCTTTCACATGGAACAAGGATTGTTCATCGACTTCTTTCTTCAGGATATTCACTTTATTCCCTAAAGAAATGTTTTCGGGAGACCTTCCCTCCACACTGAACAAGGATTGTTCATTAGCTTCTTTTACTGAAGTGATTCCTGTATCATCTCCCAAATAAGAACACTTTTGTTCCTTCAACCATTCATATACCCTGGGAGTGATTAAAGCTTCCTCATGCAGCCCTTCTACTACTGCAGCATGCACTTGAACATATGGAATGATTTCTTCATCTGTATGAAGACTTAGCGGAACTGACACAAGTTGTGCTTCCACTGGATTACCTATAGCGGGTCTCAAAAGAATTTTCCCACTTGACTGTAAGCGTTCCTCAGGTACAACTGATTTCCGTAGTATGGTGATTTCTGCACCACTGTCCACGATGCCTTGAATTTTTTGGCTTCTGATTCCTAAATCCACTTTCAGAAGCTCGCCATCTTTCTCGTTGACTGGAAATTCCCACTCGAAACAAGCGCTATTTAGATTAACACTGACCTTATTAAGGCCCTTACTTTCTTGACTCTTTTTGTTTGTTTTCACGTTAGATGTACTTGCTGAATTCAATTTGGGGCAGGATTTTTTCATATGGCCTTCCTTTCCACACAAATAGCAGGAGAATTTCGGACGAATGTCTCTTTGTTCTTGCTGTGGCTTAGTAAAAACCCTTTTCTCATCTCTATTGTTATTTCCAAAATTCGCCCCTTTGGATGGAAGATTCCAATTTTCTTTATGAGAAATTTCTTTCGGTTTTTTATTGAAAGTCATTTTGACATTTTCATAATCATCTAATTTACTGGAAATAACATCAGATGACTTAAACAATGACCATTCATCGATGAAATGTTCTTTAATTTCTGGAGGTACTTTCCTTTTAATTTGATCTGTAATAATCAAATCATATAATTCTTCAAATGTGTTAACTTCTAATCCCCGAATCCATTCAGTAAAATAGTTTTTCAACTCGTAAGCAAAATCTCTCCATGTGATATCAGCTTTTTTAGTATGCTTAATGAAAAGTTGTCGAAATCTTTCAGGAGTAAGTTTATATCTCTTTAACAATAACTCTTTTACTTTTCCGTAATCATTCGTGATTTCTTCGTCTTCCCGAGCTATAACTTCTGCGATTTCGTATGGCAGTAGCCCAATGAGATGAGAAACCCAATCATCTCTTTTAATTTCGGCACTTTTGCCTGCCGCTCAAAAAGAACTAAATACAGACTAATTTCGCATGTTTTAGGATCAAATTTTTGTAAGATGTTATGTAATTCTACGCGCGTTTTCTCAGAAGTTTCATTTGTAATTCCTTTCTTCTCAAGTTCTATTCTTGCATTTTCCAAACGCATTTTTTCCAATTCTATTTCTTCTCTTCTTATGTGTTCCTCCATCTCTTCTTTCCTCTTACGTTCTTCAAGTACGTTCGCTAATATTTCTTTAACAAATTCTTCATCGTAATTCTTTGAAGCCAAAATAGCATCTCTTAACTCATATAACTTTAAATGCTGAGCTCCTTCCACTCCAAGCTCAGTAGCAACTTCTTGCAAATCTTTTTTATTCCCTTTACCCAAAAATGCCATCTTCGGATGGATGAAATCAAATCAAGTTCAAATTTTCCGTGAATAAAATAAATTTTCTTATATTTATAATCACAAACTCTATTGTTTTTCCCCTAAGAACACCAGATTTGACATCTTAGTTTTTATCGTAAACAACATTTTCCCCCAAATTAAATAAAATAATCATTAAGTCGGAATGCATACATAAAAGGAGAAAAAAAAAAAAATAATATGTATCAAAATAACAAATTTAAAAAAAAAATGTTTACACATTCAACTCTTTCATTAAATAAATCAGAATATACTTTATTACATAACCAGCTTTCAATAAATTAGAAATAATGTTGCTATAGCAACCTTTAATCAAACTTACTTTTAAACAGAAAAGAAAAACAATTTCCGATTCATTCTCAAAGTAAAAAAAATAAACAAAACCGGACGTTCACAAGAATAATTCACTAGTTTTTTTTTACCGAGATATTTCATTAATATTCCCATAATAATAAAGATAAATAAATATAAAACATTATCAACGTTTAACAAATAAACAGTCATTCAATAAAACAGAATAAATAAATCAAAACAGAACTTGTTTTTTTTTTTTTTTTTTTTTTTTCTATCTGCTTTAATGAAATCTTATTTATTCTAAACAACGTGATGAATAAAAAGAACACACAGAAATTAACAACAATGATCTTGAATAGCATAAAAATATATTCTTTTCAACATTCTTTTTACCATTTTCCGGCTTTTTAAATACAAATAAACAAATATATTTCTATTTTTCATTTTTCAAACACTAGAATTATTATTATTTCAACATTACGAAATATTTAATTTCCATTTACCTATTCTTTACCTTGTTGGAATACAAAATCGGAACAAAATATCTAAATGCTTAATCCTAATTATTTAACCTAAACTTATACAAAATATGACTCTTGATGGAACATTAAAAAAAAAAACATACCCTTTTTTTTTTTTTTCATCACTATCATGAAATATTCCGTACGTGCACTAGCTATTTCACATATGCTTGTCGACTGCGCCAATTGTGGCGACTTCTCTTTCGCACCTGGTTCTTTTCTTCCACTAAATTCATCTTGAGACACATTAAGACACTGATCATGCTTGGTTTACTTTTAAAGATTTTACTTCTACTTACGGCACAAACATAAAATACATAACGAACACATAAATTAACATCAAATAAAGTATTTCCCAAAAAAACATATAGAATGGAACGCTAGTCCATCTTGATTTACATACGCACACACTGTTGCCACACTTTCGTACCAAACTTTTCAGTTCTTGTTTTGGGATAATCTCGAAATCAGAGGTGCGGCGTTCACAAAGTTGGTCATAATTTTGTCATCTGACTAGTTTGTTTTGTTCTTTTTTTTCTAATTTTCCTTAAGTTGATCATATTTTTGTCATCTGATTAGTTTGTTTGTTTGATCAACTCTAAGTAGGTTAACTCATCAGAGAAAACCACAAGAACCCAATAATTAACTTAATTATTTAAAAAATGTTTTGGTCCACTAAAGTCTTGTTTTCATCGATAATGGCTTTTTTGCAGATCTTTTAGCTTTTAAACCTGCTTTGTTCAATTATTGCTGCACGATAAAAAAAAAAAAATTATATTGCTAAATGCTTTTTCTGAATCTCTTCTAATACAAATTATTTTTTAAACATCTTTTAACTTGTAGTCACAATGAGCAATGTGGCTTCTCAAAGCCAAATTTCTAGTTTAAACAGCAAAAATAATTTATAACTTGCTAAAAATAATCTCACCAATGATTTGTCAACATTTAATTATTTTGTTATCTTGTGCATTAAAATATTTTTTCTTTTCATTTTAAAAGTAATACTTTTTGTGATATAATTAACTGCCTTATCCTTGCCATTTTTGAAATAATTTTCAAAATTACAACTTTTCTAATAACTATTTTTTGTTTTAAATATTGGCTAAATCCTAAACTGTATATGGAGGACAACGTAATGAAACCTGTTCAAAAATTTGTTTTTTAAATGAACTGCAAACTGGCAGTTGCAGAATGAGAAAAGAAACATATCCAAGTATGGCTTTTTTTTTTTGTCTCTTAGTGTGCGTGTATATTTTGTTGAAGTCCCAATTAAGAATACCTTCTAAGTCCATATGATGTTATAAAGGGGCTTTTTCTTTTATTCTCCTTCTTTAAATTGTGTGTGAGTCACAATTTTGAATTAGGAAACAGTTCTTCGAACAGTTTATTGACATAACACAATTTAAATGCAAGATTTCTGCTTACTTCTTTTCTTACCTACATAGGTTTAGCTTTTGCAATAACTCAGATCAAGGAAAGCTCACCAGTAACACTTATTTTTCGTCAGAATATTGCACAAAGGGATTTGCCCATAGAACTTTATTTGTAAGATTGAGGTATTTCTTAATATCTGCATGCTTAAAGCTGAAACAATCATGATAATTCAAATAAATCGCAAGTAAAAGCCAAATTTTGGCATAAAGGAGAAAACAGTTGGAAATTTTTAATGATTAAAGAATGAGATAAAATTTTAAGAATTTTGGGAGGAATGGACTGCTTAATTATATTAATGAAAATAATTTGTCAATGTGTGAGGTTGAATTGCTCGTAAAACAGATGAAGTAGAAAAATTAAATGATTTCTTATAATATAATAAGAGAAAATAATTTAATCAATACAATTTTACCAACTGCATCATACTTTTAGACTTTTTGAGAGTAAGCTAAAATTAATAACAAATAAACCACAAGAATAGTTGAGTAAAAAAAGTGATTTTTCTTTTTTATTTATAAAATTTCAAAAACAATCCAAACATATCAGAAAACTGAAAAGTTATAAAATTCAAAAAGAATAGTGAATATTACTCATTATGATCAATAAATAGAAATTACATATGAGATCAATATTGATGTAAGTGATGGCTACAAGGCTGTATAAAGATTGGTAGTAAACATACATACAATGCTTATATAAATACTAAATCATTTTTAAAATACAATGGAGCACCATTTATACATTTTTCAAGGGACCATTCTTAAAAAGTATATATCTTTAAAAAAAAAAAAAAAAGGGTACAACCAAAATTTTTTTTTAATACTTAATAAAGGGTCATATAATGTATATAAATATTCCTCTAACATGGACCAGTTACAATTAAATTTTGTCAATATGATATAATAATGATATAAAGAAAAGATAAAATTGGGTGGATCAGGACTATTTGCATAGTGAATGATTGTGCCACAAATATAAGCTATCATTAAAAAAAAAAAAAAAATTGAAATTTGAATGTTTTTAATATTATTCAGTATTTTGTGTTAAATTTTGGTCAACCTAGCAAAATTTGAGTAAAAAATGCAATAATAAAAATAGGTACGACATTTAAAATAATAATTACGAAAAATGCATCGTTAACATGGCAACAAAAATATAAAAGTCGCCATGAGGGACCTATACTAAAGCTGTACTGCCTGAGGAAGAATGAAAAGTGGGTCGTCCAATATAAATTTTATTTTGAAATCTTTCTTTGGAGGATTTTGGGTTAACTATCATTAGTGTTTCATCCCACAATTTTAATTTGGCTTCTGATGAAATTTAAATTAGGTGGGAAGATTGGTTTAAGATTTATGAGTTTCAAAGTATAAAGGTGAATAAGAAAATAAATAAATTACAAAAAGTTTGCAAAGGTTTGCTAGTAAAAATCTAATACATTTCCATGATGTCCTTTTCATGTGCATGATTAAGATATTTTTTAAATGGAATTTAAAGTAATTTAAGAAGCTAAAATGAAAATAATAATTTCATACATCTACTCTGCCCTATTTTATACACACAATCATATAGAAAATCAGAAAAATTCTTACCTATAATTCTATTTTAAAGCTCCTGTTGATTGATTGTCATTTATTAATTAAACATATTCTTTTTTCTTTTGATCAAACATATATAAATAATAGTTAAATATTTTCAATGACTTTAAAGAAGAAATATTTCACATACTGATTTTTTTTTTTTTTTTTTTTACTATGATGCAAAACATTATTTATTGAATTTAATTTAAAAAATGCTTTCTCTTTCTATCAAACGACACAGAGTACTTCCTAATAGTTTCAATACAATTTAATGCCTCATTAAAAGATAAAGAAATTAGTTGCTTTCTGATGTCTTATAACTACTGACATCTTGAAAATTTTCTTCGATCAGTTTAACAATCGTACACAATTTGGATATAGTAATTTTGTCATCACATTTCACCTATTCTTTGAATGATATGGCAGTCTGTAAAGGTTTATAATCTTCATCTAAGATTGCTGTATCATCTTCATCAATTTAACTATGTGAATTAAAAAAATTCTACTTTTACAAAACAATTTTTAAATGTTTTAGACTTTATTTGAGCTTATGCTTTAAAGATCATGTTTAGTGCCGGTATATTTTATTTATTTATTTTGTAATCTCTTTCTCTTCTTACACTTTCAATCACTAGTTGAATTAGTTTTGTTTTGTAATGATTTTTTTTTCTTCAATCCTGTTTGTAGTTTGAAGAAAAAATAAAATAATTTTAATCATTTACAAAATACTTATCTTATCTGGATGAGTAGTACATTAGTCTATGAACAATAAAATTGTACAATTTTATCTTTTCATTGATAAGTCTATTTTCTTAAGCCATAAGCCATTCTCTACAAAAATTTCACTAGTCATCCATGCCTTTCTATTCGCCAAATATATAACTGATTGACTTGATGCAGCATGTAGTTTGAGATTTTCAAATAGTGACTGGTATCTTTTTTTTTTAATCCATCTGCATTCGTGTATAAGAGAAGTTTTTTCTGCCTTTGCATTCTTGACCTTCAAAGGTCAATATTTTTCGTAGGTAACAGATGATAAAAAAAAGCTAGTTTCATCTCAATTAAAACTTCTTTCTTAGATTGTTCAATCTGTCTTCAATAGATTCCTGGGGGTTCAACAGATTCCCTTTTCCATTATCCCTTATTTTTTTAAGATATTCAATGTCTTAGTTTAAATTTTTAAAGCCATTAATGCTGATATGAAAGTGTTTTTCACATTTGAAGAGCTTGTTTCCAGAAGGCGTTAAGTAAAAATTTTGAAAAATTGACTTTTCGATGCAAAAGATGGCAACATGTCTAACAATGTATTTTCAATACGTAAAAGTTCCAAACACAATTTAGTCATATTAAAAACAGAGGGTGAATTTTTTTTTTTTTTAAAGAATGAAGTCACAAGTAAGTTTTGTGCCAAAAGGGATTAAGTCAAGTTTAACTAATTGCAGCATGCCTTGGGGGAAAAGTTAAAAGTATGGAAAAAAATGTTGTTGTAGATTGTCCCATTGAGATGTTTTTTTTTTTTTTTGCTAATAAGGTTAAGTTGGAAAGAATATAATGAGTGTTTCAAATGAAGAAGCTGTGGCATTATCTCCACACCCGAGAAAGCGTAAACGTGATCAAAATCTATGGAAAAAAATATAAACTTCAATCGTCGTCTGGTAAGCATGGAACAGTCGCATGCAGTGATACTGACAGAGTATTTTGTAAGGCAAATATCCTCACAAACGATGTTATCGAAGAAGCATTTAAAGCCATGTACAGCAATACTGATAAACAGCAACAAGATAATTTTTTGTGTTCTCATATGAAAATTACACCTAAGAAAGCATAAAGTCCATGGAAAAATGAACCAAAACTAAGACAGATAAGTATGAAGTACTTTATTCCTAATGATGATACAGATGTTCCCGTATGTGCTATCACATTTCGGTCCATCTTCTGTGTGGGATCAAAAAGAGTTGGAAATATTGCAAATTATTTCTTCAAGAATAAAACTGGGAGACCGGAATGTAGAGGTCGAAAACACACCAAATTTTATGTTAAAAACAAGAAGAAATTGATACGTGAATACATACTAAGTTGTCATCGTGGGAGAAAAAAGACAACTCAGAAAATACTTTCCTGAGATGCTTAATGTTAGAAAAATGTTCATAGAAATGTGGAATATGTTCATAGAAAAATATAAATAGGAGTGTACTTATAACCTTTATTGTAATGTATTTGTAAAAGATTTTAATCTTGGTTCTCGGACCCCGAATAAAAGACATTTGCTCCTTCTGTATTAGGAAAAAAATACAAATGAATTCAGGAAAATGTACAGAAAATAAAGACCCTGTTAAATGAACTTTTTATGCATAAGCACCAAAGCAAAAAAATTTATTCACTTTTAGAGGAAAAAGCTTATAGGAGAAGAAGAAATTACAGTGTGTTTTGAACTGCTGCAAAATCAGGAATTACCTTGCACACTTATTTCAGAAGACTATTATTCACGTCTGCAATGGCAATACTTTTTTGGTGTAATTATACATCAGGGTAAAAACAGTGCACAAGCAAAGGAGGATATAATTTTTTTTTACACTTGGTGTGAACACGAGACACGACATGGTCCCAATGAAATTTCGAGTGCTTTATATGATATTTTGATGAAGTGTATACCTCTAGAAGTGAAAAGTTTTCAATTGTTCAGTGACTCACACGGAAGACAAAATAAAAATTATACCATGTTAGGAAAGCTTTCAGCAGTGACTGCTCAAAAGGACCTTACATTCACATACTACTACTTCCCAGTGCGTGATCATTAATTTGGCCGAGTGGAGACTAGCTTAAAGACAGTGGATACAATTTTACTCCCTAATGAATATTTTGAACATTTCTCTAAGGCTGGAAATCTTTTAGATTTGAAAATTTTTGTGCATAGTCATCTAAAAACAAAAGTTTCTTGATTTCAGAGGCAAAAGTACTGGAAATTATGAAGCAAGATCTGGTAATCAAGACAGCGTACAATGGATTGTTTTGCTGTCACAAGATCCTGAAATGGGAGGAAAAAAATTCTCCTGTGTGCCCCTTCTGAAATAAAACCAAAAACAACATGAAACAAGCAAAAAAATCAGTTGTTTTGAAATTACTTGAAGCTTTGGGAATTTTCAAATTGTATGATTTTTTTTTTTTTAAACAAACAATCATGCAATGATACACCTAACGCTAACATAAATGAAAATAATGATAGCGATGAAGAAATAAAATTTCTAAATGAAGATTTGTGGTAACTACCTACCTTCCAAAATTGTGTATCTATAATTTATGCTGTATTTACATGAAAAAAAAAAAAATACTTGCATTACTTTCAAATGGAAGTAAGTCATTTCATTTCGTTATTTGTTTGTGCCAAAAGGGTGTAAGTCATAGTTTTGTTCCAAAAGGGGTTAAATCATTTCTTTCTTTTTTTATTTCTAAATAACTATACTGTCAGGATTTTTTTAACCATACACAGGGGTAGATGTTGTCCTATATTTCCTATATTTTAAAAATAACCTTTAAAAATGTCTTATATTTTTCTACGTTCTATCTTATGTTTCTCTATTTTCTGCTATCTGATGGTGTTTGCGATTGCTTCTGCTGTTTTGTTTATGACGATTTTCGTCGATGTTGAAGGTTTACTTTCTCAAAGACTTGCCTAAAGACAATCCTAGACTGATAAAAAATGATCGATATATGTCAATTAAAAAAGATGTTACAATCTCCATTAACATCAGTGTATATGTGCATCATAATCGGTGTAGGTTCAATATTTGAAGAAATTTTGAAGTTATTTCAAGAGAAATCTACATTAATTCACATTTTATATGATGAACTTGTCAAAACTCTTATTAATACTCATGAGACTTTTATGCTGAAACTATCTTCAAACTTAAAATCTCATGCTAAAGAGTTTTATGTGAATATCACTGAATATTTACAGGAGAAGTTACCCTTAAAGAAAAAACTGTTAAAAAAATTAAAAAATTTTCCACTTTTAAGAAAAGCAGCAAAACTACTATCTATAAAATGCCTTGTCAATATTGCCCCAGATAATACCGGAAGATTGTGTAGGTAAACTCACAGATGAATTGAAGATATATTTAACTGATGATGCTATCTATGAGGAATGGAGCTTTGAAGAAACTTGGCAACCAATAGATTACTACTGAAAAATGTCCTTGCCATGATCAATGATGATCAACTTCTAAATACAAATATTTCAGTATTTTAGTGAAAGCCATCTTGACATTTTCGTATAGACAGGTGTCAGGTTGAAAGAGGGTTTTCCGCTAATAAAAGAATGTTAACATTGGAAAGAGCCTTGCTTAGAGCCTTGATACAATAACAGGTTTAAGGTTAATAAGATATGCTGTGGTGGGGTGGAAAAGCTAAGGATGTTTGCATAACAAAGGGAATGATACAATTTTACCAAGAGGCATATTCAAAATATAAAGCTCAAACGGAACTTGAAAAATTTAAAAAAAAAAAAAAAAAAAGATGAAAAGTCCAGAAAAAAAAAAAAAAAAGTTTCTGCTTCAGCACCTCCTAAAACAGATAAGATGCTGGAATTAAATCGAAAGAGCACAAGTGCTTATAGATGCTAGCAATAAAAAGCTAAAATCTGCTAAAGATAATATTAAAAAAGAGTAATCATTAACAATCTCTATATTTTGTAAATAATCATACTATTTCTAACCTGTAAATAAACATTACCTGTAAATAATGATAGTAATTAAAAATAAGTGTAAAAAGAAATTGGTGCACCTTGTACATATCTTTTCTAACTTCCTCTTTATGAACTAAATCTACCTTTAAGAAAAGTCATTGTTTTAACTCATTGCAGAGGTTAGTTTATTTTTATTTCTGTTAATACCTTTGAACAAGTGTACATGTACTAAGCACTGTACATAATGTGTAACGTTGATTTTTATGCAAAATTTTTCACATAGCGCTATTTCTAAATATCCTATATTTTCTGAATTGGTCACTTCTAACCCTGCATATAATTTAATGTTATTATCATCCATAGATTACTGGGAAAAATTATCTTTTCCTTAAATTCAATAATAAATCTTACATAACAAAATGGCATTTTTTTCAAGAATGGGAAAAATTGACTTAACCCCATTTGGAAACAAGCTCTTTATTTAATTCCAACACCATCTCTTTTGCTTTTTCCATTAACACCAGACCACTTACAGAGAATATTTGCTGCATGGCACTAACTGAAAAATTCCAATAAAATATCTTGCATATCTGAAAATTTCTTGTATTGTACTTAAAATAAATGAGCCACAAGCAGACACATTTTCTCCAATTTTCTTTTAATTATGTGCAATTATATTCGGTGTTGATATAGGAATATTAAACTTTTTGGGTATTGAATTCTGTTTAATGTATTATTTCTGCCGATTATCCCAATGATTTCAATTTTATTCTTTAAGACAAAGCCTTCTGCTTGTGAAGATGACATTATTATAAAGAGTTAAAAACTTTAAAAATAAATAAATAAAAATACTTCTCTCTTGTCAAGTGAAGTCAAATGAACACATTAAAGAAATACGAAAACCTTCCAGTATCCTATTCAAGTCTATTCTACAGAAATGACTAATAAATATGTATGTTTACACAATACCTATAAAGTGTGGGCTTTTTCCTTTTAAACCCTGTCCTTGAAAAGCAATTAAAAGAAAGAAAAGGAAGTCTAAGTAAGTGACCACTTCCTTTTCTCTCAAAGAAATCCTGGCTAGTTGTACACTTATCAATCAAACCTATCCCCATCAGCTTGTTTTGAATATTTACCTAAATCTTACAAAGCTGCTGGATTCAGATTGCACACTATTCTACAGTTCTAAGAAAAGTAATTGGAAAAGATAAAGGGAAAAAAAAAAAAAACACCACAGAAAGCATTTTTGTAAACTCTAGAATGAATTATATACTTGGGATTCTAAAAAAATTTAAAATAAGAATTTTCTCATGACATATAAACAAAAGATTTTAACATTAGAATATAATGGAATGATTTAGGATTGAAGTAAAAAATATATATAAATGACAAAAAACATAAATGTGGAATGTATAAAAGGTGCTCTGCTGTATTTGTTTTCACAATTATGTTATTAACAGCTACAATTATTTTTCTCCATTCTTTTGTAGATTTTCTTTAATGAGATTGCTTTATTAATTATAAAAAACAATTATTCTTTATAGAAAAGTCTGGTCAAAAAGTGTACAAATAAAAATTCTGGTACCTTTACACTTTTTTACAAGTTAAATTTAAAACAGAAAAAAGAAAGAGTATATGTACAAAAGATAACTGCCGAATTTTAGTTAAGAATCAATAATGTATAAATTTTATTAAGTTGAAGTATTTAACTCCTTTTAATAAAAACGTCCCAAGTTACTAACATTGTGAGTAGCTAAGTTTCAAATTTAGAAATTTTATTTTAAAAAATATATTTTTTTAGATTCTATACATACGTAGATATTTATTTTTAACTATGTAATGGATGGAAGTTGCATTCATTTTTCATTATTACCTTAAGTTTATGTACACATATACAAATTTTATTTGATATACTCATGTAAGATCAAATTATATTTGCACCTAAAAATAATTTCAATATTTTAATTATTACTTCTAGGAACTTTAAGAAAAAGAAAAATAGGTAATATCTAGTAACTTTTCAAAATACAAATATCTTCTTAAATTCAGAATCAACACCTTTTAAAAATATATAACCAACATTTTTAGATTGATACAATAAGGCACCATTTTAATATAAAATACACACATCATAGGTCTATGATTGTTATACTTTTAAAACAAAGGTAACATTTTATGGAGGTTCTCTCCCTGTTTGTGAAGAACGAAGACAATTAAAAACAGATACATTAACAAATAGGCGTATAATATAATTTCAATAAATATTATCATGAAAACTTTAGTTTAGTTTGATTTCCAAATGTATGTGTAATATTATTATTTAGTGCACTTTCTTCAGCCAAATTCATCAAATGAGTAACAGAATGTTCAGATACTACTCTGTATGCAGGTTTCAAAAACTGAAAGTAAAAAATTAATCACATTTTATTTTCAATTAAGAGTATTGAATTTTATTTCAAAAATTATTTATAAATGTTTAATTACAAAAATTTAATGCTACTAATAAAAGAAACCTGAATTACACAGGAGTATGTATGAAAATTGATCATATGAATAGATAAACTATCAGCCTACAAATAACTGGGTACTTAGACGTTTTGTCAAATATGTACAAAAATACATGATGAATTATCCTGAAACTTTTGGTATGTAAAATACATGTTATTCCTCATATATTTCATCAAGAGTTTTGTCCTAAAGACAAAAAGGGGACCAGCAACAAATTAAAGAAAAACAGAATGTTTAGAATCATCCTGCAAAAAATAACACTTGAAATGTATTCTTACTCTAGCATGTAATTATGAGGATTCTTCTAATTATCTGTATTCATTGAGGCATAAAAATTTCTTTAAAAAATTGCAAAATAAATTGCCCTTTTTTTATTATAACATGCAGAGTAATAATTCCAATGCAAAGCCATTTTTGGAAACTTAACATACTACATTAGATGCTAGTGGCACCGACAATGTGTCTCGGAAAATTCCCCCCCCCCTCCCCCAGAAATTTTGAATACTGACTCCCTATTAAACAAGTAATTTTTTCCTCAATTTCTTATTTAGTTTTTTTTACCAAAATCATGGCTTTAATGTAAGGCTGTTGTAATTGAAAATGGACAAAAATTGACTTAAAAAAAAAAAAAAAAAAAAAAAAAAAAAAGATAAATAGGAAAACAAGCAAAGGCTGAAACTCTCTTTATGGATTGGTGTGTGTGTGTGTGTGTGTGGGGGGGGGGGGGGGGTTAGCTCAGGGAAATATGATTTTCTTCCCTGTGCTTTGGGAATCCCAATCATTTATGGTTTGTGCATGAAGAGCAAAAGTTTTCAGAAACATTGATGTAGAGTAATATAGCTATTTTCATAAAAATTACTACCATATTGTTATTATTACTTTTTTTTTTAAATTAATATTTAATATGCCTGATGCAACTCTCTTCTCTAAGTTTAAGTGAATATAATTTTTATAAAGGTTTCTAAGATGTTTAATTTGACTTTTTTTAAAAATTCTTTTATTTACATTCGCATTTTATATATTTGGTTGCTTCTTTTTTCCCTTTGCATTTTTAAATAAAAATGAACTTCTTTGGTATAAATCATGAACTTATAAACAATAAAAGGTATATAAATAATATTGCTCCCCCCACTTTTTTTTTTTTTTTTTTTGGATGAACATTTTTATTTTGGGAAAATAAAACTTAATAAATCGATTTCTTAAGAAAAAATTGAATGCGGCAATATTACCTTCATTTTCCTATTACCTCAAATAAATAAAAAATTAATTAATTAAAGATAGTTTGTGAAATTTTAACATTTTAAGTAAAAATGAAAAGTAAAAACAAATATTGCTTTTAAAACTTAAAGAGAAGATATAGTGCAAACAATTCTAAGATTCTCCCCCCCCCCCCCCAAAAAAAAAAAAAAAAAAAAAAAAAAAAAAACTTAACCATAATCACAATATTGGTTCAAAATTGAAGTAGCCGTATTATTCCAGTGACCTCACTGTTATTCCTAATTTTGTTTTATAAATTTAATTTGCATAATTTTATAAACTAAATGACAAAGACTATTGTGGTGAATCACAGACTACAATACAAGGAAAAGAGAAAACAAGTACACCAAGAGTAAAAATTATTCGTAATATGCTACCAAGATGGAATTAAATATTAGTTTGAAAAAGAAGCTAGGCTAATAAAATTGTTTTATGCTTGTGTTCATATTTGTATTGCTGAGAAGTTCTGATCTCAAAAAGCTGGTAAACGTAAGGTGCTGGGTTTGATTAATGATCATGCTCGTCGGCCTAGCCGTTCAAAGTTTTCTGTGGTTTTCTCTGAAACTTGTGCAAATGCATACTAGAACCCTTTAGAACCCCCCCCCCCCCCCCCACACACACACAGAGCACTTCTCTTCAGGCTTAGGACTATAGTGCAGTTAGTTGGCCTTAACCCTAACACCAACACTCGTATTGGCAGCATAAATTTTATGTCCAAGGTTCGAGAAAAAGGTTGATTTCTTTTTAAGTATGTTACGAATATTATTTATTAATAGTGTAGTAAACAATTTTATCACTATTTTTATGTATTTTTCTATAATTACAAATATTGTTTATTCCAAGTGTATTTAAGAATTTCATCACTATAAGTAAAAATAACTATCTTAAAAATTTTCATCCTTTTTAGTGTGCATATATATTTCAAACGCTGTCGCGTTCATCATCAGTGCACTTGGTGATATTGCCTATTTTGAGCTGCTTTCCTTTCTCTTTCTTCCCAGAGATTTTCTTCACTTTGTTTTCTCCTTTTCAACATGTGTTGCCATTCTATTGGAGTTATGCTATGCTCTCGGTCATTAATGGCAGAGTTATTGGTTAGTATCTCCATGGCTTCAGATTTTAGGGAATAATGGTGTGAGTTATATGGGTATTTTTATATAATTACGAGTAATGTTTATTCCTGGTGTGCTTAAGAAATTTATCATTATATTTTATATATTTTTATATAATTATGAATATTGTTTATTCACAATGTGTTTAAGAATATTATTACTATGATTTAAGCATTTTAAATTTATCAAACAAAATGTTGAGGAAATATATACACTCTATAACAACAAAAAAAAAAAAGACGCACCAAAAAGGAGTTATCCCAATGGGACAAAAACTGGTAGATGTGATGTACATGTGGAGAAAAACAATTGATTACAGTTTCAGAAAATTTGAATAATTTAATCAAGAGAAAGGACCTCACAAGGTAAACAAGTCAGTAACGCATTGGTCCACTTCTGGCCCTTACGTACGCAGTTATAAGAGAGAGAATTATTTTGCATAATTAAACATTTGATTAATTAGAATTAAATTTGCATACATATCTTTAAATACTTATTTTATTAGATTATTTATCAGCTTTTTTTTTTTTTTTTTTTTTTTTTAAATTCATTTGTTAGGTTAATATTTCTATATTACTAATTTTTTATTGAAGTTTATTGTTGCAGTATGATTTTGATCATTCTTTCATTCTGACTAAAATAGTCACTTTCAAGGGCTATTTATATGTTCGTCATTTGTTAGTTTGATGTCTAGAAATTAATAAATGCACATTTATTTGTACTTGCTAGTTATTTTATACATGCATAAACTATTTTTGTTTTGTGAATTATACTGTGTTTATATTTTTTTATTTACAATATAGAAGAATTGTTTTTGATACTTGGTATGTTTCGATTCATATTTTAAGTTTTATTTATATTTTAGGGCCTTTGATTCTAAAATTTCAATACTGTACAATAAATTTTTATATCTCTACTTACTAATTTTTCTAGCCTGCATTCAACGTAGTGGGTGTTCATATGTATTTAAATTCTGATGCAATTTTATTGTTTAATAGCATTTTCATATTTGCTTGGAGTTTTCATGTAAATGGCTTAATACATTTAATTTGCAATTGGAATTTTGTCAACGTTTGTCTATGTGCAGTTAAAGATTGTAAAATGTTCATATCTCTTAGATATTTAATATTATGTATTTGATTTAATACATGTTATATAAAAAAAAAATAGCTCTTTTTTTTTTTTGCAATTTTTGCAAAAACTTTTATTTAGTAAAACTTCCCTGAATTGGAATTTGAATAAGAAGGAACTTGTCCAATTAGGACTCATTTCATGGTCTCAGATGAGAAATAGACAACATATTATTAACTTTTTTGTATAAAGTGAAATCTCTTTAATGTGTTGATTACCACATGTGTTTCCAGAGAAATAATCTTCAAGCCTGTATGTCACTGTGCTAAAAGTACTTTTGCTAGGTACTACCACCTATATTTTAATAATGTGAGTGGCTGGTTTTACAATAATGATCTCCTGCATCATTTGTCTCTATGGTTTTATGCCTGTTCATCAGACATAGGTAATATATTATATACTAATATATAATATAGTACATTCAATATGTATATTTTACAAAATTTAATATACAATATAGTTTGCATTAAAAAGAAATTTGCTATGCAAATTTAATTCAAATGTCATTTTCCTTTAAAAAGATTAACATGTTAATTATTAAACCTATATACTATCTACAGTTCTTTTGTAACTTATAATCTTTAAAATAAATAAAGTTTAAAATTTTTTTAAATGCTCTAACATTGCTAATTTTAGAATAAATCTTATAAAAATTATAATGAACGTACCTTATAGACATTCAAATTATTTGTATATCAATTTTAGCATCCATATTAATTTAGATTTTTAAAGCATAATTTTATGTTTCTTTAAAAACCTGAACTTTGTGGGAAAATTCTCTATTCAAACATGAAAAGTTTTAATGAAAATTAGCTTGACAATGCATCCACCATAATATGTTCAGAATATAATTTGAGCAATAAAGATACAAAATTGAGGGAAAAAAATTAAAAATTATCAAAGCTGGGATATTAAAATAATAATAATATTAAAAAAAAAATGAAATTAACTTTAATTTAAATAGTTTTGAAGAAGATATATTTAATTCTTGTTACATCTTCATGGATATGTATACAAATTTCTTTAACTTTACGATGGTAATTTATAAAAAAAAAAAGAAAAAAAAAAAAAAAAAAAAAAACTGTACAATGTCCGCTGTTCCTTTAAAAGAAGAAGAAAAAAAAAAAAAAGAACAACACTATCAGCAAACTGGCAAATAATTCGATAATTCAAATGTAATGTGTATTTGTATGATTAATAATATGAATAGAAATTAGGAAAAACACTAAAAATGTATTTAGTGCAAGTGTAATATGGATAAATTTATTTTAAAGTCTAAACCCAGCATCATAATAAGACAGTAAAGAACTCCAATTAAATATATGGATTTCATTTTTCATATGATTGGTAAGAACTAAGTTAAAACATTTAAATTCCTTAATTAACAAAACGGAGAAGGTTATCTCATGTTGCTCTCATGGGTGCTTTCTGTTTCAATGGAATAATGGATACTGCTTTTCTTAATAGTTGAGTTGACAGTGCTTTGAGCATTATCAAAATGCCCTCAAAAACAATCTACTTCCATTTAGAAAAATCATAAGAGGGGGAAAACATGAAATTGCATCAATTCACATCTTTTACTCAACAAAAGCCTACTTTATACATAATCAAGTGATTGTTATATAAACTGACTAGCGGTCAGTCCAGACCTGAATCCAATTGAAAACGTTTGGAGAGAACTTGCATGAGGTGTTTGGTCATGGTTGTCAGTTTTTGACTATTCAGGCATTAAAACAAGAGAAGCAGAGCTAATTCTCATTACAACAACATATTCTTCAAACACTAGTTCTAAGTGCTGGGTAGGATTTTCAAGATAATTTAAAGGAATGGATCCAAAATTTGAATTTAATCCAATATATTATAAAAATTCATATGTTTCTGGAATAGCCTATATTGCTTTATATTTTTTATTTTTACAAATATTCTGTAAAACTTATATGATATTTCTTTGTTGTAATACACTTATGTTTTGGTTCTATATGCTTATTACTTACTTTTGTGATTACTACTTCACATTTTTAACTGTTATTTCAAGCAATCACCTGTCCATATAATTTTGAGATGTACTGCAGATAATCTAATTTTTTAAAGCATTAAGAATATTCAAGTTTATTTAGCGCAAATGTAATGAATTGTTTTGGTTAAAGATAACTTATTTAAAATAAATTGTATAGAACATTATGTTACATCTAATTCTACTTGTACATTGCCACTTAAAAAAATAAAAAATAAACTTTTTCACATCTTTCCCAATAAGAAATGAAGTAAAAAATTACTCATTTTTAGTGAAACGTTTTTATTTTTCAAATAAGTACATCATGCATAATAGGATTTGAAATGGGACAATAAATTATATTTATTTTCTTTGGAAATAATATTGAAAAGATAGTATAAAACAAGCAGTGGTGTAGCGAGTGTAACTGGCACCCGGGACAAATATCTTTTTGGTTCTAGCACCATTTATCCCCCCCCCCCAAAAAAAAAGAAAAATACAGTAATATGATTTATAGAATGAAATTGGGGACCATTTAGCACCATCTGTAAGTGGAGCCAGGGCATGATAGATACCCTTGCCCTCCTCGCTACGCCACTAAAAAAAGAAAAATATTCATATCATTTGTATATTATGAAGTGATTAAAAGTACTACTAGCTTAATCACATTAATAAAAATTTTAGAGCATATTACTCAAATTTAAATACACATAAATTTCTTTACCTCTCTGAAGATATAGGATGCAAGAAAATCTATTTGTGATCCAACATCACGCATATCCCCACTGTACCTATTAAAAAATTAAATTTTACCACAAATGTTACACTTATATACATCTATCTATATATATTAAAACAATATATATTGAGCAGGACCAGTAATTTTTTTCTTAGGACAGGCTGCATTTATAAAGCAAGGTTTATTCATTTTATTATTTTTTAAATTGCTACTGAAAGTTTTAATACTTTTTATGGAGTTAACAAGCATTTGAAAGCAATTCTTGTAGGCAACTCTTGAGAATATTAAAGAGTTCTAAATAATACTGACAATTTTTTAGTTATATGATATTATATGTAGTAAATATAGTTATTAATAAAACATAATGCACTGAAAATAACACAAACATGTAGGAAGTAGCAGGAAAATATGAATGTGCAGAACTCTCTTCACAAATATGAAATGATATGCAGGGGATTAACTCAAAGCATGAAAAGTAGTAAATAGAGATTTTTCAGCTTCCACAAAGGCAATTTCATATAGGGTTCAAAGCATTAATAATTCTGTTATGATTACTAATTTAGACTTGTGCTATTTATAACATTTAGATAATCATCTTTTATTCAATGTTGCATAAAAGACATATTTTAGACAATTAGATCAAGAAAGGTAACAGAGGGAAGTCATGAGCTGAATAAGTAATGAAACAGCTTAAATAAGAAGTAGTTGAAAAAAATGTGAACTTATGTAAAGAAACTTGCTCATATTTCAAAACATGCCTTTTTTCCCCCCCTATTTGCTTTTAAATACCTTTATTTATTTATTTATTTTTAAGTCTTGACAGAAGTAATGCAAACCTTCGTGGCAGCTTTTTTTTTTTTTTTTTTTTTTTTTTAAAGTTATTTCTTGTAGGGAAAAAAAAAGAAAGAAAAAAAAAAAAAACATATATTTTCTATTGAATATATTTACTCCATACATTGAATAAAAGACAGCAGCTATAATTATTCAAATAATACAACTTTGTTGAAATGAAAATAATGCCTGAACCGGGAGTCGAACCCCAGATCTTTGACTTACAAGGTCAAGGCTCTATCAATTGAGCTATCCAAGCCGACAACCGGTCAGCATTACTCACTCAGACAACCTTTTAGGCAGAAATATCTGGTCTATCATATAAATAGCTCAACAGAAATAAGCCGCAGGTAATGGAAAACACCATTAAACAATGGGAAAGAAATATAATTTTTATTGAAAAGCTTGGCTCAATTGGTAGAGCCATGACCTTGTAAGTCAAAGATCCGGGGTTCGACTCCCGGTTCAGGCATTATTTTCCACTCAGTCGAAAAAATAAAATTTCAATAAATACAACTTTGGCTTGTGACAGTTTGCCAAAGTGATATCACTTTCTTTAGATATTTTTTTAATTATTTATACTTATTTTCAAGAATTTTTTTTTAAATATCAAAAGAACATTGTACTTTTAACATATATATATATATATATATATATATATATATATATATTTATATATATATATTAACTCTTAATATCATTTTGTGACCTGAAAGTGTAATTTTTCTGTAAATTCACCCTTATGAATCTATGAAAAATTATAAAGATTATACAGAATACAGAATCTTTGTTAATGATGCCACAATATTTTCTCATTTCATTAAGAGTTAAAACAAGAACAATACTACAATTATAGTAATCTACAATGAAAAATGTAAATAAACATAAACACAGGAAAAATGTGTAATTTATGAAATAAAATTTTCTAGATCATTTGAATAAATAAATGCTGGATATTATCAATATACTACATATATAAGACAAGGCAATCAATAATTATTCTATAATATGTAAAAAAAAATATTACAAACTTGTTTTTGAAACTATGGATCAGTATTTTGTTAAAATTCCAGATAATATTGAATAAAGCGCATTTTTCGTAGAATTTCACGATCATATTTTAAAAGATTTTTAATTTTTATGCATCAGCCAAATGAGAATCCCTTTTTTAAAAAAGAATTCGGTTTTATTTTGCATCATACGAAAAATCATAAAAATTACAGGTTCATCCGTAAGTCCGTAAAATTAAACAAAAATCCATAAATTTTACGGACAATCCATAAAAGTTGTCAAGTATGCTATTGTATTTAAGTAAATCTGTTTTTGATAGCTAATAAAAATTAATGTACTTTTCTTATAATGTGATTCTTAATAAAATAATAAATATTCAGATGTTTTTTAATATGTTAATACTCAATAAAACAATACAATTATTCAATACTTCACATTCATTATTATTTATCTTTTAAATTTTATTGTAAAAATTTTCAATTTTCCAATTCATGCATAGTTTCTCTTTTTTCTTTTTCTAATTTTTTTTTTTTTTTTTTTTTTTTCTTTTTTAACAACACAAACAAAAACCCAGCTTTTATTTAGTATTATAAAGACTAAAGTGCTATTTAGCCCAGGTGGAATAGATGAAGAATATTATTTTACAAATTATTAATTAAATTTACAGACCCATCATAAAAGTAAATCATCTCATATAAATATTTTCTTTACATGAAATTTAATTTGCATACTAATTTATGTTAACTATTAATAATTTTATAATAGTATTTTGAATTAAATAAGTACCATAATTACTTTATTTTTAACAATTAGGTTTATATTTTATCAAGATGACAGCAACACAATTATTTCCTTGTTTATATTTTTACTAATTTGGAGAAAATAATTATATAATATTAATATTAAGTGCATAATCTATTATTTAAAAAATATATTTATTACATTTAATTAAACTTTATCTAGATAAATAACAGTTAAAATAAATTCAAGATTTTAATAACCATATTCCACGTTAATACTTTCCAGTTACTTTTTATTTAAATTTTAACTGCAAACTGTCATTAGATTCAATTTACAGTCACATGTTCTACGAATTTTATTTTTGTTTATTGTATTTTGGGTGTTAATTTTATGAATTCATTAGCATTATGCTCATAGCTTTACAGAAAACTATAAAATTTGCTTGAGCTGTTTGTATAATGTCCAATATAAAGTTACAAACCTGCAAGCTACCTTTGATTTATGTGATTTTGCCTTATTTTGATCCTTTTCTATCTATTCATATTTTCTAATTTTCAGTAAGTCTTCATATATATATAAACCTACTTTAATATGCATTTACTCATTAAAAAAAAAATAATAATAAAAAATAAATAAATAAATAACACTCTTTTAATATTTGTCAGGTATCTGGAAACACTCTATTTAACAAATTTTTATCTAACTTTAAGCAAAATAGATACATACCTAATATATGTCCATAGACAAAGTGTCAATAAAACAACTCCCATCACAAGATTACATAAATTGGATAAAGCTGTCATTCCAATCAAATTAAATATACCAGAAAAGAAGTATAATATTAATACTAGAGTGAATAAAGTAGCAGGAGTTTTAGCAGCAGCAAATATGTTCTTGCCTTCATTATGTTTCTTGTAATTTAAATAAAGCATATCCAATTCCTAGAAATAAAATGATTGAGTAACTGTTATATATATATATATATATATATATATATATATATATTAATAAACTAAAAGAATAAAATAAAATAAAATAAAATAAAATAAAATAAAATAAAATAAAAAGAATTAAATGAAGTTTTGTCAAAGCTATAATGGAACATTTAAAAGTCTTCACATTTCAAATTCTTACTAAGTAACAGCCCCATACTTATACAACTTTAAAAGAGAAATTGTGTTTAAAAATGGAATGCACAAATAAATGAAAAAAGTTAAAATAACAAAAAAAAAAAAAAAAAGAGAAGAAAACAAGATGGCAAAATAAAAAAAATATATAAAAGATAAAATTATTTAAATTGCTTGAAGGAGGGAAACATTCCTCTTGAACTATTTATGAAAGTATTTAAAAAGTATACACATAAAATTTATTTATATTGTTTTTGAACAAAGTCACATAGTTCTAGAAGAATTATATTGCATTAAAATAGCCAATAATTTTTATATTCTGCATTCAAGTTGAATTAAAATAAAATTACAGCCCAAGATAATTAAACACAAGGGTACTAACAAAATTTCAAGAGTTCTTTAAGAAATAAACAATATAAAAATATTCTAATCAAATCTGAGTAAAAAAATTATATTCTTTTAAGAAATGTTATATTCTGAAAGGTAACCCCCTTTTTCCTGATAAGAATGCTTTTTCATTCTAATCTACTAAGAGGTAAGCGGCCTGATTCCCGACCGGTTGATTGATCCGCAGCCAAAGCGTTCAGTACTATCGACCGATCGAGAGCTACATCATTCAGTGGAATGGACTAATCTCGACCGGTCATGGAACGAAGAGCCCAGAAAAATTTCTTGATCCATTGGGTTATGTGACTGATCCAATGCGCATTAGGATGAAAATCAGACTCTGACTGACACGACACAGCACAAACCTAAACAATTTTTTGACACTGATTTTAATGACTGTTTGACTGTTTATTTGTTTAATTAAGTGATCCTGAATACCTAATGTACCTATTTATGCGCATTGTTCATGTTGTAGAAAATATGGTAAATAATTTCATAAAATGTTAAACTATATGTTTATTTATTTATTTATTTTGTAAAAAAAAATCTTCTATGCAATAATGATTTTTGATACGTAATTCCTATTATTGATAAACGTAACATTTAAATATAAAATTAAAACAATAATTTACATAATTTTACATAGGGCAAAAATACTTTTTTTAATTTGGCCACTAGCATATTTTGTTAATTTAATGTATAAAAATAAGCTGGGAAAAATTTATTACTTCACTTTTTTTTTCCCCCCCCGACAAAACTTTACATTAAAATGCAATTGTTTTTTGTTTACAAAGAGAAAAGTTTGTAAATGATTATATTTTTACCTTTAAAATAATAAGTTAACTATAAGTAAATAAATTAAAATCATTCCACATATTTTTGATTTTGGCAAAAATAAGTTTAACATGCGAATAAGTAAATTTAATAAACAAAACAGACCTGGAATAAAGTAGCTATAAAACTAAGCTGTGTTTACATTGCTAATTTATTTTAAGATTCAGTCGGCAATAAGAGAATAAGCTCTTTAGAGGGATTCATAAATCGAAGAAAAAGTAAGATTATTTCTTATACAAATCCATTATATTAACCATACAGCATATTTTATATGATTGTTGTACATTTCTGTTCATAATAAAAACTCAAAGAGAAAGAAAAGTATCTTTTCATAGCAAGAAGTGCTCATTTACAATAAATCCACTCTGCTCCTTTAAAAATAAGTGTAACATAATATTATTAACGTTTTCATGATTAAAATTGTCTATAAATGAATGTGGAAAAATCATAACCAAAACAATGTATATCAGTAATTTATTATTAAGTACAATCAATTAATAGCTTCTTATTTTATGTTAGCAGAATACAAAAGTCTACATTATTAAGAAAGAAGGAATAATTGTTAAGTTTTTTTTTTTTTTTTTTTTTTTTTTAAATTAAAAAAAGACGTAATATAGTTTAGCATTTTATCGAATTACATATTAAAAGTCCAGACAAAGTAAGCAACAGCAATATAATAAATGACCTGCTAATACAGGTCAAATTAAGTAGATGACGTTTTGTTCCAATCACGTCAGAATTGTTCCAAATCATTCAGTGTGTTCTTTCTTGCCCAGTCCAAGACCGATCTGGGATCAGTGATGTCATCGACTGGTTGAACTGATCCATATGAGGCGCTCTACTGAACACGCTCTAAGAAATGTCTCAAATTGTACCATATATCATAACAAGATATTTTTTCGAAAAATTAATGTAAAACAATTTTAAGCTACAAACATTTAAAATAAGAAAACTAAAATTACTTCTTCATTTACTCATTTTCCTCTGTCCCACCAGTGGCCGATTGGTTCTACATTCAAAGCTGGTAGACAGAAGTTTTCAGTGTTTTTCCCTGAAACTCATGTAAATATGGACTAGGATCTCTTAGAAAGAACCCTCTCACAGAGGGCACACCACCTCAGGCCAAGGATCCTTGAATAGTCAATTGGCCTTAATGGCCCTCTTCACTTAAAAAAAATTCCGATGCCGGCTAAAAACAGATAAAAAGTGTCTCACGTGGTTTTGACAGGAGGTGTTAACTAATTGAAAAGATTGACAGATTCACTGATGAATCGTTGACTTTTTGGAAGAATAAATCAAAAATCAGTTACGTACTTAGTTGCGGTTTTGCTGAAGCTTTGTTTTGTTTTAATTCCTTCTTTCATTACTTATTTATTTATTTTTTCATTTCCATTTTCAAATGACAACAAATAAATTTCTTATTTATTCTTATCTATTTATAGTGTATTTTAATAGCGTAGCCTGATCTGACCAAGTATTTTATGCTATTTTCAGCCTGTTTCAGTAGTTATACTGGCAAATTATGTAATAGTGAAATTTAATAAAAGAAAATATTCTTTATAATTAAACTTGTAGTTTGATATAATTAATTTAACCAAAAAAATAATTAAGATGCATAATGCTACTGAAATATAGAGAAGGGTCTGTGTGTGTGTTTCTCTGCGATTTGGAGCTCAGAATACTGACCGCAGAGCTACAAAACCTGGCAGAGGAGTAATTTGGACTCTGCAGGAGTGCACTTCAGCGACATATATATATATCTGTAGTGATAAGTATAAAGGATTTAAGTCCATATTCTTGTTTTTTCAGGAGATGAAAAAGAAAGTTAAACTAACTAAAAACTAATGAGAAGAATTGATTAGGAAAAAGGGATTATGTTCATTTATATCCTTTATACCGTTCGGTGATTGTCAAACTTCATTTAATAAAGGGAAAAAATTGAAATAAATATTTTATATAAACATTAATGCTAAATTTCTGACTTGAATCTTTTTTTACCAATGGATTTTCTCAAAGACTAAATGACATGGATTTAAATCCTTCATACCAATCGATAGAGAATTTTTTTCTGCGTCTGACTATGTGCATAACTCAAAATCGACATTTTTGGACTTAAATCCTTTATACTTATCAGTACAGATATTTAAATATATATTTTGATTTTATCTATTTATTTTTCTTAAATTTATTCTGTTATTTCAATTGCTTGTGTCCCATAGCAATGGCTGTTACCCTATTGAATCTTGGTTTATTAAATTAACTCAAATTGATAATATAGCAGAAAAAATGACTTGAGTTCAACTGAAATTTATTTATTTAATTCCATTAAAAATCTTTTACTTTTTTATATTATTAATCCTATGGTAATATAGTAAACCGTGCGAGGGCTATAAATTACATGGTGCCAAAACTAAAATGTTCAATGGATGCTGAGATAAAGCCATTTTTAAAATTGTAATAGCAGATCAACTTGTAAACCAATAAATATCCAAATTGAAGTGTCCAGGAAAGACATTTTTGCATGCGGTGGAAATCTGGATTCGATACAATGCGGGCAGGAGTAATAATGTCATTGGTAATGGTTACCCAAAACGAGGTTTGGGGTGATTTCAATAGATTTTTTTTTTTTTTTTTTTTTTTTTATATAAAGTGATACATACATATCTATATATATGTAAAATATTAAAACAGGAATAAACTACTACGTCAGAAACGCCAAGGAAAAATTATTGAGGTGCACCTTTTTTGCACCTCAATAATTTTTCTTTGGCGTTTCTGACGTAGTAGTTTATTCCTGTTTTAATATATCAACGCCAAGTCTCCTGCTATTATATGTAAAATATACTGGATCCATTATATTTTATATATATCTGCTATTATAGTTATATATAAAATTCATATATATTTATTTTTTATACTGCTATATCATCTAATATATCTCAGAAAATCTATAAATATATATCTACAATTGAGTCTCATTAAAAAACGAGCTCTACAGAATTTTAAAAATCCTATCTGCTAATGAATTTTTATTTCCATCACTCGATTATTGTATGTAATAGAAATATTGTATTCACCAAAAACTTAGTTTTGACATCCAGTTTTGACCTGATGACATGTACCTTGAGTCCAGAAAAGTGAGGCAATTATTTAGTGTATATTCAAAAGTGAATCTGCAGTGTTTTATTTAATATATTTTACTAAGTTTGATATGCTGACATGCTGTAGCTGTACTAGAGCTTTGAAATTAAAAATTAAAATTTTATGAATTTTACAGAAAAAATGACTCAATCTAGTGCAAAAAAAAAAAAAAAAAAAAATCAATACGCAGGACTCTAGTTTACATCAATTATAGTTATGATCAGGGCCCGATTAAGCTCTGAAGCTAGGGGAAGCTCAGCATCATTTCGGGGCCCCCTTTCATTTCGGAAAATCTTGTTTTCCTGTTACATATTGTAATATAAAAATGCTATAGACCAAAAAATAGTGTGTGTTTATTAATTTTTTTTTTCATACGTCTGGGTGATTTCTACACAGAACATTAAAATCATACAGCTTTTTAATTAAGAACATTCAGATTTTTGAGGTTAAATAATAGATTTTTCCCGAAATAGTGGGTGTTTTGTCTTGTTTTAGGTAACCTTTCTCAGAAAAAATTTAATCTCATTGTGAAAATATGAAACAAAAAATTCAAGACCATGTTTTTAATCCTTATGGGGCACCCTCTTAAATTTTAGAGGGGAAGCTTGTGCTTCCTGAGCCTTTTGGATAATCAGGCCCTGGTTATGATTATGTCAAACAATTTTTCTTCTTATTATGGTTAATTTTTTTTTGACATTTTTGGACTTAAATCCTTTATACTTATCAGTACAGATATTTAAATATATATTTCGATTTTATCTATTTATTTTTCTTAAATTTATTCTGTTATTTCAATCGCTTGCGTCCCATAGCAATGGCTGTTACCCTATTGAATCTTGGTTTATTAAATTAACTCAAATTGATAATATAGCAGAAAAAATTACTTGAGTTCAACTGAAATTTATTTATTTAATTCCATTAAAAATCTTTTACTTTTTTATATTATTAATACTATGGTAATATAGTAAACCGTGCGAGGGCTATAAATTACATGGTGCCAAAACTAAAATGTTCAATGGATGCTGAGATAAAGCCATTTTTAAAATTGTAATAGCAGATCAACTTGTAAACCAATAAATATCCAAATTGAAGTGTCCAGGAAAGACATTTCTGCATGCGGTGGAAATCTGGATTCGATACAATGCGGGCAGGAGTGTTTCGTATATTGTTGTATAATCTTAAAATACTTTAAATAAAGAGAATCTTAAACTCTTATACCAACATGGAATTCTATTCTTGTTTATTTCCAGCTATTACAAAACTGTTGCCACAAATCACAACCTAATACTTTACGTAACATCCTTCCCCTTTTACTTATTAAGAAATTTAGATTAATAATTTTCCATACATTAGTTATACAAATTTTCACATTATACATTTATCCCTTTCCTTTTTTAACATCTCTGAAATAAAATACAACCCAATATTAGAATAAAAAAATAGTCAACAGTTCTAGTCTCTATATCTTGAAGGCACTTTTACAACTCGTCCTGACTTAGTGGTATATTGAGGTCTTTCTTGCATCACACCAGTGTTCACTTCTTGTGGTACAGAAGGATTTTTCTGATTCACTTCGGCATCTGGATTTGGTGTTGGTACAACTTCATTGGTTGACCTTCGAATTGTCTTAGTTGGAGTCGAGACATCCGGTACATGTGTTGTAATCTTCTTTTGGTGAGGCATTCCTCGAAGAAACATTCTATTTCTCACATAGGTTTGTCCATTATCTGTAGTGACTTCAAATCTTCTTGGTGTTAAAGTCTTTGTAACTACAGCTTTCTTCCAGGTTTCATTTCTTTTGTGAGGCTGCATGTATACTACATCTCCTTGTTTATATTCAGGCAGAGCATTTTTCTTATTATCACATTCAGACTTCTTCTGTCTTACATCTTCTTTACGTTGAGTGATTTCAGGATACGAGTTGAAAGACGGCTTGAATAAAGAACTTGAAGTTGGCACTAGAGTTCTTGTCCGCTTACCAAGAAGTAGTTGCGCTGGACTTTTCCCAACATTTTCAATTGGAGTATTTCTATAATTTAAAAGACCTAAGTAGGGATCTTCTTTTGCAAAAAGGCTCTTTTTCATAATCTTCTTCACAATTTTCACAGCCGACTCAACTTGACCATTTGATTTACTGTTGTAAGGACTGGTTTGCTTGTGTTTAATATCCCAAGCTTCACAAAATTTGTTGAATTCATCAGATCTTAGTTGAGTATCACCTCCAGTTACAACTGTTTCTGGTATACCATACCTTGCAAAATGATGTTTGACTTTTCCTATCACAGTTGTAGATTTTGTGTCTGTCAGGTAATCTACTTCTATGAATTGACTAAAATAGTCCACAGTAACTAAGTAATTTCTACCTTCTAAAACAAATAAATCAATTCCAACCTTCTGCCAAGGTCTTTCAGCTACTTCATGCCACTTTATAGCATCTTGAGGTCTATGATCACTGTATGACAAGCATGTATGGCATCCACTAATGAATTGTCTAATTTCTGTTGACATACCAGGCCAAAATATGAGTTCCCTTGCTCTTCTTAAACATGAATTGATACCTAGATGTCCAAGGTGAATTTTATCTTTCATTTCTTTTCTCATTGTTTTTGGAATTACAATTCTTTCTCCTCTTACTACAACACCATCTTGAATTCCCAATTCATCTCGATAATCAAAATAACTTCTTATTATCGGAGAAACATCAACTCTATCTTTTGGCCATCCTTTTGTGATCATCTGTTTTAAAGCAAGTATCTCCTCATCTTTAATTGATGCATCTTGAATTTTCTCTAAACAGGTACCTTTAATTGGTAAAGTATGGATACTGCAAACTATATCAATCTCCTTATCGTCATGTTCTGTTGTTTCTAATGGTGCTCTGGAGAGAGTATCTGAAACAGGAATTTTTGTTCCAGGCTTGTAGATTAAATCAAAATTATACCTTTGAGCTCTAAGTAACATATTTTGCAAACGTTTAGGTGCTTTATATAAAGGTTTTTTTCTTATAGCTTCTAGAGGTTTGTGGTCATTGTACACTGTTACTTTTCTTCCATATACATAATGGTGAAATTTCTCTAAGCTCCATATGACAGCTAACATCTCCTTTTCAATCTGAGCATAGTTACGCTCTGCAGCATTTAGTGTTCTACTTGCATAGGCCATTGCGCTAGAACCTTGCATTAAGACTGCACCAAGACCGAATTTGCTTGAATCACACTCTATTTCAACAGGTTTTGTAGAATCAAAGATTTTCAAAGTCGGTGCTTTTGTAAGTAGATTCTTCAATTTCTTCAGAGCTGCATCTTGTCTCGCTGTCCAATTCCATGGAACGTCATTCTTTAAAAGAGTATACAATGGCTCACTAATTGTAGCATAGTCTTTCACAAATTTCATTTGATAATTACACATTCCCAAGAACCTTTTTAATTCTTCTTTGTTGCTTGGCTCTTTTAAATCTACAATTGCTTGAATTTTCTTAAAGTCTGGTTTCACACCATCTTTGGATATTTTATGACCCATAAAAGTGATTTCCTGACATTGTAGTTCCATTTTTTCTTTATTGAGCTTCACTTTTAGATCTTTGCACTTCTGTAAAAATATTTTTACATTTTCATCATGTTCTTTTATGTCCTTTCCAAAAATTACTACATCATCAGCAATATTGATGAGTCCAGGAAGAGCTTCAAATGATTGCTTCATCTTCAATTGAAATATTTCAGAAGCCACATTTAGGCCAAAGGGTAGACGTAGGAAGCAATACCGACCAAAATTAGTTTGAAACGTTGTGAGTAAACTCGATTCTTTGTCAAGTGAAATATGCCAATACCCATTCTGTAAATCAAATTTGCTAAATACTGTAGCACCATTTAATTCATGTAGTACTTCTTCTAAATTAGGCATAATATATCTTGGTCTTTTAAGAGCTTTATTCAGTTCAAGAGGATTCAAACACAGTCTTAACTTGCCATTTGGTTTTTCTACACACACTATGTTACTGGTCCACAGAGTTGGTTCAGTTACTTTTCGGATGACCCCTTTATTTTCAAGTCGATCCAGTTCTTCTTTTAGCTTATCTCTCAAAGCAATAGGCACTCTGTGTACTGGCATAGTAGATGGAGGTATATCATGGTCAGTCTGAAGATGAACGACACCAGGCAATTCTCCAATGCCTTCAGCAAAAACACCACTATAATCAGTTAAGTCGACAATATTCACAGATTGGAATTCTTTCTCTTGAATTGTAATCAACTTCATAGCTTGAACAGCTTTCAAACCAAGCAGTGGTTGAATATGTTCTTTGTCAACGATAATAAATTCAATATTGTATTTTTTATTGTTTTTGGGGTTGATTACATGTTCCCGATGTAGTCCTATTGGTTCAAAAGTGCTGCCGTTCCACATCTTCAAAACTTTCTTGCATGGCTCTATACCAGTTGCATACTGTTTTGGTAAGATATTAACCGTTGCTCCAGTATCAAGTTGAAAAGTTACCTCTTTTCCATTAATTATCATCACACCCTTTATATCCTTGCCTGGATCTCCTATTTTGTTCACCCATTCTTCTTCATCTGAATTCAGCTGATGTATACTATCTTCTTTCTTTATTTTGAATGATGAACACTTGATTGCAAAGTGATTTCTTTTTTTGCATTTAGAACATGTTTTTCCCCATGCTGGACAGAGTTCTTTGGTAAATTTGTGCTTTTTTCCACAATATTTACATGATTTTTCTTTCTTGCCATCTTCTTTCTTCGTTTCAAAAGATTTCTTGTTATGATGAATTTTAATTTTGTTCACAATCTCTGGACGAAATTCTTTTCTTTTAATTTGTGCATATTCTGCAGCTCTACATGTGTCAATGCATTTTTCTAATGTTAACTTTCTCTCTCTCAGGAGCAGTTCTTGCAATTGGTTATCTTTCAAACCCAAAATAATTCTATCTCGAAGTAACGAGTCAATGCAATCCGTACAGTAGCTGCATGTTTTAATTAGCACTGTTATGGCAGATAAAAATTCATCAAACGTTTCGTTTTCTTGTTGCTTTCTATTATTGAACATAAAGCGTTCATACGTTTCATTAATTTCACCTACTACATATTGCTCGAACGTATCGATTATATCCGTAGTTGTTCTTGCATCTTCTGCTGTAGAAAACGAAAATCCGTTATACCTTTGCAACGCAGCGTCACGAAGAGTATGCAATAGTAAAGCAACTTGATATTTTACATCTTGTTTCTCTAAGTTGGTTAGAATAGCATAGTTTGCCCACTTTTGTTTGAACAATTTCCAGTTCGTACACAGATTATTATCGAACACCAAAGGTTCTGGCGGTTTGACTGCGATAGGCTTAGCATCGGTACTCATCGTATCAGGAGTATTTTTCTTCTCTGAAAAAAAAAATCACAGTTCACAGCTTCACAGTACTACTTTATAAATTTCCGTCTGCCACCATGTTTCGTATATTGTTGTATAATCTTAAAATACTTTAAATAAAGGATAAAGAGAATCTTAAACTCTTACACCAACATGGAATTCTATTCTTGTTTATTTCCAGCTATTACAAAACTGTTGCCACAAATCACAACCTAATACTTTACGTAACAAGGAGTAATAATGTCATTGGTAGTGGTTACCCAAAACGAGGTTCGGGGTGATTTCAATGGAATATTTTTTTTTTTTTTTTTTTTTTATAAAGTGATACATACATATCTATATATATGTAAAATATTAAAACAGGAATAAACTACTACGTCAGAAACGCCAAGGAAAAATTATTGAGGTGCACCTTTTTTGCACCTCAATAATTTTTCTTTGGCGTTTCTGACGTAGTAGTTTATTCCTGTTTTAATATATCAACGCCAAGTCTCCTGCTATTATATGTAAAATATACTGGATCCATTATATTTTATATATATCTGCTATTATAGTTATATATAAAATTCATATATATTTATTTTTTATACTGCTATATCATCTAATATATCTCAGAAAATCTATAAATATATATCTACAATTGAGTCTCATTAAAAAACGAGCTCTACAGAATTTTAAAAATCCTATCTGCTAATGAATTTTTATTTCCATCACTCGATTATTGTATGTAATAGAAATATTGTATTCACCAAAAACTTAGTTTTGACATCCAGTTTTGACCTGATGACATGTACCTTGAGTCCAGAAAAGTGAGGCAATTGGTTAGTGTATATTCAAAAGTGAATCTGCAGTGTTTTATTTAATATATTTTACTAAGTTTGATATGCTGACATGCTGTAGCTGTACTAGAGCTTTGAAATTAAAAATTTAAATTTTATGAATTTTACAGAAAAAATGACTCAATCTAGTGCAAAAAAAAAAAAAAAAAATCAATACGCAGGACTCTAGTTTACATCAATTATAGTTATGATCAGGGCCCGATTAAGCTCTGAAGCTAGGGGAAGCTCAGCATCATTTCGGGGCCCCCTTTCATTTCGGAAAATCTTGTTTTCCTGTTACATATTGTAATATAAAAATGCTATAGACCAAAAAATAGTGTGTGTTTATTAATTTTTTTTTTTTCATACGTCTGGGTGATTTCTACACAGAACATTAAAATCATACATTTTTCCCGAAATAGTGGGTGTTTTGTCTTGTTTTAGGTAACCTTTCTCAGAAAAAATTTAATCTCATTGTGAAAATATGAAACAAAAAATTCAAGACCATGTTTTTAATCCTTATGGGGCACCCTCTTAAATTTTAGAGGGGAAGCTTGTGCTTCCTGAGCCTTTTGGATAATCAGGCCCTGGTTATGATTATGTCAAACAATTTTTCTTCTTATTATGGTTAATTTTTTTAAAGTTGACCCATCTCGTTGAAAACAAAACCCAATAAATCAGCGAATCCTATCCGATGCAGGACTTCACTGTTATTTTCCCATGAACGGGGAGGCTAAGCCTTAGATTATATTGTATATAATGGCACAAAACTTGGTATATGAGAGGCCTATTATGAAACTCTATGTTGATTTAATTTAGTTGCATATTGATCAACAGGTGGCACTGCTATGCTGCAAGTTATTTCGTGAATAGGAAGACTAAATCTCAACTGCTGTAGCTGCTAAATGCATTGAACTCGATATTTGATATTACAAATCATTATGAAAATGAAAGCTAGCTTAATTTGAGTGTACATCATCCGATAGGTAACATCATCCGCTGCTATTTCTCACCTTCTGTGATTTTCCATATGATTAAAATCACACCAAATTACATATATAGTTGAAATTTTCCTTGTGAGAAGCTATTATAAAACATTTGGATGCACGTTAGACAGTAAATGACGCTTTTATATAGATGATATAGAAGAAAGTTTTGTTATGGTTTTTTTTTACTTCCATTACCCGACTACCGTAATTAATAAAAGTATTGTATTTGGTCCAAAAATTCAATATCGAGTTTTGACCTGATTTACATGTTTTAAGGTCTCCTGACTCCAAAAAAGTAATTTTTGGCAATTGGTCAGTTTGTACGTGTGTATGTATATATGTTTGTGGGGAATCTTCTGACTATCATATCTCCGAAACTAATAAAGATAGAACTACGAAGCTTCAGAATTGAGACTGGTCTGGTGTACAGATGCATTTTCTAAATTTTGGTGAAAATTGGAAAAACGGAAGTGGGACATCGGAAACTGGAAATGGTACCGTAAGTCTGTATCTCAAAAATGACTCTAAACATTTTTTTCAAAGTTTCTATACAAACACTCTATTCGAAATCCATTCGAATTATATAGTTGGTTAGTGCAAGAAAATTGATAAACGTCCTGTATAAATAGCTCAATTTCAGGTCTTTCAACTAGGAACTGTCAGGAACACAAGTGTGTTTCTCTAAAAACGGCTGTAGGGATGTTTTTCAAACTCGCCATATTAATTCTCTTTTAAATATCCTTTTGTATGTAATTATTGTTTTTAGGTCATTAATTGAGTATGCCAAGTTTTGGCAAAAATTGGTATCTCAAAAACGGCTCTAATGATTTTCTTGAAAATTGTTACATAAATCCATTTTAGATATTCTTTCTTATGTAAAATGCGGTTATTAAAGGTAAATTAGTAGTCATCCCAATTAGGTAGATTAGTTTTAGATATCGGAAATTAATGTTTCGAAAGACGGCTAAACCGATTTTTTTCTTCTTACTATTTTTAAATTTGCTATGTGAATCTATTTTATATATCTTTACATGTGTATAAGCTTTATCATACCAGAAAATCTTTAGGTGTCTAATTTGTTAGGTCAATTTTATGTCATCTGATTATATTATCTCCAAAAAATGCATATAATACATGCAATAGTAAGTAATGGAAGTCGTGTAGTTGTTTCCACCAGATTTTTTTTTTCTATCTAGAACTTATTTCTGAAAATTGCATATGCATATCTTATAATAAGCGAAAACCTCTAATATTTTAAAATATTATATATAACTTTAAAATAAGTTTGTATTATATACAAATACATCGGTGTGATTTCTCTTTATTGTAATTCTAAAAGAATGGTTATAAACTATAATCAGTGTCCATGTATCATTCTGTAAAGGTCAGCTGCGCCTTTATGTCATTAGGCGCGAAAATCAGCCTGTGAAATCTTTGAGTGTAAACTGTAACTAATAATGTGATTTCTTCGCTTGGAAATAATTTTATAAACATTTGCCCCCATTTCCTGCAAGCTTTATATCAGAAATTACTCACATTTGATCTCCTTTTCCTTTCTTTTTCTCTCTCCCTCCCCCCCCCCCTCCATCCATTTCGAGAAAAAATGCGAAAAGTATAACCACAAACCGAAGTTATTGATATAGTGCACCTTGTTCTGTATTTATAAGAAAAAAAAGTATTGGTTTCTTAAAAATTTTCGAAGCCTTTATGATTGGTAGAAATATCCTCCTATTTACTTTTTTCTTTGTACAAGATGAAATAAAATATTGGTTTCATGAAACATTTCACCTTCTAGCTTTCAGTATATTTACACATTTTCTGGTATCCTGAACATATTTTGACCATTTAAAAAAATTATCTATCCTTAAATCTGTGACCAAAAAAAAAAAAAAAAAAAAAAAAAAAAATGGTGTGAAGCAACCACACGACTTCCATTAACCACTATTTCACGTATTATATACAATTTTTTAAAGATGTGATCAGAAGACATAAAATTGACCTAACGAAGTAGGCGCCTGACAAACTGATATATAGACATGTAAAACAGAGTTTACGTAGTGAGTTAAGAAAAAAAAAAAAAAAGACTTAATTTTCCTGTAATAACCACATATTATACGAGGAAGAATATCTAAAATAGATTTATGCAACAATTTTCAAGAAAATCGTTAGAGCCGTTTTTGAGATACCAACTTTTACCAAAACTTGGCATACTCAATTATTGATCGGAAAACAATAATTACATACAAAAGGACATTTACAAGGGAGTTAATATAGCGAGTTTGCAAAAAATCCGCACAGCCGTTAAAAAAAAAAAAAAAAAAAACACTTGCGAGACCTGAAATTTAGCTATTTATAAAGGGAGACTATCAATTTTCCTGAACTAACCAACTATATCATTCGAAAGGACATCTAATAGTGTGTTTATGTAGCAAATTTGAAGAAAATCATTAGAGTCATTTTTGAGATACGGACACTTTCATTTTCCGATGTTCCACTTCCATTTTTCCCAATTTTCACCAAACTTTGTAAAATTCATCTGTACACCAGTTCTGTCTTAAATCTGAAGCTTCGTAGCTCTATCTTTATTAGTTTTGGAGGGGTTGGCAGTCCCCCTCAGGAACGTACCTGTTTATGTAGCAAGTCAATCGAATCAATATATACGTATATATTATGAGAAATAAAAAAAAAAATGACCTGTTCAATAATGTGTGATGCAAATAGGATATTGAGGCTCCTGATTTGCAGATCCTTTAGTTCATTGTTGAAACGTAAGTGGAAGCTTCCCTGTCGAGACTCAAAAAGATTTTGGGTTCCATCTGTGTGTATATTTTGTTTGCCTGTGTGTCTGTCGCAGCGACCGCAAAAATCACTCTATTGATTTGCAATTTTGTACACAGGTTTTCGAAGCCACATGGAATTAGCTGTATAGTTTTTGGCATGTACTGTATTTGTGATTCGTGTACAGGGACACACTAAAGTTTTCCTTATCACTATGGCCTATGGACAGAATGTGTATGCACTGCAATAACGGCTGCAAAAATCCTCCAAATAACTTGCAAATTGGTATACACGTTCAAGCTCTGTATAGAAATAGCTGTATAATTTTTATGTGTATATTTTTTATGGTCTATGTACAGGGACACCCCAAAGTTTTTCTTATTACAGTCTACGGGGTGAATTTCGTTTAAACAAATTTTAACATTGGTACTCTGCATTCAACAAAGCAAAATTAGGGTATTACTGGGATACTTAAACTGATGTTTTCTGCAGAAAATAAGTGTGCTCTTAGGCTTCTTAATTAATACACAAGACTTTACTTATGTGCTCCGACACTATCACGTAAGCATCCAAATTGTGTCAAATTTCAAACAATTATTCATGGAAAACGTAGAATAAGTTGAATAGTTTTTATTGACGTATACAATGTTTATGGATTGTTTATAGAGACACAAAAGAATTTCATGACATTATTGCATACAGTAAAAAAAAAAAAAAAAAAAAAAAAAAAAAAAGGAAAAAAAAAAAAGCACATTTTAAAATGTTTATACTGCATTCAACACAGTGGAATTAACATACATTATAAAGTTATAAAAAAACATGTTTACTCTAATAAAAGGGATATGTATAGACTAAATGATTTATTTGCGGGATCACACAAATGAATTCAAATGACATCCTGTAATCATCCAAATGATTCAAATTACATTAAAATATTCAGGAGTTATAATTAATTAAATAGGTGTATTCTAATTTTTTTAGTGTATATAATTACTGTGGCTGCTTTTCCGAGTTACATAAAAGAATTTCGTTCTATTACGGTTTATAGTCCATATTTCAACACTGGTATTGTATTTTAACATGGTTAACGAAATATAATGAAATTTTATTAGAATTTTAAAAGTGTATTTTTCTGTGGGAAAATGTGGGCATAGAATTGGTATTTAATTTACAGGGTTGCACAAAATAATTCTAGTATGTTATGTAATCAATTTGCATGAAATTAGGTAGAAATACTTATGAATTACAGGGAATTAGTACAAGACAGTCAGTTATTAGGAATACATACATACACAGATAGTTATAGAAAAAGAGAAGCAAAGGGGGTTGAGGGGGCTACCACCCCCCTCAGAAACATTTCTGTTTATATAAAAAGTCAATAGAATCTATACATATATATATATATATATATATATATATATATATATATATATATATATATATATGGCTCCTGTTCTGGTCGTGGCAGGCTGGGTGAGTGTTGCCCGCGTGAAACTAGTTTAACCCCACAGGCAAGTCACAAGTCCTGCCGCCTGCCTCCTTCCTTCCTATCTTGAGTTTCTTAGGTTGTTTTTTCATGAATTTTGATGTCATTGGTTTTTCAGTGATCTTGTATCTGTTGCTTGGCTTCTACTATGCTTAATAGAACATCTTTATTATATATATTATATAATAAGGAATAAATAAAAATAATCTGTGGGGAAGTGTGGGCATAGAATTGGTATTTAATTTACAGGGTTGCACAAAATAATTCCAGTATGTTATGTAATCAATTTGCATGAAAATGACATGCTAAAATTAAGTGGCATAAAAGATGATTTTAAAATAAAACATTTGCAGTAAAAGTTTGATTAACCACATGATAGGTAAATGCCACTTCCCGATGTTAAAAATAAATAAAGACATAAAATAAAGAAAATCTAATCCATATTTTTTTTTTTTTTTTTTTTTTTTTTGGGGGGGGGGGGGAGGGGGGGATAAACTTTTAAAGTTGCTCCTTTAATAATTAGCTAAACATTTACAGAATCTGCTTTCCAAACATAATGAAATTAATTGGCACAAGTCAAATGCTGAACATTAGCTGAAAGTTCAAATAAGGTCATCTCTAACACGACAGAAGCATCTTTCGGTATTGAACGTCGGAAAATTATTCAATCAAGAACATTGAAGATAGTTGGGGAGGGAAAGAAGATCCCTCGACTATCAACGCGAAAAAGTTCTTTATGGCGGTCTGGTTAAGTTTGACAGCTGTGATAATTAATTCTAAATAGCAGATTACATTTGATAATTTCTGTGGTTTCAAATATGCACTTTTGAAGATAAACACAGAGAGGAAAAAAGAAAGCTTGATCGTCTGCCTGCTGTTTTAAAAAGAAGAAAGAAAAAAATGATCAATTATGTATCATTTGATGTGTAGGGGAAAAAGAAAAATATTCAAGATTTTCTAGATACTTGAGAGTTATAATAAAAAAGCATCAGCACAGAACTGGTGTTTAAAAGTAATAAGAGTAAACACCATACAATGTAAGAACTCGCAACAATTGTTTTGGAAAGAAATCACGATCTTTAGGCCCTGATTACCCAATAGGCATGAGAAGCATGTGCTTCCCCTGGAAAATTTTGAAAAGGCGCCAAATTAAGCAAGAAAATGGGCCCCGAATTGTAAGCTTGTGGTCTAAAAGCATTGTCTGATTATAAAACATCACAGTCCTACCTGACTGCACAACTACCATTTCTAGATTATATAGGATATATGCTAATAAAGCTTTTACACATTCATTTATAATAGAATAATTTCATATATTGTGGTAATATAGGCTTTCACCAGTTTATATCTTGGTACAAAAATCAAGTGAATTTGCTTATGTTTTAAGCGAATTTACTTGTCCTCAATTCCAGGTAACTACAAAATTTAATGAAAAATTTATAAATTTTTCAAGATGTTTGTATGAGTCTTTAGACCAAGAAGTCAGTGGTCAGTCTCTATCTAAGCACTGAATATTCATTAAATGAAGTGGATTCATCGACTAGAACCTGCTTCTGTCTTAAAGAATTAATTTCTGCATGCTAAAATGTCGACAACTTTCATAAAAAAAAAAAAATATATATATATATATATATATATATATATATATGGGCTCTATCTAGGAGCTGAATATTTATTAATTACAGTGCATTCCTTGACTAAAACCTGCTTATGCCTTAAGAATTACTTTCTGTACATAAAAAATATCGACAACTTTCATAACAATATCATTACGGGCTGAATATTCATTAAATAAAGCACATTTGTCGTCTAAAACCTGCTTATATCTTTAAGTATAACTTTCTACACAGGGAGGAGGGCCAGTAAGACTGGAAGGCAATTCTGAAATTCAAACTGTGTACATTGATATATAGAGCATGCAAAAAATAAAATAGATAAATATTATGAGCATTTGTATAATTGTACAAACCTTTAAAAGCTTTTCACAATATTGCCGTGAAAATTCTTCACCACCCATTTTTCTTGTATAATTGAAAAGTATTTCACATTCATTTTTCAAATGTTGATGATGTAATTCTAGCTGACTTGGTCTTATGTATGGTTGATCACCACCACATATCTATAAATAAACAAAGAATGATCAAAATAAGGTGTAGAACAAATGTAAAATGATGCTTTAACAGTAATTTTTTTTCTATACAATCTAAAAAATAAAAAGAGAAATATATATATATATATATATATATATGTACATAATCTAGTAATATTAAAAATGCCCACAAAATCTGAAGTACAGTGTTCGCCAAATTACTGTGGATTTTTTTAAGTTTCACATTTTTTCTATTTTCTAAAAAAATACTGAGCGAAATGACTTTGAATTTTAGACATGCAAAGAACATTCACAAACTCATATTTTTCACTATTGATTTAGTCACAAGTGTAAATAGGGGACAAACAACAAATTGAAGACAAGCACAGATACTTTGGATCACCCTGTGTCACAAAAAGCTACAAATTACTTGTAACTTTAACGCATTGTTGTACTTAGGTATAATCAGGGCTGCCAACCTCTGGGAGTGCTAAGGTGTAGTTAACAAAAAAAGAAAAAGTGTAGTTTTAAGGTACGAAGTGTAGTCACTAAAAAATAAGAAAATGCTTAAAATAAATAAGCATTAAATCTTTTGTTTACATTAAGACTTACTTTTCTGAAATTTATTGATTTTTAACAATCAAACATACAAAATATCACAGCATTCTTTTAAAGATAACATTGCACACAATTTTTTTTTTCTTGCATTCATCGAAATACCTAAAAACAATTAGATACAGTTTAACAGCATTTTGATCAGTGCTTTCATCAGTTGCCATCGAAAACGGCAAATGTTTCAAATTGCCAACGATATCGGAGCAGGTTATTTTTGCCATGCATTTTAATAGGGTCGTCGTCTTTGTTCTACCGCTAGGACACTGTCTGGCGATTTTTTAATCCGGGAACATAGCTCTAAATAAATTTCCAGTATGATCTGCTGTAGAAATTGGAACATTATGTTCAATTAGAAATGATGTAAAGAGCATTTCTGCTTTCGTAAGTCTTTGATGCTGCATCACTTCTCACATAAAAACTGGATGGCAAAGGCTTTATCGTTACTTTTATTTTACTTAAACGCTTGTGTCAGCTTGTTGCAATATGATGCAAACAATCATAAAGACCACCATGATTTACGCGAAAATTGCTATTATATATTGTACAATATGCCTCATGGGGTGATGAATCTACAGATCGCAAACACGGCCATTTAGCAGAATACTCCGATAGAAATTTTTGATCAGGAACTTTTTTTTCTTCTTTGGATTATCTTCATCGCTCATTTTAATCTAAAGTACTATTAAATAAACTAAACAAATTTGTACACTCTTGTAAAATAAATAAATAAATAAATAAATGCAGAAATGCAAGTCTAGACAACAACAAACACACGACACTGAAAACTGAAAGTAAACAGATTAGCTCTAGCGATAGAAAAGGACTTCTCCAAACATCCAAGGTGATAGCACGTGACTGACATGCGCGTATGCAGTCATGCTATCGTCACAGTTTATGAGGAGGAAACGAAACAATCTACCAAGCTCCAGAATTTTCAAGCTACTTCATCCGTAATTGCAATTTGAAGATACGGTGCGAAATTGGAGTTTGCTCATTGTAAACAAGATGATGATGGGGAAAGGAAAAGCATAACTTTAAGTATACGATGCGCAGAGTGTAGTAGAAGCAGGCTAAAGCGTAATTACTACACCAATTGTGTACTTGTTGGCAGCCCTGTATAATACACTCAGCGACAAAAAAAAAAAAAAGCTGCACTTGGATATTTTCGACTTTTCTTTCTGTAATCGCTAATTTTATTGTTTCAAAAGTAAATTTTTAACAGATTTTATTACGTTGAGTTCCACGTGCAATTTAAGATTGAGCCAAGCGTTAAAAACAAGATGCAATTGTTCGGAAAATTGTATTTTTGAAAGTATTTCAAAAAAGGCAAGAATAAGGCAATAACGATACCACAAAAAACATTAAATTTAGAGCAAAAATAAAAAAAATATCTTAATACGTGGGATGTTAAAATGATTAAATGTTAACAAAATATTAGTGATCTGGTTTTTAGCAAGATCTAATATATTTTGGCTGTTTAAACATTTGTCCTTAGGCGGCCATGTTACTCATCCAATTGAGATGACCACAAGTTAAAAAGCCAGTGCTTAAAAAATCAGCTTGTATTACATTTATAAGATAGAAGGGATACAGAAAAAGTGTTTAGTAACATAATTTATCTAACTGCAGTGCAATAACAATTAAACAAAGCAGGTTTAATTGCCAGAAAATCTGAAAAAAAAAAAAAATCCATTCTTAATGAAAAGAATTAGAAAAACAAGACTTTAGAGAGTTAAAAAATTAAAAAATGATTGGGTTAATTGTTGGTCTGAAGTGGTTCTCTCTGAAGAGTCAAGTTAACTTATTTCAAACTGACGGAAACAAGCAGATCTGATCATGAAAATGTGACTTACTTAATGAAAATCACACTTTTAAAACAATGACATATTCCCTGTACATTACGACACGAAAATGCATAATTTTTCAGTGAGTCTGGCAAATTTTCATGTTCAAGGGATCAATTAACCCGAAATAAAACTTGGCCAGATTTATCAGATATTTAACAGACATCTAATGGATATAAAAAAGAGTGAAATTTGTCATACTAATAGATATCTGTAGGATGTTTATAGAAGTTTAATTGATCATTTTTTAACTTTTATAGATGTCTCGTGGTTATAAGTGGCTGTGTGGGATTATTTCACCCATATTTCTAAACTTCTTTTTTGTTAAAAAAAAAAAAAAAAAAAAAACTTTATGGACTTCAAGTGTAACATAATTTTATTTATTTGCTAAGATTTATGAGTTCATAAGAGGTTTTTCACTTTTTTTTTTTTTTAATTAACATGGGTGGAATAATTGGGCCTTCAAATTAAATGCATGGCATGTGAAAAACCCCTTATGAAACTTCAACTCTGAAAAATTTCAAAATTTGGCTCATTCTTTTGCAGATAATTTGCTTAATTTCTTCTATATTCAAAGAGCTTCTATATTCACAAAAGCTTCCTATGCAACAAAAAATTTTATATCTTTCATGCAGGCACAGTAAAAATTTATTTACTACAAATGCAGTTGTATCTATGTTTCAGAATAATGATTCTCTAATGTTTTGTCAAGTTTTATGAAAGTTTTGTAATTTTTTTTTTAAATCCATTCATTTTATAAGCAAAAAAAGCTTACCAAAAATTTAATAATAAATAAAAATTATATCTATCGTGTATTTTCCATAAAAAAGCATGCAAATATTGCACATAGTATGTGTTAAAGTTGCAAGTCATTTGTAGCATTTTATGATACAGGGTAATCCAAAATATTTGTATTTTTCTTTAATTTGTGGTTGGTCCCTTAATAGCTTTAGTAGTTAAATAGATAGTGGAAAATAAGTTTATGAATGCTTTTTGCATGTTTAAAGTCCAAGGTAAATTTGTTCATCATTTTTTTAGAAAATAGAAAAAAATCTCTCTCTCTCTTTCTATATATATATATATATATATATATATATATATATATATATATTCCACAATAATTTGGTCAACACTGTACAAAGCAACAGAAGATATAACAGTTTTGACTTTCTTAAAACTAATATTTTTTTCTATTTTTTTCTTCCTTGTTTGACTTCAATAAGCCTTTATTACCCCATACAATCCCGATATCCATTAGACATCTAAATTACATCCAATGATCCATAAAAGGTATAAAATATCTAAAGAATGTCCATTAAAAGTCCTGGATATCCTGTACTAATTATAGATATTTATTAGATGTTTAAATATAAACGAAATTTAGACATGACTTTTTTTATGTCTAATAGATGTTACATGTTACATCAAAACAAAATTTAGATGTTTTCAATATCTATTAGATCTAACAAATCCAATTTTGGATATTTGGAGATTTATCAGATATGTAACAGAACAGACATCTATGGATATAAAAAAGAGTGTGTTTATTGTGTTAATAGATATCTGTAGGATATTTATAGAAGTTTAATGGATCATTTTTTAACTTTTATACGTGTTTATAGATGTCTTATGAATGTAAGTGGCTGTGTGGGTTACATCTTCAAAAATTTTAATAATCTGGTTAATGATTTTTCTTAATTGTATTCAAAGTTATGAAATTGCTCATGAACCTTTTTTCTACTTTGTTTTATCATTATTTAATACCCCCCCCCCCCCCATTTTAAAACTTTTATTCAATCCATTTCCCAACTGAATTTTTTAAGAATAGTTTTCTTTTGTTTATCTTGCCATTTGTATTGTTTATATGTGTTGCTGCTTTCCTGTCCATTTTTTTTAAACTTACTAATGAACAAAAGTCATGCTTAAGCTTAATTATTTTTATCCGAAACAGTTGTATAGTATGTAAAGGAGATTTGGCACTAGACAAATAAACCAAAAGGAAAAGTAGGATAAGTTGTGAACTTATTTTAAAAATCCTGAAATTACAGGAAAAAAAAGGAAAGGCCAAAGTGTAATTTTTTTTTTAAAAGTGATTGTAATCAGTAAAATACTTGAAGTAAAGTGTTTAACAATAATAATAATAAACACTGGTTAATTATTAAAGATAAACTTTTATTGTACAAAAATCAGTTTCTTTTTAACAATCATTAAAATTAAATCTGAAATCAGGAGAATATCCTACACAGAATAACACCTAAAAAAGACTGTGTTAGAATGGGGGGGGGGATGTAGTCAGCTGTTTTGGTAGTTTTTCTGCACTGATGATGACATACTCACTGCCAACTGCCACCAAAACAGCTGTCTTTAATTTTCGGAGTTCTGTAACTTGTCTTTTCCATTTGGTTTATTCAACTGTTACACAATTGTGCATTTTATGATGTTTTGAAAATGTGTCTTATTCTTAATCATTTAACACCAGTTTTTATGTTCTTATTCTAAAAATTATTATCTTTAATGTGTACAGTGGAAGATCTTTAATCCGCACACCTTGGTTCTAGAACTTGCGTGGATTATAGATTTTTGCAAATTATAGATCAATGATGGCATTTCCTCGCTATATGAATTAGTATAAGGTACAAAAAACAATAAACTTTATTTAATGAAGCTAGAATTAGAATTGTTTGTTTTTATATAATGTAATGAAGGTAATACTAATAAATATATAAAACAATAAAATTTATTTAATGAAGTACAAGCAATGTATAATTTAAACCCTTAAATGAGTAATACATAAAAAAAAAAAAAGAACTGTACTTTTACTTCTGGACTGTGATTTACAGTATGCAGCCAGATACTTGCAATGTGATTAGTTTGATACAGTTTTTAATGACTGCATTGTAGATCTTATCTTCAAAACAAATGCTGGTATAAATTTTTCCTTACATAGTTTTGTGTATTTTTAAAATACCACCCTAAAAAGAATATTTACACTAATGGTCCTTAAACATCTGTGAAAATACACAATCCCACCAACGCATATGATGTCATTTTTTTCAACCAATGAGCAATGCTGTTACTGGCAGGAGTTAGAAGACTGCACTTGTATGTGCTTTATTTGATCACTTATTGAATATTATTCAGACAATGTTCAGATTCGCTAAAAAAGTATAATTTTTTTTTTTCCTTTAAAAATTATTATGTATATCTAAATTAAATTTTACACTCATTTTTTTTCATTTTAGTATGTGAATTAACATCATATTTTCTCGTATACATCCAAAATATCGGATTTTCATTACTGCTAAATCTTTTGTTTACATTTGCAAAGTGAGTGTGGATTATAGACAATTGCGAATTATGGGTATGCGGATTATAGATCCTAAACTGTATTTCACTTCTTTTGAGCATTTTCTAGTTTTTTAGTTTTCTTTTGAATTACTATGAAATTTATATTTTTACATTCAATTAATAGCTGTTATAAGGAAGAATTTTTTTTAAATAATATATTTCAGCACTTCATATAATTATCTGTTTTGACAAAGTCCAAAGTTGAGAAAATGTTGCTAAAACATAGAATAAATAAAAGTAAATATAACAAAAATCATACCCTTTCCATCTTGCTGGAATAGTGATCTTTAGCATTCGTGACAGCAGCGAGATTATTAGCTTCTGCTGTTGCCTATTATTAAAGAACAAATTAAAGCAATCAGAACAGTATAAAACTGTAAAAAACATTTTCAAAATTATAGTTAACCCTCTTGCTCCCATGACTTGGTATGAGGTTCCTACATTAATTCAAAGAGACAATTATTTAAAATCATTTTCTTTCTAACTTCTAAACTTACTTGTATAATTTTTTTTTTTTTTTTTTTTTTTTTTTTTGACAGTAGAGATGGGCATTATTTAACAAAATGCTATAAATAATACTATTGTTATGTTTTAATGAGCATAACACTATTTTATTTTTATGTTTCAAATAGCAAAACACTATTTTGTTTAAAAATATAGGTTTTCAGGTTTTTCTAATTTAAAAAGCTCTCTCATTCAAAATTGATTTTGATACTTTACAAATTTTAATTAAAATCGATCACGATTTAATTAAAATTTGTAGAGTATCAAAATGAATTTTGAATGAGAGAGCTTTTTAAATTAGAAAAACCTGAAAACCTATATTTTTAAATAAAATAGTGTTATGCTATTTGAAACATAAAAATAAAATAGTGTTATGCTCATTAAAGCATAACAACTATTACTTTCATATAGCCTATTAACACAGTAATACATTACTGACAAATCCCTATGAAATAAATAATGCTTTAAATTTTTATCTCTTTCAGCAGAGAATAGTCACTTCTCTGGCAACATGACAAATTATTCTTTTAACAAGAAATGGATGAATCAATACATTAATCTCACCAGTGCTCATAATATTTAATCATTTCGAAGATATTATATTACTGAAATAAATCTTTAGTTCGTCTAGCAGAGTGCCAAACTATTCTAAAGGAATAGGAAATGAATGAAACATTGACATAATCTCACCAGCTTTCATAATACCTTATAGTTTTAAATAATATTTTCATAGAATACTTTCTGATATAGTTATTATCCTACAATTTTTTATATTTTCTTAGTTGTATTATTTTAAATCGACTATTACTGAATATTAGTTTAGACTACATTAATATTCAAAGTATTTTAATGTTGATGATACATATCATCATCATCAGCATATTAATTTAAACAACCATGAGTGAAGTATTAGCTTAGAAGTGGTGATTATTTGAAGGTATGCATTTGGGGACAATATTGCTTATTGTGGATTGTCAGCTATTTGAGGAAAATCATGATGAAGAAAATCATTGTGGAAAACACAGTTTCCTTAGCATGTGTAGTATAAGACAAGAAATGTCATAGAGAGGAAAGTGCTTATGTTTTTATTTAAAACTAGCAGGCTTTGCCCACTTTGCTGGTCACTATATTTAAAGGAAACTTCTTTTCTATATAGCTTTATGAAAAAAAGAAAAAATAATACTGAAATCGCTGAAAAGCTCACTTTGGGTTCCCGCTGCCTTCGGCAGCGACTTGTTCATCCTCACAGCTTCCGGTGCCTGCCCCCATTGCCTGCAACAATGGCTTACTCGTGGGCTTCCATTTGGGTGCTTATCATATATGACAGTTTCGATATGGACAGTATAAAAAAATTTTAAGTAGCTCTTTTATATTTGAATCCCTGTTATATATGAACAACATTATTATACTTGATGTACATAATATTTGCTTTCGAATTATTTCCTGTATTTATTTAATTTAATCAATCAACTATAGAATGACAGCAATTTCAAGCCAAATGTAATATTACAATATGCTATGATCGGCTATGTCTATCGCATGAGACAATTATTATTATTATTTTTTTGCGGTTATATATACTTCATGCTTAGTTAATAGTAGTTGGTATATAGAAAAATAAATTAATTAATATGTAAACTTGATCATGGTACAGCCTTAATATAGCTTCCCTTGACGACTTTTGAATTTTTGTCTCTGTTTTAGACCAAAATATAATTTATGCGACTATTCTTCGTATTTCTTTCTATCTTTTCCCTTGGCGAAAAACGTCCGATCTACTTCAGCATCAAAATTTAAAAAATTGTCCAGAATTATCAATAAGTAAATTATTGTTCCTATTTCTTTCTATCATTTCCTTGGTGAAAAATGTCCGATCTACTTCAGCACGAAAATAAAAAAAATTGTCCAGAATTATCAATAAGTAAATACCTTTAATATAATACTGAATTAGCTTTTATGCCAAGCATGATTCATCTGTGCTAAAAAAAATTTCTAAAGTTGGGGTATATAAAAAAAATGCTATGGAAAAAAATTCAGAAGAAACATGCTAGATTTGTATTATTACTATTTTATTTTTCAAATCATAAAGACGTCATTTTCTCATTCACCAATTTAACATTTAGTAATTTTTTATTTTTTGCGTGAAAGCATATTTCATTTTATGCTGAAAAAAAAATAAAATAAAAAACCTTGTCAACTTTTTTGGTAACAATTAAAAAATTAAATGGCTTATATTAAGGCAATTACCAGTTTATTATTTTCATATTTTAATTAATTTTTAAAAATCTAATCAAATTTCCGGTATAAATAGTAGCTTATGTCCTATTCCAGACTATTATCTATCTCTGTACCAAATTTCATCTAGATCCATTTAGCCGTTGTGGCGTGATTGAGTAACAAACATCCATCCAAACTTTCACATTTATAATATTAGCAGTGGCGGATTTAAGGGGGGGGGGGGGGCCAAAAAAAAAAAAACACTGACATTCACAATTGAATATTGCAATTGCAAATTTTTTATTGGTCTAGAATAACACTTTGAAAAATCTTAGCCCCCCCCAAAAGTCAAGATCTGGATCCGCCACTGAATATTAGTATAGATTTCTGACAGCAGGTGTTAGAGCTGAAATGGAATTGAAAATCTAATCGCACATGACATTAGCAAACATTTCACTTAATTATTTTAATTTTAATTCACATTCAAGTTTAGTTTGATAAGTAGATTTTTCATTTAGTTTTTAATTTTTTTTATTATGTTGTTTACCAGTTTTATTATTTTTATAATTAAGACTATTTTTCTATTTTTGATGATTTAATATGAGTAAAAATACTAAGACAAGTTATTTATGTCGTATGTCACAATTAAAAATCAATGGAAAACATCATATCATGTCAACTTTATAGACAAAATTTTGTCTTTAAAATAAGTGTTTCTAATTAAAGAAAAGATATTAAAAGTTGAAATTCGACTGTAGATTTGCCAAATATGACTGTGAAGAATATTGATTCCCTTGTGAATTTGAGACATATTCAAATTCTTCCAAAAATAAAATGAAACAATTATTCGGCAATTTGGTATTTAATTTTTTTATTATAGTTGTTAATAGCTGTTTTTTAAAAATAGAGAATGGTATGATTTACATACTGCACATTTTTTGCTACAGAAAATGGCACCTGTGTGCAGGGCTTGATTAACACATGGGCCAACTGGGTTGTGGCCTAGGAGCCCTTGACTTGGGGGAGGGGGCATACTGTTTACTGTTAAAAAAACTTTTGATTAAAAATAAACAAAAAATGCTCTGGAAAATAACACTTCATGAAAATTTAACTTCTGAAAGCAAAAGGAAAAAATTTTAAAAGAAAATCTATTATTCAAATACACATTTTTGGGTAAAATATCAGGAAAATTTAAGGCTCTTATCAAAGTGTAGTAAGAACTATTAGGAAAATAATAGGAGGGGAACCTAATGTACATTGTAAATTTTGTCCACTTTTGGCTTGATTGGGCTCTCGCCTGCATATTTAAATATTATTTGAAATATTATGTTTTCTGACCAACATTCTTAGTCATTATTTTTTGTATACATGTTCATTCAGCCACAAATTTAAAAGTGAATTCTTAAATGCTTTTTAAAATATCTAAAATTTTTTATCTCTTGCAAAAGTGAAATATCTACATTTTTCTCTAAAATTTCTTAGTGTTGAAACTTTCATTTCCATATAGCATGTCTTTGCAAGAATAAATTTTTACTTTATACTTTTTAGGACTCCAGAATAAAAGGCTTCTACTGTTAAATTTTTTTTTCTTTTCACTTAAATTTTTCTTTTGTGCTTTTCAGTTAAAAAAAAAAAAAGCTTTTAGAAAAACTAATAAAAAAATTCTTAGGATAGAATACTGTGTACATACTGAAAGATTTTCTTTTATCAATTGGCAACTTTTTTATTAATTATCTGCAAAAACTAACACATTGTTTCTTTGAGGATAAAACCCACGACCACCACGTTATCAGCATGACGATCTAACCAACTGAGCTGTGAAAAAACTGCCTACATTTACTTTGAAATGGAGGTGGATTGTTTTTTAGTGACACCAAGACACTGTGACAAAAATTAAATTTCAATAAAAAGCTTTTAAAAGGATATTTTTCCTACTATTAGTCTGATCAATCTAATTTCAGAATCTATAAAGTATTAAAATTTCCTACAAGTTGAAAACTGAATATTGCCAGAGATGGACAGGTATCATGAATGAAAAAAATGTGAACTGAAAATTTTTTTCTGTATTTATACTTAGCATGAGAAATGATCTTTTCTTAGGTGTAAAATAAAGAGATTATAATAAAAAGATAATTTACAAATTAGCATGAATAGTGTATGTATCTAATTGTATGAAATTTGACATATTTTTTTAAATAAAATATTGTGTTTAATTTGATTAAAATGTGTTATATGTTAATTATATTTAAAGTTGTAATTTAAATAGTGCAAAGGTATATTTTTAATTTAGTCAATATTAAGTAAACGTTAAATTATATTCGATTGTTATCTCATGAAAATCTTTAATTCAGATTAAATGCGAAATTTTACTTGTCACTTGCATTGCTAGATACCAGTGGTAATTAGTTGAATATGAACTTATCTGTTTTCAATAACCCTATTGGCAACAGTAATTTGAAAGTCAATACTAGGGGTATAAATATTAGATTTAACCTTTTTTTTTTTTCCAATTGAAGTTTTTTTAGTTAGAGTGATATTTTTTTTCTTTTCTTTTTTTAATTAGCTTTAATTTAAATAATGTCATTGGTAAAAAATAACTTTAAAAAATATTTAAATAAGAGTGCTAAATGTTTATTTTTAAAATGAAATTTTAGAACCCATGTTTTGAAAATGTATCAACAGTAATTTCTGAAGCTTGTAGAATATCACTTCAAGATCAGTAGAGGTATATTTTTTTATAAATTGACATGGGAGTTTCTTAAGTAAATTTATAAGTAAAACTTAAAGTTCCAGTTGACTTCTAAGCTCAATCTGCCATATAATATAGTTTAACATTTACTTGAAGAATATCTTTTATAGATAGAAGCAGTGGCATAGCATAAGTTTGGAGAGCCTGGGGCAGTTCAAAATAATGCGCTCCTCTCCTTCCAGTGATGGTGTAAGTGTTAAAGAAAACTGAGTGAGAATCCTAGGCCTGTATAGATTGCCATCAAGGGGCTGTCTTTCTAAGAGATCCTAACTCGCATTCTCGTAAGTTTCAGTGAAAACCACGAAAAAATCAGAACTGCTAAGTTGGCGAGTACAACCAGAGTTCGAAACGGGCACTTCCCTTCTAAAAAATCGCTATGAAGCAGCTTCCCTCTAATTCTGAATGTTAATGTTTATTTGTTATTAACTCTTTAAATTACTATTGTTAAGTTTAATTATGTCTTTCATATACACTTATGTTAATTTTTATTGTTAATTACTTTGTTATGTTTTTAAAACTTTGTCATCCTTTTAAGCATAATTTTACATACATATTAGTTTCTCCAACTTTCATAGACATCAGATATATAATCGCTTCCAATACTTTCTATCTGCTTAACATTAAATATATTAGATTTAGGTTTATAAAGTTTTTTAAATCTATTAGATAGGCTAAAAAACCGCAAGTCTTCCGGGAAAACTAGAAAAATTGGCAAATATGAAGATGCAATGCTAAAATTAGGACGAAAATTCATTCTAGAAACCCTCATTAATACAAACGATAGTATAGCTAAAATTGAAGCCATTCTTAACGCTGTTCCTGAATCACAGAAAAATAAACTCAGGACTATTGCACAGGAAGAATTAACAAAATGAATTAAAGATCGAAACACAAACATAGTTGACATTAAGGAACTTAAACTACTAATAGAAAATAAAACCATACCTTGTGTACTAACAGATAAAACTGGAAAAATCACTATTTTTAACAGGGGTGATTACATAACGGAACTAGAAAATACTATAGATGAAATTGGTATCAAAACAGCTACAATTGATCCCATTAATAAACTGACAGAGAAAACCAAAAAATTAATAGATGAAGGTACTTGGCCCAACAGCAAATCCCCACAAATTAAAAATCATGGCAGGTATAAAGATCACAAAACCTCTACAAAGTTCAGACCCATAGTGAATAAAAGAGAAGGGCCCACGCATCCAAATGAAATATATATGAAAGAAATTTATTGTGAAATTCTTCTCCCCCTCAAATACCAGCTTAATCTCCACAGAAGACTACATTCACAAACTAAAAAATATTAAAATCAACCAAGACCAGCTTATAGCAAGTTTTGATGTAATAAATCTTTTCCCTACAATAGACATAAATGAAATTAGCAAAATTATAAATGAAAGGATTATTGAACGTTTCGGTCAAAATAAAAACAGTACAACTTTAATTGCCACAAGCAACTTAATCTTAACAGAAAATTATTTCAGGTTTAATAACCAAATTTATAAACAAGTAAAAGGGGTCCTGATGGGATCGCTTATATCAGGCATAATTACAGAGTTAAAATCCAGATTAATAGAACAAACTATTTTTAGGACATTTAAAAACAAAATAAATCTTTGGTTTCGATATGTTGAGGATGTTTTCTCCGTAATAAATAAAAAATCTAAAATAAATGAAATAGTTGAAAGATTAAATGAAATAGATTAAAATATTCAGTTTACGCACGAAATAGAAAAATAACTAGTTAAACTATTTAGATATCACGATAATAAGAAACGAACACAATGAAGAAATAGTAACTACTGTTTACTGCAAACCAAACAACAGTGATGAAATAATCAGTAATAAATGTAAAACACCATACAAATATAAAATAAATGTAATTCAAATGTACATTAATCATGCCACTTTGACCTGCTGAAATGAAAAATTAATTAATAAAGAACTAGAGAAAATAGCAGAAATAGTAAAAAACGGAGGTTACCCGAGAAATTTAATTTATTGCTTATACAAAAAAGTATTAAAAAATTAAACCCCATTGATAACGCCTAAAAAACAAAACCAAAATTTACCACCATGATCCCCATATGATAAAAGTACAAATGAACATAAATATTTCTATCAAATCTAACACAAATATTTGTCATAGAATTAGAAGCAATAAAGACCAGATTAACCAGATGGAAACAGCTTGAACTTATGAGATAACATATGAAACAGATGGTAATAGAAAAGAATTTTATACAGGAATGATAAAAATAAAAAGCAGAATCAAGGAACATAAAGCAAACATTAAATTTAACAAAACCACTACCGCACTAACCAAAAGTTTTCAGAATAATAGTATAAAAATAGATTTTGACAATGTTAAAAAACTAGCAAATTATGATAATTACCATTATGCCGTGAATCGTGAGACAATCTAAATTTTTAGCAATATGTGTAGCTGTAACCAGAATGAGCCTTTAGCTGACATTGACAAGAGGCAATATCTGATCAGAGAGAAGAGAGAGTGACTACAGTGCCAAGCAAAGCAAGCAAGCACACACCTGGTGGATATGCATTAAAGACGGTACAGGCCCGTACCAAGAAATTTATGCAAATTTCCAAGAAGCACCCCCCCCTTCTTTTTTAATGTATTTTTGATATTTTTACTTTTATTTTCTATAATTATTGCAAATTTCAACATGGGATGGCCATGGGATACTGAGTTATAAATTAAAATGCAACTCTACCAGTATTTCCATACTAACATAGTGTACATTTTACAAAAAAATGGCCGTCCTATGTTGAAACTTACAATAATTTTAGATAATAAACGTAAGAATAACATATAATTTTTAAATGAAAATTAAATGTGTACTTTGAGATATTGAAGGTCAAAGGTAAAAATGTTTGACTTTAAAATGAAAAAATTTAAAAATATATAGGGGAGACCCGTGTACCTAGGGCCATCATGTGCCTAGGGCCACCCCACTTTATTTGAATACAGTAGAAGATCTTTATAACACAATTCTATATAATGCAATTCTCTATGTAACGCAAAATTTCTTGGATATAAACAATAAATTTTGCAGTTGAAATACTTCCTAAAAAACTGTTACTTTGTTGAGAAGTAGGTGTGATACATTTGTTTTTCTTTATTTGCTTAATTCAGAGATTTTTAATGAAAAAATTGCTATCATTAATTTTTTTTTTAAGTGAGCAGTATAATGAATGATTTTGTACAGGCATATATGGACTATCTTTATAAAGTAAATTTTAGAATGAAAGTTATTATCCACCTAATTTTTTGTTCCAAGAAATGTAACTTTAAAATGTCCTACTCTGTTTTGATATGTTTCACACATATTTGGCCATGTTTACAAGGTAAGTTTGACGATGTGTGAAATGTGATCTATATAATGCAAAATTCTATATAACGCAAAACCTTGTGTTTTTAGCTTTGTGTTATAAAGATCTACTGAAATATTTAATTTTAAGTTTTAATACTCAATTGGGCGAGTAACAACACCAATTGCTACTTTTACAATTACATTGGAACTTTTGAGGAGAGAGTTTTGACAAGTTACATGTAGAAAACGAATTTACATGGTTTGAAGTAAAATTTTGCAGCTCACCTCTTTTGCTATTTTACAAAGGCAAGTCAATTATTTTTCTTTCATTTATAGTGTATAATTTTGCTTGTTATATTGATTAATAAATGAGATATTTAATTAGTCCTCTTTGCATGTGGATTTTTTAGTGGAAGGCATTTTGTATGAAGTTACCAAAACTTGTACCTAGGGCCACATCGCTGCCTTGTACCTAGGGCCAGTGTGTTTGGACCTTTTAACACTTCCGTGACTGCATGTTTTTGTCCTTTTGACAGTAAAGTCCACCTGTGGGCGCTTTTCTCATAAGTTACAGTTTTTCAAAACAAAATTTTCCGTATTCACATTTATATTACAAATGGATATGCATTATAATCATACTCTCTCTCTAATCAAAGTATTTGCATCCATAGTATACTGATTGTACAAATATGAATATTGTGTACAGGGATGGAACACGGGCGCAGAATTCACACCGGAATCTGTTTAAGAAATTTCTATACCTATAATATCGTTGATTTAAGAGGTAGAAAATTTTCTTACTTTCATAGTGGTATGAATTCTGCGCCCGTGTTCCATCCCTGTGTGTATATTTTGTAGAAACAAATAACATGCAAATTGCAAAAGAAACGCCCACTGGTGGAGTTTCATATTTTCAAATGACGTGAATCTACGTCAGCGGCCGAGAAAATGTTAAGAAACACCGTAGAGCCTATAGTAATTGGATACTGGCAAACCCTGGTAAACCAATCACTATATATGACGTTGCTGAAAGTGTTGGCAAGTCCTATTCGTCAGCCTTTACTCCTGTAAACATTTTATCAGGCTTTCATGTATCCGGCATATACCCAATAAATCCAAACACATTCACTGAGAATGAATATTTAAGTTCAAATGTGACTCAAAGACAAGACCCCTCCATAAATAAAAAAAAAAAAAAAAAGATTTTCCAGAAAGAAAGTAAAACCAACAATGATAGAATTGGATGTCTCTGTTTCGTGTCCTGTTGAAATTTCGAAACCTTCAAAATCTAACATCTTTCCGTGTGTTATGCTTTAACAGGTACGAACTAAACAAAACCTCCCACATACAAAAAAAAAAAAAAAAAAAGATGTGACTGAAAACCAGAGAGATCTAAAAATCCAAAGACACTCCAGAAAAAAAAAATTGAAGGAAAAAAAAAAGCATTCGGTTAGAATATCCTAAAAGAAAAAAAAAAAAAAAGTTAAAAATTTTGTGTTTTAAATTAAGGCAACAACATGGTAATTATTATATGATAAATAAATATATTACTTGATATTGTTTGTTTTATAAAATACATGTTTATATGCTTATTTTCTATTCATTACAAAGTGAAATCTAAATTTGAGAGAATGGCCCTAGGTACAATGAGGGTGTTGTACCTAGGGCCAAGAGTGAAGTTTTTTTAAAACCTTCTATTTGTAGGAATTTATTATTTTAGGTATTTATATTAATCCCAATTGGAAGTAATTAGTTCTAATAATATGCACATATCAGTTTGATAATTTTAAACAGGTCAAGGGCTCTGTTTTTGCGCATTGAAAAAAAGCGGCCCTAGGTGCACAGGTCTGCCCTACATGTGATGTATCATTTAAAAACCTTTGACCTTCAATATCTCAAAAAACATTTATTTATTCTTCTTTTAAAAATTATACGTTATTCCTACATTTATTATCTATAATTATTGTAAGTTTCAACACGACACAGCCAAGGGATACTGAGTTATAAATTAAAATGTGACCCTCCATCAGTATTTTCATACTAACCTAACCTAAGTTTTACAAAATAATGGCCATCCCATAATGAAACTTACAATAATTATAGATAATAAACGTAAGAATAACATATAAAATTAAATATTTATATATTAAATACTTATATATTTATTATTAAATAATTATATTTTTAAAAGAAATTTAAATGTGTACTTTTTGAGATATTGAAAGTCAAAGGTCAAAGTATTTCACCTTAAAATGAAAAATTTTAAAAATATATACATGTGATATATCATTTAAAAGCCTGTATTATAAGCTGTCTAATGATACTAACCTTTAAGTTAATTAGGGAACAAAATATAGGTAAAACTTATGTTATTATGAAAATACTGATGGAGGGTTGAGTTTTAATTTATAACCCACCCTCTCATGGCCATCCCATGTTGAAATTTTCAAAAATTATCGATAATAAACGTAAAAATAACAATTTTCAAAAGAAAATTAAATATGCACTTTTTGAGTTACTGAAAGTCAAAGGTAAAAATGTTTGACCTTAAAATGAAAACTTTTAAAAATATATACATGTGATATATCATTTGAAAGCCTGTATTATAAGCTTTCTAATAATACCAATCTTATATCTCTAAGTTAATTAGGGAACAAAATATGGGTACATTTGTAGTAGAAGAATTATGAAAAATTGCATTTTCACCCATTTTTGCAGCCTTGTATATCAAAAACTAAAAGAGATAGGGACATTAAATGGTATACATTCATTTCTCAATAGAACAAATAAATGAATTCAATTTCATAAAAATCTGGGGGGGGGGGGGTCAGCAAAAAATCAAATTTCTATAGTATATTAGACTGATAACCTAGCTCAATATTACACTAATTATTTAAGAGGCAAATTAACATACATACCACAAGCATTGTTTTAGGTTCTGGGAGCTCTCCACATTGAAATATTTTAACATATGCCTAAAAAAAAAAAAAAAGAAAAAGAAAGAAAGAAAAAGCTATAGATTTTTAGCACACTTTTTTCTTTTCAAACAAAAGTTCTATTACTTTCATATATTGGATATTTTGAATAAAAGCATATAAGGCACTAAACAAAGCAACCACTTATAAATTCATTACTCTATTATTATACGCTTTAAAAGATGAGTATAATAAATTAAAAAAATATTCACAATTCTTTTAACTATCATATATGCACATTTCTATACACTGAATAATCACCCATGTATAGATTTTTACTTTCTCTTACCCATAAGGTAGAGAAAGTATTGTTTTTGGGTCAAATTTTCGAACGCGAGATTTTGTTATATTTACACGTTTTGAGGTCCCCTGAATACGAAAAACATGTTTTTAGCAAATGGTATGTGTGTCTGTCTGTTATCAGCATATCTCAAAAACAAATTATGGCAGAAAGTTCAAACTTCATATTCTAAATGTGTATCATATAAGGATGCTACAGTAAGCTTTTCGTTAAGATCAAGCAAATGGTTCGTGTACAGGGACAATCAAGAGAATTCTAATATATTACGTCTATGGGGGAAATTGCGGGTAAGTAGAGTTTAACGTCTATAGACTGCACTAAACCAAATGAAACGAATATATATTTTTTGTAATAGCGATAGTTAACTGGGAATTTTTTTTTTGTGTATGTAGGAGCCTCGCCTCCCCCCTGGGGGGGGAAGTGCCCCCTTGAGGGGAGTAAATTTTCATGATGGGTATATTTCAAAAGAACTCGAAAATACCTTTCAAATGAATGGTTAAACCATCGATCTGCGATAATTTAAAACAAAATTATCGATTTTTTTTTTTTTTACTTTTAACAAAAAAAAAAAAAAAACTTAGAAAAAAAAAAATCGTTTTTTTTTTTTTTTTTTTTTTTTTTTTTTTTAAATATTGAAAATAAAATGGACTTTTTTTGGATATTTGGAGTTATATTACTTCTCTAATATGGAAATCGTCTGCATTATCACAAAAGATAATTTTTTTAAATAATAATTTTAATAAATTATTTTTTAAAAACAGAATTATTTTTTAATAACCGAATTAAATTCTATATAAATGTAGGTGCATTAATGAAACTGGGGGTTGAGGGGGGCGGTAGCCCCCCCTCACACAGAACTAATTATCATATAAAACTCTTCAGAAGTCTAATATGAATTGTTTAACACAAGTTTACATAACAGTACTCGTTATCTTACCTTTAAATCTGCAACCTGTATTTATAGTATTAAATTTCAGGTTAAGAGAAAGTCGTGTGAGTGACACCAGATTATTAAATTTATTTTATTGCTTGGATGATGGACTTTTAAGATTTTGTGTAGTAGAAATCAGAAGATTTTAAAGCAGATATAATGAATTGTGAAGTCATGTGAAGATCACCTGTAATGACTTCAAGAAGTTGATTAATTAATTTAATTATTTTTTGCTTTGTTTGTAAAATGCTGGCGATTGTCTGTCTTCAAAATGATATGGTGGGGGGCCTGTTGGAGTAAAATGCTTTTCCATATCATTTTTCATATTTAAACTTAGTTTTATCATGCCACTAAATTATGGAGGGTGTTTATAATGTTTAATAGAATAATTAATTTAAAGTCGTTTAGTTTAAAACATACGAATATTTATAATTGAGCTTAAAGTATAATGATAAAAGTAAATCTTTATTTTAAGTATATAAACTTACCTTTTTAGCAGAATATAGTTTATTATAGGAGTTTTGAGTGAATTAACATTTTGTAAATGAAATTGTACTCTTGTTTACTGTTTTGCTGCAAGTCACGTTATTTCTGGCATTCAATATGGCGAAACTTCTTGTTTCGACCAATAGATGGCATAAGGTGATCAGCATCGTTTGCTACCTTAGCGACAGATCACATGCACGGGTGTCGCTGAACGAATTATAGCTGTTTGAAATGTGTAGCTCTCTCAGTGGTTACTTATGTGATGTCAGGGGTGGCGTCGGAAGGGGGGCCGGGGGGGGGCACAGGCCCCCCCGTCGGGGAGTTCGTGCCCCCCCATCGGGGCAGATTCTCAAAATCTGTCGGGGAAAAAATTCCCTTTTCTTCCCCTTTGTTCAGCAACAAAATATCTTTTTCCTTTTCATCATTCGGAGTTTGTCTTTCTAGAGAAGTTTTTTTTTTTCTTTTTTTTTTTCCCAGAAAAACTAATGGCATGCAACTGCGATGGCTTTGCTAGCATTGATATACTATGTATTCCTCTTCTTTGTCAGTTGGTGGGAACAACAGGAAAGTAAAGAAAGCGGCGAGTATTATTACAAGGATTGACCCATTCCTTATCTATTCCTTATCTTCTAAAATCACACTTGCGATGCTTCTGTGAAGAAGTCGCTTTTTTATTGCCTATTATCCAGCTCTCTTTGAAATGGACAAAAAGCATGTAGGCTACATATGTTTCCATTTCCCTTTCTGTCTGTGAACAGCAACTATAGACCACACACACACATATGTTTTTTTTTTTTTTTTTTTTTTTTTTTTCCCACTGGAAATTTTTAAGAATAAGATATCTCTTTAAAGTACATCCGAAAAAACAATCTTAATCCCCCCCCTTCCCTTAATAAGAACAAAAAAAAAAAGAAGTTTCATTCAAATAGATCATGAAAATATAATTTGCATATTGATTTAAGTCACATTTCCTTTAATTCTACTAATTCTTATTCAGGATACTGGTTTCAAATATTGCGTGTCTATGTCGACTGTAGGTGGAGGGAGGATCATACATCCAAAGAAAATATCTAAAAAATAAGATGAAAATGTATCGCTTTTGCTTTAGAACTTAAAAACAGCTTTAACAATGAGAAATGAATTAAGTAAAATAATTGAGACCTTTTAATAAGATTTGTTTTTTGCATTCTATTTCTAAAGAGAAAATTCTTTTAACAATTTATTAAATTTTACAACGATAATTTGTTTAATATCTGTCAAATTCAAAGCATTAAAATATTTCCGTGTAATTAAGAGTCGTTTTAATAATTATATGAAATTAAAATTGTTATATTTATTTTACATCGCGACACTCTGCATCACCAACAAATTAAAAATGTATTTCTCTTTTTAAAATTTACTTTTAATTACTTTTTGCTAGAGAGTCAGGGAACAAAAGGGAAGAAAAAAAAGGCTATCAGGGAACAATACAACTTTTACCTATTTTTAATGCTTGTTTGTACGAAAATCAAAAATTTCGGAAACAGTAAAGAATATTCTTGCTCTATTTTATCAATTCAGCCGCCTCATTTTATTATTATCTTCAAAAGTCATATTGAAATTTTTCTTTCAGCGTTTTTTTTTTCATAAAAAAATATTATCCCCTCCGTGGAAGATCAAAATTGTGATGGCATGTTTCCGGGCCATGCTTAAGGATAGGGTGAGTCCCAGACCGTCGCCAATTGTCTATTGAGCAGCACTAGTGCAATGTTAAAACCCAACCAATGAACCAACTATAAAATATATTAATAATTATGAAATAATTCAGCCAACGACTGAAACTTCTGTCGGTTCAATTTTTAAATGTTAGAATAGTGAAAAACTACCTCAGAACTTGCAGTGCAGAAAACAGGTTGCAAAATTTGATGATTTTAGGGATTCACGGTGCAAGATCAAAGAAATTAGATTTAGAAAGAATAGTAACAATATTTGATAAAACCTATCCCAAAAGCCGAATTCAGTTACAATAATACGTAAATGGATTTTATTTTATTTTTTATTTAAATTTAATGTATATGCAGGAAATTCCCAGAAATCCACACAAATTGGAAAAAAATTATGTGTATTTTGGAATTTTATGAAAATTAGCATTTATGAAACGAGATTTTGATACTGTAATGCATAAAAAATGAGGAAAAATACAAATAAGTATGCTTGGAAAATAATTAACGTAATTAAAAAAGAAAAGAAAAAATTAAAGAGAATAAGCAACTTAGTAAAAAATATGCATATAATGAAATTTAATTTTTTCTTAAATTAAGAAATTAAAATTTATCTAATACAGTAAGATACAAAATTTTACACAACATGTGATACAATATAAGCTTCTATTACAAGTATGTTACCTTTTATTACCCTTTTTTTAAATATAGGCAAAAACAGTTTTTTATTTTATTTATTTATTGTTATTTATGAACAATTATTATTTCTTGTTTATAGCATTAATGCATTTAAAATTTATCATCAACAGAAAGTAATCTGCATAAAATTGACTTTCTGTGTTTCGTGAGATTCAATTTCTGATGAATCATTGTTAATATCCGTGCTATCTTAACCTTTTCATATTAAAATTTTTACTGTCGGTTTGATAGTTACATTGGTTACAACATGCGGATTTCTGGAAGTCTACTGCATTTGTTCATGAAGTATTTAACATTATGAAGATTAAATAATGTAATTTTAAAATTGATGTTGTATGATTATGAGAAAATTATACCTTAAGTGCATATTTAAATCAGCATATTGTAAGTAAAATTTGAACATTTAAGAGAAATGTAATATGTATATACTTGGTTACAAATGAAATGTATACCATGTTAAGAAGTTTTATCTGATATTTGTTGGATGTCTTTGACTCTATTTATTTTTTCACAACTATGCTCATGCTCTAATATGCATGACTTACTTTTTTTTTTTTTTTTTAATATACATATTACACATATATTATTTTAGGAGGGTAGGGAATAGCTTGATACATCGACGAGATGACACGGCGATTAAGTGAAAAGCTAACTTTATAAAAACAATCTACCTTGAATTTAACACTCTAATTTTTCCATAAAATCTCTAATTTTCAGCTGGAAGAACACTAGCTTATAAATTATGAAACGTGAATGTGGCACTGGTGATGAATTTAATTGAATATAATTTTTCTTTAAAAACTCCAATTTTCAACTGAATTTAGGAGTTTTTTACTGTGAAATCATAATCATTATTTTTAATTTTTGACAAAACCAATTAAAAATTTCTTTTTTTGTAAAAAACAATACATTTCTATAATATGATAATAATAATATAACGTGATTTATCATCTAACATGAATTGGAAGTTAAAAGGTTGGCAGCTTGTAAAATTAATTTAAAATGTCAATGCAAAGTGGCCTGAAAGGAAAAAAAAAATCACATTTTAAATTATTTTAAAAATATCTTAAAACTCAGTAATTTTGAAATGAATTGAAAAAAGTTTGACTGTGAACTCATATTATTTTTTAACCAATTTTTAACTCTTGCCAAAATCGGTTTACAATTCAAGATTTTTAAAATACTTGTTTTTCAGCCCCAATGCAAAATAAATAAATAAATAAATAAATAAATAAATAAATAAATAAAAATAAAATAAATAAATAAATAAATACGGGATTTATAATCTAACATGATTTAAATTCGTGAGATTGCAAGCTCGCATGTCTTAGCCGAATAATATGAAAAAAGGAATACTGCTAGCACGCAAATTTTAAAATCTTAATGCAAAGTGACCTGAAAAATTACATTTTAATTAATAAAAAAAAATCTATCAAACAGAATTTTACTAAGAACCATCCCGATTATATCAGCCTTTATTTATTTATTTATTTATTTTTTAATAAGGGGAAAAAGGCATTAAAGACGGTCTATTCGTTTGGACGTTACAGTGCCTCAAACACACAAAGGCTTCAAACTTATCATAACCCCCTCTTCTTTCTTATGTTAGTTGGTGTTAAAAATAATACGGAAGCACTTTAACAACGGACAAACAAAAAAAAAAAAAAAACCCATTGTATATTTGATATACCGGATAGACACTGACAGGAAGGTGCATGGTGTTGAATAAGCCTATAAAATTTTTTCTACATATAGTGCCCCCCTGTCGGGGAACCGATGCCCCCCCGTCGGGGAATTTCTGATGCCACCACTGTGTGATGTACAATTCACTTGGATGTATATATGACAGTAAGAATTTGAAAGCGTTGCTCCTTTTGCTTCTTCTTTTATTTTTATTTCGTTATGCTGGTAATAACGTTTTAGTGTTAGCTTTTTAAGTTAACATTATGCCTTACTTAGTTTCTTTAATTTATTCAGTATGATTTAAGTTAATATTTAAGTTTGAATTGTGTTTTGAGGACAATTTTGTGAGGATGTATTAGATTTTATAAAGCTATTTAATTTCCCCTCACAGAATGTCGTCAATGACTTCGTTTATTTTAGAAGTTCAGTTTAACTTTCTTCAACTTTACTCCTGGTATGTTTAAGATAATTTTGCAATCACTGGCAATCCCATTTTCATGTAATTGATTTATTTTTTCTTATTTAATTGTTGACTTATACTTTTTCTTGTTAAGTTTAAATTGTTAATAAACTTATTTATTGTTATTCAAAAATTCGTTTTCATTGAAGTTGCCCTTTACACAGCTTATTTAATTACTTGAATGATTTTAATGGCTGAACTAACTATACTTTCTCTGTACATTAGCACTCTGTATTAAGTTTAAAATTTTGTCACAATTACTTTTGGTGACATGACACCTGTGTAATTTCGGAGGAGTGCACAGCGTTAGGTTGATTAGCAATGAAAAACCATGGCAAGAGTCCTCCGTTTGTTCAATGTTTGGGCTTATATATGGAATTTCTAAGCTGCTGACTGGTTCTTTAGATCATCTGGGCTTTAAAAGAATTTCTGGTATTAATTAATATGAATGATTGATGCCGCACAAGTTGCAAATTACGTTAACGACAGTGAATTTTGACTTATAATTTCGTTCCTTTTCTTATTTCTGAGTGATAAAGTCTTCTGCCAATTATTCGCAACTATAATTTCAACTAGCAATTTTTACATTTTAAATTGAATTTTTTAATAATTTAAATATATTTATTTTTATCCCTTTCACATATATATATATAATTTTTAAAAAGGAATTTCAAGACAACTACTACACCTGTCTTTGCTCATATCAAAACAATTTAAAATCTTGTTACCTGATACAGTTTGAAGTCAAAATTATAATTATTCATCTTTAATATAATTATAATGTAACTCCACGGTTTTAGTCATGCGAGCACGCGTTCTGTGTTAAAATTGTTATTAGTTCAGAGTTTGAAAATGGTTGTTGTTCTATATGTTTTGTGTTTTGTGGCTGTTGAATAAAGTTATAATTTAAACAGCTAGCAATGGATTCTATGCTTAGTTAAGCGATATTTAGAGCCTCCGTTAAACCTGTATAGGAAAAACATCACATGGTGGCAGCGGAAAAACAGGAAAAGCAGTAAAGTGAAAAAAAAATACTGTAAGTAATTTGTTTTGTATTTACCGATATTGAGCGAAGCCTATTCTAAAATTTTGAACTACGATGGAAACTGATAAAATTAGTGTTGTAAGGCATTCATTTCAAGTTATGCCACCAGAACCATTTACATTTTGTACTCCAGCTAATTGGTCAAAATGGATAACTTGTTTTGAATGGTATAGAGTTGCATCTGGTTTGAACAAGCAATCGGATGGTGAGCAAATAAACTCATTCATTTACATCATGGGCGATAAAGCTGAAGATATTTTTGCTTCGTTCCAGTTAAGTACAGAAGAAGCAGAAGATTATCAAATAGTCCTGAAAAAATTCAATGACCATTTTGTAGTAAAAAAGAATACTATTTTCGAGCGAGCGCAGTTTAATAAGCGTATTCAACTCGAAGGAGAAAGAGTTAATGACTTTATTACGGCACTATATCGTCTAGCTGAGAGTTGCGAATATGGAAATTTACATGATGAATTAATAAGGGACAGAATTGTAGTTGGAATAAGAGATAAAGCCTTAAGCGAAAAGTTACAATTAATATAGTGAATTAATATAGATAGTGAATTAACATTAACAAAAGTTACAGAAAAGGTACGTCTTAGTGAATCCATTAAACAACAACAACTAAAACTTGGCAAAGCTGAAAGAGCCACTTCCTTAAATGTTATGGGCTCAAATAAAACTGTTCGTTACCAGAATAATTTCCAAAATAAAAAGGAGAATAAATTTAACGAGAAAAGCACAATGCCGAGAAATATTAAATTTTCACAGAAAGATGAAAAGTGTAAATGGTTTGGAAAACAAAAACACGACAAAAGAATGTGTCCTGCTAGAGATGCCAAATGTCGAAAATGCACCAAGATCGGGCATTACGAAAAGGTCTGTTTTTCTAAAAGCCAATCTAAAGGCTCATCGATTTCATTTTTAGACATAGTTTTTCACTTAGGGAAAATTAATGAAGATTGGACAATCGATGTTAAGATAGAAAATCAGGATTTAAAATTCAAGATAGATACTGGTGCTGATCACTCAGCAATTTCTACAACAGTTTATCGCTCGCTAGCCAAGAAAACTAAATTGGAGCCAGTTCATAAAGTCCTATGTGGTCCGGATAGAAATCCTTTGAAAGTTTTAGGAAAATTCAACGCACATTTAAACTTAAAAGTCATAACACCTGTTAGTGAGCCTGCAGAATGGTGTTCGCCAATAGTCATAGTTCCAAAGAAAGATGGACAACTCAGAATCTGTGTGGATTTGACACAGCTTAACAGAAATGTTTTGAGAGAATTGCACCCTCTACCCAATGTTGAATATACATTAAGTCTTTTATCAGGTGCCAAGATATTTTCAAAATTGGATGCAAACTCAGGTTTTTGGCAAATACCGTTAGACGAAAAGTCTTCATTTCTCACTACCTTTATTACACCATTTGGGAGATACAGATTTCTAAGATTACCGTTTGGAATCTCATCAGCTCCGGAACATTTTCAAAGAAGAATGTCTCAGTTGTTGGAGAATTTAAGTGGCACTGCTTGTCACATGGACGATATTCTGATTTGGGGATCCACTCAAGAAGAACATGATGAAAGAATAAGAGAGGTTTGCAAGAGATTAAAAGATGCCAACTTGACTTTAAATGAGAAAAAATGTATTTTTTCAACTAAAAGTATAAAGTTTCTAGGTCATATAATTGACAGCCAAGGAATCCATCCCGATGATGAAAAAGTTGCAGCAATTAAGGAATATAAACCCCCAAGAAATAAAAAAGAGCTGAAACAACTATTAGGATTCGCCAATTATCTAGCACGTTTTGTTCCAAAGTTCGCAGAATTAATGTATCCTCTTACGTCGATGCTTAGCAACAAGCGAGAATTTTTATGGGATTATCAACAGAGAAACGCATTTGAAGAGTGGAAGAAAATTTTATCTTCAGATCCAGTATTGAAAATATTTGATCCTAATAAGGAATCTATAGTCACTACAGACGCATCATCCTATGGTCTGGGAGCCACTCTACGTCAAAAACTGGAAGATGGAAAAACTTTCGTAATCGCATATGCATCGAGAACATTAACACCGGCTGAGAGTCGCTATGCCCAAATCGAAAAGGAAGCATTAGCTGTAGCATGGGGATGTGAGAAATTCAGAGATTACCTAACAGGATCTCATTTCTTGATTGAAACTGACCATAAGCCGCTGATTCCAATTCTTTCAAGGAAGCATTTAGACGATCTTTCTCCTAGACAGCAAAGAATCAGATTAAGAATGATAAGATATTCATACACTATTACTCATGTTCCAGGGAAGAATCTTTATGCAGCCGATGCTTTATCTAGAAGTCCAAGAGAGCAATCATCTGAAAATGACGAACTAGAAGAAGAAATTGATGCATACATTCAAATTATCACTAATAATCTTCCAGCAACTTCTAATAGGCTGAAAGAATTTCAAGAAGCACAACAATCTGATGCTACCTGTCAGAAACTTTCTTCGTATGCGGTGACAGGATGGCCCTCGAAGAAAGATGTAGATCGACTCTGTTTACTGTTTTGGCAACATCGCTTTGAAATCTCTATTCAAGATGGTCTTTTAATGAAAGGTTGTAGAATAATAATCCCAAAGTCGCTCCAAACTGAAGTGCTGAAAAAGATTCACGAAGGACATCTTGGTATAACTAAATGTAGAGCTCGTGCGAGATGTTCTGTATACTGGCCAAAAATTAACAAAGAGATTGAAGAAAAAGTGAAAAATTGTCCTGCTTGTATCAAAGAATCGAGCAACAGGCATGAACCATTAATTCCGACGCCATTTCCAGAAAGACCTTGGGAAGTTGTAGGCCTTGACCTCTTCAAATACCAGAATTCGTGGTACCTCCTTATAGCAGATTATTATTCACGGTATCCTGAAATTGCGAAACTGGAAACCTTGACTTCGGAAGAAATAATTAACCATTGCAAATCTATATTTTCTCGTCATGGTATCCCAGAAATAGAGTCTTGCGCGGGTCGGGTTTTACCCGACCCGAACCCGACAGATGAATTTTAAATCAACCCGAAACCCGACCCGAACCCGACAAAAAAAATTTCATCAACCCGAAACCCGACCCGAACCCGACAAACAAATTTTCATCAACCCGAAAACCGACCCGAACCCGCAACAGAGAATTTTTTGTGACCCGAACCCGACCCGAAACCCGACTTATCTAACCCGAACCCGACCCGAAACCCGAAAAATAAATCAACATTACTTATTCATCTAAAAATCATGCAAAACAAGGTAAAATGATGTAACATGATATAAAATAAAGTAAATTTTCATTGTCACACAGTTGGTAAATTATAAAAAAACTAGTATGTTGTGGTCACCACAAGACATTCTTCTACATTTTTCTGTCAAATTCACTAAGTGCGAAAAATTTATTAAAACTATTATTAAAAAGTTTAACGTGATGAATGCAAATAATTTTCATCTTAGGGAAATCTAACACTAAATATCCAAAGAGAGACAGTTTTATCGTCTATAAATAACTTCTTAAACAATGCGTTTTTATAATGGTTATCTCACATATCATTGTTCGTACAGTTATATGGCATTGAGATATAGCCATTCTGTTATCGATGAAATTTGCAGTAAAACGACTCCACCTATTGGCCGACAAGAATTCAAACTGAGTCAGCATAATGTCTCATAATCTCGCCTTCTCACATATTAAGTTTTGTTTGATGATACACAATAGAACATGAGATATAGCTTTCCTTGTAATTGTAGAAATCGCTGTGTAGCAGCGCCACCTGTTGAGCGGTTTACATCAAAAGTTGACAGGCGCTAATATATATTAAATGGCACTTACATACAACTTTATATGAAATTATGTGCAGTAGTTCTTGAGATATAGCCTTTCCTTAAATTGCGGAAATCGCTGTGTAGCAGTGCCACCTGTTGACTGATAGATAGGCATTCAAATTGAATCAGCATAATATCTCATATTGGTCTTCTCACATATCAAGTTTTGTTGGATTATACGCAACAGAACCGGAGATATAGTCTCCCCTGAAATTGCAGAAATCGCTGTATAGCAGTGCCACCCGTCGAGCGGTTGACACCAAAAGTTGATAGAATCTAATACTTTCTTCTACTAAATATAGAAGTAAAAAAAAAAAAAAAAATTGGAAACTGCGAAATCTTTTCAATTTCCAGAATGCAAATGCGAGGTTATACTGTATTTGTATTTCTTTAATTTATATATTAACAACAGTCGAGAAAGATTTATAATACTTTTCAAATTTTCATACAATTTCTACAAAAGATACATATTAGTTCCGTTGAAGAAAAGAAAACAGATCCAGATACAAATACGGATCTATTTTTCTGGCGGATATCCGCGGATACGAATAGGGAGCTCCGGTACATGTCTACCCACCAGCGGCCGAGCGGTTCTGCGCTCGAAGCTGGTAGACGGGAGGTGTCGGGTTCGATCCCAGGTCGCGCTCATCGACCTAGCCGTTCGGAGTTTTCCGTGGTTTCCTCCTAAACACGCGTAAATACGGGCTAAGACCCCTTAGAAAGACTCAAACGGAGGGCAATCCCCCTATAGGCCTAGGACACATCTGGAGTCAATCGGTCTTAAATCCTCCAACCAACCGATACATGTCTAGGATGTGCAGAATGTTTAAAATAGTTACATAGTTGTAAACATGCCTATAAATTTATGTTTATAATTGTAAAAAATATTTTGAAAGGTGTTCTCAAGTCGACCCGACTTGTTGAAAACCAAACCCGACCCGAACCCGAACCGCAAGAAAAAAAATTCAGTCAACCCGACCCGAACCCGACCCGCACGAAAAAAAGTTCAGTCGACCCGACCCGAACCCGACCCGCAAGAGAAAAAATTCTGTCAACCCGACCCGAACCCGACCCGCGGGTCGGGTCGGGTTCGGGTAAAATCGGGTTACCCGACCCGATGCAGGACTCTACCCAGAAATACTCAGAACGGATAACGGTCCACAGTTCGATCCAATGAGAACACGAGAATTTAATGAGTTCGCAAGAAGCTACGGTTTCAAACAAATCACAAGTAGTCCGAAATTTCCCCAAAGTAATGGATTTATAGAATCGAGCGTAAAAACAATCAAAATGCGTATTAAGAAATCTGCTGATCCTTATCTTGCGCTAATGGAATACAGAGCAACCCCACTGGAAAGCGGTTATAGTCCCGCAGAACTCCTAATGGGAAGGAGAATAAGAACAATTCTCCCAATAGCTAATTCTCAACTACTTCCTAAATTGATCAAGAAAACTGATTTAGAAGGCAAGGAGAGAAAACGAATAGAGAATCAAGAAAGAAATTACAACAGACACCACGGGACAAGAATTCTATCAGAACTTGAGAAAGGACAGGGAGTATGGGTTACCGACAAAAGAGTGACAGGAAAAGTGTTACAGAAAACCTCATTTCCGAGATCATATCTTGTTCAATCCGGAAAGAGAATTTATAGGAGAAATAGGAAACATCTAGTACCATCGCCAGATTTCGAGCCAGAACCTGAATCAGATGAAGGATTAGATATTTCCGAGAATAATCATTCTACTGATATTATGGGATCTGAAATAAAGTATCCGCTAACCAACAGAAATTCTGGGAATATATCACCAAAATGTACCTCTCCCACAAGACCTATGACCAAGCCTTATGTTACAAGAAGTGGTAGGACTATTCGACCACCCCAGAGACTTGACTTATAACTTTGAAAGGAAGGGAGATGTGTTATAATGTAACTCCATGGTTTTAGTCATGCGAGCGCGCGTTCTGTGTTAAAATTGTTATTAGTTCAGAGTTTGAAAATGGTTGTTGTTCTATATGTTTTGTGTTTTGTGGCTGTTGAATAAAGTTATAATTTAAACAGCTAGCAATGGATTCTATGTTTAGTTAAGCGATATTTAGAGCCTCCGATAAACCTGTATAGCAAAAACATCACACTTTTGTTAATCATAAATTCCTATAGTACATTATCAGATATGTTAAATATAACAAGTATTGAGATCTGCGATAATATAGAATTAGACCAAGTCAGAGTTAAAACTGAAATTCTTCAAAAAAGGTTATGCTTAGTATGTATATGTACAAGTATGTTCAAATTACATTGATCCCTATATCTTATATTTACCTGTCAAGATCATTTAAATTAGAAATATGTAAATGCATTACCACATTTAGATAGTAGTGCTTAAATTGAGGATATGGAGCAATATTCAGTATAAATATTATTTAATACACACTATACTTTATAAATAATTTTATACAACATAATTTACAAAATGTAAAGACAGTAAAAGTACAAAAATGGAGACTATAGAGACGCAAAAATTATACCTTAAAATATTCCAGTAATTCTTTACATGTGATTTTCTTCCCATTTACTTCTTTTAAAATAAGATTTTCACTCGATAACATATATGGAACCAACACTTTTAAATTTTCTCGAAAATTATCAGCAATATCTATAGATACAGAAAAAAAAGTTCAAAAGATATTTTAAACAAAATAAATAAACAATCTGAAGAAAGCATCAACAAATGATATCTGTATAAAAAATGGACAGCAACAGCACAAATAATAGCAAAAACACACTATATGCAAGCAAAGTGTGACATCACTGACCATCGTTGGGGCCAAGTAAAATATTTCCTATGTTAATTGTCCATTGGATTTTTTGTAAAAAAATTATAAAAAATTGAGGAAAATTATTTCCTGATTTTAATCACCATATTTGGATAGTATAGGATCTGTTATCCAGAATGCTCTAAAAACCAGAATGAAAAATGCCAACTACCAAAACTTTTAATTATCATAAAATTTAAGAATTAAAATTATACAATAGCAGCGGTCAGAATTATAGTTTTATAACCTACTTTCTTAAATGCTATGATGTTATTCTGGGGAAATATGGTGAGCACAAAATTGTCCACATAATTACTGAAAATTTTGCAAAATTAGTTTAGAAAATGTATTTTTATGGTATTTTTTAATAGATAAACATTAATAACACAAACTTCTTAAAGTGCACAATAGCAGATGAATTTTATCCTTGAACTCAGGTCGCATGCATGAAGTCCCAATTGTTATAAAAATTTTAAATAGTTTTTATTAATTTCCATTATTTTTAGAATTCATTACATAAAATATTTAGCATTATGTACTAAAAATATTTGAAACATTTATGAACAATTAGTATCAGAGACACACTATAAACAAAAAAATATTAGAGAAACATTTGCAAAATCCAATTCACAAGCCATCATCAATATATACTCATTAGATATAGGCCAACAAATGTTCAAAAGCCATCATCAATACATCTTCAGAAAATATATCCAAGAATGTATATAAACCCTTATCAATACATATTCAGAAAATATTGCCAATAAATATTCAGAAACCATCCAATTTCAGAAATGTTGAAAGTCTCGGATACTAAGATTGGAAATTCATTTCTACATGAAAGCAAGAAAGAATCTCTAGCTTAACGCTAGGTTTTCAAAAATTTTAAAGTTTTTATGGATTTGGCAAAATCTTTTAAGATAATTTAAGAAATTAAATGTTAAAATTGAATGTTGGAGGGCATCTTGACTAAAATAAAAGTGAAATGGTGACAATGCAAAATTGCTGTCTGAAAGAGTCCTGTCATACTAATAATCTATTTAAGCTCTTACGAGCTATTAGCTTTTAAATGTAAGAATTTTTAAAGCCTAACTTAAAGAGCTTAATGTAGAATTGGTAATGTAATGCACACATTATGGCATATGCCATAGTATCTATCTTTAGATAATGAAGAATTTTAGTTTTCTCATCACATTTTGATTCTCCTTTCTCATATTTACAAATTATTTTTTATACATAACTTCATACATTAAAAGTCTCCTGTCAACAAATGTGAATAACACTCAAATATGGAAAATAAAAAAGCTTTGTTCAGTACTTTGAGTGCACATTTTAATTTTAATGTTTTATAAGTTACAGAAACCTGTGTTATGAAAAGTGTAAATGTTGCTTCTCTTAAATGGAGCTAATCAAGCATGGAATATGGTAGACATATAGGCAAAAACATATGATTAGATTAAAAAGTTCTAATGAAAAAGGGAAAGTTATAGTCATTGCAAATGACTATTGTGGTTAAAATCTAGCTCAGTATACTTTTAATCATATTTATATGTATTGTATGTTCATAGGAGCACACTAAAACGCAAAAGATAGCAGACTTTGAATGAAGTGCTTTCTTTTTTCTCCTTTATCTACCAAAATATACTAGAAGCAATTTCTTTAAATAAATTCATTTCATAACATATTTAATTATATTTTAGTGAATGGAAATGAATATTTAAATAAATATTACACATGTAATAGAAAAATAATTTATGTATTTCCTTTTGTTATGTATGTTTTAAAAGTGGAAAATTACACAAAGTCTGAAATAAGCATTGAAATTATACATTAATTCAAAGTTTCATTTGTTATTTGTTTAGTCTCATAAATAATGTTGCCTCGGACTGTATGTGGCTCTTACTTAAATATGTCTCTGTAAGTACAGCTAATAATATACAAAATGTTATATGAAAAAAAATGTTGATTTATTCTAACAGAAAAAAAAAAAAAAAAAAGAAGTAAATATTTTAATAGCAAAATATGTTCTGTGATATAGTACTGGTCTTAGACTATTTGTATTTAGTAATGAGTAATATAGAAAATGGTGGCTTTAAAGAGTTCAAAAGATTATGAAAGTAACATTAAACAAATTTCACAAACATAATAGTCATGATCTTGTTGAGTTAAAATACAGTATTAATTGAACAAAACATAAAATTCTACTAGACTGTAACTTCTATTAGGTATGTTGTCATTTACTAAATTTAAATGAATAAAAATGGGTAAATATATACCCACCAGAAAGACGTCCATCAAAATGTGGATTTGTAGCAACTTTCAGGCCAGGATGTGGCAAAAGAAAACAAGATGTGTCAGCAAAACAAGCTCGAATATGTTTCCTTAGTTGTTGAAGCTCTGGGTGTTGACGTTCAGATATCTGTAACAAATCCAATGTTAAAAAAAAAAAATTGTTTAGATAATAAAAAACAGGTAAAATGTATTTATATAAGAAAGTAATTGCTTTTGAAAGCATAAATTTCTCAATTTTAAATAAACCTGTTTTATTTAAAAATACAATGTATTAAAAGTTATTAAGGATTTAAAGAAATTATTTTTAAATTTTTTCTTTTCTTTGATTTATACTTACAGTAAGTCTCTTTTCAAGTATTTTCCTTCCACCTTGAAGGCCATAGCTGGCTTCATATGGATAACTCCAATCTCTTACTAGAAAAAGAAGTTTCTGAAATAACACACAAAATTTTTTAAATGTATTTCAATAGTACAAACAATGTCTTGTGGTCATGAACATTTATATACATGAAACACAACTGAGTAACTTAATGATGTTTTAAGACAAAAATTTTATTTCTTAAATTAAATTAAGATTCTTGTGTATGTATATGCGTGATTGGTGTTAAAGGAATATTCACAGTATAAAAAACTATCATAGTACTACTTCACATTAAAGTAATTCTATAAGAAGGAAATCAAGGTAAAAAATATCTATACATTTATAATCTCTACATATAATAAAAGATATAAGGAGATGATATGTGTGTGTGTGCCCGTCACTTCATAGGCAAATGGCTGATCGCAGAGCTACAGAATTTTGCATGGATTTTGACCTCCTCGGATGCACCTTGAATCCTGATTTCTGATTTAAAAAAAAATTAATTTAAAATATATAAATTTCTGAAATGATCAGAACTCTGGAGATAGAAACATAAATGCAAGTCTTTCTGTAGTCCATTAGCTTAGTGATTAGAGTGCCATGTTAATAATTAGAAGGTCATTGGTTTAATTCTCCAAGAACCAGTATATTACTTTTTACAGAATTAATAGAAAAGGTTTCAATTGATAAAAGAAAATCTTTCAGCGTCAAAGTATCCTAAACTGCATAGATGACAAGAGAGTGACAAAAAACAAAGTTAAACTTAGAGGTGTATTATTGGTCACTGTATTGGCAAATGTCTGATTACAGAGCCACAGAATTTTGCTTGGAGATTTGTTTTGATCCCCTTCCCCATCTGATGCCCCTCAAAGTCCAATTTTTTAATTTTTAAAAATTAAATTTTTTGTAGCTAGGAGAACTGCAGTTGGGTGCATTTAAAGCACCATGCCAAAACAACTCCCATCTAGATATGAGGCTTGTTTATCAAGCAACCACTTCTGTAATATTTATGTGGGTCAGAACTGTTTTAGAACTCTATACATTAACTGGTAATCCTAGAAACTGATCAGGAATTACTTATTGTTTTTGCTAGAGATACTGGAGGTTGCTCAGGAATCATTTGTGTTATTTCAAAAGCTATTCCATTTTCAGGTATTTCCTCCTTTTTTGGAATTAAATGATTATGAATTCATATACCGATTTCTCTTCTGGGAGATTCTGCTACCTGGGAGAGTGCTTTCTGCCTGTAGTGTAAAAGGAAAGTACCAAATAAAGGACTGACACTTAAACTGCCTGTTAGTCAATAGTCATTCCCAAGGCTTAAAAAATTATCCCATGCATATTACATTTGGTTTAAATTAATTTGCTGATGATAAGTTAGGTAAGTGCAGTTTAAAATAAGGCTTTAAAAAAACCTTTTGGCTTTTTCATGTTAACCACTTCGCCAGCCACTATAGTGTGTAGAAGGCTACGTTTCCCCTTCAAGTTATCTTGGGATGGTCGTTGAAGTGGATAATTTTTATTTATTCATTTTTGAGTTAGACAAAATAAAATGAACTCTGTAAAGAATATATTACAGGTACTATGGATATAATTTAGCAGGAAATGGAAATTCCTGTTAGTATGACAAAGCCAAAACAAAATAGTGTTGATTTTTTTTTTTTTTTTTTTTTAAATGTGAAATAAATCTGACATCCCCATTCTTATGCCTCAATTTAAAATACAAAAATTTTATTCATTATTTAAGAAGAAAGTTGCAGATCCATATAGTATATTTTTCAAACTTATTCATTTGATTTAGTTTTTTTTTCCATATATGTTATAACTTACAAGGAAACATTCAAAAGGTGTTGTCTTCAAAAAATATTGAAAAAAAAAATATATGTGATTCTACTCTTCATAAAACACCAGAAAGTGAAAACCTCATTGGCTGAAATGAATTATGCGACCACAAAAAATGATCAAAATTAAGCAAATTTGGCGATTTCACACTGTTAGGTGATTGATTTTCAGATTGATTTTGGTGATTGATTTTTTTCGGTTCTATTCGTACATGGCAACCTCGTTACTAGCGAATGTATCGCCTAACAGCACTAAAGGGCCAAAAATGCTTAATTTTGATAATTTTTTGTGGTCGCTGTAATTCATTTCAGCCAATAATTTTTTCACTTTCTGGTATTTTATGAAGAGTAGAATCACATATATTTTTTTCAATATCTTTTGAAACCTTTTGAATGTTTCCTTGTTAGTATAATGGTGCACAACTTGTAGCTCACAGGCCAAATATAATTCTCAAGGAATTAACTTGTAGCCCCCTGGAAAGTTTTATAATTGTTAATTTTAACTATTTTTTACATTCTTCTATATACTATAAATAAGAAAAAAGTATTTGCAAATTAATTAAAAACAACTTTAATTTAATGTATTATAAGTTACCTTAAAAAGTGATTAGTGGTTTTAACATTTTTGATTGGTATCCTGGTCTTCTTCAGAACCTATGATGACTTGGTTTTTGTTGTTTTGTTGACTTAAGGAGGCAGTGCCACCTGGCATCTAGATTTTGTATTGGTTGGACTCTTTGTTGATTTTCGTTAAAATAGTGATGGTCCGATTATATTTTATCTCACTATGATGATCCTTGATCCAACTTTTAATTTTTCTCTTGGTCATACCTATATATGTTCCTGTTCCATTGTTTTCTGTTTGAAAGAGTATACTGTAAATGCCTGCCATAGGCATAGCGTCGGGGTGGGGGGCATGAGGGGGCACATGCCCCCTCAATCTTTCAGAACATGAAAAATTTTTAGACTAGGATATATGATAAAGTCAATTAAAAAATTGTCTTATCACACACCATGAAACAACAAAAAAAAAGTAGTCCTAAATAAAAAAAATAGCAATTATGAGTTTATGTAATTGAAAAATGTATATGAAGTACCCCAACATGCACAAAAAGCATCACATCTCTACTCTATTCTGTAATTTATCAACCTAAGAGGCAGTTGTATCAGCATTATTGTAGGCTAATCAATGATTTATCATCATCTTTACATTATTTTTTTTTCAAATACTGCATTTTTGAATTATGTTATTTTCCTTGCAATATATGGGTTGAGTAAGTAGCAAAATCAGATTTATGAAACTAAACATACACTTTTGGTTTCAACTCTAATTTCCTCATTATTTATAATCTTATTCAAGAAAATGGATAGTATGCTTGCTTTCTGAAAAGTAAAGTGTTTAGTGTTTGAATTTGCTATAATTTGTATCGCTGCCCGAAAAGAGTAATTTTCTAAATTGTTTAAAATTTATCTCGATCAATAAAGTAACAAGAATAATTTTTCATTGAATTGACCAATTTAAATCATGTAACCTTTATCAATACAACCAAAATATACCCTTTGCTGAAATTAAATCGTGCATCCAAGCACCGTTTTAGTCCAGAGCACTATTACCACTAATTTATAATGTTAAATTTTGACTTATAAAAAAATTTTGGGATTCATGACTTATTTTATGACTATTTTTTAGATAAATAAAGTCATAGGTGTCAGATATTGTAAATATGGTGGATAAGGAAGCAATTCATATCGTGAACTGAACAAGAGTGAATGTGATCGCGAATCTATAAGCAGTTTTCTCTTGTATAAATAAGGCTGCTATTTTGAAATGAAATTCTCTAATAAATTAGCATAATACTGTCATATTATAGTTTTTCCCTTTTCTAGACAAAGGATAAGGATTATCCCAGCCAGTCCTAAAACCATGGCCATAATAATTTTGGCTGATGGAATTGGTTTTGATTTCTTCGAGGCACATTCGCCGAAAGAAATCTGCTATTTTTAAATACTTCTTTCATTTCTGGTGTTATAATAAACAGGAGTTTTATTAACTGTAGCGTAATGCTGTAAAACAGTAATTAAAATGTGCTTAAATTTGTATTAACACTTTTTTGAAAAGGTTATGCAAATTCGCTTTTGATCAACTCCATATCACAGAACAGTAACTGTGCAGAGAGAGTGAGTCAGTGAGCAGCAACTGATTTACGGCAGATATCTGGGGCATGTGTCCAGGGCCCACGACGAAAGGGGATCTCAAAATATTTGATAAGTTTCACATTTTTCTTCTGCATATGAAAAGATATTTGTTTTAAAACTTAGGTATTAGACCAAAATCACAAGCGAGTGTAATTTAAATTGTTATACGTTATAATAATCAAGATTTTTTTTCTTTCTTAATCTTTCTTTTCTTTTTCTTTATTTCTTTTAATTTCTTTTATATATATAAGAAGACGCATGAATGGGTTTCATCACATCACACTAGTGCTGCGCTACACTGAAGGGGGGGTGTGCCTGAAGGGGGGGACGTGTCCTCTCAAAAATTTCATCTGTGTGGATGGTCCCCTCCAAAATTATTTCTAAACCCTTTAATTTTAAACCAAAAAAAGGTTAAAAAATAATCTTTAAAATATGAGATTATTCTCCCAAACCCCTCTACATTTTGTATTTGTGTGTGTGAGGGGAGGGAGGATTAGAAAAAGATTTTTGTTAGCATCGCATGGGAAAAGGAAATCAGCAATAAGTTTCTTTATCCCAATATGCATATTGTGAGTCGATCTTATTTCAATTTAAATGTTTCTGGACTACCCCATTCCACTATGTGTTTTTTAGGGGGTTAAAAGTCATCGTAAATTTAAAGTATCTTTCTTTAAATGAAAACACAAGATCATATTTCCCCTGGTACAAGAAAAATCTATTACACAATTATCGTGAATTATCATCATTCGTGGAGGTAATCTTTACAATTCTTGATGCTTTTCTTGGATAATATCTACAAGGGGTGAAGAGAAGAACAGGTGTAGTCTTCAAAAACCAAGGAATTTTAGCCTGAGGGTATTCTTTTCTTTCCCTATAATGAACGTTTGCTACTATCACAGATAGCTTTAAAAAAGCAATTAACGCAAGTAGCTTGCTTTGAATTGAATGATAAACTACTGATAGAATGCGAAAATCTGGGAGGTCTTTATCTACTAATGATTACAAATAGGTTTTTAAATTGTCGGGATATTTTAAATAACCTCTTTGGACATGTCTAAGTTATTAATGAATTTGAATCACGGCAACTTTGACAAAAATGTCTGGTTTGGTTTATTTTTGACGGGTTATGATACTTTTTTCCACATTAATGCTAATTAGACAAGGACATACTAAGGTTTAGGATGGAAACGCTTTACTTTTCGGAAATCCAACTGTGTGTGTTAATTGTTTAGTTTAAAGAACTTGTTTTTCTCCAACGCTAAAAATGTTGCATATGGTGTATTCCTCTCACCCCCCCCATGCATTTTAAAGAAAGGGAAAGAAGAAAATGCAAGTGATCTGCTTAGGCAAATGATCATCATAGGCGACAGTTTGGTGTTTCGTAGCATTAGCACTTCCAGGCAGTGGCGGATCCAGAACTTGACTTTTTTTTTTTAGGGGGGGGGGGGGGCTAAGATTTTTCAAAGTGTTATTCCAGACCAATAAAAAATTTACAATTGCAATATTCAATTGTGAATGTCAGTGTTTTGGGGAAGGGGGGGGGAGGGGCTCGCCACTGCTTCCAGGTGTGTAGTTTTTCCATTTTTGTTTTGAAGCAAAAGAATTTCTGAATTTTATGGCTATATATATAGTTTTTTTAATACGTAATATTAAATCGAAGGATTTATTGAAATGGAAAATTTTTAAAACCCAGTGTGAGCTGGACAGTGTTTTAAAAAATAATGAACAAAGAAAAGAAAAAAAAAAAATGAAAATGTTGAATCAATTACAGCTAGTGAGAATTTAAGAAATGTTAATCAAGATCCAGGGAAAAAATGTAAGGTATTCCTTTATTTAATAACAGGAGACTTGGTGTTGGAATATTAAAACCCGAATAAACTACTACGTCAGAAACGCCAAAAAAAAATATTGGAAATGCATACAGCTGTTTCGGTAGCCTAAAGCGTACCGTCTTCAGTGCAAAAAGGATTCTGAATCAGGAGAAATGCTCGTATTATATAGGAGAGGGGCCAGATTTAGTTCAGCCAATAGGATTACGGGAAAGGTGGGAAGAATGGCCAATAGGAATTTAGGAAAGTTAGCTGTGTAAACAGTAGAAAAATTAAGAAAATGTGGACTGAATATAAAATTTCCAACAGTAGAACAAATAGGGAATAGCGAAATCACAATTTACAAGGTTTTTAAAATTTTTATAACTATGAAAAGCTTCAAAGAAATCGAGTTCATGAATGGATTTAGGTCTGCAAATTATTTTAGCTGAATTAAATTTAAAATTATGATTTTCCTCCCAGCAATGTTTAGAAATAGCCGATTTATTGGCTTCTTGTTTGCGGACGTAATTCATATGTTCTTTTAGACAAAATTTAAGACTGCATTTAGTTTGGCCAATATATGATAAACCACACTGACAGGAAATACTATAAATACCCCAAGAATTATGCATATCAATGGGATCTTTTAACTGAGAAAAGGTGAGTTTATTGGAAGGCGAAAATATTATTTTAAAATCATATTGTTTGACAATTTTAGCTATGGTTAAAATGGATTTTCAACCACCGTCTATAGAAAAAATTTTGCTGTCTCCCTTCCTCCCCATGCGCGTTCATGTCACCCACCTAACCAAAAAATGGCTGCTTTCTATACTTTTGTAAACCGTGCCCTTAATATTTGTTCAAATCCTATTTTATTAAAATCTGAAATTAAATACCTGAAAGCCATTGCAATTGACAGAGGTTATGACCCTTCCATTATAGACAAAGCTATCCAAAAATTACAACTCCCTCGTATTTCGTCTACTAAATCAGTCTCTTCTAATATCAGTATTGTTTTACCCTATTTTCCTAAATCCAGTCAGACCATAGCTAAAATTCTCAAACAATATGATTTTAAAATAATATTTTCGCCTTCCAATAAACTCACCTTTTCTCAGTTAAAAGATCCCATTGATATGCATAATTCTTGGGGTATTTATAGTATTTCCTGTCAGTGTGGTTTATCATATATTGGCCAAACTAAACACTGTCTTAAATTTCGTCTAAAAGAACATATGAATTACGTCCACAAACAAGAAACCAATAAATCGGCTATTTCTAAACATTGCTGGGAGGAAAATCATAATTTTGAATTTAATTCAGCTAAAATAATTTGCAGACCTAAATCTATTCCTGAACTCTATTTCTTTGAAGCTTTTCATATTTATAAAAATTTTAAAAACCTTGTAAATTGTGATTTCGCTATTCCCTATTTGTCTGACTGTTGGAAATTTTATATTCAGTCCACATTTTCTTAATTTTTTTACTGTTTACACAGCTAACTTTCCTAAATTCCTATTGGCCACTCTCCCCACCTTTTCTGTAATCCTATTGGTTGAACTAAATCTGGCCCCCTCTCCTATATATACGAGCACTTCTCCTGATTCAGAATCCTTTTTGCACTGAAGACAGTACGCTTTATGCTACCGAAACAGCTGTATGCATTTCCAATATTTTTCTTTGGCATTTCTGACATAGTAGTTTATTCGGGTTTTAATATTCCCTTATTTATTTTGTTTACCAATTATGTGCAGCTAACATAAGAAAGAAAAATAAGAGAGAGAGAAAAAATATGAGTCTACTGATCCCAAAGCCATATAAAATATTAAAATAGTCAGAATTTCATTGTTTTTTTTCCCTTTACTCAAAACATTTTTAGGCATTTGATGACATAAATTAATTCCAAAATGGTAAATTTTTCACCTTTACCCAATCGTTTTTCGGTTTCGATGGGAAATAACACTAAAATTTTAAATGTTCTGTACCATTACTATCATTATTTTCTGTGTCTGAAATATCCTGAAAAATTAAATTTTTCTCATTGCCGTTTTTTCTTCTTACATTTTTTGGATTTGAAAGTTGGAATATTGACGAAATTTAGAAAATTCTTAACTTTCTGAATGTGAAAACGAAATTTAAAATTATGTATTATTTAATGAGTAATGACAGGGATTTTGGATGCCGTAAAATAATATTTGAATTTGTAAAATTTTTGTCCAAATTTCTGAATTAATGAAAACTAAAATTTGTCACTTAAAATTAGATGTTTTCACAATTAATCATTTTTAAGTTGATGTCTACACAGACTGACACCACATTGAATTATAGTTTTTGGATTTCTCATGCCTTAAAAATATGACAAATTGTTTAAGAATTGAGATCTAATATTTCCATACTTATAGCATAGAGGGAAAATTTTTAAATTTTTTGATTGGTTTTTCATATATGTGTGCCCCCCAAAATTTTCGTTCACGCTACGCCTATGATGCCTGCCATTTCAAGTGGATTTATAAGGTTTTAGTCACCCATCTGCATTTTGCAAAATGTAAAACTCCATATACTTATAGAAATACAATCCAAGCTTTCATTAACAGAGCAACAAATATTTGTTCAAATAAAAGCCTCCTGAAAACTGAACTAAACAAAATAACTGAAATCATCAAAATAGTAAAATACAATAAAAACCTAGTACAGTTGAACCTCATTAATGTGAATCTCAAGGGGGATAAATTTTTTTTTCATGTTATGAGTAGCTCATGCTATCAGTAACTAATCTTCATTTTGACGGGGATTGTGGAAACAGTTCATGTTAAAAGTAATTCACATTAACGAGGTTCGACTGTATATAAACTATACAAAAATAGAATTAAAAAGCTAAATCAAACAGAAAGTAACCAAAGTAAGCAATAAACAAAAACAAAATTCACCACAACCATTTTGTACAATAAAGGTAGCTTCCTAAAAATTACACATGAAGCTGTTGAACTAAGCTATTCCAATCAAACTTAATCTAAACATTTTTCAGTATATCCGAAATGACAAAGACCCCAGAAATCCAGTTGAAACTGCAAACATATACAGAATAACTATCAAACAGAAAACAACGAAACAGGAACAGACATAGGTACGACCAAGAGAAAAATTAAAAATCACATCAAAGGATACCACAGTGACATGAAATATAATCACACCATCATCACTTTAATGAATAGCAACAAAGAACAAAAAATGAATATCAATTTTGAAATTAATAAAAAAAAAAAGCAGAATATAATAATAAAATCTATGCTAATCATAAAACATATGAAATTATTGCAGATGCATATACATACAATGACATCCAGCCAACACAAAATCTAGATGCCAGATGGTGCTGCCTCCTCAAGTCAACAAAGCAACAAAAACCAAGTCATCAGAGCTTCTGAAGATGACCGGGACACTAGTCAAAAACATTAAAGCCGCTTATTAAGTAGATATCCTGAGATTCTACTGTCGAAAGTTCAATTTATTATCCAGGTCCTTATAGCTGAAAAAGAAGGCCGTTGAAACAAAAAGAACTAATAGTTCGCAGTAAAACATATTCATTTTATTTTATAGAGGTTTCATAAGAAAATCAACAGTACATTAATAGTGGAATTTCAGAATGACCATAAGTTACGAGAATGCAAAAGATAGGGGTGAGAGAGAGAGCTACGGGGTCACATGTTATACTGTCAACAGTTGTAGAGCGAATCTCGAAGTTGACTCTATTGCAATTAAGATCAGACTGTTGAATTACGCCAAGAATTTTGAAAAAGTGCCAAATTTTATAGCCAAAGATATTCCTTTGTTTGTAGAATAATTTAATATAAATATTTTGAATTTAGCAAGTTCGTTGAAAAGAAATAACGCCAATCCTCTATGCCAAGTTTTATCGCCAGACAGCCGTTAAAAAGCGAGACCAAAAGTCTGCAAATGATTGCACATCCTTTGATAAAAAAATCTAAATTACCCTTTAATGACTTTCGAACATAAACACATTGCCTAATTTATTTATAACAAAGTGGACTCGCGCAATTTAAAAGAAATAAAAAGTAATTATGTATCCAACGGTTTATAAACAAAATAATATTTTTTTTATATTTTATTTATTAAATGATTTAGAAGAGCTTATAATTTTGAGAGATGTCATTTAAAAGGAATATGTTTTTGTTCTCAGACGATTTATTAATAGCATAAGGGATAAAGTATTATTAGAATTAAGATATTTATTATAGACAAAAGCGAATAAAAAAAAGTAATTTAAAATTTCGTTATATATTTTTATTAGCCATTTAATTTATTGAAAATATAATAATTACTTATTGCCTTTATTTAAAGTTATAATTAAAACTCATATATGTGAAGGAACGACTTCACATATTTCTCCCCAGCGACGAGGAAAAAAAAAATTGTCAAAATGGACGAAAATTATAAAATTATAGAACGCTCTCTCTCACCTTCACAACAGTGTAATACAATTCCAAAAATTTCTGCATACCATTGTGGAACATGTAAAGTAATCTTTTGTTAAACAATAAAAAAAAATGTGGCATATAACAATAAATTTGAAAAAAAAAATTCAATAATAATGAGTTATGGAACAATGAGACATATTCAATCATCGTGATGTTAAGGCGGAGCGTCAGTAACCAGATAATCTATCTTTTCCCAAGAGATGGCGTTGTATTTCACTTGAGCGATAGTTTTCTGTTTCTGGTAGACTAGTTCTGTTGAGTACGTCATTTCCCCTTTTCCTGTGACGTCAAGTGAAGTACGCGAAAGGAAAAAAAGGGGGGAAACAAGTGGTTCATCCTCATTTTCAAGATTTTTTATATTTGTTTTGTATTAGCAGTCACATAAGCGAGCAGTTTGTACTGAAATGCGCTGTAGCTGAAGCTGTATAAGTGAAATAATTATAATAACTTTAATCACAAGTGAAATGTGTTAGAGGGCAATATAACACTTTAAATTACAAAAATTTTCATGGTAAAATAATAAAATTGCTGTATAGATTTTTTGCATTTCAAATTTAAATTTATATTCTCTCAAACGGGAATTAATATTTATAGTGTACTTATTAATGAAAAAACAGTGAGTGAAACATTTGTGAAACACTCAACTATATCGATACATACTACTCACTGATATCAGTCGAACCTCGCCAATTTAGAATTTTAAGAACAAATTTTTCAACATAATGCGATAATTTATTATGGCAAATTAATTTGTATTTTACCATGTTTTTATTTACTTCGATTCTTGTTTATTTGTGTGTCCAGTACAAATCTTGCAATCGATTTTTAACTGACTTCCCGACTAGCTAGATATTTGAAGCTTTCAAAATAGCTCAAAACACGGTGACAATACATTTTTTAAATATTTTTACCCAACTGTTTCGGGTCCCTGGTGCCCTCGACAGAGTTTATATGTTTCAACAGAAAATTTATTTAACTAACTTTCCGCCTAGCTAAGCTACACATTTGAAACTTTTAGAATAGCGCAAAACCCGATAACAATGCATTTTTTAAATACTTTTAGCCAATTGTTTCAGGTCTTTGCTGCCTTCGGTAGCATTTATATGATTCAACAATCGTATAACTTCCCGACTAGCTAGAAATTTGAAACTTTTAGAAAAATTTATAACACGATGACAATGCATTTTTTTTTTTTTTTTTAGTCAATTGTTTCGGATCCCTGCTGCTTTCGGTAACGTTTATATGATTCAACAATCATAACTTCCCATTTGAAACTTTTTGAATAAATCAGAACACGATGACAATGCATTTTTTAAATTCTTTTAGCCGATTGTATCGGATCCCCGCTGCTTCGGTAGCGTTTATATGATTCAACAAAACTTCCCGATAGAGTCACCCGACCCGAACCCGACAGATAATTTTAAATCAACCCTAACCCGACAAAAACATTTTCATTAACCCGAAACCCGACAAAAAAATTTTCATCAACCCGAAAACCAACCCGAACCCGCAACAGAGAACTTTTTGCGACCCGAAACCCGAAAAATAAATCAACATTACTTATTCATTTAAAAACCATACAAAACAAGGTAAAATGATATAACATGACATAAAGTAAAGTAAATTTTCACTGTCAGACAGTTGGTAAATTAAAAAAATAAAAAAACTAGTATGTTGTGGCCACCACAAGACATTCTTCTATATTTTTCTGTGAAATTCACTAAGTGCGAATAATTTATTAAAACTATGATTAAAAATATTTAACATGATGAATGCAAATAATTTCATCTTAGGGGAATCTAACACTAAATATCTAAAGAGAGACAGTTTTATCGTCTATAAATAACATCTTAAAGTAGTATATTGTGTCCACCACATGACTTTCTTCTATATTTTCCTATACAAATTCACTCAGTAGAAAACTTTATTAAAATTAATATTTAAAAAAGTTATATTTCATGATAATGCAGTCGATTTCCATATTAGAGAAGAAGTATAATACTAAATGTGGATGTCCAAAAAAGTCAATTTTATCCTGAATATTATTATTATTATTGTTAAAAATGAAAAAATCAATAACTTTATTTCAAATTATCGCAGATCGATCGTTCAACCATTCGTTTTAAAGGTATTGACGAGCTCTTTTGAAAAATACCCATCATGAAAATTTACTCCCCTCGAGGGAGGGACTTGCCCCCAAGGGGTAAGACGAGGCTCCTACATACATTTTTTTTTTTTTTTTTTCCAGTTGAATACCTGTATTACAAATAATTCTTTTAAATTTCATAATGATTATTAAAAATATTTATACAAAATTCTTGCGCATTTATACAAAATTTTGTCCTATACCACCGGGTTAAAAATTTAGAAAAAGCGGGATGGCAACGCAATTTACACCAAAAGTTGGCAAGCGCTAATATATGTTAAAGTGCACCTACATACAAATTTATATGCAATTCTCTGCATAGCCTTTCTTTAAATTGCGGAAATCGCTGTATAGCAACGCCACTTGTTGGCTGATAGGCATTCAAATTGAATCAGCGAAATATCTCATATTGGTCTTCTCACATATCAAATTTTGTTGGATTATACCCAATGAAACCTGAGATATAGCCTCCCTGAATATGCAGAAATCGCTGTATAGCAGCGCCACCTCTCGAGCGGTTGACACCAAAAATTGATAGGCACTAATTTAGGTCAAGGTGCAGCTACATATGAATTTAAATGCAAGTCTGAACAGTAGTTCCAAAGATACAGCTGCCACAAAATGTTTGTTACACCCACACAGACAGACAGACAGACATTTTCTAAAAACTATCAATTCGTGTTCAGGACATCCCAAAACGTATAGATTCGTCAAAAAACGGAGGTCGAAAATTTTCGCGAATCCAATACTTTCTCTATATTACATATAGAAGAAAGCAAAAAGTGAGACATCATGCTGATTCAATTTGAATGCTCATGGACAGACAGGTGACGCTGCTATATAGCGATTTCTGCAATTTAATGGAAAGCTATATCTCAGAAACTACTGCACAGAATTGAATATAAATTTAGATGTTGATGCACCTTAACCTAAATGAGTGTCTGTCAACTTTTGGTGTCAACTGCTCCACAGATGGCGCTGCTATACAGTGATTTCTGCAATTTAAGAGGAGGCCATATCTCAGGTTCTATAGCGTTTAATCAAACAAAACGTGATTATATGTGAAGACCATTATGAGACATTATGCTGATTTAATTTGATGCTTACTGGCCAATAGGTGGCGCTGCTATACAGCAAATTTCCTCGATAACGGGAAAGCTGTATCTCAACTTCTATAGTACATAACTGTACGAAACTTGATATGTGAGATAACTATTATAAAAATGCAATTTTTAATATGTCATTTTTATCTAATAAAACTGTCTTTCTTTGGATATTTAGTGTTAGTTTTCTCTAAGATGAAAATTAATTATTTGCACTTAGTGAATTTGTATAGGAAAATAAAGTCTTGTGGTGGCCACAACATACTAGTTCTTATTTTGTTTTATTTTATTAATGATATGTGTTATTCAAATTTTTTATTGAATTTCCCTACTTAAAATGGCTGTAATAGAACCTATGCCACTGGTTTGTGTACATGATGGAGATGCAAAAAATGCCAATGCATTGCGCTTTAAGGGAGACATTTTTATAAATCACATTTAACTAACTTAATCAAAAATCATAAAGAAATTCGCATTCATTGTTAACATGCTAAGAAAATGTTTTGTATAAACTATAGTATGCTTAGCCTCCAGATTTACAGGGTTAAGCAAAAAGTTTCGAAATATTAAGGGGTGCAAATAGGAAATTAAGAGCAGCATTTCTGTTTGTGTTAAGCCTTTTTAACACTTTCCAACAATGTTTCAGAGTGATTATGAATTCAATTAGTCTATATGTCTGTCCATTGTGTGATAATGTAGACAAAGAAGATAGAATGTTATACGATACAACTAGTACGTACAGTTGGAAAGTGTTGATAATCAATATGTAACTCCTGATTTTTCGTTTTCGTTTTCATTTTAAAATGTGTAATGCTTAATTATATTTCCAAAAACTTAAATAAAATCATAAAAGGGCAATAATGTACGTTTTTGTATGGAGTACTGTTATTCATCAAACTTTATAAGATTACATAACACCGTTCCCTCAAGTAACGGATATTCTACAGTACGCATACCTATTTTTGCGGCAGGTTTTACTTCTGAAGCAAAATATAGTTAGTGCTAAATGTGGATAAAGTGTGGAGGAAAATTGATTTTCTATTTATTAATTTATTTAAAAATTTATTATACATTTCCGCTAAAGGCACGTGTGCTAAAAGCACGCCACCGAGGGGGGATAACATTTCCGCTAAGGACACGGGTTTATAGATTTCCGCTAAGGGCACGGCCCCGTAATTACTGATTGTATTGAGTTAAAAATTAAAAAAATCTAAAAAAAATGTTTAATAAAAATGTTTAAACATTTATGTGAGTTGTGAACTTCAAGATTGCAAAAATGTACTTCAAACTCAGCGTTACTTACTAGTTCGTTGTTTAATGCTTATATTCTGAAAAAAAAAAAAAAAAAAAAAAAAAAGAAATGTATATTTATTTATTGCTTTTGTTCGTGAATGTTTATAATTATTTGGGACATCTGCTTTCCCACAATCACTTTCAATTCACATGATCAGCAAATTATCTTTCTACAGTGGCAATTTTCGTGTTTTGTTTATTTGTTCAAGAGAAGAATATTATTATTATGCCTTGATGGAATCCGTTTCCTAAATGTGTTTATTTTACATTACTTTTTACTTTCTTCTGTATTCAATTGAAGAAAGTATTGGAATCGTAAAAATTTTCAGCTTCCGTTTTTTGATAGATTTACACGTTTTGCGGATTCCAGAACACAATTTGACTAGGTATTTTTGGAAAATATGTGTCTGTCTGTTTGTGTGTGTGCGTGAAAAAAAAATTCTTGTGGCGACTGTATCTCATTGCAGATAACTGCATATAAATTTATATGCTGATGTACATTGACCTAAATTAGTTCCTATCAACCTTTGGTGTCAATTTCTCAACAAATGCCGCTACTGGACCGCGGTTTTCACAATTTCAGGAAAGGCTATATCTCAGGAACTGCTACACGATTTTATGTATAAATCTATATGCAGAAAGTAAAAAAAAAAAAAAAAAAAAAAAAAAAAAAAAAAACTTGTAAACTGCGCAATTTCCCTTAAATTGTGGAAATAACTGTATAGCAGCGCTATCCGTTGAGCGATGGGCACCAAAAGTTGATAGGCACTAATTTATGTCAAGGTGCATTTATTTATAAATTTATATGCAATTATGTGCAGTAGTTCCAGAGATACAGTCTCCACAAAATTTTTGTCACACACATACAGAGACACAGACTGATATTTTCTGGAAATAGTGAAATCGAGTAAAAATTTGGTTTAGTTATAGATACAATTCTTACACGATACGGTAACAGAAAACATTTTTTTTTTTATAGATTTAAATATGGCAAAATCTCGCCATCTTATAACCTCATATTTAACCTCTCCTTTTTAGATTCTCGGAGACCCGAGTCTGTGTGTGCGCTGCCCGAGATCGCGCCAGCTTGGAAAAGGTTGGTGTATACATAAAAGTTTTGATATCTTCGGCAGTTTCGTTTCTTACTCTGTTATTTCTCCAAGCAGAGTGAGAATAGACGAATGGAAAGCCTCTTTGTCCGTCGCCCACTATCCGAGAAAAGAGATATGCGAAAGTTTGCCTATGCGATATTGTCACATGAAAATGAGCCCGATCCCTTTTAAAAATACTGCCTATGTTTATTTTTCTGAATAATGATTAAAAGAAACAAACACACACACACAAAAAAAAAAAAAAAAAAAAAAAAAAAAAAAAACAGTTCATATTTTCCAGTTTTTTACTGAAACGTCAATGATTTGCGCTTGTAATGATTTGTAAGCAACGATTTTATCGTAAAAGTTATTCCGAAATGTCTATTTCAAATGACAACAATGAACAAGTTATAAACATCGACATTCTGTCTAATTACAAAAATAAAATGGACGAAAAAAAACCATTTCTTTTTTTAAATGTTAAGTAAATAAATAGATAAATAAGAAAGCTTAATCTTCTTAATCTTAATTAAAGTCGATGCAATAGTCGAGAAAAACAACATAATAAGCTCAGTTGATATTTTCTACTGAAACTAAAACTCAACTCAAAACATAAGCGCTCTTTCCACCGGAACTGAAGCAGACGGCTTAGGGTTACTGTAACATTAAAAATATCTGTCATTCTGCTGCAGTATGCCACGAAAAAACTCAGTTCAGAAAATAATAAAAGCATTTTCTGAAGGATATTTCGGTATCATATTGCTCTACACATATCCCTTATACAGCTATTTATAAGAAAATGACATAAAATTATGAGAAAAATTTAAAAAATGACAAAAATAAAAGCTTTTCAATAAATAGGAGAAACGATTCGTAATAGCAACGCCATCTATTAATAGCTAAAAGAAACAACATGAAATTTTTCGAAAAAATGCAATTTTTTGAAAAATTAAAATTTAAAAAAGATTGAGAACACATCTCGTTTTAAAAATTATATCGTCTGAGAGATAAAAGTTATATCTAACGCCAAAAAAAAAAAAATTTAAACAAATTAATTGCATTAACAATGCACGGGATTGATTTTAGAATTTTAGCATTAGTAATCTAGAAAAGCCGTAACTGACGATCCCCCTTAAAGTGACATTCTGAAACAAATCACATAATCAATAAATTATATAAATATGATATATAACATGTGTAAAATATTAAAAATAATCATTCATTACAGTGTATTTATGGTTGATACTAAGGAAAAGGAAATCAGTAACAAGAAATATGAAAACAAATAATTTTTGTATTTTGTTAATTTTCAAAAAAAAATTTAATATTGCATTAATATGAAAAAAAATCAAACATTTTTGATTAAAAAGACCATTATCGTACACGTGAAAATTAAATTGTAACAAAGTGAGCCAGAGAGTGTATAATGGAACAATAGCTATGACAGCTATGATGGTTTTGTGATGCCTAACTGAACATAGCGTACTGAACAATATGTGTGAAGCAGAAGAGGCTTCATGTTGTGCAAAAATGACAACCAGCATTCTGCAAAGTGACATAATGAAATGTCCCTTGTATGTGTAAAAAAATGTGTAATAAAAAAAAATCTAGCCCTATGTCACAATAAAAGCACACATGTAAGAGTTCAAGAAAAATTATTTATTTTATTTTAACTTTTGTCTATTTTTATGCCTTCTAATTTATTTTCTTTTGCATAAATTTATGAACCAACTTTATTTCAATAGCTTGTGTTGGTCAAAAAAATATTAAAATTTACTGGTATGAAATAATTTCCTTTTCCTGAACCAAATTTTAATAAATGAATTAGCATTTGAATTTCTCAAAAGAAAAAAATATGATCTCAATAAAAAGTTAATTTTTAATGTATAAACTCTGAGTATACCTGAAATAGGTGAGAAGAATACAACTCATAAAAATTGTCAAAAACAGCAAAAAAAAAAAAAAATCTAAATACACTACTGTTTTATAATTACAATTGAACTATTATTTTATCGAGCCCAATTAATATTCAATATCTTTTTTATTTATTATTATTTTCATTATTTATTTTTGTCACCCGAAGTATTTATAGAACATGTGTTAATGAATTATAAGTGTATATGAAAGCCAATAAAACATAACCTTCAAAAATTGTTGTGAAAGTGTGAAATCCCCTACACAATTACAGGTGTTGAAACCAATATAATGGTCAAAATCCGTAGATTATAGAAGTCATTAATATATTGACAACCAGAGCAACACAATTGTGCTTAGAGGGTAAATGTGTATATGTGAAAATTAAAAATATAACTAAATGGGTGATATGTCAAAATATTTAAGCAATATTGCAAAAATGAATATCAAGTGAAGTAATTTATATTATTAAAAATTAGTATATGTCTGTAAGTGTTCCAACAAATATTAAAATTTAAAATTTTTTTTAAAAAAATGCCACAAAATAAATTTCCATAGCCGCAGATGAAAGCGCAAAAATTGCAAATTTAACGTGCAGAGAAAATTATAAACACAAAGTAAAAGTAAAAAGTCATGACTAAAATAACAGTATTATCTATTGAACTGAGCATATATGAACTGAGATGAGCTGAGATGAGGCCTCAAAAATTAAAAAATGCGCATAAAGTAAATATATAAATAGCTTCAAAGGCTATAAAATTGCTCAGCAAAATAATAATATAAAAACTCGAGTACAAGAAGTGTAATCTCACTTCAAAAAGGTGAATAAAAAGAATTTCACCAAATCAGCTGATAAAAAGAACAGTAAAATAAATCTGTTCACACATGTGCCATAAAATGTTCTTCTCTTTTCTTCTTTTTTTTAAAAAAATAACTGCAACTATTCAGCAGTGGGCCCAATTCGATGTTAAAGTAAGCTTACCATATATGTATTGTCATAATTATTAGCTAGCAATAGAAGAGAAATATTCCTATATATATACGATATATATATTCAACATAAACCAATAAACAAACATGAAACAGTGAATAAATGCGATAAAAATATATCATATGTACAGTAAAAATAAAAAAATTATCCTCTGCAATCAACGTATTTGAACTGAATGAGGAACAAAAAATCACTATTATTATTTGAACGTAAACAAACTCAGGCGAAAACGGCGAGATGTTTATCTCTGTTTGAGAAAAAAAATAAAATAAAATAAGCAGTCTTCCCTTTTTTTTTCATCATATTTCGATTACTCTTTTTTTTTTTTTTTTTTTACGTAAATGAACGAAATAAAACTATTATGCACATAAAATAAATTTCGTATGAAAGGTAATTAAGGGTTAAAATTTTAGAAAATAATGATAGGTTTCATCTAACAAAATTGAATGAATGTGGAGAAGAAAAAAAAAATGTGTGAAATGAAAAATTACATTAGATGTCAAATTTCACGACCAGCATAAGAATACCTGAATTTAAGCGATAACATCTAACTGACAAAAATATACAATGTGTTATAAAATTTCTCCAAGTTTATGAAACTAGAAAAAATAATTAAAACATTTGTGTTAAAATGTAACATTTTAGTTAAAATGGGCAAAGCAAATACTGTGTTATGTTATTATAAAAATTAAAACTTTTATGTTTATGTGTTTACTTATCCAAGACATACAACCAATTCTCTTTCTGTATAAGTGATTGTACATGATTATTTAATAATGCCTGGTAAGTATAATAAATAAAACATTGAACCTTATGTTCAAGACTAACAAATTTGTTAGGTTTACATGAAAGTCAATGTACATAATATCCGAAAAAATTAGAAAAGAAATATGTAAATTTGGAAAATTGTGTGTTAAATTTATTTAGGAGACTTGCATGCAACAAGATACGGCCAGTATAGATTCATAAAATATATTATGTACTGGATTTACATATTGTCCTGAATACATATAGTGTTAAAAAATGAAAATTGTTGGAGATACAACTAATTGATTAATATTTATGCTCAATATTTTATTTCATTTATTTATTCTGTCAATGTGTGCGTGATTATGTACCGTGGTATGTACCTATGCGTTGTGCGAAAGATCTTTTTATAGAAACAATATTAGAAAACAATAAGAAAAAAAGGTACCCTAAATAAAAACAATTCCATTCGATTTCTGTAAAAAATGTTAAATTTTATGTAAAATTTAAATAGTAAAAAATGTAAGTTAATTATATTAATATTCAAATTAAATGAAGTCCAATGTAAAATCATGCAAACAACGACAATCAATGCAGATCCCCTCACCAAGAAAAATTTGGCCAGTAATTCAAGATAAGGAAAAGAGCATTGAATGCCAACAACACAAGCGCAATTAGGAGCTCTACTAATGTACATTGTGGCACAAAATTACATAAACTTGCATCATAACATATTAATTGTGCCTTCTTTTATTCAAGGACTTAAATGAGATGTATAAACCTAAATTATTTTAGTTTAATTATTTTTAAATGAAAGGGTAAATAATGGTATATAGAGAAAAAGGGTAGGGTTTTGACAGTTAGCTGTTGAAACACAGTGATGCAAACAAATTGTAAATATATTTGATTTAATATAATCGTGATGAGAATAACAAACCTATTATCTTTAAAATTAAAAAAAAGTGAATATCACTAATTTGTGTACAGGTGTGAAAGTTATAAAGTGTAACATATTAAGTAAAAAAAAAAAAAAATATATCAACTAAATTCTCTAAAATATATTTCTAAATTTTGCTTTAAAATATGACCTTAAAAAGTAATAAAACATATAAATTTATGGAACAAAGGTATGAGAATAACTGAAATTATCACTCTAGTTATTTTATTTATTTATTAATTTGCTATGCAATGGCAGTTCCAAGCAGGTTAAAATCAGTGAACAAAAAAATATATGTGTGTAAAAAGAGGAGAAATAGGTGTCAAGATACCGACTGATATCAAAACAAAATTTTGCGACACATCTGCCAAAAGTAAATAAAAAGTATGTGTAATTCCAACCCGCCTGGAAAACACCAACATGAGAAATAACTTCAAGTTTAGTTCTTAAATTAAAAATATTAATTAAATTCAATTAATAAACAGAGTGATAATTATTTTGCAATAAAATATATATACAAAACATTAAATTAACAAACAAGAACGAATTTTATTAAGCATTTGATTAAAAGATAAGAAATTTACCTCATGGAAAATTCAACACCTTAAATACAATAACTATTGCGATATTAATGAATTAAAAAAAAACAAAGCTTCGCTAAAATTCTGCAAACATTACATCATTTTATGTAATTACTTAATTCCCTTATTTATTTATTTATTTTTTTACACATGTATATTCACTGAGATAAACAAACAAATTCAATATTAAATTTAAGTTGTGAAAATAATATGTGCTTCATGTCATAAATCTCGAAATAAATTTGCACTAAATGTGAATATCCTAGTTTTCTTCTAGAATATTAATTGATCCATTTCATAATTATTATTACCAAAATTATCAATGAAAAATTATTTTTACACATCACATATAAAATTAATTTATTTCAAACCTCTTTAATAAAAATTACCAGTAAAACAACATTTCAATTTAGTAAAAATATATGAAACCTTTTTTTTTTTTTTTTTTTTGCATTCTGAATGAAAAAATCAAGAATTCTTTAAAAATTTATCATTACGCATTGTATATCAGTGTATAAAACAACGCATCAATATTATTAATAAATGAAATAATCTAAAAAAAAATATGTGTCACACTTCATCAGTATTTATATCAATCAAAAACATAAAATACCATAAGAAAAAAAAAAAACAATGTAGATAAAAGCTGTTAAAATTATATGAAAATCATTATTACTATCATTTTATCATTATTAAAATTAGAATATGTAAAGATACTCAAAACTTATTTAAGTATTATAAAATGTATATAAATTGAAAAAGTGTAAGTCTGTCAATAAAAATAAAATGTTCATTTTCTTCAAGACAAAAAAAGTACTTACGAATAACTTGACGAATCAATTTTCTGACAGTAGAAAAAAATCACTGAGGTTTGTTCAGTATTTGGTTCACACATACTTTTAGTGTCAATTACACAGTAGCAATCACTTAAAAATAACAGAGTATGATAACCTAACCACTAAGAGACACCATCTTGAAAAAAAAAATATATATTCTGTTCGCATAAAGTAATGAATCGCATAATTATGGTTTCACATTTTTCCCAAACAGCATACTTCTCTCATAATTTTTACCGCACAGGGAAAACACAGGTCCAATCAACGTAATTATAATGAAAGAACAGAAACCTACAAACTCACTGTGAAAGAAAATACCATTTTGAACCACCAGCCAAGAGGCAACCACTGGCAGATAATTCGGACTGAAGAGGTAGAATACAAAGCGAAGTAAATTATTTATTTTAGTGTTGCAGTCTAAACTACAGAAGTAAACAAAATATGTAGAAATTCACTATATCGTTCGGCGTGAATTCTGAACGAAATTATTTAACTGGAAAAATTTCCGGAGTTGATGAAGATCACATTGTGTTCGAAACAGCCATCGAAAGAAGCAAGAGAACAGTGAACTTTCCCAAGACAGTAGATACTCAGAACAGAACTCCACAAAAAGTCTTTTATAGAAGGGAGTAAACATTCTGAATGTTTTGGTTATATCCACTGTTTCAGAAGAAGCAGGAATGAGCACTATCGCGTCGATAACAGTCAACACACGGAAATGAATACTATAAGAACTGCGAAATCAGCTAGACTAGCACAGGTATCATCAGATGACGCCATGATTTGCCGAATTCAGCTCAATACTTACGCAGGGTACCAGGAATGTGTAAGGAACAATATATCTTCCAACTTGAGTCGCCAACATCGTCGACACAGACAGTCTAAGGAATTATCACCGAAAAAGATGCCGCATCTGGACTAGTCTTTTTAATATATAAACCGATGAACGGTTATTCGTATTTCAAACAAAACATATCTAGCGAAAAAGTTCCTTTTTGTTAAAAATGACTATTACAATAAAATTTGAAAAAGGTAATTTAAATGTACTGCCCCTCTCCCTCACCAATGCATCTTGAACTGGTTGGTCACTGATCTGGCACCATATTTATATTAAGTAGATATCCTGAGATTCTACTGTCGAAAGTTCAATTTATTATCCAGGTCCTTATAGTTGAAAAAGAAGGCCGTTGAAACAAAAAGAACTAATAGTTCGCAGTAAAACATATTCATTTTATTTTATAGAGGTTTTATAAGAAAATCAACAGTACATTAATAGTGGAATTTCAGCATGACCATAAGTTACGAGAATGCAAAAGATAGGGGTGAGAGAGAGAGCTACGGGGTCACATGTTATACTGTCAACAGTTGTAGAGCGAATCTCGAAGTTGACTCTATTGCAATTAAGATCAGACTGTTGAATTACGCCAAGAATTTTGAAAAAGTGCCAAATTTTATAGCCAAAGATATTCCTTTGTTTGTAGAATAATTTAATATAAATATTTTGAATTTAGCAAGTTCGTTGAAAAGAAATAACGCCAATCCTCTATGCCAAGTTTTATTGCCAGACAGCCGTTAAAAAGCGAGACCAAAAGTCTGCAAATGATTGCACATCCTTTGATAAAAAAATCTAAATTACCCTTTAATGACTTTCGAACATAAACACATTGCCTAATTTATTTATAACAAAGTGGACTCGCGCAATTTAAAAGAAATAAAAAGTAATTATGTATCCAACGGTTTATAAACAAAATAATATTTTTTTTAATATTTTATTTTTTAAATGATTTAGAAGAGCTTATAATTTTGAGAGATGTCATTTAAAAGGAATATGTTTTTGTTCTCAGACGATTTATTAATAGCATAAGGGATAAAGTATTATTAGAATTAAGATATTTATTATAGACAAAAGCGAATAAATAAAAGTAATTTAAAATTTCGTTATATATTTTTATTAGCCATTTAATTTATTGAAAATATAATAATTACTTATTGCCTTTATTTAAAGTTATAATTAAAACTCATATATGTGAAGGAACGACTTCACACCGCTAAAATCTTTTTAATGTAACTTATAATACACTAAATTAAGAAGAAAGTATTGGATTTATGAAAATTTGCTATCACCAGTTTCCAATGGATTTGTATGTTTTGAGATTTTCTTAATATGATTTGACCATTTTTAGAAAGTATATGTCTGAGTTATATTTTTAAAAAATATATGTATGCTATCAGAATTTTGTGGAAACTGTATCTTGCACACCAATGAATGGAATTTAGCAAGACTTTATATTTAGTTGGAACTTGACTTACATTGGTGATTACAATTTGGAATGTTGCACAACAGATGACACTGTCATTCCATTTTTTGTAAAATTTTAAAAAGGCAGAATAGGACAAAATTTCATTTTAATGTATACAATGAGAATTATTTTTACTCAGTCAATGTGAGTTTATTTATATCTCTCTCTCTATATCTATATCTATATATATATATATATATATATATATATATATATACTGATTGTAATAGTCAACTAGGAAACAAAATATTTATATGTAGGGTCATTGCCTCTCTCCCTAAGGGGTATAAAACACACAGGCGGCTAGACCTAATGCGATAGCATCTGCACTATTTTGTCCTGATTGGCTCTCGATATTGTTATTGTATGACGTGAATTTCGTCACTAGTAGCTTGCTCCGCTATAGAGCCCCTATATAATCCTTACTCCGCTACGCTGCGTGACTTCGAAGAATGCGGTTTAATCTATTAATTTTGAATAGTTTGCTTACTGGTTTACTCATAAATTTTGTGAAATAACTGTACTAATGAAACAGAATATTATTTTAAATGTTTACACACAAAACTTTGATCATAAAAAGTTTTGCTAAAAAATTAATAATTTTTGGTAGATTTAGGTAGAATATAAGCAAATATTTTTTGAGAGTAAAATAATGCTTTTAAAAATTAAAAGTTTGAATTTTTTTTTTTTTTTAAATAACACATTTTAAATGTTAAATGTGTAAGAACTGTGCTTATAGGGCATACTATGTACAAATATGAATTCAGTATTAAATGAGATTAGTAAAATAGGAAAGAATACACCAGCCAAATAAGAAAAAAAAAAAAAAAAAAAATGTTTTCTTTGTGATAATAAATAAGTATCATTTAAAAATGAACATTTAATCCTCAATTAGAAAAGATCATTATTTTGCATTGTGTTTATTACATAATATTAATTATTGTGCATTAAGATCTAAAGTATAATATTTTTAAATTATTAGCCTTTATTGTACATTTATGAAGTTAAATATTAAAACTGACTTAAATTATTATTGTTTGAAATCTTTTTAAACATGAATATATATGAAATATTTCTAAGCTTCATATCCATATATTTTTAATAAAATAGTCTCTGTGTTATACTCTGTGCTATAGTCTCTGTGTCCTTGTATTTACAAGGAGTCTTTCTTCAGTTTCTTTATGTTACATTGAAGATACATTTAAAATGATTACAGGTTCTTGCATAGTATTTTTAGCTACATGGCTATTTTTGTTAATGTGAGACTATTATTTGACAAATAAACTTTGTCATAAATTTCAACGAAGTAATCATTCTTGTATCTATATATTATCATCATTTTATTTCTAATTACCGTCAGTCATAAGAAAAGTTGATATGATTTGTATATAAGGATGACACATGATTATAAATTTATAACTTATATTTTTTAAATTATTAAATGATTGTTAAATTAATTTTTATTTTATTTATTGTTATTATTATTATTATTCTGATAGTTTAGAGTGAGACACTTTCACTTGTAATACTTACTAGAAGAAAACAGTAACAGAGAGAATAAATGATACTTTTAATGAAACAAACAAACATAAAAATATAAGTAAATAAATAAAGTTATTCAATTTATATAAAAGTGGCATACATTTATGAAAGCTATTTTAGTTATTTAAAATATTGGTTGTATGCTAATGGAAAAGTTTGTTTTTAAATAAATAAATATTTTAAGGTAAGTTAGTATTTATGAAATTAGAACAGAAGTATTAAAACATATTATATTCATAACAAGATAGTGTTTGTTAGCCTTTATTAATACTGTTTTTTTTTTTTTTAATCTTTACAACTATTATTATTATTATTATTTTAAATTAAAGATAGATATATATCTGTTTTGGAATTATTTTAAATTTTCCAATAAAATTATTTGGAGAGCCGTTACTATAATTGAATTTGTTATTTAAAAAACAGAAACTCAAATAGAGAAAAGACAAAAGTCAAATTAATTCTGGTTTTACATATTGACTGCAATGATGCTTTTCAAGATTCAAGATTCCAATTTAAAAAACCTGTTTAATTAAATAATATTATATTATTAAAAACTATAATTATAGTACATATAGTATTAATCAAAAAGTATATTTAATGTTTTATTATTATTTACTTTTTGCAAAAGAAAATTGTTGCAGAAAGATGTTAGTAAATTGATTTATGTATCAAAAATATTTTTTCCTTGTTAATTTTGATAAACTTTAATTTCTGTTTATTAATCAATTTTCTGTTTATGTATGCCAAACTTGATTTTATATTCTCTTCCCTGAAGCCATCTATTCTAACTTTCAGTGATATACTAAGAGTTTGTCCTCAATTGCACAAATATGACAATTATGCAAGTTATGAGGTAACTCACAGTTACAGGAGTGATTGTGACTCAAAGGTAAAAACCCTGAAAATTAGAGCCTCAAATTAGAAAAAACTTACAATATCAAATAATACTCAAACTATTTAGGCCAGAAGCCCTGAATCCTTTTACATTTCATTCACATATCACCAAGATAACAAATGAACAACCAATGAAAGCAAAAAATATCTTTATAGGAAATATGAAAATACAGATGGTTAGAGCAAAACCCCTGAAATCAGGGGTAAACCCTGAACACAAACACCCCTGCAGTTACTATCCTAAGCAAGTAAACAAACTATATATCTTGTAACTGGCAGTCAACATGTTAAAATATCAGCATAAAAAAAATTTACATAGAAAAAAAGTATAATTATTAATAATAGCAGTTGTAAAGGTAAAAAGTAATAATTGTATTAATAAAGGTTAACAAACCCTAAGTTGATTATGAAGATTATATGTTTTAATATCCTCCTCCCCTAATTAAATCTATTCATGTTATTCAGACAGGTGGCAGCCTAAAAAGGATTGCAGATAATAATGTTTAAATTTTAATTTATTCCTTTTAGTACTTCTGTGTTATTTCATGAATATTAACCTACCTTAAAATATTTATTTATTTAAAAACAAACTTTTTCATTCGCATGGAACCAATATTTTAAATAACTAAAATAATTCTTATAAATGGTATGCCACTTTTTATATAAAAATGAATAACTTTATTTATATTAAATGATATTTTCTAATTGTGGATTGAAAGTTCATTTTTAATTGATACTTATTTCTTATCACAAAGAAAAAAAATTTCTTTTCTTATTTGACTGATGCATTTATTCATATTTTACTACACTGATTTAATGCTGAACTCGTATTTATAAATAGTATGCACTATAAACAAAATTCTTATACACTTTACAGTCAAAATGTATTATTTTTAAAGAAGAAAAATACTCAAATTTTTAACTTTTAAAAGCATATTTTATCTTGAAAAAATATTTGGTTATATTCTACCTAAGTCTACCAAAAAATATTTTTTAGCAAAACTTTTTATGATCAAAGTTTTGCATGTAAACATTTAAAATAATGTTATTTTTCTTTAGAATAATTATTTCCTGAAATTTATGAGTAAACTAGCAAGAAAATTATTCAAAATAATAGATTAATTGTGGAATTGCTTCAGTTCAGTATAATTTTTAATTATAAAAGCATATGAATTTTCATTTAAGGAAAAAAAAATAATAATAACAGAATGTATTTCTTTATTTTTGTTTTGTTTTGATTCCAACTCCAAAGTGAATTCTTCGAAGCCATGTGACCCGCACGGAGTGCAGCAAGAGAGCAATATACGAGTGACAAATTCGCATCATATAATAGCAATCTTGAAAGCCAATCAGAACAAAAGAGTGCACATACTATCGTGCTAGGTCTAGCCGCCTGTATAAAACACTTATGTTGAAAAGAGTACTTTTCAATAGAACTCACAAATACCTTTAACACTCCAAGCAGCTGATACATATTTTTTCATTAATTGAGCAGTTGATTTTTACTTAATATACTTATAATGTTAAGTGCATAATTACTGATTCTTAGATTATTTTTTTTAAGTATAGCAGTCACATATAATAGTCAAGAAGTTTATCTTTTAATGAACAGTTTTATTTTAAATTTTAAGCTAAAAAAAAGAAAAAAAAAAAAAAAAAAAAAAAAAATTTTGTTTTAGTACACTGTAAAAAAAAAATAATCTTGAAAAAATGTATTTCTTTATATTTCATATGTAAGGCATAAAAATTGACTTTCTTTTGATATTTAGTGTTATACTTTTCTGGATGAAAATAATTTTAATAAATAACTGGTACTGTGTGAATTTATATAGGAAAACATGGGTCTTGCGATGGCCACAACATACTAGCTGAACACAGTAATTATTAACCTTTTACATGCCAATGTTCCTTTTAAGGAACATCATGATTAATATTTTTTTTTAAATAAACTGTTACATCTGTAAATTTAAAACTGATACTGTTTATCAATGAAGGTATTATTGATTTTTTGATATAATCCTTTTTTTTCAAATATAAAAATTTCAGGGTAAAAAAAAATTCTAAAAATCGGCATTTTTTACAATTTTTACAATACGCAAGAAAAAAAATTCTAAAATATTCCTAAAAATTAAAATGAATCTAAAAATTCTCTTATCATTCTTGAAAAGGTTCACTTTAATGAGATAATAAATGAAATTAAAATAATAACAAGAAATCTTTCTTAAATTTTGCCTAAAAATACAATGTTCCATAAAAGGAACATTGGCATGTAACAGTATACAATTTCAGTGATATACCAGATATTAATTCCTTTATTACATTTTAATGCATAGATTGTTTATATGTGCTAGATATAAATGTGTGAAGAACATTTATGATGCGTTATTTATTTCAAAAGGGTGAGAAACTTCAGAGGGGGGAGGGTGAAGTGGTTGGAAAATGTCTGTGGAGAAGCGCGATTAGTCATCGATGCAAGCAAGAAACAAGTGCGCATCATAAGAGTTGCTTGTTTATTTTAGGTTTTAAGTCTTTTCGAGAGAGAAGGATTGCTTTAAATTGAAGAGAGATTACTTTAAATTTGCTTAGAGCAAAGCCGAAAATTCACATTATACCTGGACCCCGTGCCCATCATTCAAAAAGTTCGAGAAAATCTGACACTCACTACATTGTTTCTGCAGCACAAGGGAGATGTGTAGTTTGCCAAAAAAAAAAAAAAAAAAAAAAAAAACACACACACACACACACACACATTACAATTGTTTTGAATGCAAAAAGAGACTCCATATACATTGCTTCCCACAATATCATAGACATTAAAAAGACTACTAAAAAGACAGATAAAAAGTATTAGGGCTTTGTTATGTTTTAAAATTTTAATTTCTTGTGCCTAGTGAAATCTTTATTTTTTCTTGGTAAGTTATTTTCTATTTTCTAAATTGCATTTGATTCGTAGTATTTCTATTGTTGTATATAGTATATAGTCAAGAGTTTGTGAATGTATTTATTTATTTATTTTTTTTTTTTTTTCAGTACCTTTTACATTGCAATTCTATTAAAATATTTAGATAATTTAAAAAATATGTAAAATTTTTAATGAGTTTTCCTTAAATATTAGTAATTTTAAATCAAATTGTAAAATAAAACTTCATTGAAGCAGAAATTTAAAAAAAAATTATCATAAAGCGCTTTGTTTTCCTGAAGCGAAACTAGTAGAAAAAAAGATAGCGTTACATGCCAATGTTCCTTAAAAGGAACATCATAGAAATCATATAGAAAATTTTTTTTCAGAATTTTTTTTTTTTTTTTTATAGTCTTATTGGGTGTATTCTAATGTGATTTTGATGAATTAATTATGTCTTTTACATCTGGATAATAGTGCGGCATGTAAAAGGTTAAATATATTTTTCTTCAATAATAATCTATAAATCTAACTTTATAAAAATTGGAATTAATTTTTAAGCTATGCATGATAAATTTAATAATGCAGTTGTATATAGACACAGGGCCTGATTACCCAAAAGGCTCAGGAAGCACAAGCTTCCCCTCTAAAATTTAAGAGGGGGCCTCAAAATGACAAAAACAGGCTCTTGGATTTTCTGTTTCATATTTTCACCTTCAGATTGAATTTTTTCTGAGAAAGGTCACCTAAAGCAAGGTAAAATACTCACTATTTCGGGAAAAATCTGTTATTTAGTATCAAAAATCTGAATGTTCTTAATTAATAAGTTATACGATTTTAATGTTGTGTGTAGAAACCACCCAGGTATATGAATGAAAAAAAAAAATCCGAAATGAAAGGGGAGCCCAGAAATGATACTGAGCTTCTCCTAGCTTCAAAGCTTAATTGAGCCCTGTATAGACATTAACTTTGATAGCAGCTTTCACATTCTAATCAGCTATACTGAGAAGCCCCAATCAAATGCACAAGTGTCTCTGGCCCCCAAAATTTTACACACCAAGCATGGTACAATTCATTTACTGAATAAAAAATAAAGGTGATGGTGCAAGAGTTACAATAAGGTTAAAATAAGTTTCAAAATACAACTTATCAAGTTTAAATAAATTCATTTAATCAGAAAGCAATAGAACACAAAGAAACCCTCTTACCTGAAATGGACGTTCTTTTGTATCTTCTAAAGCTAATCTACCATACTCAGTAAAAAGCTAAAATAAATAAAATATATTTAAAAAAAATTACAGTATTTACAAATAATGTAAAATCAAAGAAAAAAAAAAAAAAAACACTTACGTAACATCTTTGCTAATTGTTGCAAAAAATAAAATAAAATAAATTAATTAATTAAAATAGGAATCATTTAGCAAGGAATTGTGAGTACTTTTAGAAAATGAAGTGAAATTTTGAATTGGGAATCGTCTACATCGTCTGCATATAAATATTATACAAATATGTGTGTGTATATATATATATATATATATATATATATATATATAGATTCAGACCTGTCACTCTTACGCCATATTCATCGTGCCTTTTTTTTTTTTTTTTTTTAATGAAAGGTCGTGACACAAAACAATTTTACCATTTTTTAAATTTTTATGATATTTATATAAAAAGTTCTTAATCTTCAACGTTTTTTACTGCAAATTCAAATTCGGTGATTTTGGATATTTATTTATTTATTTAACCTTTAAATGCCCCAGGTTTCAAATTTGACACCGGACTTTTAAATCGAATTGTGCACTTGCTATTGTTTTGTTTTTTATATTTGGCTGTATGTTTGTTACCATTGCATAGTTTAGATAGATCCCTATAGCACTCTACTAGTTTTATAATATCATTGGGCCATTAATCAATCCAAGAATTCTCCAGCCACCACTGGAAAGTTGACAAAAATTTTTGAAGGCTACTCCAAAAAATATACTGAGAAGAATGTGGTAAATTTTGATCATTTGTTGCAATTTTTTTTTTTTTTTTTTTTTTTTGTACAATATTATCAATATTATTCCAATGAAATTTATTACTTATTTAATTGTATGAATTTATTTGTTTATACAAATATTTTAAATAGTTTTTTTTTTTTTTTTTTTTTTTTTTTTTTTTTTAACAGCAAAACTTTTTAGTTATCCTGCACATTAAATCATTTGAGTAAAAAAGAAGCCAGTTACCTGCAAATGCTGTAAGTCATTTTCTTGGATATTTTGAGAAAGATTGTAAACCTACAAAAATAAATATACAAGATTATTTATAAAAAGAAACATTCAGTATAGATGATACAATCTTTTATATGCAAGATATTTTCAAAATAAATACAGACAGGTTGAGAAATATGATAAGAAGTACTGAAGCATTATGAATTGCTAGCATATTATGTTTAAACAATGAATAATGTTTATATATTACCAACGTCATACTTAAAATATTAAGCAGAATAAATTCAATGTTTATCTAGAAAATGGTTGTTTTTCCTCAGATTTTATTTTAGTTGGAGTTTCAGTTATTCAATTTACTCAATATATTCAATATTATACATATTCATGCAAGATAAGTAATTAACTGTTGATCAAGGTTTCAGTTTTTGGGGCCCACTTTTGTGAAAAAATATATATGAAAACACTTTCAAACATATCACAGGAATTAATAAAAAAAATCCAACATCAAATTATCATAAAAGATAAGAGGAGCAAACATTCAAACCTGTTGAAGTTGTATTTTATTTTTGTTTTCTATGTGCATGGCAACACCGATTGTGGTTGCTATTAGTTATTATTTCTGTGTTCTAATGTTTGTTTTTTAATTAAATGTTGTAATGTCTTTCAGAGCTCGTATTGTCACAATTCTTGATATAATCTTCATATTTTAAGTTAAAATAAGTCTTTTAACGTTAACAGGTTATAATGGGCTTTGACACGCTCGTCGCATATTTGAGTACGTAAGCTAAGAGAAACTTATTTGAGAAACTAAGCCTATTTTTTAGTGCGTATTCTTGCTCATTTTAAGTCTAAAATGGATTTGTCAAGAACAGTGAAGCCTTTATCGGGAGAAACAGATTTTCCAATGTGGAAACGAAAGATTCGTGATTTACTAGATTACCATAAAGGAGCATTGGAGGTAATAGACGGTAAATTAAAGAAACCAGTAGAGTTACCTGACACGGCTGATGTAGAAGCAAGAAAGATATATAAAGTAAATGCTGATTTGTATCGAAAAGCCAACAGTTATGCAAAAAGTATGATTGCAAGTACTGTAACAGATTCTGTTTATCAGAAAATAATGGATAAAGAAACGGCATATGAAGCTTGGGAAGCTCTGAAAATGTTGTTTGAAGCAACATCAAAAGATCAGTTATTCAAGATTTGTTCAGAGTTTTTTACATTTAGCTGGTCTGTAGGTGATGATGTTTCAACTCATGTTGCTAAATTAAGCAGTTTATGGAATGAACTTAATAATGGGCTTATAGCAAAAGAAGAAAACAAATTACTGGATTTATTACTAATTTGTAAAATTTTGAATATCTTGCCGAGTAGTTTCGATTCATTCAAATCAAGTTGGATGCTTCTTGCAAAGGATAAAGAAAATACATTTGAGGATTTGGCAGCTCAATCAAGTATGTTTGAAAGAAATTTCACAAAATGTGATGACAATGAAAAAGCTGAAGAAGCCCCTTAATGCCAAGTCAGGATATAAAACAAAAGAAAGAAAATTTCAAATAAAGAAAAAATCAAAGAAAAAAGATGCTTGTAACTATTATAAATTAAGTGGACATTGGGTGAAATCGTGCCAAAAATGGATTGCGGACGGTAAACCTCCAAAGCCATATTTGACTTTTCAAAGGAAGCCAAATAATAGTGGTCAAGGAAATATGTCAGCAACTAATATGACATTGATGTCTTTTTCTGAAGAAAATTACCTATCAGAAGGGGAATAAAACATATTCTGGATAGATAATGGAGCAACAAAGCATGTTACTAACACTTTGGTATATTTTAATCATTTTGAAAAGTTTTCAAACTCAGGTTCTCACACCATTAAAGCAGCAAGAAAAGAAGTTTTGACAGCTTTAGGAAAAGGAAATATCCTAGTCAAAATGTTAATTAGAGGAAAAACAGAAGTAATGGAACTAAGAGATGTCTGGTATGTTCCTGGGATTAACAGAAATTTGTTTTCAGTTCTGGCTGCTCAGGATAGAAATCTGAATAGCAAATTTTATTCTACACCTACTGAATGCTGGTTAAAGATCAACAATGAAGTAAAGCTGTATGGTTCTCGTAAAGTAAGTGGAACTTTGTACAGGACAGCTTTAGAACCAATACTTCCAAATAAAATGGTAGAAGTGCAAATTGCTGATGTAGACACTAGCAACAGTTCTTTACTGCAATTATATCACAGTAGATGGGGACACCAAGACAGGCGTCATATAAGAAATCTGCTCAAGGAGGAATTTGATATCAAAGTGAAAATGGATAAAGAGCCATGTGAACCATGTATATATGGAAAAGCACATCGACTGAAGTTTGGCACCAAACCTAAAGCTACAAATGTTGGAGAGCTTGTGTCAACTGATGTTTGTGGAACCTTTGACGAATCACAGCGCAAGTATAAATATTTTGTCATTTTCAAAGATCATTATTCAAAATACCGTTATGTTTACTTTCTGAAACAAAAGTCTGATGTCGTATATTCTCTTAAATCATTTATAGCTCATGCAGAAAATTTAGGACATTCAGTTAAAGAGATTCTTAGTGACAATGGTGGAGAGTTCAATAACGAAAAAGTCAGAGAATTTCTGCAGATAAAAGGGATTACTCAAAGACTCACAGCACCATACACACCAGAAAATGGAACTAGTGAACGTGAAAACAGAACAGTTATTGAAATGGCCAGAACCCTGAAGCATTCCAATCCAGATATAGAATTTCCAGCATTTCTGTGGGCAGAACTTGTCAACACTGCTATATACATTTTAAACAGAACTGGAATTTCATCAGTGGAAAATGTTAGTCCACATGAACTATGGTTTGGAAATAAACCAAGAATAAGACACATGCGCATAATTGGTTCTCTCTGTTATGCTCATGTACCATCTCAAAAGAGAAGAAAGATGGATAAAAAAGCTGTTAAAGGTTTTCTTATTGGTTACAATGGTGATGAACGTTATAGAATTTGGATTGCAGAAGAAAGAAAAGTAATTCTTTCAAGAGATGTAATTTTTCATGAAAAAATTCAGAAGTGTGAAAAATATAATACAGTATTATTGCAAAGTCCAGACAATGAACTTAATTCACCTAATCAGGATGGGAATAAAGAGAAAAAAGAAGAACTGGAAACAGTAGTGGCACCAGAAATTCCCCGACGGGGAGACACTACCTCCCCGACAGGGGGGCACTACATAAAGAGAGTTTTATTATATGAGTATTTATCAAAAACTGCAATACTGTTAATAATATTACTGTTAGTATTTGTACCATTCCATTTGTTAGTACTTCTTGTGGTTTTGGAGATCATCGTGTTACAGAAAGACATTTTCTAAAAATATCGTGGTAAAAACGTGTTCTGAAGCTCTCAAAACGTGTATATTCATTGAAAACTGGAAGCTGAAAATTTTTACGAATCCAATACTTTCTTCTATTGAATATAGAATGCAAAAACTGGAATGCTCCAAATTTGTAAAAGGAAAGAAAAATGCTGCTAAAAGTAGAAAAACTGAAAATTTTGTATTTGTTCCCCCGAAAGATTTTTGGAGTATGCCCCGATGGGGGGTCACAGACTCCCCGACGGGGGGGCCTGTGCCCCCCCGGCCCCCTAGCTGGCGCCACCCCTGACTGGAAAGGAAGAAAATCATTTTAACTGAAACTGAAATTGAGACTGAAGATGAAGAGAATGAATTAAAGTCTTCTCACAATATGAGATTGAGAGATCGATCACAGTTAAAGAAACCTGCACGTCTTGATGACTATATCATGGAAGTAGAGTCATTCATTTATGATGAAAAGAATCCTGAAACATATCAAGAAGCTATAGAGAGTCGAGAAAAGGACAATTGGAGAAAAGCCATGGAAAATGAAATGAATTCATTAAAAGAAAATCATAATGGGAACTCACAAAATTACCTGTAGGAGTCAAGGCCATACCATGTAAATGGATATATAGAATTAAGAGAAATCCAGATGGCAGTATCTATAAGTACAAAGCAAGACTTGTTATAAAAGGCTTTGTTCAACGGTTGGTTGGTTGTAGGATTTAAGGCCGATTGACTCCTGATGTGTCCTAGGCCTAGAGGGGGAATGCCCTCCATGGGGGTCTTTCTAAGGGGTCCTAGCCCGTATTTACGCGAGTTTCGGAGGAAACCACGGAAAACTCCAAACGGCTAGGTCGATAAGCGTGACCTGGGATCGAACCCGGCACCTCCCATCTACCAGCTTTGAGCGCAGAACCGCTCGGCCGCTGGTGGGCGCTTTGTTCAACGGAAAGAAATCGACTATGAAGAAACATTCAGACCTGTTGCAAGAACAAGCACTATAAGAACTTTAATTAGTATAGCAGCAAGTGAAAATATGACTTTAATGCAATTTGATGTTTCAACAGCATTTTTATATGGCAAATTAGAGGAGGATGTTTTCATACGTCAACCGGAAGGCTATGAAGATGGAACTGACAGAGTATGTCACCTAAAGAAAAGCCTTTACGGTTTAAAACAAGCACCAAGGTGCTGGAATAAGCATTTTTGAGGATATTTGTTGAAACTTGGGTTTGTAAGAAGTGAAGCAGATCCATGTTTGTTTATGAGAAGAAATAACTCAGAATTGCTTTTGATAGTTTTGTATGTTGATGATGGATTGGTTGCATCATCAAATAAAGATCAGTTAGAAAGTTTTCTCAGAGACCTAAAGAAAGAATTTAAAGTCACAGTAAAACCCGCTGAGTATTACTTAGGATTTCAAATTCATCGTCAAGAAGATAATTCCGTTAAATTATGTCAAACAGCCTACACAAAGAAAGTTCTAGAAAAATTTGGTATGAACGATTGCAGACCTGTATCTACACCCATTATCAAAGAAGGTTCTCAATCAGGGAAAGTAGATAGCTCCAAAATAACTTTTCCTTACAGACAAGCTGTTGGAGCCTTAATGTATATCATGACAGGAACTCGACCTGACATAGCATACGCAATAGGAGTAGTATCTCGATGTCTGGAAAATCCAAATGAAGAAGATTGGCTAAGAGTTCAGAGAATATTTCGATATATGAAAGGAACTCTAGATAAAGGACTAATCTACAAGTCAGGATACAAGAAGGCTATTCTAGAAGGCTACAGTGTTGCTGATTATGGAGGAGATACTACAACTGGTCGTTCAACTACAGGCGTTGTTTGCATTTATGCTGGTGGAGCAATTTCATGGTTTAGTAAAAGACAATCTTCTGTAGCACTTTCTACCACAGAAGCTGAGATAGTCACAGCCAGTGAAGCAGCCAGAGAATTAGTCTTGTTAAAGAGACTGATTAGTGAGATTATAAATCAGAAATTGGTACCAGAATTACAAGTTGACAATGAGGCAGCGATCAGATTGTCACAAAATCAAGGTGAATTTCATAAACGAACTAAACACATTCGCATCAGACATTTCTTTGTAAGAGAGATGGTAGCAAATGACGATCTTACTGTAAAGCATGTATCAACAGAATTTCAGCTAGCAGACCTTCTAACGAAACCACTTTATAGCCCTAGACTTTTGAATTTGTGTAAAAATATAGGACTAACATAGAACTCTATAACAAAAACAAAATAAGGGAAAGTGTTGAAGTTGTATTTTATTTTTATTTTCTATGTGCGTGGCAACACCGATTGTGGTTGCTATTAGTTATTATTTCCGTGTTTGGTTTTTAATTAAATGTTGTAATGTCTTTCGGAGCTCGTATCGTCACAAATCTTGATATAATCTTCATATTTTAAGTTAAAATAAGTCTTTTAACGTTAAACCATGTTTTCTTCTTCAGGTAAAATTTCCCAGAAAAAAAAAAAAAAAAATTAAATAAATAAAAAATTAAAAAATAACTAAACTTAAACATCGTTTGTTTAGATGAATTACTAGTTACTAGGAAGATATGTAGACATAATATTTTATGATGACTTCAAAGAAAAATCACTAAATCAATTTTTTTATTTTTGGAAAAAAAACACGGTTTGAATGTTTGCTTCTCATTTAATGTCCCTTTGAAAAAGAAATGAAAAATTAAAACAAAATCTAATAAAATGAAAAGCATATGATATTCAACACTTCATCAGGGGCATAAATTGAATTATTGTACGCAAATATGGTAAATTGCAGGATATCTGTAAGTATAAAGCTACAAGATATTTATTTTCTTTTATCAAAAATATTAAACAGCAAATTATAATTATCGATATTGATTTTATTGCTTGTAAATATAGAAAGTTATTTTCTTTTTTATCATAACATTTTTAGTTAAAGTAAGTTTATGAGGCTAATTAACAGGTAAAGGTTTGGTATTGATAACATTTAAATAAACTAGGGTCTCAGGCCCTCTGCTCGTTTCGCTCTCCAACCCTCGCAGGAAAACTACTTCATTCACTAATCTGGGCATTGCCCCTCATGAATTCTGTAGTGTCAGTCTAAACAAAATAATGGGATAATGTAACCAACTGAGAAGAAAACTCTACTCAATCTTTCTAGAATTAAAATTCTCTGGAACACAACTCTGGAAACAAAACTCAACCAAATTCGCTGGAAATAAACTTCAATATCAACTCAACTGTCTTATCTAAAAAATCTCACTGTTTAAATAGTTCATTACTGGAGAATCGCTTTAAATATTTGCTATAAAACAATTTCTTAAAAATACTTTCAAAATCAACCATACATGAAAACTTTGCCGAGAACTGGACTTTGCATCTCTCACTGTAACTACCATAGCAACCGTATTTAATTCCAAGTAACACATTCAGGGTTTCCACCATGAAGATGATGCAAAATAAGTGAAATAAGAAACCATTTGAAAAAAAAAAAGATTAAAAAAAATGACCAGTTAAAAAAAAAAAAAAGAAAGTGAATCCTTCTCCTCCCTAAAAAATATATATACTTCCAAAAGTGAAAAGGTAAGTATATTTTTTAGGAAAACAATGAAAGATTAAGATGACAGGAAAAGATTTTCCATTTTCCTTTAGTTCTGATGTAACAAGTAATTTATATTAGGGAGACAGAAAGTAACGTAAAAAAAAAAAAAAAAAAAAAAAACATTAAATTCAAACAATTTTTTAACTTTTTTCTAATTTTAATAACTTTCATGATCAACAACCTTTTGTCATCTAGTGGGAAAATTTTCAATGACTGATTGATGGATGGTTTACAAATGGTTTTGATGTAAAATATCAGGATATGGCATTTTAAATACCATCTAAATTTGTAAATTTTTTGCCACATAGAAAGTGTTTTAATGAATGAATGGAAATCCGATAATACAATGATGGGTGAGGTAGTGCCCCACCACCATTCATTGATTTTTCCAAGATTTTTCTTATTCATTGAAATTTTGCTTTATCCAGTGGCAGAATAACACCTTTTCTGTTCACCATCACTAGACACTTTTGAATTAAAAAGTGATTCATTCAATCCAATTATTCACAATAGAGGTCTGCATTCACAATTTTTTCCGGTTTCAGCATTTCAAAATGAACAATTCTGCAAATCCGAATACCTTACCAAATGCACAACAGAGCTTCTTTGGGATGTACAAATGGTTTATTAGTTTAATTCATGATGATTCATTTGGACAGAGTTGCTTCCTTTTGAGTTTTGCATAGTCATAAAGGATCTACTTTTTATCTCAAGTGATCAAAAGTAATCAAAAAATGTTTCTGTATTGTGCTGTACAAACAATACATTGCATGTGGTATATTGGTTAGATTATGCAAGATTCAAACATCTGCTCTGGGTACTTACCAATCTACTACAAATGTTCTTGGATGGTCGACCTAAGTTGGTTAAGAGTGTTTCACAGTTCTTCAATACAGAATTTGCACATTTTCTGATTTTATTCTTATATGATAGAAAATGAAAAGGTAAGAAAATAAATGCATACATTTTCTTTCTTTGAAATCTAATTACGGATTTATAACAATTTTAACATTGCACTATTTACTCTATCGAGAAAACACAGTATAATGTATCATGACGTCACTCTTAATGACAACAAATGGGAGTAATGGTTGTTTACATTTGATTTCGTGCTTTGCTTTGCTTCTTGAATCAGTAAAATAGGTTTTGTATTTTATAATAATGTGGGATATTAAAAAATCATAGTATAAATATTGTATTTTACCACTCTGCACTAATACAATGGCTAATACTTCTCAAAAGCTATTCTTTAGTGTTCCACAGGATCCTATTAAACGAAAACATTGGACAACCGCCATGAAAAGAAAACAATTGAAAATAATGACAACGGAAAATGGTGACAATGATATTAAATGATTATAAGATAAAAAAGAAATGCTCAGAAATCACATAGACGATTGATAATAAAACAAATTGCTGCTTGCTAACTAGGCTAACAAAATGTAAACACTGAAGCATCATAAAGTGTGACATCAGGCAGAGTTGTGGAGTCACGTGATTTTTGGTTAATTTTAAAGTTATTTTTAAAATTAATGAGAACTTTTTTTGCATTTTTAATAAACTTTTTGAAGTTTATAGGCCTAAAACAACCATAAAAATAGGATTTTGTTCAAATCCCCCGTGTGTGGAAATTCCCCATTGTCTGTCACACACTTCCATTTCTACCCATAATACATCACTGTCTAAAGTTGTTAGCGTTTCTGATCAAAACAAGTCAGAAAGGTAAAAAATACCAGATTTGAACTTAGGCATTTATGAATGTCTAATACACTTTGATAAACATTGTAAACCTTTTAGGTAGCAACTAATGCATTACAACCTTTTTGAAACTCAAAGCATGCAATGTCAGATATACACATCTTCTAGTATTTGGCAGGCCATTTCAACCAAAATTTGGGGGGGGGGGATAGATTTAATTATTAACAAGTGAACAAACCACTTTAAAATAATAAAAATGCACCAGAGGGTATAAGTAAATTTATAAGTAAATATTATATAAGTAAAATATAATTTATAAGTAAAAACTTAAAAAAATCATAAAATGCAAAAAATTCACAACTATTGTTTTGGGTTGAAAGAAAACACAACTCTTATTCAGGCAAACAAAGTAAACATGATATTTTTTAATTCGAAACATTTGTTAAAAGTTTTTTTTTGGATTTTATGGTTTTTCTTCAGAAATTTTTGGTGCATGCCACTTTGTCTCTAGCATTCGTCTTTATTTTGTTTGCCTGACACAGAGCTGTGTTTTCTTTTGACTCAAAACAATTGTTGCAATTTTCTTGCATTCTAAGGTGTTTATTCAAAATTTTTTACATATTAAATCACTTTAACCTTTAAATGGCTTAGGTACAAGTTTGAAGTATATAATGAGCTGATAATAAATGACAAACAAACAGTGGCATGCACAAAAACATTAATCTCTGATCCAACATTATAACATTACTTTCTAATATTTATATAATAAAGTAAAGAATGTAAAAGCTTAATGTTTAGGATATATTTTTGCAGAATTGCCAATTTTTATTTACTTATTTTTATTACTTTTTACATGGGAGAGAGAACAAGGTTTGCACGTTTCTTTTATTTAATACTAGCCACCTTCAGCGACAAGCTGGTTAGTGATCCTTGAAAAATCCGACTTTACGAAACTCCTGCTCGGTGACGCCTCATTCTAGGACCTACAACAGCTTGACATACAGTGAAAATAGCTTTATTGAAAAATTTAACCACAGTAAATTCCCACTTGGTAGTGCCTGTGGTGCCCTATTCCTGTTTCAACATCTTAAAAAGCCTTTTCACTCAACGTGTTATGATCTTAGAAAATTCTGACTTTAGCAAAGCCCCGCTTGGTGGCACTTTATCCCCATTTTAGACCTTACAAAAGCTTGCTCGCTCATAGTGCAAACAGCTTTGAAAATTTTAACTGTAACAAATTTCCGCTCTGTTGCAATTAAGGTGCTGATTTACATTTCATGATTTGAAACAGCCTGTTCGCTCACCATGTAAAGGACTTTTGAAAATTCTGATTGTGGCAAATCTGCAACACTGTGGGGCCTACAGTCTCCCAATCTTCTCATATAAGTAATTTACTGATAATAGAGTTCGGGATATTGAACTATTACAATGTCTAAGCGCCCTCTGGCGACATATACAGGGGTGTTTGCATTCCGGGTTTTTTATTTAATTTCCCACCAGTAATTATGAATAGTATGTTTGGTTACACTTAACTGCTAAACTTTACAAGAAAACTACCAATATTATCACTACATAAAAATTCTGGTCGCAATTTCCGGGGACACAAACACCCCTGCATATATTTGCAATATGTACCATTCAATTTCAATTACTTTTAAAATGATATTTTACCTATGAAATTATGTTAATTAGAAGCTGAAATACAAAGGTAATATAAACATTGTTATAAAAAAAATTGTCTATGATTTTTGTTAAATTGACATTTAAGATGACAAGGCAGAGTAATCAATTAGCAGTGAAGCTACTTATATTTAGCTGAAAAAGCAATTTAAAATGCACCTGATAGATAATTAATTGACCATGGTGTGAATGATTGAAAAGAAATAGACATGAAATAAAATAACTAGCTTTTATTTACTGAAAAAAATAAATCTATAATAATAAAGGAAGATGTCTGTCTCTCTGTCTGCCTGCCTGAGCATCTATAAGTTCAGCCCCTACTGAATGCAGAACTACAATATTTGACATACGGGTGCTCAGAAGCCTGCCCGAGTGCATAGTGAAAAAAGAATTTAAAAATTTTAATTAGTTCCAGAGATATTAATTAAAATGTAAACCTATGTATAATCAAAAAGCGATCTCAATGACTGAGAATTCACTGCGATTGCATAAAAATAGATATTTTAACGAAGTTAAAAACAGAAAAAGTGGAAAATAAATTAGAAATATTAGTCCGATCATTACGAATTTGGTACAAGGGGATTTTTTTCTGAATCTAAGAGTGCAAGTGGCTTATCTCTACAGCAATTAGATTTTTTAAAATTAACTAAAGTATGAAATTTAGTTGGCAACAGGCAGTTATTTCATTTATCAAAGATTCTTCAGTGCCAGGTGCTAGACATGCTGGCTAAATATTCTTCCAGTCGGGAAAAAATGCTTTTTGTTTTTTGCCCATGTAACAAAGTACTGGAAATAAAAAAAGCAGTTTTTGAATTTTTTCAATTTAAAATTGATCAAAAGCAGAACTTCGAAATTGCCCGTCATTATGGCTCACCTGTATGCAGTTAAAAAATCTAAAGTATAGCTTTAAAAATAAAATAAATAAACATATTATATTTATTTAAATTCATTTTTATTTCATCTGTTAATGACACCAAAAGTTACTTTTAACAGAATAATATTGATTTTTTTTTCCCTTTTTTTTATGAATTCGGTTGTAAAAAAACAGTTTTGGAATTCTTAAATTTTAGACGGATTTCAATAGAAATCGTTAATCACCCTTGATAGATTAGCCATTTTGAGTCTAAAATATATCAAAGATATTCATTATTGTAATACATAATACATCATTCAAAAGACATTTTAAAGTATTTTTATTGCAGGCAATTAAAATGATATAAGCCGTTCAAATTCTGTACGAAACTTTCGGAGAAAACTACGGAAAACCCAGAAAATTTTTATTCTTTTATATTTTACAGAGTTTCAAATTTAGATTTTCGCTCACATTTCGTACTAATAATTTTTAACGGTATATAGCCTGGAATTAAGCAAGTTTTGGAGAAAACAACAGATAAGTCAGACACAAATCTTTAAAAAAAATGTTTGTATTATCTTTGTATTTCAGCTTCTAATAAGTATAATTTCATTTTTATATTATCAAAAGTGGAATTCGAGATTTCAGCTGATTTACACGTTTTAAGGTCTCCTGATTAGGTTTTCTTTTGTATCTCAGCTACTAATTAAAATAATTTCATAAGTAATACATCATTTGAAAGCTTTGTTGATTTGGAATTTAACAATATATTACAGAAATTTCTACCACCAGATGGCGCTGTAATATTTTAAAATTTCAAGATTTCAAATTCTAATGAGCGAGGAAGGTGTTGTAAGTTCTAAAACGGGGATAAGGCGCCACAGGCGCCACCAAGTGGGAATTAGCTAAAGTCAGAAATTTGAAAGATCATAACATGGTGAGCGAACAGGCTGTTTCAGATATTGAAAAGGGAAGAGGGTGCCGAAGGCACTACCGCACGGGAATTGACTGCGATTTCAATAAGCTATTTTCACGATATATCAATAAGCTGTTATTAGACCTGAAACGGGAAAAAAGGCGCTGCAAGTGCCACCGAGCGGGAGTTTCGTAAAGTCAGATTTTTCAGGATCGCGAACCAGCTGGTTGCCGAAGGCGGCTAGTAAGTCAATAAAAAATAAAAACTGTAACAAAATTATAACAATAATAACAAAATTATAACAAAGAAACAATAAAGTTATTTTTTTTAAATATTGATAGATTTATTAAAACCCGAGTAAACTACTATGCCAGAAACGCCTAAGAAAAATATTTGAGATGCATACAGCTGTTTCGGTAGCCTTAAGCGTACCGTCTTCAGTGCAAAAATTCTTTTTGTTACTTGAACATAATACATGTAATCAAACTAAATGTATTCTTATAATGTTTACATTCATCCTTCCATTTGTGTAGATTATCCCTTCTATACTTCTGCTCAAATGTCTACTCGATTTGCAAATCATCATTTTTTTTCAATTTAAAAACTTTTCTCTCAATGAAATGTTTTCAAACATTGGATATTTAAAAGAACTGGGTCTTCCTCATGTTTTTCAGTGAAGATTGGTTTAAGACAACATTTACGGGGCCAGTAACAAATTGAGCAAAATCAATAACGTTTGTGATCAACCTGTATCGTTAAGTGAACAAAATGAACTGTAACTTTAGGATATGTTAATATAGACCCAGTTCAATTCGTGGATAAATTTGGGTGACGATAGTATGTTAAATAAGGGCAATTAAATAAATGCATAAAAAATAAGCATTTATTTCAAAACTCTTAAAAAAAAAAAAAAAAATCAACATGTTTTTTATTTATAATATACAGAGTTAACAAAAATTATTCCCACTTTCAGATAAGTTGAAAAAACACTTTTGAAGCAATATACTACAATCAGAATACAATTATCTTAAATATCTCACAAAATATAAGCATTTTTATGAAAAATGTTTTCACTGCGCATGTGCGAAAGATAAAAAAAATTATTGCATAGGTTGATAGCTAGATAGATTGGCAACTTTTGTCAAAAGTGCATTTAAATAGAGTAAAAATTAAACAAATTTTCCGAAAAAGAATGAGCTAGATTTTAGATATTTTCCAAGAGTTGAAATTTCTCAAGGGTTTTTAACACGCTTGTATTAGCTTCCCCTGTATGTATGTTTGTATGAATGTATATTTTTAACCGCTCTGGGAGCAAACAAAAAATTTATATTGTAAAAAAATACTTTCTTTACGTGAACAATGTGGCGTTGAGGTAAGGCTCCGCGCTACGAACCTAAAGGTCCAGCGTTCGATCCCAGTCAAGAGTCAAGGAAGATTTTTTAAAAATGGTTTTTGTTTAATTCTAAGTTATTTTAATTAAAGATTTAAATGTATGTAAATATTATGGTGTGTCACTCACACGATTTTCTCTTACCCTGCATTTTAATACTAAGATAGATATTTTGTGCTTTTTAGTTCACATTTCTATAAAAGCGTGTTCTTTAATTTTTTAAAACTATAATATTATTCTTATTTCATGTACTTTTTGTGAAAAACCCCTTATAAGCTTGTAACTCTAACATATATTTGTATATTTACTAAGATTTGTGAGATAAGGGTTTTTCACAAAAAAGAACTTTTGCTAAGTGGTTAAAATAATTGGATCTTTAAATTAATTATGCGGCATGTGAAAAACCCCTTATAAAATTTCAACTCTTCGAAAATATCTAAAATCTAGCTCGTTCTTTTTCGGATAAACTGCTTAATTTTTACTCTATTCAAATGCACTTTTGGCAAAAGTTGCCCAATATATTTAGCTTTCATCCTATGCAATATTTTTTAAAAAATCTTTTGCACATGCATAGTTAAAATGTTCTTCATAAAAAAGTTCATATTTCATGACATATTTGTATTCCATTTGTAGTAGTTTTAAAAGTGTTTTTCCACCTTATCTGAAAGTGGGAATAATTTTCATTAAAAACTCTGTATATTATAGCTAAAAAACATGCTGATTTTTTTTTTTTTTTCGAGTTTTAAAATAAATGCTTATATCTCCATTATTTAATATGCTATCATCACACAAATTCATCCACGAATTAAAATGGGTCTGTACTAACATACCCTAAAGTTACAGTTCATTTAGTTCACTTAACGATACAGGGTGATCACAAACACTATTGATTTTTCTCAATTTGTTAGCGGCCCTCTAAATGTTGTCTTAAACCAATCTTCACTGAAAACCATGAGGAAGACCCAGTTCTTTAAATACCCAATGTTTTAAAACATTTCATTGAGATATAAGTTTTTAAATTGAAAATAACCAATTGTTTGCAAATCTTTCTAAACTTTTGAAGCAGGAGTGTATGTAAATTCATTTTACATGATTTTCATTTGCATGACTTAGAGTGTGTCAGTAAGATAGTTGAATATTCATAAAAATTGTGTAAACCGAATTGAAATTTACCATGTTAAAAAAAACACAAATGAAGGGACAAGCGTATCTAAAGCTAGAAAGAAAAAAAAAAAATACCTGCACAGAGCTTGTCATGGTGCTAAGTGCAAATATTGTTGCACAGTCCTTAACAGTTGAAGCACTATCAAAAGCTCCCTGAGTATCAAGTAATAAAATAGCTACCTTAAATTAAAAAAAAAAGGAAAGAAAATGTTAAGAACAATAAACACTTTGAAAACTTCACAGATAATTTTAAAGTACACAGCTATAAGAAATAAATTTTAAACATAGTTTCTGTAATAAGGGTCTGTCCTAAATTCATATTAAAAGTAGTAATGCTTGGAAGCTTGGAATAATTTTTGGTTCATTAGAATATCAGAGGTACATTGGATCCCTCCCCCTCTCCTTTCCTCTATAAGAAAAAAGATTTCAAAATTAAACAAAAGAGGGCTCTTACATGTCATACTAAGCAAAGCTTTACAGATTAATCTTGTTCATACAATGTTAAAAATGTCGTAAAGTAAACTCAATGTTAGCGCTTCTCGCCGTGCAGTGGCTGCGGTACCCACATAAAAAGCTGTGAAAAACTCACTCATATTATGCTTTCTTTAAAAATGTTATCTCTTAGGTTTTTAATGAAAACAAGAATTAATTCTAGCCCCAAATAAACATTATAGATGCGATTACTTATTTGAAATTATTAGCGTACAATTGACTTTAAATACAAAATATATTAGATGTTAGCTAATAATCTCAAGTAAACAATCACATTATTATTAGCTAACATCTAACATATTTTGTATTTAAAGTGAAATGTACACTAATAATTTCAAGTGAATAATCACATCTACCCACTTCACTTAGAGCCAGAATTAATTAGTGTAAAATATAATTTTTTAAATTGATCTTCTAATGTTATAAAATGTACTGTAAATACAAAAAAATACATGTATTAGTAATTCACGAAAAAAAAAAAAAAAAAAGAATTTTCAAAATTAAAAGTTTTGTTAAAAAAAAAAAAAAAAAAAATTAAAATTTTGGGAAAGGAATTGCTTATAAAAGATTACTTTATCATTATTTATTTTATTAAAAGAAGCATTATATTATGTTCTATAAACTCAATCAGACACAGACGAAACCATTCTTAAAAACTTTATCAACTAAACAAAATATAAACACATAAAGAAATGGCTATACTTGGAAATATGCTGCATAAATTTTGGTGCAGGCCCACACCATCCTAAGTGCAAACTTTTAGGTGTGTACTGGCTAAATCATCCTTAACCTGCAAAAATGATTGCAAATTCAACACTACTTTTCTGTCGAAACGATTCACAATGTATGACTTAAGCATACTTAAATCAGGAGATTTTTCGATGTCAGTGGCAATCATATGCCTTGTCACAGGACTTTCATCTATCTGTCTCAATAGTAAGACAGATTCAGCTGGAACAGGAGAATCAGCACCCAATGTTGAATTTAAACTGCAGCCATAGATGGTACAGGCTTGTCCTCAGAAAGCAGATTCACTAATGGGCGATGGTCTGTTAACAGCGTGAAAGTTCTTCCTAATAAGTACTTTCGAAATTTGGTTACACCAAACAACAGAGCTAGCATATCTTTCTCAATACGGCTGTAGTTTTTCTGTGCCTTAGTCAGTGACCTAGAAGCAAAAGCTATTGGGTGATCTGGATCCCCTTCTGCTGTATCATGTGATAACAAAGATCCAAGTCCATAGGGGCTGGCATCACAAGCCAACATGACTTCTTTGGTGTTGTCGAAATGCATCAGCAGAGATGAATTCTTCAATGTCTCCTTAACTTTCGTAAAGACAGTCTTCTACTCTGTTCCCCCATTTCCATTTTTGCTTATTTTTCAACAATTCATAGAAAGGAGCTAAAAGGATAGCCATGTTCGGTACGAATTTTGCATAATAAGTAATTAAACCTATGAAGGAACGTAATTCATCAATGTTTTTTGGATCTGGGGTTTCCACAATTGCTTGAACTTTTGTTTCCACTGGGCGCAGTCCTTGCTTGTCAATTCGGTGACCAAGGTATTCTACTGATGACTTTAGGAATTTACATTTGCTCGGATGCAGCTTCATACCTGCTTCTTGTAATCGTGTCAAAAAAGGCCTTCAAATTTTGAAAATGTTCAATCTCATCTTTGCCCAAAATTAACAAGTCGCCGAGGTAACAGGATGCACCTTTCAGGCCTTGAAGAATTTTGTCCATCTTCCTCTGGAACACTGCAGGGGCTGAGGCAACCCCAAAAGGCAATTGTGTATAATGAAAAAGGCCTTTATGGGTATTAATGACTACCAAGTATTTTTTATGCTTCTGCTAACTGGAACTGGCAATATTCATCTTTGAGATCTAGCTTCGAAAAACATGTTCCACCAGATAGTTACGCAAAAATATCTTCTATGTTGAGGAGTGGGTATTACTCTAATTCTGTGATTTTGTTTGTTGTCAGCTTGAAATCTTTGCAAATTCTGATCTGACCATCCTGCTTCAATACGGGAACAATCGCAGCTGCAGATTCTGCTGTTTTCACTGGCTCCAGAATGCCTTCCTTAACAAGGTGAAGAATCTCTTCCTCCACTTTTTCATGTAATGCATATGGGACAGGTCGAGATTTAAAAAATCTGGGAGTTGAGTTATATCTGTTTTTCCGGTCAAGTGTATTTTCACCCCTTTCACTGTGTCCAAATGTTGGAGAAAATAATTCCTTGAATTCACTTAAGAGTTCATTAATAGAAACATGAACTGTGATAACACATTAGCCATGTTGCATAGCTTATTTTGGAAGTCTTCATCAGCATCAAATAATTACAACTTAAGGGGATAGATCCGGTTTCGACCAGCTAAATTTACAGAGCCTTGAGCTACAATAATTAGAGGCAGGCTGCAACTTGTTTCTTCAAATGTTACATCAACTTGGGTTACACCTAAAATGTCAATTTTGTGTTCTGTGTAAGATTGTAACTTGATGTCTGTTTGTTCGTTTCAATGGTGGTAAGTAATTCTTTATTTTATTATATGAGCTCACAGGCATGATAGTATATGGAGCACCAGAACCTACTTCAAAAAATACAGGTTTACCTTGGAGTTTACAGAGGACTTTAGTTGCAGGTAAAGCTTTTTCTATTCCTTTTATGCTATACAAAGTGTATTTTTCTGGCTCCAGGCCATCTTCAGGGGCTTGTAGATTACAAATCTTGGTTTTCCTTTTCCTTTTTGATCTGCACGCTTTAGCGATGTGGCCACTTTTCTTGCAAGTATGGCAAGTTGCATTCCAAAATTTGCACTGTTTTGCCGGGTGAGATGCTTCTCCACAGCAGTTGTAATCTTTAAGGGACGAAATATTAGATTTATTATACTTCTTAGCAGTATTTTCTGAGTTTCTTTGCACTCTTAACTTATGAACATCGTTGGTGACTTGTTTTAAATTCATCGCATCTATGATGTTGATTTTGTCCATAAATGATTTGTAGTTCCGTGATATCAAGTGGTAGCAAAACAAAGTACATTGCTTACTAAAATACCCAGGCTGGAAATCCAAGTCTTTCAAAAATGAGTGATACTTGACAATAAATAATAAAAGTCACTTGCAATAGAAAGCGTTCTTTATTTTTATGTTAAAAAAACATGAATTATCAAGCATTCACTTATAATGGTTCTCATATGATCTAAAAAGGAAGAGAGAGAGAGGGAGAGCAAACGATAGTTTCTTACACCAGTAAACAAGAGATGTTGACTGTTTTGATGCGAGAGAAGTACTGAATTGCATTCGCTAATTCAAACCCGAAATTAATAAACTAATGCCAAATAAAGCGCCAAAAGAATGTTCTAATTGGTTAATTCAAAAATTTAATCCGTTATTCAAAAGACAAAGCCAAGCTTGGCAACATAAATTACGCCAAAGTAATTATTTTTTATTGGCGCCATCAATATATCATTAAGAATTTATCTGTTCTTTTTCATTTTATTATTATTATTAAAAGAAACGAGTTGACGCCAATGAGACTGAACAAAGTCATTATGATAGCACAAATGACAGGAAATGAAATAAATTTTGCAACTTCTGTTTATATTATAAAGTAATTTAGACAAATAAATTATTTTCTATCTATAATTAAATGAGATATTGAACATAACGTTATTGAAAAGGGGGAAATGTATCTATCTACATACGAATAAGTCCCTTAGTAAAATACAAATTAAATTAAATATAGATTGACTTTTATAATAGAATGAATTGATTTCAAAGGATATTACAGAATAAAATGTTCTTTTTTTATTGGAATAAATTAAATTAAAATAAATTTGTTAAAAGAATTAATTAATTTTATAACTATTCTTAATAAATTGACTTTTTTATTTAAAATTAAAAATTGAATTATTTAGAAAGAAATTAAATATTTAAAAGAACATATGTGTGAACTTGTTCTCACATATTTCTCCCCAATGCCCTAAAAAAAAAAAAAATTAAAAAAGTTTGCTCTCTCTCACATAGAAACAGCACATGACAATTTGAATATCTCAAGTAATATTGCTGAAAATAATACAAATAATCTTTTGTCAAACAACAATAAAAAACAAGGTGGCATATAAGGCATATAAGAATAAATTTGAAAATTTGAATAATATACATAGTTATAGAACAACTCACAAGACATATCATTGTTATAACACTGTGTATTGAACATGAAATAATCATCTAATAAGTGAAGTATACTAGTGTGACACAATATATAATTTGTTGAAAATATCAAAGTTCACATTCATAAAATGGCATATATGCTTGAGAAAAGGAAAAGGAAATCAGTAGCAAAAAAATATGCAAATCAACTGATTTAAATTTTTAATTGTTAATTTAAATAAAATAATATAGCATTAATATGAAAAAATATTCCAAACAATTTTTGAGTATATAAAAAATTAATCTGCACGTGAAAATCTAAATTTTTAACAAAATGAGCTAGAAAGTGTAGAATAGTACAATAGCTATGACCAACATGGTTTTGTGATGCCATACCGAACATAGCATAATGAACTGTATGTGAGGGAAGCAGAAGAGGCTTCATGTTGTGCAAAAATGACAACCAGCATTCTGCAAAGTGACATAATGAAATGTCCTTTGTATGTGTAAAAAAATGTGTAGAAAAAAAAAATCTAGCCCTATGTCAAAAAAAGAGCGCACATGTAATAGTTCTAGTAATGTTTTAAAGAAAAACAAATTATTTTTATTTTTTGTATTATAATTTATTTTCTCTGCAGAAATTCTGAACAAACTTTATTTCAATATATTGTGTTGGTCAAAAATTATTAAAAATTTACTCTTATGAAATAATTTCCTTTTCCTGAACAGAACTTTAACCAGTAATTAGTATTTGAAAAATTAATTTATATAATTTTTTAACAAAATTGGCAGCGATAAAAATTAAAGTCATTTTAGTATAGATGTAACAAGACAAAACCATGTAGAAAAATTGTCAAAAACTATAAAATTTCTAAATATATATTGTTTTAGAATTAATTTGAATTATTGTTTTATCAAGCCTAAGCAATATTCCATATATTGCCCAAGAATCATAGCGTATGTTACACGGATAATTTTATAATATTGCTCAGCAAGAAATAGTCTAAAAAAAAAATGAAGAGTGAACCAGCCACATGCTTCTGCACAGACTACCTCTTGCAACACACAGATAATTTCAAAGTACCATTGAAAATGCATCTGTGGTGCAAAACATTACAAAATGGGATTATTTTAAATGAGAAATTTTAAACAAATAAGTATTTAATTTAAGTTGAAAGAAAAAAAAAAAAAAAAAAAAAAAAATTTACTTATTAAACAAGAAATTATTTGTAAACCAAAAATTTTCTAACACGTACAGAATATGTACGGATATTTCACGTTTTACCAATGACTTCATTTTTATACGAAAACCACATAGACTCTAAAAAAATATCAGAATTTACTGTAAGTTGACAAAGAAATAAAAATTATTTATCTACTTATTTACTTTTGTGTAGGTGTGTTTTATTAATATAACCAGTTTTATTTTATTTATTTATTTATTTATTTATTTTTTGTGTGTGTAAAAATGCTTGTAAAAATTTAATAAACAAAAATGTAAAACGACATCACCACACGTGAACCAATAAAATATTAACTAAATGGGTCAGAGAAAATTTTGTGAACGTGTGTATGTGTGTGTGTCAAACATTGGGTTGTGAGGCCAAGTCTGATAATAATGCAGAAAAGCATGGTAAAACATGCGTGTACAAGAGAATAAAATAATACTATTGGATATATTTGTTTTATGACTGACAAACTCATAAATCAGCCAATAATATAATGAAATTCCGACCCAAAAGAAAACATATACGGGAACACACATAGAGATCTAGTAACAAAAATATAAAATTTAAACTTTTTTTTTTATTTGTGTGAATTAATTATTAAATTATAACTTTAAAAATTGTTGTAAAAAAAATTAGAAGTCCCCTACACAATTACAGGTGTTGAAACCAATATAATGGTCGAAATCCAAAGATTATAAAGTCATTATTATACTGACAACCAGAGCAACACAATTGTGTTTTAAAGGGTAAATGTGTAAATGTAATTAAATTTGCAATTAAATGGGTGATATGTTTTAATATTTAAACAATATTGTAAAAAATGAATATCAACTGAAATAATTTGAACTATTAAAAAATTTAGTATATGTCTGTAAGTGTTCCACAATATATTAAAATTAAAATAAATTGCCACAAAAACAAATTATCATAGCTGTAGTGAAAGCTCTCTAATCACGAATTTAACGTGCACTAAAATGTAAACAAAAAGAAAAAGTAAAAAAAAAAAAAATGTTTGTTAGTGTACACATAAAAAAATATATAGGCCTTTTTTTATTTAATTATTATTATTATTATTTTTATTGTGTGAGGATCCTCTTAAAAATAGCGCAAATAATATGTAAAGCATGGCCAGAATAATAACGGTTGACCTTTTCAACAGAATACGTCAACTCAAATAAATCAGTGCATATGCAAAATATATAAATATTAGTTGACCTTTTCAACAGAATACGTCAACACAATTTAAATCATCAGCTGGAATAAAATTAAACGGCAATTATATTTGCCTTCAACAAGTGTACACAAAAATATGATTCATATGATTGAATCTGCTAGCATATTTATTCGTGAATTCCCATTGACAAAAATCAGTTGACCTCATTGATCATAAATCAATTCTTTTTTTTTTTTTTTTTTTAATCTTATTATTTCTCTTAAATATTTCTCTTCTTCATCAAACATTCATCTGCTATCATCATGTGTTTATACAAAAATAGTCAATAAAGGTAAATGAGAAAAATAAAAAAAATGTGTAATTCAAAATATTTGATAATTTCATAAAAATAACCTTCAGTTAACTGCATTAATTATTAAATATGGTAAATTGACAAATGAAATAAATAATGTATTTTAAAATGAGTAAGTGTGTGATTGTATTTTAAGACATGAGGTGTTTAATTCACGACTGACATATTTCAAGATCTCGATGATCCAGCCAGGTTTATGTGAACACATCATAAGTAAATTTTAATCTTGTGTGTGTCAAAATAACTTATAAATAACTTTATGGAACCAAAATCACATTTGGCACAACAATTAATTGTTCGTTATTATGTAAAAAAATGTGTCTTGAAGAAATTCAATTTCTGTGCCAATACCATAAATAAAATTGTAATATGCAAAATAAAAATAAAAATATTGAAAAATATGAAAGGTGATAAATTTATACCTGTATGGGAAAAAAAAAATTGCATTATGATTTATTTAAAAAAATTATTAGCATATCAAAAACAATCTGAGCAGACCAAATATAATTATATATTATGCAGTAAGAGGGAAAAAAAAACTGAATATGATTTGTAAATGTTTGAATAAATTTAATGTACAAAGTATTTAATTTTTTTTTTTTTTTTTTGACAGAGGATGAATTATTTTCTCATAATTTATTCAAGACCCAGTACCTGCAATACAACTTTCAATTATTAAAATATAAATAAATTGTGTAAATAAAATTACAAACTTTTGTGTTTCCTTAAAGGTTTAAAAATGGGCAAATAGATATTTTGTACAACTGAGAAAAAAAAATATGTATATACATGTAAAAAATGGTGTATTTTGTAGAAGATATTTTAGATTGTGTGTACTATGCACATATAACACTGTGACTAGCAAAGTTTTCTCTTTTTTTTTTTTTTTTTTTAAATAAAACAGATTAGGCTAGATTTACACAATCATGCATAGTTTGTTTTGTAAAATAAGAAATCAAAACTAGAAAAACAGTTTTAAGCTACTGACACGGCTAGAATTACTTGATATTTTATAAATGTTAAATTGTGGAAATGTTTATAGCTAAAATTATTTTATGAAAGTGTAATAAAATGTGTATTATGCAAATTAAGTTACTCAAAGCATACCCCCACTCAAGACAAATTTTTGGCCAGAAATCAAGAGAAAGGATTATGCATTGAGCACCAAAATACCATTTCTGCATTTAAGCCGGCACTCAACACAGCAATGGGGCACAAATACACAAGATAAAAATAAAATGCAATTATGATAAATTGCCCAAAATAGAATTTATTTAAAAAAATGAATATTATCAATTCAGTGTGATACATGTTTATAGTATTTAGATTGTTAATTTGTAAAAAAATATTGCAGTGTAAAAGCTTCGTATGTAACTAAATTAAAGCAGATAAAATTAATCTAAGTCATGATCTCAGTAATGAGTTAAAATGAAAATCATCCATCAATATATATATATCAACATTATCTACCAATGAAATAAAAGAAAGGTCTTTTTTTTTTTTTTTTTAAATCAATTCCTGGTAAATATTCATGTAATTGAGTAAATTTGATAATGATATGGGCAAAAACATAATTTTCAAATATCTATAAATATTCATATCAATAGAAAAATTATTTAAGAAATAACAATAATCATTTTATGCAAAATAACCTTGAGAAAATAAATATATAACTACATATTACTGAAAATCAGAGTGCATGCACAATTTCTTTCTTTCTTTCACAAATGTACACATTTGTTGTAAATATATTATAATTATACACTTCCCTAAAAATAGTTTGTTTGCAATAATAGTGTAAAAAAAAAATGAGTTTTAAATTTATATAAATTAAATTATTAAGTTAACATTTCAAAATTTCTCAAATGGGTTGTTTAAAAGTGTATGTGAAAGTGTATGTGAAAGTGTAAAAAAAAACAGGAAACGTCGGTGTAAAGTTGTTTAAAACATTATAATGTGCATTTTCTAATATATTTAACACATTATTTACACTAGTTCCTAAAAAAAATAATAACTAATTAAAAAAAATATGTATATGTGTATTATTTAAACCCATCGAGAAATTAAAAAAATCCTAATAAAATTTCAATTTTAATCCTAATAATACATTTTCATGCACACCATTCTCAAGCAATAGTATTGAAAAATTTAACTTTAATAAACTGACCTCTCCATACAAAAGTTGACCATATCAAGTATAAGTATAAACACATATATAAGCATAACAAAGAAAAATAGATTATTAAAAAGCATATTAAAGCAAGCTATCAGTGGAAAATTTTGAACTTTTTTTTTTTTTTTTTTTTTTTGAAGAATTAAACTTTCTTCCAAATTCACGAAATTGTTTATTTAAAAGAACAAATGCACACATATATATTACTTTCTTTTTAAAAAAATTGGTACTTAACATTCAAAAGTACAATTAAAGATTTATTTATTTATTTTAAATTAGTTTTAGTTAATTGAATATTTGCATTGAAATATAAGTGCATTTGTTTTTATATATATCTACATACTGAAAAAAAAATATATATAAAAAACTTATCTGGAAAAACGTTAATAAAATTCTTGAGACGTCACATAATGTAAAAATCTTCAGGATCTTCCGAGAGCAAATCATGTTTATTTTGTCCTCTATATTGCTGAAAAATCTTTAACCTTCCTATTCTGAAGTAATTTATTCGTCAGAAACATGTCGATCTATAGAAAAATGTCAACACACAGTATGTTCCCATGAGCATTCGACATAAATAGTAATTAAATAAACACGATGGACTTTCCTCCTGTATGAGAAAAGAAAAGTAGAAAGGAAGATATAATACACGCAACATACTTTCTCTTTTGGTTTTTCTCCTGTGCGTAAAGAAACGGTGAAAGCAAACACAAATCACAATAACTCACACTTGATATACCACTAAATATCTTATATAAAACTGTCTTGGTAATCCGTTATTCCGCATTTATCAATCATGGGGAGTGCAGTGGGCAGATGGGAAATCTCTAATTCTGATCCGGCAAATGGACTCCCGCAGACACATGGTAATAGGAAAGGAAACAACATTCTTTTTTTAAGGCTTCGCCTCAGATGGTATTTAATGTTGTATACTACGATGATCGGTAGAAGACACCAAAAATTTAGATTCATAAAGTTTTAAAAGAATCCAGTAATGACCATTTTTTAGTCTTAAGGAAAACAAATTTGATAGTCTAATGGCGAATGAGACAAAGTAATAGTTTTTTTAATAGTCCGACTGAGAATGCAACGAATAAAAATTTTTGTAACAGCCCCTCCCTCTCTCTTGATCCTAGAAGAAAAACAATGAAGAACCAATGGTCACGGAGACCAATACATATGATGTTGATTTTGTCCATAAATGATTTGTAGTTCCGTGATATCAAGTGGTAGCAAAACAAAGTACATTGCTTACTAAAATACCCAGGCTGGAAATCCAAGTCTTTCAAAAATGAGTGATACTTGACAATAAATAATAAAAGTCACTTGCAATAGAAAGCGTTCTTTATTTTTATGTTAAAAAAACATGAATTATCAAGCATTCACTTATAATGGTTCTCATATGATCTAAAAAGGAAGAGAGAGAGAGGGAGAGCAAACGATAGTTTCTTACACCAGTAAACAAGAGATGTTGACTGTTTTGATGCGAGAGAAGTACTGAATTGCATTCGCTAATTCAAACCCGAAATTAATAAACTAATGCCAAATAAAGCGCCAAAAGAATGTTCTAATTGGTTAATTCAAAAATTTAATCCGTTATTCAAAAGACAAAGCCAAGCTTGGCAACATAAATTACGCCAAAGTAATTATTTTTTATTGGCGCCATCAATATATCATTAAGAATTTATCTGTTCTTTTTCATTTTATTATTATTATTAAAAGAAACGAGTTGACGCCAATGAGACTGAACAAAGTCATTATGATAGCACAAATGACAGGAAATGAAATAAATTTTGCAACTTCTGTTTATATTATAAAGTAATTTAGACAAATAAATTATTTTCTATCTATAATTAAATGAGATATTGAACATAACGTTATTGAAAAGGGGGAAATGTATCTATCTACATACGAATAAGTCCCTTAGTAAAATACAAATTAAATTAAATATAGATTGACTTTTATAATAGAATGAATTGATTTCAAAGGATATTACAGAATAAAATGTTCTTTTTTTATTGGAATAAATTAAATTAAAATAAATTTGTTAAAAGAATTAATTAATTTTATAACTATTCTTAATAAATTGACTTTTTTATTTAAAATTAAAAATTGAATTATTTAGAAAGAAATTAAATATTTAAAAGAACATATGTGTGAACTTGTTCTCACAGCATCACATGCAGCTGCTTCCATCGTAATCGTGATATTCACAGCCCTCGTTAGGGTTAATTTACCTTCTGAGAGGAGTTTTCTCTGGATTTCATCCAGTGATGTGCCAAAATTGCAATATTTTAATTATCGATGCAATTCCGTGACGAAGTTAGCTACTGATTCCCCAGCACCACATACTCTTGTATTAAACCTGTATCTTTCGACGATTTTCGACGGTACAGGGTCAAAATGAGCATTTAAAACATTGATCAGCTCAGACAGGTCTTTTTCAGAAGGAGCAGTGGGTGACAACAAATTGTGTAAAAGTGCATAAGTTCCAGGACTGATCACGGTCAAGAATATAGCACGTTTGCGATCAGCATCTGTGATCGCATTCGCTAAGAAAAATTGGTCAAGCCTCTATGTATATTGGCTCTATGACTCCACCAATGCATCGTATGCAGCAATATTTCCAAAGGAACTCATTTTGCTGCTCTTTATCACTCCTTAAAAGCTGTAAGAACGAAAGCGCAAGTACTGGTGCTTTAGGCTTAATCTTCTATCGGCAACACCACGTGCTTTTCCGCGTGTTAGGGTTACGTACGGCGCCACATGCTACAATCGGCAAAAAAAAAAAACAAAAAAAAAAACAGAATAATTGACGGTAAAACGTCATTATCAGTCATCTTTTTTAACAAAAATCGCATCTTTGTTGCCACTGTTGTAAATATAAGGTGGGTACTAGGCTATACTCTGTAAGAAAAATAGACCTCTCAGGGTTCTTCACTCGCCCGTTACCATGATATTGCAGGACGCTAACTTCCCCGCTTCTTTTTTCATACATAACTTTGTTATCTTAAGCAAAAGCAAATGGAGCAGATTAGAATTTTAATACATATAAGGTACATAAGGTTTTTCTCTTGTGCAAATTTCTTCGAATTATTTAAAAAAGAAAATAATATATAATTATGAATTTTTCATATTTATTAGCTTAACAAAGTTAATTTTCTAATGTACTTTGAAAATTATTTTAATTTGTTTATGAGTAAAATTTTCAAATTTTCTAATTTAGGGACAAAGAAATTGCAAAACTTTCTTTATTTTGTTGCTTATATTATACATGTGTCCACACAGGACAGATATGTAGAAAATGTTTGAATATAATTAATCTCATAACCAAAACTGCATTGTGATAGCTGCATTTTCCAGACCACATATTATTATCTATTACATGTAAGAATAATAGATATATTTTCATTTTTACTTCATGTATAAGAACAATAAAAAGTAAAAAATAAGTATTTCAAGATTAAAACCAAGAAATATTTTCAGTTTTACCTGATATGAAGAATGTAGCAGTTAAACACATTCTCAATTATAAAGATTAGTCCATTCTATATTAATCCTTAGACTACACATAGTTTCTAAATTTCATGTATCATTATCACATATATAAAAAATTATGGTTTCAGTTATTTATCTGATATTGTTGTTGTTTTCAGGATCAGTTAAAACAAGATGAAATCAAGAAAGAATAATCCTGCGATTAACATAGATTATCAATGCCAAGTGGTATCTGTCATGTATGCAAGGTAGAACGAGAGACGATACAATTCGTTTTACATACACGCAAAGAACATTTATTAGCATTAAGATACACAGGTATAAACGAGCATAACAACAACTACACCGAACATGTACAATACAAAACTATGGAATTCAAAAAAGGTAAACAAAGCACGCGCGCGTCACACAGCTTGTAAGATTCTCTAATCTGGCTGTTGCCAGATACATAACAGTTCCTCCCCGACAAAATATAGAGTCACAGGTCGAGTCTCTTTGGAGGTCTCCTGATTCGGTTTGAGCGTCGGAGTGGCACATCAGTTTTCGGCTTTCCGGAAGCGTCTGGTACACAGGCTTAGGTGGTATATCATCACTTGGAGTGGCAGGTACAGGTACATCTTTAGGTTCAGGGACAACTTCAGGTACAGGTGCAGGCGGTTCCGATTCAGCAACATCATCGGATACTGGCTCATCTGGAAAATTCAATTCTTTATCGTAAATTGGAATTTCAGTAGCAGCTTGGGATAATTCAATCGACTTCCCACATTTCCTTATTTGATCTACGTGTCTCTTCCAAATTTCATTTCCAACTTGTATGCTATAACTCAAAGTTCCATCTCGGTTTATAATTGTTCCAATTTTCCATTTGTTAGGTCCGGAATAATTTCTTACGGCTACTTTCTCCCCTTCCTGAAACTCACGCAAGATAGATTCTGTGTCAAGTCTCGAACTCTGTTTCTGAACAACTTTGTCTCTCAAATTTGGTTTAAAAAGATCAAGCCTAGTGCGAATACATCTCTTCAAAAACAAGGCACTCGGAGTTTCTCCCGTGAGAGAATGTGGAGTTATTCTATACTGTAATAAAAATCTTTGTAATTTCACATTTAGATCTCCAGAATCACCTCTACTCGATTTCAACGAAGCTTTGAATAACTGCACTATTCTTTCTGCCTGTCCGTTCGTAGCAGGATGGTATGGTGCTGAAGTTATATGTTTAATATTATTCAGTTTCAAAAAATGTCGAAATTCGTAACTAGTAAAACTTGCGCCGTTATCACTAACCAAAGTTAAGGGAATTCCATAATGAGCAAAAAGAATACGAAGATGATGAATTGTAAAACTAGCTGTAATATTTTTCATCGGAATGACTTCTATCCACTTCGAATATGCATCAGAGACTACAAAAAACCTTTTCCCCATAAAAGGACCAGCGTAGTCAACGTGTATCCTTTGCCAAGGTCCATTTGGCCATTCGAACGGATGTCGATTTATCCTTGCTGGTTCGTTCCTCGTTGCGATACAAGCTGAACAGTTCTGAACAAAATTGGCTATACTGGCATCAATACCTTGCCAATAGCAGTAGCTTCTAGCTATGGCCTTCATTTTGACAATTCCAGGATGTCCAACATGAAGTTCTTCCAAAACTTGATTCTGGTACTTTTCAGGAATGCATACTCTATGACCATACATTATCATACTTGCCAACCAATTTTAATAAAAAAAGGGAAGATTTGTGTTGAAAAACCAGAAGTTTTCATAAAAAAAGGGAAGATTTTTTTTTTACTTGTTTATTACGTTAAATAGAAAAAAAAAAAAAAATACAGTTTTACAATTTTAATATTTAGAAGCAATCTATAAAAATGTTTTACTATAGATTGATTATACTAAATATATTAAAGTTTTAAATGAAGTTATTCCTCTTCAACATATAAATATCTACAAAACAGAATCTGTAAGAAATTTATTTTACAATAGACAAAAAACTTAGTTAAGTTAAAGTATAACTAATTTTTTAAATAAACAGAATATGATTTTTGTGTATGTACATTAATAATACATATAAAGAAAAATAGAAGTAGCTAATTATCAGTTTCAAACATGCATAAAACCAACTAAGTATTAATTTTCTTAAATTGATTTGGGAAAAATTTTCCTACCTGAAAAAATTATTCTTAGTTTTTTTCCCCATGTTTACACATTTGGTATAAATATGACATTCAAATATTGGAAAAATAAACAGATTCATTAAATTCAGCAATAAAGATCTAAAAATAATTACATACGTGAAAAATATAGAACACTTCCATTGCTTTATTGTTTCTAGAACTGATCATTGATCACAATCCGGGGAAAAGGGGGGGGGGGGATACAAAAATAATTAGAGTAAGAAATATTAAACTCTTTCAACTTTACTTCTAGAAAATAATGAAAGAAGTTTAAAATTAATATTATCATTTATGTTGCAGATGGATAAAGATTAGGAAACAAAAGACTTCTGCAGAACATTTGATTGCTGATCACTAGTTGGAAATAAATGAAACGGGGGGGGGGGGGGGGGGGGGGGGGGGGTAAAAAATAATTACATCAGCAAGAAATATTTAACAATTCTATTTCTTTACATGTTCTAGAATCTCATAAAGCAAGTTTGAAATGAATATTGACATTTATGTTATGGATGGAAAAAGATTGGGAATCATGAGTTTTCGTAGAACATTTGGGTTTTCTTTTTAAAACGAACAATATCCGCGACTTTTTTAAAAACGGAAGATTTCATCATCTGTCCGGAAGACTGGAAAATACGTTAAAAAAGCGGAAGTCTTCAGGGAAAACCGGAAAAGTTGGCAAGTATGCATTATGCAACCATTTTGCAATGAAAATTCAGATTCTCTACCTTTCCAAGGCACAGGTAATTCAGTTCCAGATTTTAAACTTTCATACAGTTCAAACAATTTCCTATCAGTTTTAGTAGCTCTGGCTATGTCAGCTGCTGTAACAGGCATTAATTCAATTTGCGAAATATTTGTCACGTCTGCTTCAGTCAAGTACTCACAGTCCTTGTCAACTGCTAGTGGTGACCGTGAAAGTGTATCGGCATTGCCATGATTCTTAGTGTTTCGATACTTGATTGTATAACTGAATGCTTGGAGAAAAAGTGCATAATGAACCATTCGTGTTGCTGACAGACATGGTAAACTACGATTAGGTGTGAAAATTGATACTAGGGGTTTATGATCGGTTACGAGATCAAAATGTCGACCAAATAAATATTGATAAAATCTCTTTACTCCCCATACGATACTCAATGCTTCCTTGTCTATCTGCGAATAATTACGTTCCGTTTTAGTCAATGACCTTGATGCAAACATTACTGGTTTTTCTGAACCATCTGGCATAATGTGACTTAAAACTGCTCCTATTCCAACTGGTGATGCATCAGTTTGTAATACAAGAGGTAACTTAGGATCATAATGGCATAAAATTCGGTCTGAAGCAATTTCTTGTTTCAATGCCTTGAAAGCTTTTTCACATTCTGCGGTCCACAAAAATTTAGTACCTTTCTGCAGTAAATTATTGAGAGGAGCGACACAAGTAGATAAGTTGGGAATAAATTTTCCGTAGTAATTGACTAAACCCAAAAAACTCTTCAAATCAGATACAGTTTTTGGAACTGGTACCTTCGTAATTGCATCGATTTTTCCTTGTGTTTTGTGAAGGCCGAATTTATCAATTGTATGACCACAATAATTCACAGATTTCTTTAAAAATTCACTTTTCCGCTTATTTACTCTAAGACCAAGACTCTTCTAGTCTCTGTAGGACTAATTCTAACCTTTCAAAATGCTCTTGATCATTTCTCCCCGTTACGGTAATATCGTCTAAAAATATGTGTACCCCCACGATGCCTGATAAAACTTGTTCAATGGCTCTCTGCCACACTGCCGGAACTAAGGCTATACCATAATTCATTCTCTTGTAACGGAACAAACCCTTGTGAGTATTGATCGTGAATAGATGTCGGTCCTGCTCATCAACTAACATTTGAAGGTATGCCTCAGATAAGTCGATTTTAGTAAAGAACTCCCCTCCTGACAGTTCAGCAAAAATGTCCTCGATACGGGGTAAAGGATACTGCTCAATTTTTAGTCCCGGGTTGATAGTCACCTTATAATCACCACAGATTCGTAGGTTCCCATTCTGTTTGATAACAGGAACAATTGGTGTAGCCCAATCACTGTATGTCACCGGCTCAATGATGTCTTCTGCAACTAACCTATTAAGTTCAGTTTCTATTCTTTCTTTTAAAGCAAATGGTACTGGTCGAGGTTTAAAAAATACTGGTTTGTAATTAGGTTTCATTTGAAGACGGCAACAAAACTTTTCCAGTTTCCCGATACCCGGAGAAAAAAATTTCTCATACTTTTGAAGCAAGATATTTAATTTATTGGTTCGAGAATTACAATTTCCAACCCGAACTGCTTTAATTGAGCTCCAGTCTAATTGGAAATTTCTCAACCATTCACGACCAAAAACTGCGTTTACTTTTGCATGTACCAAATAAATAGTTTCTGTATTAATTTGATCTTTGTATTGAATTTGCACCACTGCTTGGCCAGCTGATGTTATCATAGAATTATCGAAATTCCTAAGCAATAATTTGGTAGGCTTAATGGCTACATCCGGACAAAGTTTCTTAAATTCATTCACATTCATACAACTAATAGCAGCTCCAGTATCTAATTCAAATAAACATTTATTCCCTTCAACAAAAATTTCTAATAAAATCTTATCCCTTGCATGTTGTGGTGATTTAACGCTATTAACTGGTACAGTTTCAGAACAAGATTCTATTTGTTTAACTGTTTCGTTACGTTTTGAGCGGCAGACTTTCGCCAAATGCCCGTTCTTTAAGCAATTCCTACACTGAGTGTTCTTGTGCTTACATCCGTGAGCTAAATGTTGAGTACTATCACATCTGTAACATTTCCGAGATTTATCAAACTTCTTTGTAGGTTCAGATTTCTTAAATTTAGAAAAATCTTTTTTGATAGTTTTATCTTGCGAACTATGTAATCTTTTTATCGATACCATTTGATTCTGAATTTCACACACATCTCTCTGAGCAGATTCCATTGCGAATGCAATGCTCTTAGCTTTTTCGTATGTTAACTTATCCTCTGCTAACAGCTTTTTCTGTATATTTTCGTTTTTGAGACCCATCACCAATTTATCACGAAGCATCGTACTTAAATTGTTCCCAAAGTTACAGTGTATCGACAGTTTTTGTAATTCGGCACAATAATTTGCAATGGACTCACCTTCAAATTGCTTCCTCTTGTAGAAACGAAACCGTTCTGTCATCTCTAGTGGTTTAGGATTCAAATGTTCCGAAAGTAATTTTACGATATCTTGATAAGTCAATTCAGAAGGAATGTTCGGAGTGGCCAGATTCTTTAACAATTTATACGTTGTTGCTCCCATAAGGCTTAAAATAGCAGGGACTTTCATTTTATCTTCGATCCCATTAACAACGAAGTAAGATTCTAGACGTTCCACATAACTGGACTAGTCTTCCACAGACGCATCATAAGATTCAAAATTAATGTTTGAAGATCCCATCCTCGTCGCCAACTCTTTTGTCATGTATGCAAGGTAGACCGAGAGACGATACGATTCGTTTTACATACACGCAAAGAACATTTATTAGCATTAAGATACACAGGCATAAACGAGCATAACAACAACTACACCGAACATGTACAATACGAAACTATGGAATTTAAAAAAGGTAAACAAAGCACACGCGCGTCACACAGCTTGGAAGGTTCTCTAATCTGGCTGTTGCCAGATACATAACAGTATCAATGATCAAAAGATTCTGCACTCGAAGCTGGTAGACAGGAGGTGCCGGGTTCGAAGCCAAGAAGCGCTCATAGTCCTATTTGTTTGGAGTTTTCTGTGTTTTTCTGCGAAACTGGCTAAATATCTGAGTAAATAAGGAACAATTTGGTCTTATTGCACCGCCACTTCACTGCACTTTGAAAAAAGTGCACTAAAGTTTGAAAAAAGCCTGCGGTCGCGAAATTTTAATATAATTTTAAGATTACCTTTAATTTATTTAATACCTAAACTAAAACTATATGACTAGCATCAGCAATTTGTTTATAGAGCAGATAAAATAATTTTTGTTTTCTTAATAATCATACTTAAATACTTTTTAGCTATAGAATTATTTATTCTTAATATAAAATAGCTTTGCAGTCAAAATGACCAATCCAGTCATTCTAATCTTAAAACACTAACTGTTAATAGCAAACAATATAGACAAATTAATTTATCAGATTTATTCTCTAGGTACATTTTGAGTTATAAGAATATGAAATTTAAAATGATGTAAATGATGTTTAAAATGATTAAAATTTAAATCTAATATAAATGATGATGATTGTGTGAAGTTTAAACCTGATGGTTTTTACAAAAGCCTGGATTTTCTTGAGAAGTATTTATTAGGAATCCTTGCTAAAACTCACATAAATTTCGAAGAAAACCATGGTAAACTCCAAATAGCTAGGCCAATTACTGCGATTTGGATTCAAACTCGACCTCGCCCATCTGCCAGCTTGGACAGCAAAACCAAACGGGTAGATCCATTGACGTTTCTCTAAAATAATTATTTTAGGGAAGAGAGTTTTTTTTTTTTTTTTTTTTCTCAAAACGTAATTTAATGTATTTTTTATCTATTATTATTATTATTTAGCCTTGCATATGGCTTAGCCCTAAAAAGGGCTTTCTTAGCCCTTAGAAGGTTTTTTTTTAGCCTTTAAAAAGACTTATTTTAGAGCTTTGCTACTTCGACCTGGTGATAGAACTGATTTTTTCCCCTTATATTTCGTGAATTCTACAACACCAAATCATCTTAGATTGTTTCCTTGTATCAGGACTACCAATAATAGTAAATGATATATAAACTAAGCGATGAGAAAAACTAAATGCTAAAGGATCCAAAGAGCAAGTCTAAAGAAAACAGTATTGTATCTGAACGAAATATTCTCCTGGTAAAAAAATTGCTCAAATGGGGTGGGAAAAGAATGAGTGATAACAGGATCACATGGGTAAGTGACCTTGACAGGCCAATTCAGTTTACACGGACTATAAATGACGACCGATTTGTAGATAACATACAGTAAAAAGGTTTATTCACAGACATGCTATATGCTTGCCAGCAACAGACATACTCAGCCACGCTCTGGGAGAATACATCGTATTTGGGGCCGCTGGTGGCACCATTTCTAGATTGTTACAATTAAAATTAGTTTAAAGTATACTTACAAAACAATTCTATTTTAGTTTTAAATATGGAGCATCATGCGAGTAAACAAATTCTATTCGAGCATACAGAGTTTTAGCCTGAGTAGTACAGGTACCGCCAACACAATATAGCCTTGTCACCGATCAGTGACTTAACCATGATGTAACTACTACATTCCACACCATCTATTGCTCCATTGTGGTGAATACGCTTAATCTGTAAAGCTTTGATACAAAGATGTTTTATTCAATGTTGGCACTATGCTATTGTCAATGATCAAGCATTCGTAGGGGAAGGAGGACACTGGGACAAGTGCTCCCTCTGAAAATTTTTAGGAGACTATGTCCCCTTGCAAAATTCTCTCTTTTTTTCACTTTATATAAATTAAACTTTACAGAAAAATTCTTATATTAATATATACTTATATGGTATATTCAATGAAAGTTTTTTTTTTTAATACTTTCCAACACAGTTGAAAAATGTTCATCAGTTCAGGTCATTTGTCTGTCATCACTCATGCTTTATTTGCAAATATGCAGGGATTTTATATTTTTGAAACACTAAATTTTCATTACTGGTCAGAACCCTGGTCATCGCTATTTAATAGCAATATATATATTTTATTAAAACCAATACTGTACTGAATTAGGGGTGGATACAAACTGTAAGTTAGAAATTATGTACTGATGCTTCAAATGGCTTGGTGGTTTTCCTTAATACTAAATTATGATTCATAATCTAATTCCAGGAAAAACTTGCATGGATTTAAACTTTTGATTAGGGATGGAACGCATATGGATTTCACTGGATAACCAGATCTGGATATCCGGCATTGCAGATATTTTTTTTCTTTGCTCGATCCGGATATCCAGCAGTCACATTTCCCAGTATGCATGAAAATTTCAATTTTTAAAGAACACACAATAATTAAAAGAGGATTCCACAATGTAAATACCATTGGGAAAAAACAGACAATTTTAATTAAAATAAAAAATGTGAGTATTTCAGCTGTGAGGATTATAAAAAGATATAAATAAATAAACAATGCTTTATAAATCTGTTATTATTAAACCAACCAATCTTGTATATATATAGATACAGTAGAAGATCTTTATAACGCAAAGCTAAAAACACAAGGTTTTGCGTTATATAGAATTTTGCATTATATAGATCACATTTCACACATCGTCAAACTTACCTTGTAAACATGGCCAAATATGTCTGAAACATATCAAAACAGAGTAGGACATTTTAAAGTTACATTTCTTGGAACAAAAAATTAGGTGGATAATAACTTTCATTCTAAAATTTACTTTATAAAGATAGTCCATATATGCCTGTACAAAATCATTCATTATACTGCTCACTTAAAAAAAAAATTAATGATAGCAATTTTTTCATTAAAAATCTCTGAATTAAGCAGATAAAGAAAAACAAATGTATCACACCTACTTCTCAACAAAGTAACAGTTTTTTAGGAAGTATTTCTTAACTGCAAAATTTATTGTTTATATCCACGAAATTTTGCGTTATATAGAGAATTGCATTATATAGAATTGCGTTATAAAGATCTTCTACTGTATATATATATATATATATATATATATGTGTGCTAATATTTTGAATTAGTATATATATGTATACAAACATATACATACACAAACATAGTCTCAGAAATAGATCTAATAATGGATGTGTATTTTAAGATGGGAAAATCAATCTGACATTATCAGGAAAATTAATTTTCACCCATGAAAAACATCACAATGCCTCCATTTCTTAGGAGAGTCCTAAATATTCTTACAAAAATCAAAGAGAAAATGATATTTTGAAAAAAATGACCAATCTATATATATAAATGGCTAAGAGATTTTCTTGGACTCTGTTTGTCTGTGTGTGGACGTAAGTTGCCACCAAATTTTCATACTTTAGTTAATTTTAAAAAATCTAATTGTCCGATCGATAAGCTGTTTAATCCGACGGATTCAGAAAAATCACCCCTTTTATTTGGTACCTTATTTGTAACGAAATTTTGATTAGATTTTTTAAAATTAATTAAAATAATAGCTTAAAAATTGAACATTTAAATTTTTAATTGTTGTCAAAAAAAAAAAAAAAAAATTGTAAATTTTTTTTTTTTAAGCATAAAATTAAATGTGCTTTCACGCGAAAAACAAAAAACTGTAAAATATTAAATTGGCTCATGCATATGAAAAGAAAAAAATATGAAAATGGAGTAAAAAAAAAATAATATACCTCAATTTTAGATTTTTTTTTTCCCTTTTGTTATTGTACCTCTTCAACATATAAATAACTACAAAACAGAATCTGTAAGAAATTTATTTAACAATAGACAAAAAATCTTAGTCGAGTTAAAGTATATAATAAAAAAGTAAGTAAAATAAGAAAGAAAATTGATACTTAATAGTGTAGAAAGAAATGCATTCACTAAGCAGCTGTAAAATATTTTCTATTAGACATTTTTAGTTTCTATTAGCTATTGAAACTTTTTCTCCCCCCTCCCCAAATTAGACATGTGATTGCTAAAATTAGAAAAGTTAGCTGAAATTTTTCCGCTAATATGATTGGTTGGTTAATTAGTTGAACATTGATAAAGTCACTTTCAACAAATTGATGACAAACATTGATATATATAGTTTTTAACTACATTAAGCATTTTCAAGATTATAAAAAAAAAAAAAAAAATATCTTTAATAGAACTGCAATAACTTTTATATCCACATAAAACCTCATTAAAATTTCATGCCATTGGTAAAACAAATTTTTTAAATAAATATAGAATATGATTTTTTTGTATGTACATTAATCATACACATAAAAAAAAAAAAAGTAGCAGTAGCTAATTATCAGTTTCAAACATGCATAAAACCAACTGAGTATTAAAAATTTTAAATTGTTTTGGGAAAAATTTTCCTACCTGAAAAATCTATTCTTCATTTTTTCCCATATTTACACATTTGGTATAAATATGACATAAAAATATTGAATTTAATTGAGGAAAAATAAACAGATTCACTAAATTCAGCAATAAGGTCTAAAAATAATTACATAAGTCAGAAATAGTGAACACTTCTATTACTTTATTGTTTCTAGAATTGCTCATTTAATATTATAATTTATGTTGCAGATGGATAAAGATTAGGAAACAAAAGACTTCTGCTGAACATTTGATTGCTGATCACTAGTTGGAGATAAAGGGAGGGGGAGGAAGGGGCAAAAAATAATTACATGAGCAAGAAATATTTAATAATTCTATTTTTTTACAGGTTCTAGAATCTCATAAAGCAAGTTTGAAATGAATATTGACATTTATGTTATGGATGGAGAAAGATTAGGAATCGTTAGCTTCCATGATCTCTGATCGCTCCATGAGGTTTCTTTTTTTTAAACGAACAATATCCGTGACTTTTAAAAATGGAAGATTTTATCATCTGTCTGTAAGACCGGAAAATAGGTAAAAAAAAACGGAAGTCTTCCGGGAAAATCGGAAAAGTTGGCAAGTATGTAAAAGATATGGTGGGGTGCCCATAACAGGAGACATTCCTCAATATATAATAACAAAAATTTGCTATACTTATCACAACATTTTCAGTATCATAAATAAAGATTTGAATTTTTGAATTTTCTGTCAAACACTGCCAAATAAATCTTCAGATGATACAAAGTTTTAAATTAGAATATATAGTCACACTGTATGAAAGATATTTTTTATAATAACTATCTGTAATTATACAGTTCAAAAAGGCTTCACTTAAACGCTATGTTCATTTAACATATATTTTTAATATTTTTATTTATTTATTTTACACAATATAAATATGTATAGGTTACCATTCAGTATCTTTTCCCCCAAACTTGTTTATGAGTTTGAGTTTACCCTCGCACCACCGCCTTTCTCACACCTGAAATTTTCTGATTGCATTATTAGATATATATGCAAAGTACTTACTTCTTGCTGATATAATATAACTAATTCTGAAGTTTGAAATTCACTTTGTTCCCCAATTCCCTGCACTTGAGGTGTTAGAAATGATTTACAATAATGAAATTCTTTTCATGAGAAACAAACCAAAAATAAAAATAAAATTAAAAAAAATTAAACAAGAAGTTTTTCTTCTCTGTATTTTTTTTAAATAACGAATCTGTTTCCAAACGAATGATCCTGCATAATTTCCTTTTATTTTTTCCCCAGCTATATATATATATATATATATATATATTTTAGCATAATTAGAGGGCTTGGCCTCCTCATTTTGCTCACAAATCTCCGAAAGAGGCTTCGCCTCCCCCCGATTCGCTTTTCTTACTGATCCCTGCATGGCTCTGCCGCTTACTTGCTGCGTTGCCTTTCACTAAATAGGAATAATAAAATGTTATAGAAATCCTATATTTAATGTCAAATTAAAATGCATAATATTTAATACCATTTTTTTTTAAAATTATTATTACGCTTAAAATCAACAATTTTTTTTTTAAATAGAAAGAAATTTGCAATATCTAGACCATGTTGCATTACAGCTTTAGTATATGACCCCCTTGGTGACTTTTAAATTTCTGTTACTATCTGGCGATGAATTTTTTTATATATAAACTGCTCATTTTTTTGCTTTGTTTATTAATCGAGTAACTTTTTTTTCTACTGCCTATAATTTTTATTATTGAATTTTTTAGATAATTTAGGGTTTAGTCAAAATTGTAATAATGAATTTATTAAAAAAAAAAAAAAAAATACCCAGCATTTGAAACAAACAAAATAAGAATAAAATAAATTAAAATGAATACATGCAATTCTATGTAAAGACCGATTTTGCTGTTTTCTTTAAAAAGTATAATTGTCTGCCGAAACAATGAATGGGATATGAAAGAAAACTTTATTTAAGAAATGTTTATTGTAGAGTGTAGGAAATGCAAAATAAGAGGACAGACGGTCATGGAATGCATAAAAAATATTGTATGGATTTACACGTTTTGAGATATCTAGAACATGAGTTAATCATTTTTAGAAAATGTCTGTCGGTGTGCCTGTGTGTGTGTGAAACAAAAGTTTTGTGGCAACTGTATCACAGGAACTACTGCACAGAATATCATACAATTTGATATGTAGTTTCCCATTGTCATAAAATAGTGCCTATTGATTTTTCGTGAAAATTGTCCAACAGGTGGCGTTGCCATTTTAAAATTTAGAATATCGAGTTTAGACCTTCTGCTACTATTTGTTTTTGAGATATACTGATAACAGTCAGAAACACACACAGAGAGATACACAGACCAACCACTAAAAACATGTTTTTGGGATTCAGGGGACCTAAAAACTTGTAAGTGTAACAAAAACTCAATTTCAAAAATTTGACCCAAATAATTGGGATTTTTTAGAATTCCAGTGGATTTGTCATTTTCTTTCTATGAAGCTTCTTATGCATAAGTACAGTGAAACCTCTCAAGTTGGACACCCCTATAAGTTGGACACCCCTCTAACTTGGACGCTTTTTCTCGGAACGGAATGTATCCATTAACATTATGTCTAACCCCTATAAGTTGGACACCTCTCTAAGTTGGACACTTTTCCTTGGAACCGTAGGTGTCCAACTTAGAGAGGTTTTACTGTACCTTCATTTTTTGTTGTTTCAAAATTTCATTTCAGTTTTTCACTAAATGACAAAAAAAAAAAAAAAAAAAAAAAAAATCTAAAAAGTACTAAATACATATTACTAATAAAGGTACGAACTATCTTAAAAAAACAGAGCTGAAAAATCTTTAAATAGAAATGAGAAATTAATGAGAGAGTTTTACATTGGTTTAACATTAGCTTCAAAATCTCTGAAGGGGCCCCTTAACCCATTAACCGCCATACTAGAAATAATGAGTTTTTCTAAATACAAACAGTATTACTCATTATTTTGATCATATATAACAATAATTTAAAATAAAATTATTAAAATTAATCTTATCTTACTAAATAAAGGGTGTTGTATTTGTACAACTTCAGTGGAATAAGAGTATAGAATGAATACAAATAAATATTTACGGAAATTTACTTGAGGGAGCATAAAATAGCAAAAACTACAGATGACTTCAAAAGTAATTACTTTATTATGAAACTTTTTTTTTTACAAGTTATGAAAACTTATTCAAATATGAAGATTTTCAAAAGCTTTGGATTGATTAGTGCTTCAAGTTTGAAATTTATTTTTAAATATAAAATTATTTTTCAGATCAATTTTTTTTTGTAATAAAATAAACAGCTATCCTTTCCTTATTTAAAAAGAATACTTAATATAAAATATCTTTTTTAGTTAACTGTTAAATGCAATTACATCAACGCAACACTAGTGAAAAATGGATTAACCTCACTTCATTTGATCATTTATCACGCAATTTTAAATGATCATTAAAAAAAAAAACCAATGTTTCTGCATTTTCAGAAAGAATCCTATTTCTTTTGTCCTATTTTTGCTATATAAGCTAATGCTGCTACCTGAAGCAGATAAATAGTGTTTGGCTAAATCAGATAATCTCGGAAATATTTTTTTATTCTTTCTCCGTCTCCACCAATCCAACAGACAATTTGTTTTAATTAAATGTGGATTGTTGATGTATATTTCCAACTCTTTAGCCATAGAATTTTCAGAGTGTTCTGTGTGTGATTCATTGTTTGTGATTTTGCAAAACAATCCCACAATGATGCTGAAGCTTCGGTATTCGTCACTTCGGACAAACTGCCCTTTGTGCCATTACTACTGGATACCAATTACCTCATTATGCATGAATCTCAAAATGTAATTTTCTAGCAGTATTTACTTACAACATTTTAAGAATAAAACTTGACTATATAATTTTCAACATTTTAGAGAAAGGAAGAGTGGAATTTGTTATAAAGCTATAAAATAACATAACTGCCAATTTTATTATTATTATTATTATTATTATTATTTTCTAATGACTAACATTTCAGAATAAGTTATCTTTGTCTTATTTAATTTCAGAATTTTAATTTTTAAATAAAATAAAAAAAATTCTTAAAAAATACTGGTGCTAAAACATACGAAGAGTTGGCAGTTAAGTATGTACAAAAATAATTTAAAAATCTATTTACAAGATTTATGAGAAAATATTTTTTCTAACAATTAAAAATACATGACTAATGTTGAATTAATAAACATTCATTGACATATTTAATGAATCAATTATAAGGATATAACCATCACTAAAAATTATATTTTTAAATTTATACTTACTTCTTCTCCATTAGGTAGTTTTGTTAAAAATACATTGCTCCACACTAGAATCCCTGTTGTATCTCTTTCACATCCACCTCTCCAGGAAAATCCTGTAAGAGGTTCATCTTCTGGACCCATCCAATCAGAACCTGCACCTCCCTGTAGAATAAAAATTAAGCATATATCAAGGAAATATAAAACCAAATTTTGTGTTGTATGAGAAGTATTACTATTGCATTTTATGAATTACTAGAAGGCTATGCCCGCTTCGCTGGTCACTATTTTAAAATGAATCACTGTAGTTAATGAATTCTCAAATTTGCATTAATTTTTATCATGTGAAAAAAAAGAGAGAGAAAAAATTCTGATTGGAAAAAATGTCACACATGGTCCCCACTGCCTTCGGCAGCGCAGGCCTTTGTGTGCTGCGCGCGTGCATTTATGTTCGACACTCTTAATGTATGACTATATAATCGTAAGGGAAAAACATAAATATATATATATATTTAAAAAAAAATCTTCTCCCATTGTTGAATAATCGGTCCGGGACCTCACTTCCTGCGCGCCGCGCATAGTCCTTCACCTACAGTTCCCACCCCTCCAAATTATTTTAGACTTTAAAAATACTCGCAATCGTACTCTCCGTCATTTAAACCTAATAATACTGATTTCTAACATTCTATCTGAATTTCTTTCTTTTTACCCCTGCGTCCGTCCCCCTTTCCTCCACTCGTAATAATTCTGTACTTTCGAAAATATCCGCAATATATTTATCCGGCCTCAAAACCTAACAACACCAATTTTTAGCGATCTAACCGTTATTTATATATTTTTGCTCCTTACACCCTTTCCCGTCTATCCTAATAATTTTACAAATTCGAAAATATTCGCAATCGATTGAAAGGTATCAAAAACCTCCATGTGCCAATTTTGAGCAACCTAACTCTATTTTTATTTTTTGTCCCTCCACACTCCCCCCTCCCACCCCTCCTAATTACTTTACAAATTCGAAAATATCCGCAATCGATTTGTAAGTATCAAAAACCTCTATGTACCAATTTTGAACGGTCTAACTCTATTTTTATTTTTTTGCCCCTTCACCCCCTCCCCCTTTCTAACACCCATAATAACTTTACACTTTCGAAAATATCCTTATTCGACTTCCAGGCCTGTAAAACCTATCTGTACCAATTTTGAACAATCTAACTGTATTTCTATTTTTTTTATGCCCCATAGCCCCCTTTCCCGCCCCACCTGGTATGAATTTCTAAAATTAAAACAATTATTTGTGAGAGTTGTATTTTAGAACAAAAATCTCACATATATCTTTTTTTCTGTTTGTGATATAAAGGATTATTTCAAATCACGTTTTGCCCCCTCTCTCTCCCCCTCCTGGGGGCTGAATTTCTAAAATTCCAGAAATTACTTTTTAGGTATTAGCTATATATTGGAGCAAAAGTTTCATGTATATCTGTTTTTTTGTTTGAGATATATAGGAGTATGTGAAATCACATTTTGCCCCCTTTCCCCCCTTGGGGACCGAATTCCTAAAATTCCAGAAATTGGTTTTTAGATATTTGTGTTAGCTATATTTTAAAGCAAAATTTTTACGGATATCTGTTTTTTTCTTTGAGTTATGGAGGTTTTTGTGAAATCGCATTTTGCCCCCTACTTCCCCTTGGGGGGCGAATTTCGTAAAATCGCTTCTTAGTGGGTGCTTACACTATATGTTCTATAATCTGACCCAGTTTCGAGTCAGTGGCTCCAGTAGATTTTGCTGTGTGTTGATGAGTCAGTGAGTGAGTGAGTGGAAGTACTCCTTTATATGTATAGATTGCCCCTTCACCCCCTCCCCCTTTCTGACCCCCCCCCCTAATCACTTTACACTTTCGAAAATATCCTCATTCGACATCCAGGCCTGTAAAACCTATCTGTACCAATTTTGAACAATCTACCTGTATTTCTATTTTTTTTTTCTGCCCCATAGCCCCCTTTCCCGCCCCACCTAGGATGAATTTCTAAAATAAAAAAAAATATATTTTTTATGCATTTGTGAGAGCTATATTTTAGGACAAAAATCTCACATGTATCTTTTTTCTGTTTGCGATATAAAGGATTATTTCAAATCACGTTTTGCCCCCTCTCTCTCCCCCTCTTGGGGGCTGAATTTCTAAAATTCCAGAAATTGCTTTTTAGGTATTTGTATTAGCTATATATTGAAGCAAAAGTTTCACGTATATCTATTTTTTTGTTTGAGATATATAGGAGTATGTGAAACCACGTTTTGAGCATGTGAAATCACGTTTTGCCCCCTTTCCCCCCTTGGGGACCGAATTTCTAAAATTCCAGAAATTGGTTTTTAGATATTTGTGTTAGCTATATTTTAAAGCAAAAATTGTACGGATATCTGTTTTTTTCTTTGAGTTAAGGAGGTTTTTGTGAAATCACATTTTGCCCCCTACTCCCCCTTGGGGGGCGAATTTCGTAAAATCGCTTCTTAGTGGGTGCTTACACTATATGTTCTATAATCTGACCCAGTTTCGAGTCGGTGGCTCCAGTAGATTTTGCTGTGCGTTGATGAGTCAGTGAGTGAGTGAGTGGGAGTACTCTTTTATATGAATAGATTGCCCCTTCACCCCCTCCCCCTTTCTGACCCCTCTAATAACTTTACACTTTCGAAAATATCCTCATTCGACTTCCAGGCCTGTAAAACCTATCTGTACCAATTTTAAACAATCTAACTGTATTTCTATTTTTTTTTTTTTTTTCTGCCCCATAGCCCCCTTTCCCGCCCCACCTGGGATGAATTTCTAAAATTAAAAAAAATATATTTTTTATGCATTTGTGAGAGCTATATTTTAGGACAAAAATCTCATATGTATCTTTTTTCTGTTTGCAATATAAAGGATTATTTCGAATCACGTTTTGCCCCCTCTCTCTCCCCCTCTTGGGGGCTGAATTTCTAAAATTCCAGAAATTGCTTTTTAGGTATTTGTATTAGCTATATATTGAAGCAAAAGTTTCACGTATATCTATTTTTTTGTTTGAGATATATAGGAGTATGTGAAACCACGTTTTGAGCATGTGAAATCACGTTTTGCCCCCTTTCCCCACTTGGGGACCGAATTTCTAAAATTCCAGAAATTGGTTTTTAGATATTTGTGTTAGCTATATTTTAAAGCAAAAATTGTACAGATATCTGTTTTTTTCTTTGAGTTAAGGAGGTTTTTGTGAAATCACATTTTGCCCCCTACTCCCCCTTGGGGGGCGAATTTCGTAAAATCGCTTCTTAGTGGGTGCTTACACTATATGTTCTATAATCTGACCCAGTTTCGAGTCAGTGGCTCCAGTAGATTTTGCTGTGCGTTGATGAGTCAGTGAGTGAGAGAGTGGAAGTACTCTTTTATATGTATAGATAATAAAGCCAAATGAGTTATCTGCTCTTTTTAAACTTAAGTTTAAATATATAAAAGTTAGTGAATAAACTATCAATAGTTAGAATTAATATCAAATTAAATAACTATATGAATAAACACTAGATTACACATACCAGGGCAGTTTAATAAGTTCATAATTAAAAAAAAAAAAAAAAAAAAAAAAAACTACCTGGTTGAACTCTTATCAAGTGATTAATTTATTATTATATGTGGCAATTTTCATGAAATATGCAGAGGATGTTTAAAGTCACTGAAACATATTCAGAGTCACTGATTTTTCAAACAACTCTTGTATCTCTCCTGCATCAGTATTAAAATGAAAAATTCATTGAATCACAGGATTACACATACCAGGGCAGTTTGATAAGTTCATAATTAAAAAAAAAAAAAGCTTATCTAGTTGTACTCTTATTAAGTGCTTAATTTATTATTATAAAAGGCAATTCTCAGGAAATATGAAAAGGATGTTTAAAGTCACTGACACATATTCAGAGCCACTGATTTTTCAAACAACTCTTGTATCTCTCTTACATTAGTATTGAAATAAAAAATTGATTGTATAAATTACTATTTGTTATATTCATGCACAAGCTTAAATCAAAATCAATATTTAAACATTTATGCTTATCATAAATAAAATACTTGCTTGGTATTTAACAATCAGGCAGCCTTGCATAGTTTTCTATGTTATTTAATATTTATTTATTAATTTTTGTTATTATTACTTTAAATCCCTGTTTTAAAGATATTTCTATTCATGAACTAGGTGTCACATACTAGGTGAGTTGTGTAAAAACCTCGACGATAGCTTTAACGCCCCAGCCCACTCGTTCCTGCTCTTCGATGTCTTTTTCTAGTCAATTTTGTCCTTTTATTCCTTCCGGTGTTAGTCTTTTTTTTTCATGCTTTTCCTATGAAGTTTTTGCTTTTTTCCCCCGTTTTCTACATTCTAAAGTGTGGTGGCTCCCACCCACTCACCTCTGCCGAGTCACATACTAGGCGAGTCGTGTAAAAACCTCGACGATAGCTTTAACGCCCCAGCCCACCCATTCCCACTTTTCTATATTTTTTTCTAGTCAATTCTGTCATTTTATTCCTTCCGGTATTAGCCCCCCCCCCTTTTTTTTTTTTTACACACACTTAACATTGTGAGTTTTTTTGTTTTCATCCCATGCTTTTTCTATGGATTTTTTTGCTTCCCCCCCCCCTTTTCTACATTCTAAAGTGCAGTGGCTCCCACCCACCCCTATTGTATTTTGCCACTGCACTCTAGAATGTAAAAAAAGGGGGAAAAAAAGCTAAAAATCCACAGAAAAACGGGAAAAAAATCCATACAAAAAGCATGCGATAAAAACGGAAAAAAAAAAAAAAACTCACAATGTCAAGTCTGAAAAAAAAAAGGGGCTAACATTGGAAGGAATAAAAGGACAAAACTGACTAGAAAAAGATATTGAAGAGCAGGAACAGGTGGGCTGGGGCGTTAAACCTATTGTCCAGGTCTTGCTACGACTCACCTAGTATAAGGCCGCACTTTAGAATGTGGAAAACGAAGGGAAAAAAGCTAAACAAATCCATACATAAAGCATGGGATGAAAACGAAAAAACTCGCATTAAGTGAGTTAAAAAAAAAAAAAAAAAAAAAGGCCAACACCAGGAAGAATAAAAGGCCAAAATTGACAAGATAAAGACATCGACGGAGTGGGAGGGTGGGCTGGGGCATTAAAGATATAGTTGAGGGTTTAATACAACTCGTCTAGTATAGGTTAGAACTATGTGTCTAATAAATAAAAACATGAAACTACAAATCTTAATAAAACAAAACAACTGTTTTTAATAGGTATATTTAAAATTTGAAAAAAGCTTTTACAAGAATTAAAATTTTTGCATACAAAATGCTTACATATATAAATTATTATTTACTCTTATACATATTTATTTTTAAAGAAACTTTTAAATAGCTTGTGCCAGTTAAATGGTATTTAGAGATAATATTATCTCTAAGAAACTTTGATATCAATCTTCTAGAGGACTGCTTCTTTAACCCTTTCAGTGTTAGCCATTTTTCAATATATTTGTTTAATGATTCATAAAATTAATACTATGCACAGTATAAATATGAGAATTTGGTACTTTATACTACAGATATAATTTTTGACAACACAAGACAGAAAAAGATGGGCTTAATGCTTAAAGGGTTAAAAAATTACCTTGTAATCTCCAAATACAGCAGAATTTTTTTTTTTTTAAGGAGGTTTACAAAAAAACTTTGCAAAAACCTTTTTATCATATTCACAACTCTGAAATTGAAGTTAATGAAGTATAGCAATTATCCCTATACATTAAAAATGCAAAGCAAATAGATTTTAGAGAAATGCAATACAGCAGCAACCTTAGGAGATACCGTAATTTCATGTATATATCGGGTAATCACTAAAACCCCCCTGATTTTGTATGTCCTGCGGGCTATCATCCAGTACGGGGGAAGTCTGGATTATTAACATATAATGACGATGAATGTGAGGACAGTGAAAAGGAACTTGATGAGGAGAATAATAAGGATGATTAAGACGAAATGTCCCAAACAATATCGTAACATACGGAAGAATCTAATTTCGATTGATTTGAATGAATTTTGTAAATAAATTTATTATTAATCCATAATTTTCTTATAAATTGAATAAAGGTGTTAATCATTAGAAGTTACTCCAGTTTATAGTAATATAAAAAAAGATTAATACTAAATTATGATTATTTGTTTTTTTATTATAGGTAAGTGAATTTATTTGTTTATAATTTATTTATATTTAGTTGTATATTTTTTTATTATTTGTATCTTTTTCTACTTATTATTAAAATAATAGCAATTAGTATTGAAATTAAAACAAGTGATTGCCAATAATGTGATTTTAGAAATGCGGGGTATCTTTCGGTTATAACTATTTTTAAATAAATTTTTTATGCCGCAGGTTATATACGTGAAATTACGGTACACAAAAGGTAGCACATCATGCTGGGAAAAAGGAGGAGACTGGTGGACAGTCAGGTCACCCAACAAATCTGAGGACAGTTACAATCAGCTGACCTCAGATCATCAGAAGTCATCAGCTAAAAATGTTAATAAAGTAGTATTTTAAATACTTTTAATAATTTTAGATTCTACCTGTAGATAGTTTATAAAGTACAGTGAAACCTCTCAAGTTGGACACCCCTATAAGTTGGACATCCCTCTAACTTGGACGCTTTTTCTCGGAACGGAATGTATCCATTAACATTATGTCTAACCCCTATAAGTTGGACACTTTTTCTTGAAACCGTAGGTGTCCAACTTAGAGAGGTTTTACTGTATTATATTTTTCAATATACTAATTAAAGACGTTGCATATTTACTAAAGTCTATTGCTTAAAACAGTGGTGCACCTAGAATTTCTGTCTGGAGGGGGCTAAAGAATAATTGGGTCCTATAATTTATAGTAATAGGTTTATGGCCATATACACAGCAACAACGTCTTTTGAACCGAAAATAGGTGAAGAGCTGAGAAATAACATTTAAGTAGTTTTAATGCTTATTTTTTATTAAGCATAATTTTAACTAAAAATTAACTAAAAATATTCATTTTATTTAAATGTAAATTTCTACTTTATAAATGAATACAGTGTAAAATATTAGGTGAAATACTTCTTCACCTATTTCGCTCCACGAGCCGCTGCTGGTATATGCAGACATACGTATAGCAAAGAATCTGTTTTAAATGTTTCTTTTGAATTAAATAAACGAATAAATGAAAATAAAACTGAATTTAAGTTGAATAGCGCAATTGAGGCATTTATCTCGGCATATAACATGTTAAGTTACAGTATTTTGGTCAGTTGGTGTTGGAACTGAGCTTGCAAACATAAAGTTGTAGTTTCATCTACAATCAAAAACTGCCATGTACAATATGACAAGCTGGTGAACATAAAATTCACCTAAAATGAAATCCCCCCCCCCCATTTACATTGAAAATAAAATTTGATCAAATTTAATACTCTTTTGCGATGCTTTTTATGTATATGCAGTAACACTTAAGTAATTAAAAATTCATAATAATTAAAGCCAAATAAAAGCTTCAGTTGTTATATGTAGGAATTATAACAGAATTTCAGTGTAAATTTTTACAGGTTATTTTTAATTATCTGGAGTGTGGGAGTGATGTTCCTTCTAGGTTCGGTTAACAGAAACAAGTTGAACGTGTAGTCTTTGTGGGGGTTATTCAACACAGCAAGCAGGGGGCAGAACCTCTTAATATCATAAAACATTAATTCTAAAGTAATATACTTAGAATTATTTGTTCAGTTAGTAAATATTTCAAGTGTTACCTTTCTGAGTAATATCATTGCAGGATATTGTATTCCAATATAATACATATTTTTTAAAATGAAATTAGAATTTTTACTACATCAATTTCTGCCTGACTTTTTAGATACTTACTCGATTTCGTGATAACAGTATATGCTTTAGGACCTTAGAAGCCCAACTCTAAAAACTGCAATGGAATGTCTAAGGAATTTTTCAACTAAAAATCAAAGAACTGGTTCATTGTATTTGTGTTTGAAAGTAAGGATTTCAAAAATTCCTAATATTTAATATATAATTTATAAACTATTTTTACTTACAACATCTGTGTTTCAGTAATATTTTTTTCATGCATATCTGAAAATTTTTACCCTGTCAGCTAGTTCTGGAGGGGGCTTGAGCCCCCTAAGCCCCCTCCGTGAGTGCACCACTGGCTTAAAATGATTGCTGAAATATTCAAAATTTTATTCAGTACAAAACTGCATAAAGTTGAATACTTACTCCAGCATTTAAATATCTTAAACAAAAGTCTAAAAGAAAAGATTTTCCTTTTCTGAAAGCTCCAGCCACTGACAAAACAACAACTTTTTTATCCCGTACACTGTCAGCTAAAAGAATGGATTCCAGTGCTTCTTCATCAAGTTCAAAAAGATGATCTTCGGATGGGGTTATAATTTGTACTGCATGTCCTTTTGCTTTACTTCCATTCAAATGATTTGTGTACTCTATAAAACAAAATATATTATTAAAAAATGAAGATAAAGTATAGATATGCAATAAATGTATAAAATTTATAAAATATTAACAGCTTGCATCAGGGGTGCAGAATATGTCTGAATGTGCGAACAAGATTCAGGAGAAATTTTTGAATATTTATTTTCTGAGAATTAAATAAAAATTTAAATGGAAATTTAAAAAATCTACCGAAAAAACAAACTTTCTAATATTAAACAACAATCTACCAGCTGTATTTTTCTGTTACAAGTGTATTTCCTTTACACACCTATTTTACATCCCCTCCCCAAAAAAAAAAAAAAATAAATAAAAATAAAAAAATAAATAAAATAAAATAAATATAAATAAATAAAATAAATCAGTATATGAAGTTTGATGATAAATTTTTGGTAACTAATTCACGCTAGAGAAAATACCAAATCTCTAACTTTTTAAAAAATCTAATTAGAATGCTACAATAATAATTACCAATCCACATATATACACAAACACTTTAATGACTGGAGGCTGGGAGAAGTGATGCGTTTGTTTACTTACGTTTAGCTGATAATGAATGGAGGGAAAAAGGAGAGAGATAAATAGTAAAACATCTTTTTTGCAACGTTTTCAGTCTCATTTACAGAAGTTCAGTTATCAGTTTCAATTGCACATTCAGCAATCCCTCCCCCCTCCAAAATCGAACCACACACACACACAAAAAAAAAAAAAAAAAAAAAAAATATTGAGCAATTAGCTGAGAGTGATTAAAGATAAATTTTTCAATGATTTGCTTCTTTTTGTGTCTTGAAGTTTAGTTTTCACATAACTATTTTAATTTTAGCAATTAAATAACACTTCTGTTGTTCTTTTATACATGTCTATAGGAGCCCAATCATTTCATATTAATTGTTATTATACTAAAATTATGCTTTAGCTTCTTTATATTATTTTCTCAATTTAAAATTATTTTGAAAATACATACTATTGTTTCACCTTTTTGTATTCAATAGAAAAAATATTGGATTTGTAAAAATTTTCGATTTCCAATAGATTTACACGTTCTGAGAGGTCCAGAACATGATTTGACCATTTTTAGAAAATGTCTGTCCATCTGTCTGTGTGTGTGATAAAATTTTGTGGCGAATACATCCCAGGAATTACTGCTCAGAATTGCATATAAATTAATGTACTAATGCCCTGTGACATAAATTAGTGTCTATCAACTTTTGGTGCCAACTGCTCAATAGGTGTCACTGCTGTACAGAGATTCCCACAATTTCCAGAAAGGCTTAGTTTAGGAATTACTGCACATAACTGCATATAATTTTATATGCAGATACACCTTGTCATAAATTAGTGCCTATCAACTTTTGGTGCCAATGGCACAACAGGTGTCACTGCTATATGTCAATTTCTGCAATTTCAAGGAAAGTTATATCTCAAAGAACTACTACACAGAATTGCATATAAAATAATGTGTAGATACACCTTAACATAAATTAGTTTATGTTATTTTTTTAGTGTCAATCACTCAACATGTGGTGCTGCTATACAGCAATTTCCTTAATTTAAGGGAAAGTTATAGCTGAGGTTCTATTGCGTATAATTGAACAAAACTTTACAGATGAAAAGGTCATTATAAGACATTATGTTGATCAAATTTGGTGTGTAATGGTACACACCAACAAATAGCTTAATTAGCTGCTGATTCTGTCATTCAATATTTGAGCACTATTTTCTCAGACTATAAGGACTCATATGTTCAAGGTTATAATTTACCTATGTTTTGTGTATTTTGTATCTTTATAGCAATTTGTCTTCTTTTCATAGCACATAACCTCCCCCCAGTTTCTACAGTTTTTGTTAGTTTTGTGCATATCAGTTAAGTTACATATTGTTTACTTTTCTTATACTGTATCCCACAATAATTGCAATTCATCTTTTAACATAAAAATATAGAATTTTTATTAAATGATTATAGTTCATGCACTGAAAAATGTTTATCTTATTCTTGATTTCAAAACTCTGTAATAAAAAGGTATTTTAAATTTTCAGAGACAGCAAAGTGCAATAAAGCAAAGCAGCATTAATTTATTTATGTAAAATTTATAACCTTAAAAATTGAACTCTTGAAACTCTTATACTTTTTTTTTTTGTAATGGTACACATCAACAAATAGCTTAATTAGCTGCTGATTCTGTCATTCAACATTTGAGCACTATTTTCTCAGACTATAAGGACTCGTATGCTCAAGGTTATAATTTGCCCATGTTTTGTATATTTTGTATCTTTATAGCAATTTGTCTTCTTTTCATAGCACATAACACCCTCCCCCCCCCTCCCCCGGTTTCTATAGTTTTTGTTAGTTTTGTGCATATCAGTTAAGTTATATACTGTTTACTTTTCTTATACTGTATCCCACAATAATTGCAATTCATCTTTCAACATAAAAATATAGAATTTTTATTAAATGTAGTTCATGCACTGAAAAATGTTTATCTTATTCTTGATTTCAAAACTCTGTAATAAAAAGGTATTTTAAATTTTCAGAGACAGCAAAGTGCAATAAAGCAAAGCAACATTAATTTATTTATCATTATGTATTATGTAAAATTTATAACCTTAAAAATTATACCTATATAAATAAAGCAAAGAGTTTGTCAGTGGAACACATCCTGGTGGACCACTCCTATTTTTGATTGGTCTAAATTTAACTATTTTGGTGATAAAAATCGGCCATTTTTTTTAGTAAAAACGGATGAATTTTTTTAAAAGATACTGCATAGGGGTAATTCCATTTTAAATCAACAAATTTTCAAAAAAGTTGTTGCATGACAATTTTTGATTTTGATGACAATTTGCATGTGCTTTCCCCATACCTTTTTGACCACAAAAATATATTTTTTTTATTTAAAAAAAAATTACCCTTTGATATGAAGGCTATTTTTGTCGTTGCCAACAGCAAAAATTAGATATTTTGATGCTTTGCTTTATGAACTATAACTTTTTTCCTATCAAAGCTATCAAACTCAACTATAGCTCATTGGAAAGCTAAAAAAAAGATCTTTTTCCATATGGTATCAATAACAGGGCTGCCACTGAATGAAGACTACAAAAATAGTCGCTTTAGTAGCCTTTCATAGGAAAAATAGTCTCCTAAATAAGTTTTCTGAAGCAGAAAATAGTTTTCGTTTCACAACCCCCCCCCCCCCCCCCCCAATTTCTTCTTTTATCCAATATTAATTTTATGATTATATAAAATAATCTGAATAATTAAGCAGTAATTTTCACTAATGTTAAAAAAAAAAAAAAAAAATCCTGAGTATTTTAGATTACTGAAATATATATACATATATATATCAGCAACACATAATATAACCAGGTGATGCCAGCCGCTCTTGCAACCTAAAATTGGTTTAGCCTGATATTCACTTTCAATCCTTTGTTTTCTTTCAAATAATACACAATGGGTTGAATTTTAGTACTTTTCTAATGTAATATTTCAAAAATTAGAGACCATAAGAGGTTATGTTTCTACTGATTGTGACAGAGTTAGAATGCATGTGAATCCTTTGAATTGAGCTAAACAAGGTGTGAGAAAGATAAATTTCAATTTTCCAGATATTTACAATCAAATTTTTCTGAGTTTTAAAAGACAATTCACATTTTCCATGCGATTTCTGCTAGGTTGGAGATTAAAACTTTAATTCTTTCAGATCATTAATTCTAAAAGGTATTTGAAATTTAGAAGTAATGAGCACCAGCAGAATGTTCTTAATGAAGAGATTTCTAAATCATCTATTGCTTCCCATTGATGATCTGTTGCTGTTTTTACGAAGCTTTTCAGATCTTTAAAAATTAAATAAATAAAAATCTGTTAATCTTTCTTCAACACTCACATAACTTTCTCTTGCTAAGTTTCTTTTGTTTCCTCCCCACACCCCCTTTCTTTTTTTTTTTTTTGTAATTTTTCCCCCCTTTGGTCACATCTATTTGTTTATTTATAATAGTTTTTTTTTTTTTTTTTTTTTTTATCTTGTCACACCAGTATTTATACTGATTTTCAGTCTTGTTTCAGTCTTTGTGATTTTCAGTATTTTGTTTTGTGCATTGTTGCTTTATTTGCTACACTTTACTTTACTTATAGCCTGATGAAGGGTCATGGTACTATTTTTATCTGAAACAAATGTAGTTTTTTTCTTCTTTCTTTTCTATGAAAGTAAGTCACTTTATTTTTACATAGAGAAATGGTTTTACCCTTAAGCAAGGTATTTTGCTGCTTAGAAACATGCAAACATCAACAAGGAGACATGTTATGAAAAATAACATTGCAATGCAATGACAAAAGTTTCACCCTTTCATGATATACAGTGAGTGGGTAAAGAAGTTAATAGGTGAAAAAAAAAAAAAAAATTCTTTGACCAAACACTAAAATGAAAAACCTTCTTAAGGTAAAGGCCTATATAATTTATAAAATTAGCTTTAAAAAAAAAAAAAAAAAAAAAAAGGAAAATGCTTGATGAAAATTTATATTTTTGTCGCAAGTTGTCGAAACAGAAAAAACTCACTGCTAATTAACAAAATTTATATTTAATTGCAATTTTCATGAAAGCTGATTCCCAAAATGTATTATTACTAACAAATCCTAGCGAATTTTTCACAATTTCTTTTTATTTACCTTTAAAATTTGAAACTAATAAGTCTTATACCAATTTCATCACCCAATTTAAATTTTAATCCATCAGAGGCCAAATTATTATTAGTTTTTGTAGGATGAAACGCTAATGATAGTTAAAACAAATCATCCAAAGAAAAGTTTCAAAATAAAATTCATGTTTGACAACCCAGTTTTCATATTTTCCCAGGCAGGACACCTTTAGTACAGAACCCTTTTGATGATTTTTAAACTTTTGCTGCCATGTTGGTGATGCCTTTTAATTAATTTTTTTTTTATTTATTCATTCTGGCATAAGTTTTTGTAATATATATATATATATATATATATATATTAGCACCTATTTTGATTATGCTTTTAATTATTGCGTTTTTTAGTCAAGTTTTGACAAAAGTTCCTATTTTACCATGTTTTTATTAACTTCAATTCTTGTTTGTTTGTTAAGTACAAATCTTGCAATCGATTTTTAACTAACTTCCCTACTAGCTAGACATCTGAAACTTTCAGAATAGCTCAGAATCCAATGACAACACAATACTTCGAAGCCCGATTTTAGAATTTTTGTTAGTTTTCTTTTAATTAATTAAAATAAATATGAAAATAATAACCTCCTAATAGCTTTAAAAATAGACATTAAAATATTAGCTATAATTTAATTGTTGCCAAAAAAATTTACAAGTTCATTTTCTTTTGATATAAAAATAAATACATCTAATTAAACGTGAATGTTAAAAAATTGTAAAAAGTTAAATTATGCATCTCACAAAAATTGACGTCATTATCACTTTAAAAATCTTATACAAATTGATAAAGTGCTCGTGTAGTTTTATAGCTATAACTCAACAGAAAATTTAAAAACATGGTATATAAAAAGTTTTTTTTTCTTATAATTATTGTTCATATATTTAAAAAGTATTGCTAGGTTTAAAATGATGCTTGCAAAGATTTTAAAGATGCAACTTTAAAAATAGATTTTTCTATAAAATGTCATCAGACAATTGCCATTTGTTTAATTAGATCACTGAACTGAGTCCATGTGCTTAAACATTGCTTATGTATTATTTATTTTTTTTAATAAATTATTTTTACATGGTGATTTTGAACAGAAAAATATATAAGAATGTCTTGTGGTAGCCACAGCATACTACTTTGCATTTGTTTTCATAGCTCATTCCCAAAATATCATTTAGCCCCCCCCAAAAAAAAAAATTCTTTTATAGCGCTTGATTGAGGAAATACGTCATGATTTGCATATGATTACTTAAGTAAACATTTTCTGTAAAAATTCCTTTTAAGATAAAACTTTGAGAAGGGGTAATTTTGGAGCAGGATTTGTTTTTAAATATAACCTCAGAAGTTGTTCTTTTTAGTTGCTAAATGTTTAAAATAGTTGTTTAAATTTTTCAACTGGTACCAAAATAGTTGCTTTTGCCTATATTTTGGCTAAAATAGTCACCATAGTTGCCTTTCCTTCAAAATAGTCTCTTTAGTTGCCTTTTTAGTCACCAGTGGCAGTCCTGCAATAAATTTGAGATTTAAAAACAAAGGTTATTTTTTCAAGGTCAAAGTTTGCGATGCAAAATTAATTTTTTGCCACTTTTGAAAATTAAAAAACCTATGAAGGGCTTGGAATAACAAGCCCTCTTTTTTTTCTTATATACATATATAAGGTTGCTTATTGTATTAAAAAGTTTGGCTTGTTACTCTGCCCCCTTCACAAGATACGACCCCCCCGAAGTTGCAAATTTTCTAAAAAATCCAATTTTCAATGCTAAAAAAATGCATGTGGGGGGCAAGGTAATTTTTTTTTTACTTGTGTGATTTTAAGTACTTCATACCATCTTTCAAACAAAAAAAAAATTACTTTGTTATTCAAAGGCGTTTGGCAGCTATAAGGGTCTGAATTTTCAAATAATCACACTAAAACCATCCAATTTTTTCATGTACTTTTTTTTGGAAACATGTCATTTATTATTATTTTTTTTTATTTGATGGACTTAGATTGACCTCACAAATAAGAATATATCATATTCCTACTTTTCCTCATTTATAGTAATCTATTTGCCAGTTAAAAGCAAGAATAGACAGATTTCAACTTGTCCAGCCTTGCTCCCACATGTATAGAACAGTTCCCTTTAGGCAAACAGTACCTACCTGTGGTAGGAACTGTGCCAATGACAAGGCTGCTTGAATATTATTGGATACAATTTGACCAATAATATAGGGTAAGACAAATGATCTGCCTGCCAATGATGTCACATGGAACTGCTTTATAACTTAGTTGTTTCTTTAACTCTGAAAGGAGTAGGTTGCTGGGAAGTGTTCTTGTTGTAAAATCTTTTAAATTTTTGTCTTTCATGTAGGTTTTTTCATTTCAAGGTCAAGAAATATACATATTTACAGAATATTTTGGTGAATAACTGTCCTTGTTGAAGGTAAAAAAAGAAATTATTTTTTAGAATTCTTAAATATAAGTTTGTTTTTCTGCATATAAAGAGTAAATGAATTATGGATAACTCTAAATGCTCCATAGGAATTTTTATGAAAGATAATTGTAACATTTTAAGTTATAGTAGGCAGTCAACTGTAGAGAGTATTTCTAAGTATAATGATGATGATAAGACTTTACTGCAATTGAGAACTGGATGTAAAACAATTGAAACTGTTTGTACTTACCATGCAAAAAAGTTTTTAGATAAATTTTCTCACCTTTATGGAACTTCCTGCTGTGACCCATTTTCGGAACATAATAAGGTGATTACAAAATCGCTGAGAATCATAAGCAAAGATTTGTATTTGAAAAACACAAATTTGAATCTTATCCCTGGAAAATCTCTGTGCTCTAAATGTTTAAATAAAATTCAAAATCAGAGAGTTGAAACCTATAAAGATAATAATGAAGAAATGTACATACCTGAATGTGATTTAGTCGAGTCTGTAAATGTAGCATGTAGTGCCCTTGGAGTATCACCTGTGAAAGTTGCCAAATTATCGCGCGATCGTAAATCATCTACATTAAAAAGAAAAGTTTCAGCGATAACAGAATGTGTCACAAATAAACTAAATAAATCATTTGACCTTTCAATTGTTTCACATGAAGAAAACAATAGTTCTTGCCAAAAGCACATATGTGATAATTATGAAAAATTAATAGAAGACCTTAAAGAGAGAATGAAAACTGCTGAGGGTCTGCAGGATAAAGTAAACATTTTAAGTTTGTTGCCTGTAACTTGGAGCTATGCAAAAATTCAAGCAGAATTTGGAGTCAGCCAGTATTTAATTCGAAAAACTAAAGATTTAGTTAAAACACAAGGAGTTTTACCAAAACTGGAACCTAAGAAGCCAAGCAATATTCTTGGTTCTAGTACAATAAAAGCTATAGAGGATTTTTATCAGAGAGATGCCTGTAGTCGCATGATGCCTGGAAAAAAGGACTGTATTTCTGTGAGAGGAATGAATGGGGGAAAAGTCAAACCTTCAAAAAAGGCTCATTTTATGTGACTTGAAGGAACTTTACATACATTTTAAAGAAAATTATCCTGATTTGAAAGTAGGGTTATCTAAATTTGCCGATCTTAGACCAAAATTTTGTGTGTTAGCTGGAGCATCTGGTACACATTCAGTGTGCGTTTGTTTGTACCATCAAAATGTAAAACCTATGCTATCAGCGATTAAAAGTGATCATAGCTACAAAGATCTGCTGCAGATTATGGTCTGTGATACTGAAAATGAGAATTGTATGTTTTCGGAATGTACTGCATGTCCAGGTGTGGATGCCATTTTATCACTGATTTCTCCAAGTAACAGCACCCAAATTGACTTGGAAAATGATGAATTTGAGGATTTGCAAGTTTCATATAAGCAGTGGATGTCCACAGACAGATGTGAACTGACATCATGTGTGCTACCTTTACAAGAATTCTTGGTTAAGTGTTGTGAAAAACTTGAGCATCTAAAGAGCCACCATTTCATTGCCAGTAAACAAGCAGCATTTCTAAAATCAAAGAAAGAAGATCTGGATAAGGGGGAATTTTCGATACTTGGAGATTTTTCAAAGAATTTCTCTTGTGTTGTTCAAGACGAGGTGCAGACCTATCACTGGTCAGGTGTGCAATGTACGCTTCATCCTTTTGTTGTCTACTGGGAAAAAGATGGAGAAATTCAAACTCAAAGTTTTTGCTTTGTAAGCGACTGCCTTGACCACAACACAACTACATTCTACGCCTTTCAAATGATCCTTGTTAAAAAACTGAAGGCAGATCATGCTTTAATTTCAAAATTATTCTATTTTTCAGATGGATCTGCCGCACAGTACAAAAACAGGAAAAACTTCATTAACTTGAGCCATCATGAACAAGACTTTGGGATAAAAGCAGAGTGGCATTTTTTTGCTACATCCCACGGGAAAGGCCCTTGCGATGGGATTGGAGGAACAGTGAAGAGGCTAGTGCGAAAGGCTAGTTTGCAACGACCGGTCAGTAATCAAATCTTGAATCCATTAGATGTCTTTGAATACTGCACTGAACATATTAATAGTGTAACGTTTTTCTATGTTTCCTGTGATGATGTTAATGCAGTAGGAAAAGTTCTTGAGGAAAGATATAAAACTGCACTATCATTACCCCAAACTCGGTCTTTCCACAGCTACATTCCACTCAACAGAAATATCATTCATGCCAGACGTACATCATTTTCTTTAGATTTTACAACCTTTCATGTCATCAAAGACGAACCTATCAACCTTAGATTATCCACACCAACAACCCGACCAAAGTTGTCCGATTATGTTTGTTGCGTATATGATGGTGACTGGTGGCTAGGAGAAGTGGTGGAAATAAAGGTATTTGATGTCGAAGAAGAATACAGGATCCACTTTTTTCATCCTAAAGGACCTGGAACATCGTTTAAAAAATCAAGTTATGATAACCAAACTTGGGTTCGGTTTCAAGATATTTTGAAAATCCTGACTGCGTCAGAACTATGGTCAGCACAGGGAAGAGGTCATAATATCACACCTGTGATGATTGAACATTTGTCAACTCTTCTCTATGAGACAATAAACCACTGAACAAAAAAGTTTTGCATGTTTTGAGAGGTAAGTTAAATTCTATATACCAAGATGTTAGAAACCTTAAATTAGCTTATCAAAGTTTAAATGTGTTCTTTGACAACTCTTCTTAGTCTTTTTTAGTTGTTTTCACCATTTAAAACTAACAATTAAGTAAAAAATAACTTTTCACTAACACCTAAGATTAAGAAGTATGAAAATAATTGCGTTGTTTCAGTATAATTATTTGAAAATTTAGACCCTTATAGCTGCCAAACGCCTTTGAATAACAAAGTAACTTTTTTTTTGTTTGAAAGATGGTAAGAAGTACTTAAAATCACACAAGTAAAAAAAAATCTACCTTGCCCCCACATGCATTTTTTTAGCATTGAAAATTGGATTTTTTAGAAAATTTGCAACTTTGGGGGGTCGTATCTTGTGAAGGGGGCAGAGTAACAAGCCAAACTTTTTAATACAATAAGCAACCTTATATATGTATATAAGAAAAAAAAGAGGGCTTGTTATTCCAAGCCCTTCATAGGTTTTTTAATTTTCAAAAGTGGCAAAAAATTAATTTTGCATCACAAACTTTGACCTTGAAAAAATAACCTTTGTTTTTAAATCTCAAATTTATTGATACCATATGGAAAAAGATCTTTTTTTTAGCTTTCCAATGAGCTATAGTTGAGCTTGATAGCTTTTATAGAAAAAAAGTTATAGTTCATAACGCAAAGCATCAAAATATCCAATTTTCGCTGTTGGCAACGACAAAAATAGCCTACATATCGAAGGGTAAATTTTTTTTAAATAAAAAAAATATATTTTTGTGGTCTAAAAGGTATGGGGAAAGCATGTGCAAATTGTCATCAAAATCAAAAATGGTGTTGCACACCCCATTTGTTGATTTAAAATGGAATGACTCATAGATGATATACTTTTTTAAAAGAGCTCTAAAAACTGTTCATTTTTTTGTGAGGACACTATATACATCAAGATACTAGATTTAAAGATATTATGTTGCAAAGTTTCACAATGCGATATCATTCAGTTGCTTTTGATGAAGGTCAGCCATTTTTTTAGTAAAAACTGATGAATTTTTTTTAAAAGACACTGCATAGATATTGTACTTTTTTTAAAAGAGTCTAAAAACTGTTCATTTTTTGTGGGGACATTCTATACATTAAGTTATTAGATTTAAAGATATTATGTTGCAAAGTTTCACAATGCGATATCATTTAATTGCCTTTATCTTAAAATAAAGAGTCTAATACAGAGGCTGTTCGCACATTTTTTAGACGATTTTATTTCGCAGTAAGAAAAAATCATTTGCATGGAGAATTTTATTTTCACAACAGTTATATTTTTAGAAGTTTTATTTATCTTCTGATATTTAGAAATTTTGTTTAGATGCAAAAATGTACTTTTAAAAAGACAGTGGATGGAAAGATGCGTTTCCGCTCTTTCCAAAGTGAGTTTTTAGTGAAATCTTTATGAAAAGCATTTATCAGGAGAAAAATGTCGCAACAGTAGATGAATCTTGGGTCTATTTAAGTGGTTGCAATAAAAAAAGATGAATTTATTATCACAAAAGTGGAGAATTTTTTTTTTTTTTCTACATGGTTCAAAGAATCAAAAGAAAGTTTTTTTAAAGGATTTATGATTGTCACTGGTTTTTCATACAAGCACAAGATGAAAGCAAAAGAAATGCGACAAAAATGTCAAAATCAGCTCTAAATACTTTCAAGAACATATTTTAATTCCAATTTTTAAAAATGAAAATCCAGATCTTTATCCACAATACTATCAATTGGTTGAACTGTATCAAGACAAAACAAGCAGCCACACATCACAATTTGCAATTGCTTTTCTAGAAAAAAAAATGGAACAAAAAACGGGAATTAAAACCATACCCTTCACTGATATTCCTGCTAAATCTCCTGATGTATCACTGTTGAATTTTTGTGTTTTTCAACTCTTAAAATCAGCATTATCCAAACACCGACCTACAACGCTTTGTGTACTTTGGAAAGCCGTTCAAGGAGTAGAAAAATATACCTCTTCCAATATTATAAAAAGCATTATTATCATAGAAATTATGGTGTAGAATGATAGTTAAGAATAAGGGCTATCAAACTGAACAAATAAAACACGAAATATGAGTGAAATTGTTTCAGTACACTCCATCAAAATCGTCTAAAAAATGTGCGAACAGCCTCTGTATTAAACAAAAAACAGTCTAATATTAAAGAATAATGAATAACTTTTAAAAATTATCAGTTTTGAAGTTCTAAGAGCTGCAAATTTTAAATTCCAGCATACTTATTTCCCATACATAATCCATTAAATCTGTAAACAATTGTTGATTCATTCTTGAGAATCATTCACATAAGATCATAGAGCATTGTTGCAAAACAAGTATAAAACAGAAGAAATATTTAATTTAATTTGTAGTATGTTATTTTGACTTTTTGACTTTAATTATGTTACAAAGCCCAAAATGTAATATTAAAAATAAATAGTGATTCAATTCTTTTGAAAGTTCATTTAAATTTAGTGACCAGTGAAGCGGGCATAGCCTGCTACTTAGTTAATAAGTCTAACTACCTTAAAAACTTTTAAATTTTCCATCTGGTGGACATTAATAGTAACACTGAATTTTAATGTAGTTTTTCAAAATAAAAAATTTGTAATCTAGTAGCTTATAAAAATCTCCCTCAATATTTGGACAGAAGAAAGATTCCCCTTCCTCCCCCCCCCCAAAAAAAAAAGTCAAATAAAAAAAAAAAAAAAAAAAAAAAACCTCTGATAATAGGTTACTGCATTATTTTGGGGGGAAATTTAGAATGAGTTGAGGGAGAATTTCAGAGGTCTGAACATCTTCTGCACTCCTGACTTGTATAGCTTTGTCTTCAACTCCCCACAATAAATATATGTACAGTAGAGAGCCGATTATCCGGATCGGTCAGGACCAAGGCCGATCCAGTTAACAAAAAATCCGGATAATTGGACAACTTATAAAATGGCTAAGTCAATGTTTTTTAGGTAACTTCCTTTCACACTTTTTCCCAGCTTTGGACTGGCAATAGTAGAAGTGCCTATTTAGCATATTACAAATGGCGAGTTTAGAAGTTAATTTTTTAACTTACACAGTACAAGATATCTCTCTGAATCCAGTAAACAGTCTTGTCATGTTCCTTGATAGAATGATCAATATTTAAAAAGCAACAAACATTAAAAAAAAAAGTTTATGTTTTCAATGAACTTCAGCAATGAGTCGAAGTTACAATTTTAAAAGCAGTCGAGTTAAATCGGTTTTATGGTCGATTAAAGTTTAGAAGGAAAAAAAAAAAAAAAAGGTAAAAAGGATGGAAGAAGAAGGGGGGGGGGGAAAGAAAGATACGAGACAAAGGGGGGAAAAACGGATCTAGTGAAACTTTCACATTTTGGCAACTGGAAATCTAAGCTTTTAAAACTTAATGGTTTACAAATTAAATATTAACAACAGCATCGCCCTTCCTCTGTCATTAAAAACATTTCAAAATTGTGACAATGATCAAAAATTTATCCCAATCAATATGCCCAACAATTTTTTAGGATTTTCTTTAAAAAAATATTTCAGGAATGTCATAAATATTTAATCACTAGCACATTTTACCTGTTTCGCTGATCACTATATTTAAATGAAATATCAAAATGTCATACCACTTAATAATATAAATATCTCAAGAATAAAAAAATTCATTGAAATCAGTCAAAATATCAATTTGGATTCCTGTTGCCTTCAGTAGGAGATTTTCTGCCACTACATGCTAAGTCTGGATCCCTGCTGGCTGCGGTAGAGCTTTGCACGACCTGTGCTTCAAAATATGTTTTTGCTAACACCCTCCTGTGTCTCTAAAGGGGAAAAAAAGGAAAACTTTGCTAAATTCCTTAATAGAATGTGTTTGGTTCAAATAACCAACACACAAACCAAAATATTACCTTCCTGTGATAATATGGAACAGTGATTTTTGACTACCCTCACGCCAAAGGTGCCGGGGTGGGGGTGGGGGGAGAAGGTGGACAAATTCAAAAAATTACTTTATAGTGTGCATTAGACATACTTAAACAACCAATGTAGCAAGAAATTGCTTTCTTCAGATGATTTAGAACCAAGTTACACTTAGAAAAGTGTCCTTTACTCCCTTGACAACAAAGGGAGGAGGGCAGGGGTCATTTCCAAAATCCTTTTATAAATGTGTGTTGAGTACACACAATCCTCACAACAAAATATCACCTTTTTGCCATAATTTGGAACAGAATTACGCTTGGATACACGCTCTTTGTCTACCTCCTGAAAAGAGGAAAAAGGGAAATTTTGCAAAATCCTGTTATAGAGTGTTTTACACACATAACTAACCCACTCACCAAAAAAAAAAAAAAAAAAAAAAAAAAATTGCCTTTCAGAGAGTTAAAATTAGAAATGTGTTTTTGTCCCCCCACCCCTACACACACACACACACCGATCCCAAAGGTTGAAGGGGGAAATTTTGCAAAATCTCTTTACAGTGTGTGTTAAGTACATGTAGCACACACAAATACTAAAAAATTGTCATCCTAAAGTAATTTGGAACAGAGTTACGCTTGGAAATGTGACCCCCCCACCCTGAAAAAAAGGGGGGAGGATTTCGAAAAATCCCGTCACAGTTGGTGTTTGATGCACATAACCAACCCAAGCACCAAAATTTGTGTACTCAGCTCCCATATGTCCCAGACAAATTTAACGCAAAAAAAAAAAAAAAACGGCGATCTCGAATTTGTCCCATTGTAAATCTCCCCCCCCCTCTACAGAAATATATATATATATATATATATATATATCGCAACATACCCTAAATGGGTTTTTGGAATACTCCAGAAGACACACAACCTTTAAACTTTTATGTGCCGTTTCTGATAGAGTTCTACTGTAAAATCCGGATTTTGCGAAATCCCCCCACCCACCCCTCCTAAAAAAAAAAAAAAAAAAAAAAAAAAAACTTTCCTTTTTAAAATTGAAAATTCTAAAATCAACGATTTTTTTTTTCTTTTACTCGAGCCTATATATATAGTCTCCCCATGTATAATTTCTTTACCGTGAAGTAATTTGGCGCCGAGTTATACTCGCAAATGTTTTTTTTGTCGTCGCCCCCCCCCCCCCCCACCAAGCGAAAAAGGGGGAATTTCAGAAAATCCCATGGGTGTTAGGGCTTTAGACTAACCTTAACAGCAAAACTCGCGAGCCAGTTCCACACAGAACCACCACTGAAGTGTTGACTCAATGGGTGGATGTACTGTTAGATGAAAGGTTACATGAAATCAAATTTTGCCCCCTCCTTCCCTTGGGGCCTTGGGGACCGAATTTCTAAATTTCCAGAAATTGTTTTTTAGGTGTTTGTGTTTAACCGAAAAAATCTTACAGATATGTTTTTTTTTTAATGTGTGCGTGTGCGTGTGTGTGTGTGTGTGTGTGTGGGTGATATGAAGGGTTACATGAAATCGTGATTTGCCCCTGTGAAATCCTATTTCGCCCCCTTCCTTTCCAAACTTCCAAAAATTTATTTTTTAAGTACTTGTGTTAGTTAAATTTTATAGCAAAAATTTTACGGATATCTGTTTTTTTTTTTTTTTGAGATGTGAAGGTTTTTGTGAAATTAGGTGTGACCCCAGCCCTTCCTTCCCCTCTTTCGAGGTGAATTTTGTAAAATCGCTTCTTAGTAGGTACTTATACTGTATGTTCTCATTCATATGTTCTATAATCTGACCCAGTTTTGAGTCACAGGCTCCAGTAGATTTTGTTGTGCGTTGATGAGCCAGTGAGTGAGTGGAAGTACTCTTTTATATACAACTAGAATTATAGACAGATAAGGATGATTGTTTAATTATATAAAAGTACACATTTATTCATATGTTTTTTTTTTTTGAACAGATGCTACTTTTTGGGGGGCAGAGTTTGTCTCAAAATGGTCCCAATGAACACAAAAACTGAATATATTACTATCTACCGTTTCCATAAAACGGCTTTAAAAACGGAACTCAACAAAATTTGAAAGCATTATTACATGCATTTTAAAAATAGTCATTGTAATACTTACTGTTTTCTGAGTGGACACATACAAATTTTTAAAGTGCATACTTGCCAACCTAACCCGGAAGATTGTTAGTCCCGACCCTTTCCGCCTATTTTTTTTACACCAGTCTTTATTTTAAATACTTTTCTTCTTTTTAGTGGTGTACAAAAAGAGGCGGGAATTAACAATCTTCTGGGTTAGGCTGGCAAGTATGAAAGTATTATCATACACTGTCTCCTTAAAATTGATTGAAAAAATGCAACGTTTGAATCCATTTCTAACAAGACACTTTATTTTAAAAATCGCTATCCTATCAGAGATTATATAGGAGCTCGTCAAAAGTTCTAATGCAATGCATTTTAAAGCAGCAAATTATTGAGCAATAACTTGTGTGTAATGATACAAAAGAGTAAAGTTTCCCAAAATTGTAGAAAAGAATTCCCGTTCGACCATCAGGTTGGTTGGCTCCTATTTTCGGTCGCAATCGTCTGTTAATGTTTTTACGAAGCGTAACAAAATTCAAACTTAAAAAAAAAAAAAAAAAAGAAAAATTGAACTTGCACTGTCACTTTTTATTTATTTAAGCATAGCTGCCAACATTTTAAAATTTTTTAAACCAGATTTAACACCAGTATCTTTAAAAAGGAATCTATCACATGTATTTTCGACGAATAAATAAAAATAAATAAATTGAAAACCTTTAAAAACTTTCCGGTATGAAGTCTCCGTTGTAATAACGGAGACTTGGCCCCTATGCGTAAGTAGTGAACTAGAAATCAAGTATAATTAATACATAATTGTAGCGAAGTTTGTTTGCATGTATTATTGTAAACGTTTTCTAAAATATCGCAAACATGATGTCGGTGCGTAGATTAGCGAAAATTTATACATAAAGATGACTTGACTAGCACTCAGCTTTATAATATCTTCAGTAAATTAAAAACATGCTATACTAATTTGATTACTTATTTAATTTATGATTATTTTAGTTACAGTCCCAGGAAGAAATATCGTATTTTTGAAGACAGTTTTTTTCTAATACCTTCCTCAGTACACAAGTTTTCAATTTGATTAATCTTAATTTTGGCATGTACGCAAAAACTTGCAGATGATTGCCTGCATTTTCATTTGTTTGCCTAAAACGACATTACAAGCGAAAAGATAACCTAAATAAAATTAAAATAAAATAAATAAATAAAACAAAATAAATGAAGAAACTATACCTTCTAAATACATTTTCTTTTGGAATATTTCTTAAGGCACACGGAAAAGAAAGGCAGTCTAACTTGAGTAATTCATCCTAGAAAGGGGGGAAAAAAATTACAATCTTTACACAAATAGAAAGGAAATCAAATTTTAGAAATTGGATGGAATAAAACACGCGTTTTGGCAGCCAACAAACATTATTCTATTCATAGCAAATACACGATACTAAGGGCAGAATTTAAAAATATACTTTGGACACTTTATTCATTACAAGTGGAGATTCCTAAGGAAGAATAGAGTACGTAAAGAAATTATATAGTTTAATGAACTCATGAATGCGGCAAAAGTCCAAGCACGAAAATTTTTAGGTTATGTGACTTCCCTTCGTACATAAAAACTTCGATAAACAACAATGAGTTATAAAGAAATTTGCTTACCTTACAAAATCAGAGTGACATTTTTAAAAACAGTTTTATTAACCTTTAAGTACATAGGCAAATGATAAAATTATCGAACTCCAGAAATGCGATTATACAAAATATAAAATTTTTATCTTATACTATAAAACTTTGAACAGATACATAAGAAACAAATCATAAAAGGCTTTTCTAATTCAGGGGATTCGGAAATGCATGTTACAAAATTTATTATTATATATAGAGAGAGAGGGGAAAAAAAGTGTATTTTTTTTTTTTTTTTTTTTTTTTTAACATTTGTTAGTTGGTAAGAATTTTGGTGCTTAATTCGCATCATTTGGTTATGGTATGGTCAAACAAACTTATAAGATTCATTCTTACCGAACAATTTTTAAAGCAGAAATCTTGAGCTTTAAATAGCAAACTTCAACAATAATGTTTCACTAATGATAGTCGCTCTCAAAAATTACAATGCGGATTTATAAGGTATTCTCCAGGATAATTAATTTATCCTGGAGCATTGTTAGTACTCGCCCTTTATTCGCACCCTTTTCTTGAAGAGTATTTTTCTTCTTATTCAATCGTAAACATATTGGAGAAAATTTCACTAGAAATAAAGAGGTGTGAAAAAAAGTGTTACCAATGTCCCGGAATAAATTAAAATATTGTCATGTATGAATATTACCCAAAAATCCCTATATAAACAGGTCAAAAAATATATTTATTTAAAAAGAAATTTCAATAATAGATTTTTAATAAATAACTGAGGTGTAAAATTACCTCGTCATTTTTAGGCACATTTAATACGATTTAATATATTTTTTTTAGATGAAGATGATCACAGATATTTTTCTTGATTCTAGAAATAAAAGTAAGACGACTGAAATAAGCTGTAAATAAATGTCATTTTATTAAAAAAAAAAAAAAAAAAATCTAGACTAAAAGAATATTCAAAAGATAAATTAAAAGATAAATATATGAAAGCAAATCAAATTAAAAACTCTATAGAGAAAATATTCCAATGGATAAGGTTGAATTTTAACACTTTCATACCTATCATGAGAGGTACTTGACGATGTCCTTAATAATCGAAAAACTGATAAATATACGAAATCTGTTTTGGTGTGATATTACACTCAAGAAATAAAGAATTTGAATTCAGGCTTTTTCTGTGTATTTTACTTTTGATAACCATTTAAATATGATAAATGTTTTGCCTATACTTGCGTATGCATTTTCATGGGGTAAAATATATCTAAGAATAGATGATAGATCATTTAAAACTTTTTAAAATTAATTGATTTTGTTATTCAAATGCATTTTAAGTAGCAAAACAAGAAAAAAAAAAAAAAAAAGAAAGAAAGAAAAAAGAACGAAGAAGAAAGAATTTCTTCTCTATACTATCGAAAGAATTGAGACTTAGCTATGAAGTAATTAGCCCTGTGCACATAATTTTACAGAAAGGCACAAAATTTACTTGCACACCTCGTATAATGCGCCAGATGATGTTACAAACCTGCAAGCTTCTATTAATTTGTTTGATTTTAGTCTTTTTTCATCCATTCATATTTTGATAATTTTCTATAAGTTTATATATATATGAGGAGCAAACATTCAAACCGTGTTTTCTCCAAAGATAAAAAAAAAATTGAGTTAATGATTTTTCTTTGAACTTAACATAATAAGTCTACATATCTTCCTAGATATGTCTACATGTCTCCCTAGTAACAAGTAATATATCTAAACAAACGCTGATTAGGATTTCAGTTTAGTTATTTTTTAATTTATTAGTTTTTTGTGTTTTCCGTAACACTCTATATGTAGTATTTAATAAAAATCTACATAAAATTTTCTTTTTAAGCATAATATAATAAACATATACTTTGTATTCTATCATGATTCATTATATGAAGTAAGCAAGTGCTATTTTTAATGTATGAAATAAAACTATTTATTTGTTAGATCTAAACAATTATTTAATAAAAATATTTATTCTGGATTGGATAATTCCGCCTTTATATGGAATTACTGCTTTAATGCGCAATGGCATAGTATGTTACATTTTTTTTTTTTTTTTTTTTTTTTTATGAAACTCAGAAATTTCACTGTGCAAAATATCATAAATATTTTTTTTTTAGTTCTTTCAAAGTTGTAGGCTACAAATTTCTAATCCCCACCCTCCTTTATAGACTACACATTTTCGAGCGGATTGAAATTAGGACAATTTTCAAGTCTAATAAAGAAGAAATTCTGCGATATTCTTTGTGAGATTTAATTTCATGTAAAAAAAAGTTATGATAACTTACAAAATTATAGATGCTCATGAGAATGGATAAGTAATTTTAACAACTTGAATCAAATAAATGTATCACAAGCGCCCTAAAAGAAGGTGCATTATCTTGAAATGCTGAGTATGGAAGAGTCTGAAATACCCCCAAAGTAGTCGGTCAGGTATCAATTTTTTAATGGCCAAATTTTATTTCGGGTTAATTGATCCCTTGAACATGAAAATTTGCCAGACTCACCGAAAAATTATGCATTTTCATATCGTAATGTACGGGGAATATGTTATCGTTTTAAAAATGCGATTTCCATTAAGTCAGTCACATTTTCATGATCAGATCTGCTTGTTTCCGTCAGTTTGAAATAAGTTAAACTTGACTCATCAGAGAGAACGACTTCAGCCAAATAATTAATTGATCCTTTAATTTTTTAAACCCTCTAATGTCTTGTTTTTCTAATTCTTTTCGTTAAGAATGAATTTTTTTCAGATTTTCTGGCAATTAAACCTGCTTTGTTCAATTGTTATTTCACTGTATTTAGATAAATTATGTTACTAAACACTTCTTCTGAATCCCTACTATGTTCTAAATGTAATACAAACTGATTTTTTAAGCGCTAGCTTTTTAACTTGCGGTCATCTCGACTGGATGAGTAACGTGGCCGCTTAAGGACAAATGTGCAGATTAAACAGCAAAAAAATATTATATCTTGCTAAAAACTAGATCACTAATATTTTGTTAACATTTAATCATTTTGACCTCCTACGTATTATTATTATTTTTTTTTTTTCGCTCTAAAACTTTGCATGCGGAACACAACGTAATAAAATCTGTTCAAAAATTTACTTTTGAAACAATAAAATTAGCGATTACAGAAAGAAAAATTGAAAATATCCAAGTGCGGCTTTTTTTTTTTTTTTTTTTTTTTCTCGCTTAGTGCATACACATGTATCGGAGAGAGAATTTTGGAAGAATTTTATAGACAATTTGCATGCATTTAAAAGAATTTGTTTCACTACTTCACTTTACTCATCTCTGAAAAAAGTTCGATTAAATGTTTCCAGAAAAAATAGATAACACTCTTTGACGGCTAAATAAATGTATACCAGCAAGGCAATTGAAAATAATTACACAAAGGAAATATAACCTTCATTATCTTTTAATTAGTATTTTGATGTACAAAACAGAAGCCTAAAAGTTGAAAACATTCAGTGACCTTCAATCACTTAAATGGCTTCGTTTTCTTTTCTGAGAGTAAATTTTATCTTGTCTAGAATCGAACTAGGCAGTGTTGCCAGACTAGGGCATTTTTCCTCATTCTGGGGCGGGGAGTTTTGAAGATTCAGGGGGGAAATATTTGGGGACAGATATTTAGTGGGGAGCAGTTTGGGGAAATAAAAAAAATTGGGGGAGAATACGGGCTTTTTCTAAAATTAGTAAAAGATACTTTTTCCTAGAATCCCACAAAGAAATTAAAAAAAAAAAAAAAAAAAATCAAATTTATCAGATGATAATACATTAATTCTGAATGCCATTTCAGAAATAGAAAAACAACATTTTCAACCTTCTAATTATAAAATTTATCTTTTTTTTTTTTCGGTCTTAAAAATTATTTAGTTTATGTGTGCTAATTGCAAGTATAATCAATGCATGATACATATTGATTGCCGCTTCGCTTGGATAATTAATCTTAAATTAAGCTGTATCAATGAAAACTTGGATGCTTGATTGTAACTCGAATTAAACTTGCAGGCGGGAAATATAAAATTTATTGAAAACTCTTTAAACTGTCTGGGTAGCTTGCTTTTCATGCATTTTATAGTTCATAAAAACTGTTTTTAAAGCTTAAACATATTTAAACATTTCCGAAAACTAGTGTGTTAAAAGTTATTTTTGTAAATGGGAATTTTTTTCAAAAAAGAGCTTAATTTGGGGAAAAACCTGAGCTTAAATTTATTAAAAATTTCTTAACTTTTTTTGAAAAATTTACATTTTTAACATAAATTGAGTTGGGGATTTTTTTTCGAAAAAACTCTTGATTTGAGGAAATTTGAGAACCGTCTGGGGAAATTGATTTTTCGACTATCTGGCAACATTGCAAGAGAATAAGCCTGTGTATTTCAGTTTTACTACGAAAGAAAAATATCAAGCTTTGAAAAGTAAGCTAGTCTCAGATCATATTAAAAACTCGAACTTTCGATATATTTTATAATTTAATTTGTCAAAGATAATATAGTTTAGAGGATTTTGTTTACAAATCCGTTACAACTCTTTTTCAAGAAAACTGTAAAGGGTAATATTTTTTTCCTTCAAAACTATAGATGTGAAGCTTATAACGTATTTTCCATGATAGATATCCTTCATCGGTAATCTGAAGCACATTAAAGTAGTTACAAGCGTTAATTTAACAGTCTGGTGAAATTCTTGAAAAACAAATTTGACAACTCAATGCTCAAAGTTATTTAGTCGAAAAAGAAAAATATTTCAGGTCGGAAAATTCATACTTAAAAGCATGCTAGTAATGCATTTATTTATCTCTGATATGCTTTTAATCTTTCTAACATAGTTGAATGCTTTAAAATTTATGATCAGAATTACAAAAGTGAAGTAATTATGAACACACAAATAATAATATAGTAACAGCAGAAATGATAAAGGTTTATTTATTTTATTTTTTTTAACTATTCTGCTTCAAAATGCTTAGATCATATTAAATGAAGAAGTCTTCATTTCCCTTTACTTTATTTATAAACCTCAGGAAGCAGTCAACATGATAAAAAAAAAAAAAAAAAAAAAGTCAAAGAGAAGCTGGAAAATTAATGGAATATCAAAATCCATAACTGAGTATGAGTCAGTATCCATACCTGGCAACATTCTAATTAATATTCCGTGGTACTGTCAGTACCCGCCATTCTTTCTTTCTTTTTTTTCACACAAATCTTTTTTTTTTCTTTCTTTCTTTTTTTCCCCCACACACAAATCTTTTTTTTTTCTTTCTTTCTCCCCCCCCCCCCCCCCACACACACACACAAATCTTTTTCTTTCTTTCTTTTTCTTTTTTTTAAGTATTTTTCTTCTTATTTAATCGTAATGCATTTAAAGAAAATTACTCTAAAAAATAAAGTGGTATGAAAAAAGGGGCGGGTACTGACAATGCTGCGGAACATGAATTAGAATGTTGGCAGGTATGAGTATCAAAGTAGGTCTTTTTAGAAGCTTTTTATATGAAACTGAATTTGTCATTGCGTCTTCGTGTCACGCTAATAAACAAGGCGCCTCCATTTTAAAGTAAACATAAGCAGTTCCGTTTGTCGCTCCTTGGCTTATTTGGTTAGAGCGTCAAGTTAATAACGCGGTGGTCGAGAGTTCGATCTCCGAAGGTCCGGCGTGTTAATTTTTGCAGATAAGTAGTAGAAAAGGTGTCAATTGATAAAAGAAAATTTTTCGTTGACTACACAATATCCTAACAATTTTTGAAGAGTTTTTTTTTTTAGTTTTTTTTTTTTTTTTTCCAGATATTAAAAAAACACAAAATTTTAAGTAAAAAATATAATACATAAATAATTTTTTTTAGAAGCTTCTTATTTGAAATTTTATTTTGTCATCGTGTCACACTGAAAAACAAAACGTCTCCACTTTAACGTAAATGTTAGTACCTTTTATTCTTCACTTGTTAGCTCAATTGAATAGAGCATCATGTTGATAACACAATGGTTGTAAGTTCAATCCTCGAAGGCCGATGTGTTACTTTATTGCAGATAATTAATAGGAAAGAGGTCAAATGATAAAATGAAGATCCTTCGTTGTCTACACAGTATTCTAAAAATTTTTGATTAATTTTTTTGTGAAGCTTCTTTTAGTTACTAAAACGCACAAAATAAAAATGTAATTAAAAAAAAAAAAAAAAAAAAAAAAAAGCTGGAAGTTTTTATTGTGTAGCCTTAAAAAACATTAAAAAAATATATCTATTCTTGCAAGGATATGCTATAAAACAATAAATAAAAGTTCCGACAATAAGAAAATTACAAAAATATAAATATTTAAAGAAAATTTTTAAATATTCAAAATACTTTAAAAAGCATTCGAGGACAATATTCTTTTTGTATAAGTATTTGTTGGAAACTTCTAGCAAGTACTATGACTTTTCTTTACCGTTTTTTTTTTTTTTTTTTTTTTTTTTTTTTTAATTGTTGGTTAGAGCGTGTCGTGGGTTCGATTCTCCAAGGGCCGATGTGCTAATTTTTGCAGATAATTAATAGAAAAGGTGTCAATTGATAAAAGAAAATCTTTCAAAGTCTATACAATATCCTCTGCTTCATTTTTTATAAGCTTTTTTTATAACTAAAAAGCAGAAAATAAAAATTCAAGTAAAAAAAACATTTTTTAAACAGTAGAAGCTTTTTATTATGGAGCCCTCAAAGCATAAAATAAAAATTTATTCTTGCTAAGACATGCTACAAATAACTGAAAGTTCCAACACTAAGAAAATTTTAGAGAAAAATATAGATATTTCACTTTTGCCAGAGATGAAAATTTTTAAATCTTCAAAATATTTTTAAAAGCTTTCGAGACCTTTGAAATTTATGACTTAACAAATACTTATGTAGAAACAAATGACTAATAATATTGGTCTCGATAGCTTTTTTAAATATTTTGAATATTTAAAAATTTTCATCTCTGGCAAAAGTGAAATATCTATATTTTTCTCTAAAATTTTCTTAGTGTTGAAACTATCATTTATTTATAGCATGTCTTTGCAAGAATAAATTTTTATTTTATGCTTTTCAGGGCTCCACAATAAAAAGCTTCTACTGTTAATAAATGTTTTTTTACTTAAATTTTTATTTGTCTCTATATGTTTCCAAAAACTCACAGGTGTTTTGGTTTATGGAAGCATATACAAACGAGCCACAAATGACTGAAAAGGTGGGGGGGGGGGGGGGGATTTATGCATGTTTTTCAGGAACAGTTGCTGTTTCTGAATAAGCCTAGAAAATTATTTTTACTTGTTAAAATAATTTATAGGATCTCTAGTGCAAAATGTTTATAATGAATAGCAATTATTCATTTAGTATTATTTATTTAACCACTAAGGTAATTTTCCAAAACAAGTAACAGAATTATGTGTAGATAGAAATACTTTAACACCAAATCAAAATAGCGGTTTCAATCAGTGATGCCAGACTTTGCGATTTTTTTTATTCAATAATCACCAGTAATTTTGAAAAGTGATATTTGATATACATAATCGACGATTTCTCAATTCGATTCGTCTTATGTATAACAAATGTCACATCTCAAAATTATTGGTGATTATTGAATAAAAAAGTCGCAAAGTCTGGCAACACTGGTCTCAACGATCACAGTAAAATTTATATTAGTCAGTATAAAGAGAAATTAACGGGAGTTATAATTTTTTTTTTTTGTTGTTGTTGTTGGTGGTGGTAGAGATGGTAATGGTCCGGGAAAAAAAAAAAAAAAAGTTTCTTTTTTTCGGGTTTTTTTCGAAGGGGTTTATTTCCACTTGGAAAAATTTAAAATTTTGAAATGTCTAACATAAAATAACGTATTCAGAAATTTGTAATATTTACATTCCGATGCTTTTTTCCTTGAAATATTTTTTCATGTTTAGTATCTCATATGAAAACACCAACTTTGATAATGTTTATATTTCAAAAATAAAGTTTTAACCATATAATCAAATGGTAGTCCTGAAATATTAAGTATTATATTGACCTCCCTACTATTACATGAATTTGAAATTACTTACTCTTTTCAAGTTCCTTTATACTTTTGTCTTTTTTCTTGAATATATATCCTTAGACTTGTCTAACTGTATTATTTTAATATGTGTGTGTATATACATTATATATACACGAACACCCACATGTATAAATGCATGTAACAGTTTAAAAAAAAACCTAAGCAACTTTTTGTCAAAACATTTATTTCACTATTTACAAAAATTATATAAGGTAATTCCGGGAGAGTTGCCCCACCGGTAGAGATGCCCCACTTAATATAATTTCGAAACGCAATGATAGATGGTTCTGCAAGTCCGATTATTATTTCAGATAGGTGTTGAATGGTGTGCTGTGGAAGTTACGTGAACTTATTTCTTTGTGTTCTGCTGTCACAACAATATTTCAAGTAAGTACCATGTTTTTTCTACTCTGTTATAAGAGTGATGTTGCATTGTAAGGCTGGCACTAGTTAATAAAAATGGATTTTTTTTTTTATATAAGTTTAAAAATCTGTAGTAAGAAGTTGACCAGTCGACTTCGGTCATTCTGCCGCCATTTTTGCTGTCTTTTACTTTGGATAGTTGCCGGGGCATCTCTCCCATACCAAAAGGATAGATGCCCCAGATAATATTCGGGTGAGATGCCCCACATACATTTACAGGGAGAAAAGCCATTTAATTGTTTAAATTTTAAACTGATATTGTTTTTATAAAATGCGCAATATTTGTAAATCGTTAAAATTTTCAACTTAAAAATATTTTTTGAAATTATAAATTTAGATTAAAATTCATCAAATAAAATTCAAATTCGCGTGATCTCTAGAAGTGGCAACTCAAAACGAAGTCACAAAAAAGCAAATTGAATCCAGATAAGAAAGCAAAAAACGTTCAGGTATGTCAGACTGACCTTTGACATTTAAAGTATAACGTAAACAATCTTGGGCGCTAACGAAACTGTAGGTGGGCGGTTAATTGTGCCGGTAAGTGTATATTATTGTATTTGTTAATGCAGTTGTTCAATGCTTCTTATTTGTTTCAGGAAAGATGACTACAGTGTACAAAAGAAAAAATACTGGATCAGCTGGTGGGACCTGGACAGAAGACCATTTAAAAGAGGCTCTTGAGAATAGAAGCAGGGGAAATTGGTGTCATTGAAGTTGCTGGGTACTATGGAATTCCTTCTCGGACAGTTCGTCGTCGAAGAAAAACAGATAATAATACCAAAGCAAGCTCTTTGGGGACCATTGATCACTATTGACCACTATTGATCACTATTGACCAATGTTAAAACCTTTTATTATGTTTTTACAGGTAGGGCATCTCTCCCATGTGAGTGGGGCATCTCACCCGCAACTTCGAGAGAGATGGCAAAATGTAGTGCTGCCGCAATTTTATTTTTTTTTTAGAAAATTTACAATTTGGTACAAAAAAACTACTTAGTAGTAATAAACAATATCTATTATGTATTTACCACAAATTTTCTTCGTCATTGTTACTACCCAATTTATTTTATAGCTTCTTTTCCTTAAGTGGGGCATCTCTCCCGGAATTACCTTATATGCAAAAACTTACTAGATTTATGTCCTTTACTTCTGAGTTAATAACTTTTATATTAAAAATAATAATAAATCAATAATAAAATGTTGCTTTAAATTTCTGAAGTTCAATTAACTTTAAATTAAACTTTTACATCTTTGTGCTTAACTTAATTTTAAATCCGAATCTAAATTAGAGTTCATCATTGAGTCAGATAAACTTATTTTACCCGAACCAGACCTGTGATCTGGTTTGGGTCAGGTTTACTAAATTTTTTCTCTTGCGTGGGAGGTTCGGTTCAGGTTGACTGATTTACTTTTCTTATGGGTCGGACTGACTGATTTTTTTTCGGCCTGCGGGTTGGGTTCGGTTTGGGTTGAATGATTTATTTTTCTTGCGGGTTGGGTTCGGATGAGATTGAGTTAATTTTTTTCCAGTGGGCCGGGTTTAGTTTGCAACGAGTCGAGTCAACTTGAGAACATCTTTCAAGAAATTTTACCATAATAATTAGAAATTTGTTTGATATAATTATAAACATATATTTCCATGATTAAATATATGTGTACACAAGTTATTACATACATATCGGAGAAAGGTAACAATGTTAAATCATATACAGTGAAACTTGAATAATTCGAACTTGTTTAATTCGAAATTCTGGATAATTCGAATTTTTTACTCAGTCCCTTGAATTTTATATTAAAATAATGTAAAAAAACCGTGGATAATTCGAATTCTATTTTGGATAATTCGAATTTTTCATACGATTACCTTTAAAATATTACAGTAAAATTTGTTCCCGTGATTTTTTCTCAGCTAAATTGCATTATATATCTTAACAGTCTTTCAAAAGAAGGATAAGGAAATACAAGAGAAGCCCTTAGCTAGTGCATCAGAAGATATGGTGAATATACATGAACTTCGAGGGTTTTTTTTTTAATTGAAAGTCATGCCCAGAGCTGCCAACCTAATCCGGCAAATTGTTAGTACCGCCCCTTTTTCTACACCACATAATTTTTAGAGTATTTTTCTTCTTAATTCATCGTAGCTACATTTCAAGAGAATTACTTTAAAAATTAATTGGTGTAGAAAAAGAGACGGTACTAACAATTTGCCGGATTAGATTGGCAGCTCTGCATGCCTAATGTAGTAAGTAGATTCTATTTTTGTATCAAGTCATATGCTATGACACAATGATTGTACTTAAAGAAGAAATAAAAAATATCTATTTTGTGTTGAATAATTAGCTAGTAAAAAATATTGATTTAATGGGGGAGGGGGGGGGGATGTAGCAGTAGTCTTAGTTATAAAGTTTGTGTGTTAAATCTTCGATCGCAGAGTTTTAATTTTTTAATATATCTCTTTTTTTTTTTGGACAAAATTGTACATATATGTAATTCGAATTTTTGGATATTTGGAATTTTTCTCGGGTCCCTTCAACTTCGAATTATCCAAGTTCTACTGTATATATCACTCCATAGGAATGCACACCCTATGCAAAATAATGGTTGAATGATGATTTGCTTAGTTTTGGTATTTTGTACATGGAAAGGTATTGGTAGTTATGATACAGAGAGGCTCATTTTTTTAATAGTAAAAGTTTTTTGTATATTTCTGTTTAGAAAAAATAATATGAATAACATGTATTTTTAAATGTTTAACATTTCATATTTTCTAAGATAATATAACTAATAAGAAACCCTATTTTATCTATAAAAATCTAATTTTTCCAATTTTTCAAGAAAAAAACCGGAACAAAAATGTTTTTTTTTTTTTTTTTTCCCCACCGCCTCAAAATTTCCGGAAATTTTACAGTCTGTTGTCACATTTTACAGTTGGTACAATTATCTAGTTGGTTGGTTGTAGGGTTTAAGGCTGATTAACTACGCTAGGGTCCTAGGCCTATGTGAGGGATGCCCTCCGTAGTGGTCTTTCTAAGGGGTTCTAGCCCGTATTAACGCAAGTGTCGGAGAAAACCACAGAAAACTCCGAATGGCTAGGCCGATGAGCGCGACCTGGGATCGAACCCGGCAGTTTCCATCAACCAGCTTTGAGCGCAGAACTGCTCGGCCGCTGGTGGGCCTGGTGGTCACAATTATTCCCAACTTTTTGTAATTCTGTGGTTTTAGAAGAGTAATTATTAATTTCAAATAAAGAAGCCTAAGTGTTAAAATTGAAAATTTTAACACTTTTGAAATTTATTATTTTTTACCAAATCCTCCGGAAAATATTTCAGTTTCTTTTATTTAATTATTTTTCTCTATTTAAAATGTTTAAAAGTCCGTTTTTTCAAAATTAATTTCATTCCGTTTTGGCATTTTCAGATATTTTTCTAAATTTCCGATTTTTCAATTTTAAATACTTTTCTAAATTTTATTTCCTTGCAACTTTATTTTAATTAGATAGCTTATTTTATTTTCTTTAATTTGAGCCATCGCTCATAGAAATAGCTTAAAATTTAATCGTTTTATCTTCAAAAAATCATAAGTCCAAAAATACCTTTTTTTATTTAACTGTAGTCTTAAATTCAGCGGTCAGCCATGTTTGCTAAATTATTTTGTATCTTCCCGCGCTTTCAGAAGGGGAGGAAATGTTCTAGAACATGCCGGAAGGTTCGTAGCGTCTTTTTCGCGAGCGCTCATTGGCGGGCTCGGGCAGGCGCGAAATTGGATGTGGTGTTTTTCTCTCTCTTGAATGGAAGCTCCGGTAAGAGGAGCACGTAAATTTTCGCCGGTCCATGGCGCCGGGATTCGGCCTTAGCGAGCGAACCGGTGTCATGGATAGGCTGATCATCCAAATATATTGTGTATAAAAGTTCTGTAATTTCATGAAATCAACTCCTGCAAAAACCTGCATTTAATGCAACTTCGTGAAGGAGCCCAATACCCGGTATATGTTCACGTCGCAACGATGTTTCTGGCCTGCGACTAGGCCTAATGCTAAGCTGGAGTGGAGAGTTATGACCCGATACTGGCTATCAACAAGATATGAGTTATCATCCATCTGTGACATGATACTTCTTATAGTGAATAATTCCCATTGATTTTTGGAATAACAATATCGTATCTGAATGTTGCTGTTTGCTTCTTCACCTGTGTCTGAAACCTCCATAACGGATACAGTGTATGCTGTTTTAATCAGCTCACTGTGATCTTTAATAACAAAAGTTCTATACGTAAGTTGCATCGGACGTAACGAAGAAGGCCTATTTCAGCGTGGTTCTACCTTCTTGTGTAATATCTCGAATACGTTGGCTCATAACTCAATATTGCACTTAGAACTCACATATCTCAAATGAGAACTTTACTTTGAGCCACGAACATTTAATAAACTTGCTTTGAGCAAAAAATGCAAATTAAAAATATGATTATTCTCAAAGGGCTATATACGCCTGTTTGAATGAAAAATAAATGATGATCAAAATAAATCTATAAATGTTGATGTAAACAGTACGGCGCCGATACTCACGATATATGCATATGAAATACTGCAGTTTTTTTTTTTTTTTTCATCTATGTGTGCTAAAATAAAGAAAATCGGTTTCCAAGAAAAGAATTGGTGTTTTTATTTTTCTTATTTGTGCAAATTTGGATATTAATTTATTTTATTTCAGCTATTTTGTTTTCTTCATGGGGTAAGTTATCTTTTAAATGCACTTCATTTTTTTCTATTAAATTTTATTTTGATTTAATTCAATTTAAGTTTCGGTAATTTAAAAAAGATTTTGATGAGCCGCGGCACCTGTTAACGCAATTTTAATTTTAATCTACCCACTATACGATTCCTTTCCGGCCATTTATTAATTCGCGATTATCGTTATTTATTTATTTACTTTATCATTTATTTTATCTATTCAAAAACTAAAACTCAATTTCTCCTATTTTTTTTCTTCTATAACACTAAGGAAGTAAAAATTTAATGGGGTGTTCTTGAAAGGTTAAATTTTAAACAAAATTATTTTCATTAGGAAGAAAAAAAAAAAAAAAAAAAAAAAAAATACAAAATTGAAAAATGTAATAGGTGGTAAGTGATCATAATTATCCCTACTTTATCATATATTGTTAATTAAGTTTCAAATAATGCAATAGTTTTTTTTTTTTTTTATTATTCATTTTGAAAGTCAATTCCGTTATCAAAAATCACAAAAATAAGCGGGAAAATTAATTTATTTTTCAATTTGCTTTAATAGATTTTTTTTTAAATTAATTTTTATCATCAATATAACACACAAATTGTTCGTATTTAAGATAATTCAACTTTTCGTTAAAATAATAATAATTCAATAAAGAATAGATGCTTAATTTCATAAAATCTAAACGGAACAGATATTTTTGTCAAGAATCGTATCATTAGATTCGCGTATAATAAAAGAACTTTCTTTTTTCTTTTCTTTTTTTTTTAAATACTACGAACATTAAATAACAGCCTTCTTTATTTTATCATACAGCGCAAATCAAGTTGTTAAATTAATATATGCTTAAATTATTCCTTTTTCTTTTTTCACAATATGTAAGCTTGACATAATACGTTAATGTTTCAGTAATCGGTTCATTGTCATTCAGCAATATTCATGGGTAGAATCAAGGTTATCATTTTTAAGACCCATTTTTACGAAATTGTTATTTTTATTTATTTAATTTTTGAAAAAAGAAATATCGTGTAAAACCTTTCATTTTAGCAGTCACTATATACAGTGGCGGACAAAAAAACTGCATCACCTGCAAAAAAAAGGAAAAGCGTGCAAATAATGTGTTTCACTTATATTATATGCTTTATGTAAAGATCATACTGTTAAGATAAAATGAAGTTATAGAATCAATCTCAATCAAGTTTTACCAGACTTAATGAATTATTTACATTTAATTATTCAGAAAAATGAAAAAGAGTGAAAAATGCAATATTTAATAAAACCTGCAACAAAGTAATTGATACACAAATTTTGTAGTCAATTAAAATTCTACATAACTGCAGTCATATTACATTTATTTACATGTGTATACAGGCACAAGGATCACTTCAATATTTAGTGGATCCTCCACAAGCTGCAATGACAGTCTTGCAGCGGCCTGGCATAGAATACATTAACTTCTGAATGTAATCACGGCCAATATCATTGAACCAAACCCTATAATGCTTTCCTGCAGTTCAATCTTAGTAGCATGCTTCTTAGCAGCAATTTTCGTATCCATTATGCACCAACAATTTTCAATGGGATTCATATCGGGACTGTTCCCAGACCAGTCCAAAACTTTGATTCCAGATTTTGTCAGATAGGCCTTCACCTAAAGAGGTAAAATAGGGGGAAATTACTTTTATAATATCCTTTATGTTGTAGAGATAAAAACCTGTAAATAAGGTTAAAAAAATCATGCATGAATACGTTAGATCATACATACTGATTTCGCTGAATGACAGGATGCAGAGTCCTGTTGAAAAATACAATTTGCAGCACTTTCTGAAAAACTGGCTTTAAACACTCCTCCAAGACATGGGTGTAAACTGATGCATTCACAGTTCCAATAATAAGTTTCAGGCGTCCAACCCCTTTGCTGGATATGCATCCCCAGACCATTTGGCTCGCTGGGAATTTAACAGTAGGCGACATGCAGTCTGGATGATAAGCTTCATTTTTACGTTTTCGAACATACCGCTTACGTCATCCGAAAAAATTACCGAGTCCCACTGCGCTTTTGTCCATGAAACATGATGTTTTGCCCAAGAAAGTCTCTTCTGTATCTTTTTTTTTTTTTGTAAGTAACGGCTTTTTCTTCGGGCGATACGCATGCAGACCGCATTCCGCAAGGTGTCTGGACAGTTCGGGCACTTAAATTGACACCACCTTCTTTCTCAAATCTGACTTTTAAATCAGAAGCACTTGCATGACGATTACGGAGACACATACGCTTGAGATATCGATCATCAGATTTTGTGGTTACCCTCTTTCGGCCTGATCCGGACCTCCATTTCAACAATACCAATTTCACGCTCCAACTTAATCAACTCTCGAGACTGTCGATTGATTGCAGTCAATTTTTTTAGGGATCACACGTATCGAATATCCTCCGTTGGCTAAAGCTAGTGTCACACATTTTTTCTCTTTTGTCAATTGAACATAAGGAGCCATCCTTTCATCACATAAAGAATGAGATAAATAACCATTGTCCCCTTCTGGCATGCTATTTATAGAAATAGGATGATGTAATACTTCAGAAGAGTTGTATGATGCAATATGAATGTGGAATGACGTCATATATTGCTTTGAAGCAACTACGGTAATTTTATAAACAAAATAATGCATAAAATTAAGAAATGTTACTTTTTTTTTTTAGGTGATGCAGTTTTTTGTCCGCACTGTATAATGTTTAATATAAATTTAACAGTATTCCATTAAACCAACCGAGTATCGGCATTCATTGGAAATAATATTGAAAACATGGAAATTTTTAAAATAAAAGAATAATTTTTTAAGCTAAATTTTGTAAAACAGCCCATTTCAAGGATTTAAATTTATGAAAGGGCAGTTAAAGGGCACCGATTTTTGCCTAGATCGACTTCTAATATTAAAAATAAAATTAATAAATTCAGACGTAAGACTGCGCCGTATGTGGAGGATAGATGAGCCTTTCAATATTTCCAGTATTCAAATGAGCGAATAATGACGGTTAGATGTAGGCCGGGAGATGATCGGGTATAAAACTGGCAAGATCCAGTTCCTAGGCTATAGATTCTATTTCAGGTTTGATCACTTTTCGCTGTTATTAAAATTAATTCGGCCTAAAATATACATGTTATTAAGCATGGTGCGCGTGTGTGTATATATATTTATTTTTCCCCTCAGAAACATTCTTGCTCTATGAAGCACTGACTATGACTAAATTTCCAAATAAGTAGTGGTATATTATAGAGAGGTATATTCTCATAAAAATAAAATCGAAAATATTGAACACGGTGGGTAACATTAAAAATTTTCCAAATTTTTCCATGACTGTTTTTCACAATTTTCCCTGACTTATGCTGTTCATTTAGCACAAAAATTTCACAAAATTAGCAAACAAGTTAGCAATTTACAATAACGAGCTTTCAAATATGGCAATAACGAGCTTTCTATGTGGAATATGTAAATATATTCCACAAAATTTGACATTTTTCGCTGACTTTTACATGAAATTCTCTAACTATTCCATGAATTTTCCAGACTCGCTTTAATTCCCTTACTTTTCCATGATTCTCTGACTTTCCCTGACCGGTGGCCACCCTGTTGAATTATTTTCTCTACAGAAGTTACTAAATGAAAATTGGGTGACTTTGTGTGTGTGTGTGTGTTCCCTTCGTCCAATACCTTTGTTCAATTTTCTCATTTTTGAAGGAAAGCTATTAAAAAAAGGGCTAGTTTTGTAAACAAGACATTCCTTTTTTTAAAATAAAGTGAAATCTATATAGGGTAGGTGCTCCAGTAATTGACACCTTCCCCGAAATAATTCATAAATAGGTAAAAAAATAAAAACGAATGTTTTACATATAAGAATTTTATCACTGTCTGTCACACACTGAAGCATAGGGTGCCTATTACTGGTAAAATGAAAAACTAGCAGTGTCAAACACTGGAACATAGGGGGCAATTGCTGGTAAAGTGAAAACTGGCAGTGTCAATTACTGGAACATTGAGTGGGCGTAAAATAAAAATTCATTTACAAAAAAATCATAATTATCAAATGTATATATTTTAACACATGTGGTTCTGAAAGTCTTTCATGCCATATACATTAATTTAAGATTTCTGTAAAGTTCCATGATGTCCAAAAATAGTTTCTGATGAGTAAAACATTAAAAACATCAGAAATTGCTCTAAAAGTGCCTATCACTGGAGCACTCACCCTACGTACACATACTAAGGGAAAAAAAAAAAAAAAGGCGCACTTGGAAATTTCTGTACTGATAAGTATAAAGGGTTTAAGTCCATATTCTTGATTTTTCAGGAGACGAAAAATAAAGTTTAACTAGCTAAAAACAAATCAGAAGAATCGATTAGGAAAAAGGTATTTCGTTGATTTATACCCTTTATACCATTCAGTGGTTGTCAACCTTCATTTAATAACGGGAAAAATTGAATTAAATATTTTATACCATACATGAATGGTAAATTTCTGACTTGAACCTTTTTTTCCAATGGATTTTCTCAAAGACTAAATGACATAGACTTAAATCCTTCATACCAATCGATAGAGAATTTTTTTCTGAGTCTGACTATGTACTTAACTCAAAATCGACATTTTTGGACTTAAATCCTTTATACTTAGCAGTACAGATTTTTCCTTTCCCTTTCTACAACCACGAATTTTATCGTTTAAGAAGCAAATTTTCGAACAGATTTTATTACGTCATCCTCCACATACACATCAGGATTGAGCCCAGCGTTAAAAACAAAATGCAATTACCAGGAAAATTGTAATTTTAGAAAGTATTTCAAAAATGGCAAAGATAAGGCAATTAACGATGCCACAAAAAGTATTAATTTTAGAATGAAAATCACTAAATATTTTAATACATGAGAGGGCAAAATAATTAAATGCTAACAAAATATTGGTGTGATGGTGTTTAACAAGATATAAAATTTTTTTCGCTGTTTAAACTTGAAATTTGGCTTTAGGCGGCCACGTTGTTCATCCAGGCGAGATGACCGTAAGTTAAAAAATCTGGAGTGACTCCACTCGACTTTCCGAACATTGAGTAATTAACAGTTTTGTAGATAAAGTAAAGAAAGAGGAGTTGTTAAACAAACAAAAGAGAGAAAATCATAATAGAGTGTTTGAGTATTTTTCTCCATCTATTACACGATGTTTCATTTAACGCTACTGAACTTTGAGCCCATAGATCATAATGATAAAGAATTTTTCGTTGTGTCCCTGTAAAAACCTATAAATGCTAAATTCACCAAAATGCTTATAGTTAGTGCAACAGTGATTTATAATACTCATATAAATTTTCAGCTCAATTCAATAAGGCGTTTAGATGCTATCGTACTTTTAAAAATTTAGTCCCATAGGCCATAATGATAAAGAATTTTTCTTTGTGTCCCTGTAAAAAAACTGTAAGTGCTAGATTCACCAAAGTCTATACAGTTAGTTCAACTGTGATCTATAATATGTGTACAAATTTTTTGCTCAGATTAATAAGGCGTTTAGGCGCTATCACACTTTTAAAAATTTGGCCCCATAGGCATAATGATAAAGAACTTTTCTTTGTGTCCCTGTAAAAAAACTATAAGTGCTAGATTCTCCAAAATCTATACAGATTGAGTACTTGTGACCTATAATATGTGTATAAATTTTTTGCTCAATTGAATAAGGCGTTTAGATGCTATCGCACTTTTAAGATTTTGCTCCCATAGGCCATAATGATAAAGAATTTTTCTTTGTTTCCCTGTAAAAAAACTATAAGTGCTAGATTCACCAAAATCTATAGGGTTCGTACTATGGTGACTTACAATATGCGTACCAACTTTCAGGTTAATTGAACAAAGCGTTTAGACGCTAGCGTGTTCACTCACAGACATACACACATACACACACACATACATACATCATCGTAAAAATAGTGAAAACGGACTCAGGGGACCTCAAAACGTATAGAAACATCAAAATCTCGAATTCGGATTTTTGACATGATTACAATACTTTCCTCACTATAGTGTTCGGAAAGTAAAAAGCAGTTTAAAAGATATCGATTTGTATCATGTTGAGAACTTAGAAAAGGTTTAAAAAAGTCAGTGTTGGGCAAAATTCAATCATCTGGATGACTAACGATTAAATTAATCGTTAAAAAAAAAAAAAATATTTTTACTAATGATTAAATTAATCGTTAGTCATAAATATTTTGATTAACGAATAATTCAATCGTTAATCGCAAATGTTTTGATTGACGAATGAATTAATCGTTAATCGTGGATATTATGACTAACGATTAATTTAATCATTAATAATATTTTTTATGACTTACGAATAAATCAATCTTTAAACGTATTTTTATGACTAATGATTAAATCAATCATTAGTCAAAAGTGTTATGACTAACGATTAAACCAATAAATAATTATAAATTTCATAAAAGAAGAATAAGAATTTTCTTTAAAACATTTTTCAATGTCGTTTAAATGTGTTTAGAACTTCAATTCACATTTCAGTCTATCTATATGATTGTCTATCTGTCCATCAGCTTTTCTTATCATAGTTTTAGAATGACATGAAATAGACGTACGTATATTTTTCAGGTAGAGTTTTGCATCGGGTCAGGTGCCAGTCGAGAGTCGAGTTAGCATTAGTTTTAGACCCACGGATTAAAACGCGAGTCTAACCGTATTTGAGAATTCTTTTTACCATGTTTTTAATACGCTTTTATTAGATTCACCTATATGTATGTTTGTATGTATGACTGTAACCGCTCTGGGAGCATACAAAAAATCTATATTGTAAAAAAAGACTTTTCCTACGTGAACGCTGTGGCTGTGAGGTAAAGCTCTGGGCTACGAACCTAAAGGTCTAACGTTCGAACCCAGTCAGGGGAGATTTTTTTAAAATGTTTTTTGTTTAATTCTGAATTATTTTTACTGAAAATTTAAAAGTCTGTAAATATTATGGTGTGTTACTCACACGACTTTCTTTTACCCTGCATTTTAATTCTATAAAGATAGATATTTTGTGTTTTCAGTTCACATTTCAATAAAAGAGTGTTCTTTAATTTTTTAAAAGTATAATTTTTATTTATTATTAACTTCGTTTCTTGTTTCTATGTTTCTTTGTCCAGTACAAATCTTGCAATCGATATTTAACTAACTTCCCGACTAGCTAGACATTTGAAACTTTCAGAATAGTTCAGAACACGGTGAAAATGCATTTAAAAAATAATTTTAGTCAACTGTTTCAGGTTCCTGCTGCCTTCGGCAGCGTTACCAGTACAACGCTTGCAATCGATTTTGACACACTCCCCGACTAGCTAGACATTTGAAACTTTCAGGATAGCTCAAAACACGGTGACAATACATTTTTTTTAAATACTTTTAGTCAACTATTTCAGGACCCTACTGCCTTCGGCAGCGTTTAAATGATTCAACAGAAAATTTATTTAACTAACGTCTCGACTAGCTAGACATTTGAAACTTTCAGAATAGTTTAGAACACGGTGAAAATGCATTTTTAAAATAGTTTTAACAAACTGTTTCCGTTTCCTGCTGCCTTCGGCAGCGTTATCAGCACGAAGCTTGCAATCAATTTTTCACTAAATTCCCGACTAGCTAGACATTTGAAACTTTCAGGATAGCCCAGAACACGGTAACAATACATTTTTTTAATACTTTTAGTCAACTGTTTCAGGTCCCTACTGCCTTCGGCAGCGTTTATATGATTCAACAGAAAATTTATTTAACTAACTTGACTAGCTAGACATTTGAAACTTTCAGGATAGCTCAGAACACGGTGACAATACATTTTTTTAATACTTTTAGTCAACTGCTTCAGGTCTCTACTGCCTTCGGCAGCGTTTTTATGATTCAACAGAAATTTTATTTACCCAGGTAGCACATAACGTTGTTATAGGGTTGAAAATAAGTCTGAACAGTGAAAAAATGGTTATAACAACGCTATGACAACGTTAAACAACGTTATGTGCTTCCTGGGTAACTAACTTCCCGACTAGCTAGACATTTGAAACTTTCAGAATAGTTCTGAACACGGTAAAAATGCATTTTTTAAATATTTTTAACCAACTTTTTCGGGGTCCTGCTGCCTTCGGCAGCATTACCAGTACAAAGCTTGCAATCGATTTTTCACAAACTTCCCGACTAGCTAGACATTTAAAACTTTCAGGATAGCTCAGAACGCGGTGACAATACATTTTTTTAATACTTTTAGTCAACTGTTTCAGGTCCCTACAGCCTTCGGCAGCGTTTATATGATGCAACAGAAAGTTTTTTTTAACTAACTTCCCGACTAGCTAGACATCTGAAACTTTCAGAATAGTTCTGAACACGGTAAAAATGCATTTTTTAAATATTTTCAACCAACCGCTTCGGGTCCCTGCTGCCTTCGGCAGCGTTACCAATACAAAGCTTGCAATCAATTTTTAACTAACTTCCCGGCCATTTGAAACTTTTATAATAGCTCAAAACACGATAGCAATGAATTTTTTTTTAATACTTTTAGCCAATTGTTCCGGGTTCCCGTTGCCTTCGGGAGCGTTTATTTAAAGACATGGTATATAAAAAGTTCTTTTTATCTTGGAATTATTTATGTTGCTTTTTCTGGAATATAAACTTTTGAATGCAGAGATTGGATGGCATTCTCTTCTTTCGTAGCAGTTTAATGCAAAATGACTCATAAAGTAAGTTTAATTCGTTAAGAAGAAATGCATAAATATTAATACTTGACGTTTAAATCGTTATATGAGAAAATTATTTGTCTTTCAACCTCTATTTGCCTTCCAAAGTATATGACTTTCAACGTACGTACTGTGAATGTTTGAAACAATTGATTTTTACTTTCCGAACACTACAGTGAAGAAAATATTGTAATCATGGCAAAAATCCGATTTTGAGATTTTGATATTTCTAGGCGTTTTGAGGTCCTCTGAATTTCTATTTACTATTTTTACGATGACGTATGTGTGCATGTATGTGAGTAAACACGATAACGTCTAACTGCTTTGTTCAAATGAGCTGAAAGTTGTTACGTATGTTATAGCTCACCTAGCATGAACCCTATTGATTTTCGTGAAACTAGCACTTATAATTATTTTACAAGAACTATAAAAAGAATTCTTTATCATTATTGTCTAAGGGCCCAAATTTTCTGAAGTGCGGTCGTGTCTAAATGCCTTATTCGGCTGAGCTGAAAATTTATACACTTATTGTGAGTAACAATCGCACAAACTGTATAATTTTTTGTGAATTTAGCATTTATAGTTTCTTATATAGGGACACAAAGAAACATTTTTATCATCATGGTCTATATGGGCCCAAACATTTTAAACTGTCAAATATGATAATTTTGCTTTTAATTTTTATTATTTTATTTTGAAATTGCAAAATGAAAAATTTCACATATTGAAAATTCGTATTTTGGAGTTTCAAAATAAAATATATAGAATAAAAAAAATACATTTTTATAAAAGGTCCGTCAATTTGACAATTGGGAATTTTCTGAATGTGAAAACAGAATTTAGAAATATTTATTATTTAATATGTTATTTATAAAGAAAATTTCCCATAGAAAAACATTGGCTTTGGCTTCCGGCGACGGTGAGTGAAGCGGACCCTGCAATTTCAAAATAAAATATTAAAAATTAAAAAAATATATTTTTAAAAAATGTCCGTCAATTTAACAGTTGGAAATTTTCTGATTGTGAAAACAGAATTTAAAAATATCAATAAGTTATTTGTAAAGAAAATTTCCCCACAGAATAATATTGGCTTGGGCTTCCGGCGACGGTGAGTGAAGAGGGCCGTTAAAGAACTAAATACATCAGTTGAAGGAGGTGCATTGTTACTATCACAGTTTGATTGCAATCGCATAAGTTTAATCATCCTCATCTGGAACTTCCATTTTTTACCAAAACATAATTGTTTAATTCACTTATAATTTTTTTTTACAAATATTGACATTTAATATATTTATAGAAATAAGCGGGATAATAAACGAAATCTCACAAAATATTCCACCTTTCTCAATAAAATAATTTTATCTTTCAAAGCTGTTGCTAAAAATAAATTTTAAAACAGAAGAAAAAATTGTATATTTCGCAGACGAACAAATTTTAAATATGTAAATATTAAAGTCATTTTTTTAAATTTATTTTTATTATCTAAATATTCTCATTGGAATATTTAAAAAATGTTTTATCTGCAGACGATAAAATACTAATATATCTTCAATACTAATATATCTATAAATTACTAATATATCTTCAAATTATACATAGTTTTTGTTATTTTAATTTTCTAGTCAGGAAGGCAAAACCCAAATCAGTTTTTCATTCAAGAATATGCACAAACGCAAAATAACTTCATTACTTAAACAATTATAAAAACGATTGATGTAGCTAATATGTTCTCAGTAATATTTGTAAGAAATATTGTTTTATGCATTTTTAGTAGACTTGCGTAAACTAGAAAGAAATTTCAGTTTAAACTTCATTTTAAGTATTTATAAAAAAAAAGAAAAATATCGGAAATTGAGCACCTGATAGTTTTTAATTTTTATAATTTTAATTTTTGAGTTTACGAAAATACCATGTAAACTATTAACAATTTATAAAACAAATTAAAGACCTCTCTTTAAGAGATATGCTACCTGCCAATATGTATCTGGGCACTTTCGAATTTAGACATTTTGTCAGATATCTAGAAGAGTTCTATAGGAGTCATCTTGAAACTTTGGTAGTCTAAAGAACATGTTATACCTCGTATTTTTCTGCAAAATTTGGGTCCGGAAGAGGAAAAGTGGACCAGTGTAAAAAATGAAACAAAAATCAAAATTTTTGTACCACCTTGTAAAAGGTAATGTTTTAAATACATTTTGGCTGTATGTAGCATGTGATTATGAGGATATTTTCATTATCTGTATACATTTTAAGAGACTAAGAGAGGAGATATAACGGTTTCTTTAGAAAATCGCAAAAACAATTTCCCCTTTTTTAATTATAACACGTAGGGCATTAGATCCAGTGGAAATCCATTTTTAGGAAATATGGCATGCTACATTAGGCACAAATACAGCAATTAGAATGCAAAAATGTTAAACATCTTACAAAATACGAGCGGTTTTACTAAATAATTTTCAATTACGTATGCGCAGGCTTTATAAAAATTTCCTTTGCATAATTTAATAGCCGAAGGTATTGAGCAACTTATATGAAAACCCCCAACTCATGTAAATTTAAAACGTTACGAGAGATACGAGTCTTAAAAGAAAATGCAGACGATATATTATAATATCAGCCCTTAATGTATTTGAATATTTTAGTGTAGTCCTGTAAATCTGAAGGTTAATCATATCATATTCTTACAAAACATGTTAGACTTAACAATACATAAAATTTCCTTATGATTTTTACAGTAGAAAGTTATTTAAATATGATTTTTAAAAATGTCTGACCTAAAACGCAAACCTGTCCCTGTACAAAAACTGACCTATTAATGTCATTTTAAGTAGGGAACATTCCATAGTACACTCGAGTAATATATAACATTGCTTAAAATTTCTGAAAATATTTACGGACGCTCGGGGCGTGAGACAGGCAGATAGAAAATAAATAATCGGACAGACAGATACACAAATTGAAATCATATTCTCACCTAAATATTGTTAGAAAGTGTTAAAAACGCTTAATGTAAATGAAAGTACAAATCAAGCAAATTTTTATTAATAGTTTTTAATGTAACTGAATATTTTTGTGTAGCCCTGTAATTCAATTACTAACTATATTATATTCCATGGTACTTATGAATAAAATATTTCAATTTCATTAAGCTTTGTAATAATAAAGGTTTCAAAATTTGGTTTATAGAAATACCTCTAACAGAACGCACTGCTTTGGAAGGCTTTCGAGTGTCCCTGTACACAAACCAGTGGTGGTACTTAAACATTTTACATAGGAAACATCCAATAGTGAACTTGAATAACATATTTCAATTTCATTAAGATTTGTGTTCAATAACGGTATTAAAATATGGTTTATACAAATACCTCCTACAGAACACAATGCTTTGGAATAGTTTCGGGTGTCCCTGTACACAAACCGGCAGAGGTATTCAATCCATTGTCAATAGGGAACATCCAGTAGTAAACTTGAATAACATATATAAGTTTCAAGAAATTCCATAAATATTTATGAGAATTAGAGCGCGAACAGACAGACAATCAGACAGACACAAATTGAAATCATATTCACACTTAAAAATTGTTAGAAAGTGTTAAAGATATTTAATGTAAACGAACGTGCAATTCTAGCAAATTTTTATTAATATATCTTAATGTAATTGAATATTTTTGTGCGGCCCTGTAAATCTAATATTAATCATACTATAATCTATAGAAAGCATTTTTCTGCGCATATGAATAACATATTTCAATTTCATTATCCTTTGTGGAAAGTAAAATTATTAAAATTTGGTTTATAGAAATACCTCTCATAGAACGCAATGCTTCGGAATACTTTCGAGTATCCCTGTACACAAACCAGTGCTGGTTTTTATTCCATTTTACATAAGAAACATCCATTATTAAACTTGAATAACCTATTTCAATTTCATTAAGATTTGTGTACAGTAAAAGTATTAAAATATGCTTTATAGAAATACCTCCCATAGATTACAATGCTTTGGAATACTTTCGGGTGTCTGTACACAAAGCAGTAGAGGTATTCACTCCATTTTCAATAGGGAACGTTCGATAGTGAACTTGAATAATATATATCAATTTCAAAAAATTTCATAAATATTTACGGGAGTTAGAGCTAGAGCGCGGACACACAGACAGATGGACAGACAGACAAACCGAAGTCTAACATTTTTCAAACTTGTTGAAAGTTTTTAAAAACCGTTACTGAAAATTGCTATCAAAAATTTAGTGGCATTTGATCTTCTGAGAAATGGGGGGAAAAAATCAGCTATGGATACAACTACAATTCAATCACGATTAATTTAATCATGATTAAATTAGTCATGATTAACATTTAATCATTTGCTGCAACTAATATATTAATCACGATTGATTTAATCACGAATAACGGTTAGTCGTCTGCTTCTCCAATAATTTAATCATGGTTGAATTTTTAGTTGCAGCAAATGACTGAAATATTAATCACGATTGATTTAATCATGATTAAATTAATCGCAACTAACGGTTAGTCATCTGTTTTTCGAATAATTTAATCGCGATTGAATTTTTAGCTGCAGCAAATGAATAACCGTTAGTTGTGATTAAATTAATCGTGATTAAATTTTTAGTCAACTAATTAGTTGATTGAAAATTTAATCGATTGATGCCCAACACTGAAAAAAGTGTAAGCAAAATACTTTCTTCAAAAACAGCGCGAGAACAATTAAACAAAGCAGGTTAAAAAAAACAGAAAGTCTTGAACAACAACAACAACAACAAAAAAAAAAAAAAAAAAAAAAAATTCAGTTGACCAAAAATTAAAAAAATATATCAGTTAATTATTGGGCTGAACTGATTTCTCTGATGAGTCAAGTTTAATTTATGCTGATGAAAAAAAGATAGTAGGACGACGAAAATGTGACCCACTTAATGAAAATTGCACTCTTAAAAAAGTGACACATTCTCTATACATTATGGCATGGAGGTGCATAACTTTTCAAGGAGTCGGGCAAATTTTCATGCTCAAGGTGTTAACTCGAAATAAAACACGGGCATTATAAAAGTGGCGCATGACCGACTATTTTGAAGGTAGTATCTCAGACTTTCCCGTAAACAGCATTTCAAGATGATAATGCACCTTGCTAACGGGTGTCGGTGGTACGTTTATTTGATTCAAACTGTTAAAATTACCTATCCATTTTCCATGAGCACCTATAATTCTGTAAGTAATCATATCTATTTTAAGTTAAATCCCACAAAGAATATCGTAGAATTTCTTCTTCACCAGACCTGGGAATTTAAAGCAGTAATTCCACATACAGGTGAAATCAACCCAACGCAGAATACATATTTTTATTAAGTAATTGTTTAGATCTAACAAATAAATAGTTTTATTTCATATATTAAAATATAACTTGTATATTTCATAATAGAATACAAAGTACATGTTTATTATATTACGTTTAAAATGAAAGTTTTATGCAGATTTTCATTAAGTTCTTCGTAGAGTGTAATAAAGCGAATTATTAATTCGAAAATGTACATATGTGTCATTTCATCTCTTTGGTATTATGTAAACATGACAGTTTTATTTGTTTGAACCACTAGTTTTGAAGTTATTACAAATAAAACTAGTATGATGTGGTCACTACATGACTTTCTCCTACATAATTTTACACAAAATTCACTGAATACAAATTATTTATTAAATTATTTTCCATTATAAATGCAGACGATTTTTATCCAACAGAATTATATCACTAAATGCCGAAAGAAAGTTAATTTTTTGCCAATATCAAAAGAAATACAATTTTTTTTTTTTTTTTTTTTTTTTTGAGCATATGTTCCACAAATCTAATCAGCACCAGTTTATGTCAGGGTTCAACTAAATACCAAGTTTGCTTAAATTTCGTTCATTGGGTCGTGAGTTACAGTGTCCACAAAATTTGTGATACACACACAGAAACAGTTATTTTCTAAAAACAGTCAAATCGTGTTCAGGACATCCCAAAACGTGTAAATCTATCGAAAACTGCAGTTCGAAAATTTTCACGAATCCAACACTTTCTCTATATATACATATAGAAGAAAGTAAAAAGGATAAGCCAATTTTTCTGCAGTGCTTTTTTTTTTTTTTTTTGTCCCTTAGTGTGTATATATATATAATAATTAGCAAAAGAATTAATTTCAGATTTAATCACCAATAAAGGCTTCAATCAATTATTTTATTGAGAGTAACTGAAATTAATAATGTATCTTCCTGAGTGCTAAAATTTACCCTGATTTCAAATTATATTTTGAATGTTGTTGGCATTAACAGTTATCTCCTGAATGCTAAATTTTATAATGATTTACAATTCTGAACTTTATATATACATATTGCATAGTTTTTTACATCATAAAACTTAGCATTTCAATAATATTTATTAATTGCCTCATGGATTTACTTTATTTTGGTTTCAGTTTTTCTTAAACAGTGATTTAGCTTTTATTTATAACGAGATTTAGGTTTGCTTATTGTTAATTATCCTGGGACTCTAGTAAATATGTATTATACTATCTATCTCTTATGATTCAGTAAATTCAATTTTTACAGTTATTTAATCTAGAATGCTATTTTTTACTCTATTTATACTGTTATTTACTTTCTCTATTTTTCATATTATTTTAATCCAGATTTATTAATATTATTATAATTATTATGCATTTTTTTTTCATTAATTTGATCATTATTATTTATTTATTTTCTTTCTTTTGGCAAATATTATTATGCTAAATTTATTCTTATAAATTCAATATCTAATCTAGAATTTATTCATTTATTCGTTTAAATAAATTTTTATATTACTTTGATCTTATATTTAGTTATATATTTTTATAAAAATCTAATATTGGTAGTACTTAGTAAAATTTTAGATACTGGCAAATTAGTCCATAGTATTACTAGGTTAAACGATCGGTACAGAGAGATTTATAGAGATTTCCCTAGATCGATAAAAAGTTACCTATTTTCTAGTCCCAATCGGAGATTGTATTTTCAAACCTGTAAATACTATAGGTGTCTTACTTGTCCTAATACTGGTAAATCACAAATCAAAAACTTCAGAATGTAACTCTTAAAATTTTAGATGGTTAATTACAAATGTGAATCTTTTCGGCGTATTTTTCAGGTCTAGAGTAAGTTATGATTTTAGCTTTATTAATTATTCTTAGGGTTACATTTATTTACTATGCAAATATTAGTGATAGTAGATATAAAAGTTTGTTTTTCACTTGGTTTTTCCTTTTTCTCTTTGAGATTTAAATTATTTTCATGTCTTATGGGTGACATAGGGCATAGCGTGCTATAAATTTTTAGCAAATTGCATACAGCATCTAATTTACATGCAACATTCATTCTATGCCCTTAAAAAATTAACGAGGTTGCATGCTTCAATATCAGGATGCTTAATTTTTTTTAGTATTCTTTATTCATGTTTATTTATTTTATTTATTTATTTATTTATTTTCTAGTTCTTTATATGATACTTAGTTTCATCTACTGTAATATATGAAAAGGTTTTCAATATATATAAAATAAATATATATTAAAATATTTCAAATGTTTAAAAAATATTTCCAGATTTAAAATTAACTATGTTCATAGGTGCCAACATGTACGGTTTTTTAACACCAGTATTTCTTTGTAAAAAAAATCATTGTGATTAATCGAAAAAAACTGCTAAAAAGATAATTAAAAATTTCTACAAAAAATTTCCGGTAGCAAAAAAAAAAAAAAAAAAAAAAAAAAGTACAAGTTGGCAGCTATGCATGTTAAACAATGCAGACTAATAATAATTTAATAAAGTTTATTTTTATTTTATATTTATTATGATACAACATATAATGCGCAATTTGCGGCTATAAAATGAAATATTTTAAAATTTTAATTGAAATTTAAAACAAACTGTGCTTAAGCATTAGCATATTGTGTATAAAATCTTTTTGTTGTAACATAAAATAACAAATTAAATTTAATAAACTTAAACATTTCCATTAGAAGCGCAATGTGCTGAATTTACAATAAAAATGATACAAATAATAAATAGATATTAAAATATTTAAAATATTAAAATTTAAAGAATATTTCCAGATTTAAAATTAACTATGTTAAACAATGCAGACTAGTAATAATTTAATAATGAACTTTTAATTATATTTTTATATTTATATTTATTATAATACAACATAAAATGCGCAATTTGCAGCTATAAAATGAAGTACTTTAAAATTTTAATTGAAATTTAAAACTGTGCCTAACCCTTTCATTCCCAATTTTTTCCCATCCATAAAACAATAAATCTTATATTTAGTCACATTTATTTCAAAGTTAATACATATAAATATTTTTTTTTAAATAGGAGTAACAGCAGAGTACGTATTAATATAGCTAACAAAGCAACTGAGAGGTGTTTACTTATGTTTAATATAACCACTGACGCAATTTAAAATCATAACTTTTCAATAAATAAAAATATCAAAATTATGGAAGAAATACATATTGCAATAATTAAAATACAAATTATAAACATTAAAAAATAAAATAAAAAATATTTAATACAGTTAATTTACTTAAATTACCCAAAACTGATTCCGATACCATTAACAGAATAGAGTAAAATTTACTTTCATTTATCAACAAGGATAGTGAAATTATCTAAAATATATTTTTTTCGGTGGGAAAATGTATATAGATTTTAATATCGTTCATTTTGAATCAGCGGGAGTGTTACATGGTAAGAAAGAAAATCTGAAATGTTATGATTCCAATTGGCATCACGGGGAATGCAAGGGTTAATGTTGTGTGTAAAATCATTTTGTTGTAACATAAAACAACTATATAGAATATGTAATAATTTTCTTTTTGTACGCAACATAAGTTATTAGATTTAAAAATATACATAATTTTATAAAAGATATTTTAATGGAAGTATTTGTAAAAAAATAATATTAGCAATAATTTAATACAACTGAATTTTTTAACAAAAATGTAAAATTTGTTGAAAAATTCAATCTCAATGAAATTCAATTAGTTCTCACAAATTTTACGTATTGGCAAAGATTTTTTAAAGCAAAACAGTTTCCAGTGTGTAAGTAGAAACAATAAGAAAATCAACTATAAAGTTAAAAGAATAAAATATAAAATAATTTAAGTTTTCATGGTTATAAAGCTAATTAGAAATGTTCATATAATTACAAGGTTCCCTTCTGCCATGAACCCTTCTGCACGCGACTTCAATTGTCAGCTGCCAGGTTCGAAACCTGATTTATTCCGGCATGAATATTTCTAGTGGTTCGACATCCACTTTGCCGTAACAAATCTAATTAGCTTTAGCATGCAAAAAAAAAAAAAAAAAAAAAAAACGATCGTATAACGACGAATCAAACATTTCTGCCACGGGGTGAGGCATTTATACAAAATTCTACTCATACAAAACTTCGGTATTGCCTATTATACACAAATGAGTTAACTTTCACAATGACTAAAGTGAAAATAATCCCCACAATGCAAGTTTATGCATAAAACTGCCCCTCCAGATTATGAAAAAAAATATTTAATTTCGAATAACTTATGAAATTTTTAAAGTTAGAATGTTCAGATTAATTGAATAGGGTTCTGGTTAGCATCAAAAATCACATTTTAAAATTGTATCGACTTCTTTACGATCATTCATTCCGGATATAAATGTCTATGCAGTGCAGACTCGCAAACTGACTAACCCACAAAAGTCAGATACTGACTAACCCATGTCGATTTTGTGATTTTCAGATACACTATACCGAGAAACATCTAACAATAACAAACTTATTAACCTATAGAATGAGCGCATCAAATTTTGTAATTTTCCGATTACTCATGTCAAAAAACGGAGGTCGAAAAATTTTAAGAGTACCGATCGCTCCCCCCCCCCCCCCCATACCTATAGCATATGATGAGAAATTAAAAATTGGAAAAATTAAAATTTTGTGGCGTAACAAAATAAGATTACTATTGCTATTAAATGAAAAAAAAAAAAAAAGATATTACGAGGAATTTCAATCTGACAAAATTACTTTACCAAAAAACTATAAATAAAATAAAGTTTTCGGTTAACCCATTAACGCCCAGCGTCCTCATTTGAGGACAGCTAATAAAATAGAATGTATATTTTTTGTGGTTTTATAGAATGATTTCTGTTTTTTTTTATGACAGATTACTGTATCACTCTAAATGATCCCTGAAAGTTTTATGTGCTTGCTATTAATTATAATTACGTAGTTTGGATAGTTATTTTATGATTTTTCATTCATCGCATATAAATTTGTTTTTTGGGCAGATGTACCAATCATGTCAAGTTGAATAATATATATTATAATACTTTACTTTTGAAGGCTTTGTCAGCGTATAAAATTAAATTAATCTGTTATCTTGAAGTTTTTTCGCTAGAACACTAAACGTCCTCAAATGAGGATGGGCTTTAAATTTAAAACTATCAGAAGAATTGTTTAATTTAATATATTTTACTGTCAGTTGTCTATTTTAATTTAGAAGTGAAATATTCATCAACATATATTTTCAAAATTAATTCGGGCGTTAACGGGCTAAGCTTGAAAGAATCTATAGCTAAAGAAAATTTCTGTCAAAATCTGATGTAATTGAGAAAAGTAGTACAATAGCCGTTGTGTTTAGAAGGTTTCTAGTCTAATTAAAATAATAATAATAATAATAATAATAAAAACTGCAAACCAGTTAATATTTCCCTAAAAATATTTTACCCTTTCCTGTACACCATTAACTCATTGTAATAAACTTTAACTTTTTAAAAGTCTGTACATTTATCTTAGAAACGCTAGCTATTAAAAAATGACCATAGGTGCCAACTCGCACGGTTTTTTAATACTACTATTTCTTTGCAAAAATTTTCATCGAGTTTAATCACAGAAAACTGCTAAAAAATATATTAAAATTTTCCAGTAGAAAAAAAAAAGTACAAGTTGGCAGCTATAAATGACTATACTATACACCTCTAAACAAAATACTAATAAAACAAATGGTCCTAAATGAGTCAAGGCAAAGAAAAAATCTATTCGTCGAAAAAGTTGTTCACAGCTAAAGTATGTTACCATTGTGAAACAAATGAGTTACTTTTGATCTACATATACATTTATTTAGAGATGGGAACACAAAATCTTCGAAAAGAGAGCGAAGGAGAAATTCTTTAAATTCTAGTAAGCAAAGAATAACATGCAAATACAAAAGAGAGAGGAGTTTATTACAAAGAGTTTTATTTTTTATTATGATTTTTATTTCTTTCTTTTTAACTAAGAGTTTTATTACAAATTTAAAAAAATCGCAGTTACTTGAAATGTTGGTTAAAAAAAGAAAATCTCACATGAATTAGTCGTGACAACAGTTAAATGTTTTGTTTTGTTTTTACAAACAAAACACTAACTCTACGTAAAGATTTAATTATGATTGACATTGTTTGCTAATTAGAAATTATGTATATCAACAATGAATTAGTCATGCACACACCGAAAAATTATTTACCGGATATTTGAATGTTTATAATAATAAATTAGTTCATGAATCATTCTTTAAATATATTCACGAAATTTACGTAATAACTTTGAAATTCTTAAATCATTTTTATATGTTCAGTGTATAAAAAAAAAAAAAAAACGGAATATCAAAATAACCAAGGTTATAAATCATTTCTCCACACTTATGGATAACTACTGGCTAAAAGCCACGCTTTTTTTTCCCCCAAAGAAGATTCGGGTTAGTATTTTGAGTGCTTACCCATGTGTAGTTGAAGAGATTGCCAAAAATCATTGTACTGCAGACTGGGGAATGTCTGATATTCATTTAAGTTTTAAAACACAATAGAAAGACACACATATTTAATTATCAGGAAATATTCACCGCGAGAAGTTTAGGAAAACAAAGCCAGGGTAATATTTAGACTCTCAATGATTTACTAGTTTAAAATTTATCAGCCAGTACCCATAAATCAGGGTTGGCAAGTTTTTTCCAAGGTGGAAAAAACCATGGAAAAAACCGGCCGGAAGAAATGGAAGAAACTGTTTTTCTTAAAAATTTATCCTATAAATTGCAGATTTGTAAGATACAATGGATGCATTGATCTTATAAACAACTTTAAGTAACTTTAAATATACCTATACAAATTTAATAACATATTTAGTTAATAATTATGTTTTTTTTTTTTTTTTTTTTTTTATCAAAATGAGCTAATGAGCCTCGGTATCTGATGATCACATTCCAAAATACACAAAATTCAGTAAAAATAATCAATTTCAATTTAAACAGTATAAAGTTTTATAATTTAGACAATTTTATTTCTTTAACTGGTAATAAATAATAATTTGGATCACTTGCTTAGACTTTCTGATGAAACAGATCTTAACGTAATCCAGTTAATTAAAATACCAGTATGCAATAATTATTTTTACTGTATTACAAAATGTCATCAAAAACTTTATTTTCCTTATAGTCACATACAGTACAGTCAACTCCCTTTAATCTGCAGATTTATAATCTGCAAATCCTTCTAATCCGTAATTGATTTTTTAATCTAAAAGAAATTTACAACTCATATTTAAAAAAAAATTCGCATTTCTCACATTTTTACTTTTTATTACCATGTTTTTATTAACTTCGATTCTTGTTTGTTTGTTTGTTCGGTACAAATCTTGCAATCTATTTTTAACTAATTTCCCTACTAGCTAGACATCTGAAACTTTCACAGTAACTCAGAACCCAGTGACAACACAATACTTTGAAGTCAGATTTTCGAATAGTTTTCTTTTAATTAATTAAAATATGAAAATAATAAGCTCTTAATAGCAATAAAATAGCCATTAAAAAATTAGCTATAATTTAATTGCTGCCAAAAAAAAATTTACGAGTTCATTTTCTTTCAACATAAAAATAAATACATTTAATTCAACGTAAATGTGAAAAAATTATAAAAAGTTAAATTATGCATTTCACAAAAATTGACGTCATTATCAATTTTAAAATTTTATACACATTGATAAGTGCTAATGTATGATGGTAATATACGTTGTTCTAAAAGGAGTAATATTTTATTTTTAAAACCAACTTTTTTTTTTTTTTCACTATTATTATTATTTCACTGAACTGATTCCGCGTGCTTAAATATTGCTAAAATATTATTTTTTAGCCTCACGTATTTTATTAACCCATTTTAGGCCAAGCATAGAAATTTTATAAAATGTGGTATTATTTTCATTGAAATATGCTTAAATTACATTTATTAAGACACAAAAAAATTTCGTGCATGAAAAATGATATTTTAGTTAAGAAATAAAATAATGCATATTTAAAATATATATATATATATATATATATATATATATTTAAATGAAAATTTCTAAAATTTTTATGATATTTGTATTAATTTTATTCTATTTACACAACTTGGAATATTAATCCATTATAAAAGCATATGCTTAATCTCAATTGGAATAATTATACATTTTCAAAAAGTAGAATTTTTCAATAATCGTTTCAAGTTAGTACACTTGCGTATTTTGAAAATTTCTCAAGAGAAAGTGTTTATTCCAATTGAATTACGAATATTTTATAGATGTCTTCAGAACCCTTCAAAATAGCAGAAAAATAAAATTAGTGAAAAATATACGTTACAGTGTTAATTAAAAAATATATACTGAAATGGTGCGTTTACGCACCTTTGGCTGAAAATGGATTAATGACTTATCAGAAAATTTAAAAACATGGTACATAAAAAGTTTTTTTTTTTTTTTTTTTTTTTTTTTTTTAATCAGACTTTTAGCATAATCCTTACTTTGAAACACAAATGGGGAAGGGGGGGGGGGGATTACCATTCTTATATTTATTATCCTGCAATTCATACAGACTAGCGCTGAAAATGAACCACTATTATATGAATGTTTAACAAAATTAATCAACAATGAATATTATTTTCAGGCTTTCAAAAATATTTTGTTTCGTATTTTTTAAATATGTTTGTTTACATTTTGTAGGAACCTATTATTTGAATATGCTTAAATTATTTACCATCACATATGAATGTGATAGATTAGTTTTATTAATATTAAAGAAATATTTATTCTAAACTTTATTAAAAATCCTCTTTCCATTTTGATGTCTATTTAATTAATAATGACTGACTTTGTATCTGTAAAAGAAAACTGTAAACAAAGGCAATGATCTCTAATTTGCAAATTTCTATTATCTGCACAACCTCTGGACAAAACTTTTGAGAGTTGGAGGGAGTTGCCTGTAAAACAAATGAAAAGTTTTTTCGTAGTTCAATACTGCACTTTATTTTTCAACTTAAAATAGATAAATACAAACTATGGATTTTTTTTTTTTTTTTTTTTTTTTTTTAAATCTTAGAGAGCTTGCAGGACAGATTAAAAGTAGGTATCTTACTTATTGATACAGTTCATTGGGTACCCAGCTTCGAGTTTATAGTACAAAAAATTGTATCCTTAAAAAAAAAAGTGCAAATATTATGGCTAAAAATTCAATAATTACTATCACTTGTACTGTGTGAATGTATAATAATATTATGAGATAGTATCTATGCAAAAAGTTCTAAAAATATTAGCATTGAAAAGTAAAAACCCATCACCTGTGTATATTTAGTGTTTGTTATCAAATAACTTATTTTTCTAAAGATATTTTTTATCAATTGAACTATAGTTTAGATTTGGCGTTATATTTATGCTTTGAGTTTATATAGTTCATAAATTTAAATTTTGTACATCTGTTTTGTCTTTTGGTTGGTTTCTTCCAGTTTCTTCCGGTTTTTTCCAGTTTCTTCCACTGTCCTGGAAGAAACCCAACCCTGCCATAAATATTGTAAAAAATAATGAGTTCATTATTGACTCACTTCTATATTATTTACGATAATTTTAATTATTGAATGCATGCAGGGGTGAAACTACTTAGCTTGCAAAAACCCTGAAAACTGTTCCTTACATGCAGATAGGGGACATTTGTTAATAATCCGTCACATGGCAACCTACATTAAGTGACATTTGCATACTTTGTAGTACATTATAAGGCAAATTAAACATTCAAAATGAAAAATGTCTTTAAAAACAAAGTAATTTAACATGAAATTCAAAGACTGCAAAAATTTCAAAAACCCTGAATTCAGGGGTAGCCCCTGAAAAGTTTTACCCCTGTGTCTACGAATTACTTTCTATATGCAAGAAAACCGACAATTCTCCTAACAAAACATTACGAGATCTATCATGAAGTCCTGTTGAGAGATATCTATGGCAGTCATATGACGACTTTTTTTTTTAGGTTGATTTCTTTAGAAATCGACCTATTGCAATCACTTCGTTTATCTATCTATATATATATATATATATCTATCTATCTATAATGAAAATTTTGTCACCACGATAACTCCCGAAATAATACTCGAAATCGAACCAAATTTGGACAGTGAACTAATCTTATAAATATCTTGGATGAGTTCGTTAACCAAGTTGCTCCGACTTTTTGTTTTCAAGTGGCAGCCACTTGAAAATTTCAAACCGACATTGTAAAAAGCATATTTAAAGCAAGATTTGCTTGAATTTTGATGTAAATACAGGCCACATAAGGATCTCAATGAAGTTTATTAATGAAGTTTATCCGCCATTTTTAATAAAGTGGCAGATATTTAAGTTAAGCGGGACCACTTGAAATCAGGCTACCACTTGAAAATTTAAAATCACTATAACTTCCGAAATAATACTCCAAATCGAACCAAATTTGGATAGTGTCTTATTTTATAATATCTTAGATGAGTTTATTAACCAAGTTGCTCCGACATTTTGTTTTCAAGTGGAGACCACTTGAAATTTTCTAATTCAAATTGTAAAAAGCGTATTGCGAATTTGTTTGAATTTTGATGCATACATAGACTACATAAGGGTCTAAATGAACTTTATTAATGAAATTTATCTTCCATTTTTAATAAAGTGGCGTATATCTTAAGTTATGTGGGGCCACTTGAAATCAGGCTACCACTTGAAAATTTTAAATCACGATAACTTCCGAAATAATACTCCAAATCGAACCAAATTTGGACAGTGTCTTAACTTGTGTTATGAATACTTAGATGAGTTCCTTAACCAAGTTGCTCCACCATTTTGTTTTCAAGTGGAGACCACTTGGAATTTACAAATTCAAATTGTAAAAAACGTATTCCGAATTTGTTTGAAATTTGATGCATACATAGTTTATACAAGTGTTTCAAAGAACTTTATTAATGAACTATATCCCCCATTTTTAATAAAGTGGCGGATATCTTAAGTTAAGCGGGACCACTTGAAATCAGGCTACCACTTGAAAATTTAAAACCATAATAACTTCCGAAATAATACTCCAAATGGAACCAAATTTGAAAAGTGTCTTAACTTATCTTATAAATATCTTGGATGATTTCGTTAACCAAGTTGCTCCGACTCTTTGTTTTCAAGTGGCAACCACTTGAATATTTCTAACCCACATTGTAAAAAGCTTATTTAAAGCAAGATTTGCTTGAATTTTATGTAAATCTAGACTACATAAGAGTCTAAATGAACTTTATTAATGAAATTTATCTGCCATTTTTAATAAATTGACAGATATCTTAAGTGGGGCCACTTGAAATCAGGCTACCACTTGAAAATTTTAAATCACGATAACTTCCGAAATAATACTCCAAATCGAACCTAATTTGGACAGCGCCTTAACTTGTGTTATGGATATCTTGGATGAGTTTCTTAACCAAGTTGCTCCACCATTTTGTTTTCAAGTGGAGACCACTTGAAAATTTCAAATTCAAATTGTAAAAAGCGTATTCCGAATTTGTTTGTATTTTGATGTATACATAGATTATATAAGTGTCTCAATAAAGTTTATTAATGAACTATGGATTTTCTCGCCAAAAGTCGCCAAAAAAGTCGCCAAGTGGAAAAGTCGCCAAATTTGTCGCCAAATCCATTACCTGCCATATTGGAGCTTTTTAATGCGTTTTTAAGGGAAAATTACGCTATTTTAACGTTAAAACAAACTGGAAATGCAGAAAAGTAATGTTTAATCAACTTACTAAGCCTCTTTGAAAGAATTTCTACAAAAAAGAAAAAAAAAATTCAAATTTGCAACAATATCTTAGATTAATTAGTTCACTGAGCAACTTTCTCTGCCATTTTGATCCAAGTGGCAGCTACTCAATTTTTCAACACGATGACTTTTGATATTCTGAATTAATTCCAACTATATTTGTACAGTAGTCTTATCTCACAAATGCATTTGATACATTTGTCAACTTGGCCCACCATCTTGTTTCCAAGCCACTTGAAAATTTTAAAGTCACATAAAAAAGTTATTTATGATATTTATGAACCGATTTGCTTAAAACCCCATATGCAGATAGCCTACATCAATATTTCTACTAATTCGTTAATAATTTGTAGCCGTGCTTGATACGGAAAAAGAAATCAACCTACCCTTCCGAATAAGCCGGAAGGACTTTTTTTTTTTTTTTTTTTTGTTAGTATCGACATAATTTTCGTGGATATCTCCAAAATGGAAAGTCGTATTAAGGTCAAAAAGTGAGGGGTGCAAAAGATGCTTATAACAAACATAAATAAAAATTTTGCAACATTCTACGTCCAACCATTTTTGAGTTATGCGAAATGTACACATATACGTACATACAGACATCACGAAAAATCGTAAAATCGTGGATAACTCTAAAGTATAAGTTCAGATCAAGAACAAAATGGAGGTGTACAACTATACCTCATGGCAGTCACAAATATAAATTTATAACGTTTTACGCCAACCATTAGTAAAAAATGAGCAAGAAATGCTAAAACCGTTTGAGTATTTGAACTGAAAGAAACAATAATGATAACTTATCTAAAAAACTTTAATTGCAACGGTATCATAATTTTTTGACAACAGAAAAGCACGTTTCCCCCCCCCCTTTTTTCCCCCTCTATACGTGTATGTGGAGAGAGAGAAAGAATACAAGAGATCTAGTATTTTAAACTAAAATCCTATGTCTCCTAAAGTCTGTTCAACTTAAACTGATACCGAAACTAAACAAAACCACATGTTGTTTGGCGACATGGATAATGTTACTGCCACTGTTGGCGCTAGCCAAGGTCACTCATTTCTCCCCTTCTTTTGTTAGAATTTTCCCACCTCTTCTTTTGTTACCTTAACACTTTTTCTTACTTTAATGGGTCTTTTCATTGTTGTACGTCTTGTAAACTCCAAAATACAAAAAGAAGTGGTGGGGGATAGTTTTATCTTTTAACGAGCTATTTTTTGTTTGAAGGGGGTTTGGTTAAAGGATAAATCTTAACATTCTTTTCATGAATAACAGAAGTTGCCATTTCCGCGAGAAAGGCACAAATGTGGAATACCTTTGTAACCCATTTGTTTACTTCGGGTATCACTTTAACTTGAACGGACTATAGTTAAAATTATAATCTCCACTCTAATGAGTAGCTGTAAAAGTATGTGTCCGACGAAGACGCGAATCAGAAAGAGTCTTTTGACAGGCTAATTAGTAGTCAATAAAATCTTGATTGAACTACGGCTTTAGTCTAAAAGTCCGAAACATCGCAAATTCCGGACTGTCTACCTTTCAAATTTATTGTTCAACAGGCCACGATATAACGAGAAAGCAACAATAAAGAACTTCGACGCCTAATAAACCTCCTTGTTTATTCACCATGCCTAATAATTCATGACAAATTGCATCCCGAGGAGAAAAGTGATACAAGTTATATATTAAAAAGAAAGACAATTTTGAGTTTATATCCTTGAAAATATGTATGAAGTACCCCAACGTGCACGAAAAGCATCACATCTCTAACTAGCAATTTTCTCACATGAGAGACAGTTGTATCCGTTTTATTGTACGCTATTCTATGTTTATAGTTCGTAGATACTTCTCAAATGATGTCATTTTTAGTTGTGTCACCTTTCTTGCCGGGGTGCGATATGTGTGTGTGCCTATACAATGATACCTTTCTAAAAGCCTATCTCTATTGAAGAGCCAACTGTATTTAGAGCCAATTTATGTTAGTCTGAAATTTTATTTATAGGATTTGATGCTAATTAACTTCTACTAAAGGTTTGCGAGCCATTGTGTGCCACTCTTAGAGGTCACATTTTGTGAGAGGAGACATTTTTATTTTTCCCCTCACTTAGTGTAACTGACCACTGTCATATAACATAAGTTAGCACAATATTTAGGGATGATGTTGAAACTCGGAAAAGGAAATTTTGTCTCATACCGTTATTTAGCTAATAAATTGAAATGGAATGACTTCTAAATGGATAATGTTGACTTTAAATAACAAAATAAAAGTATTAAATTTACTTAAGATTAAAAATTAAAAGATAAAATTCGTATTTCATGCCAGAAAATTTTGACATTTATAGAATAGAAACCTTTTTTCTACTCAAACACGATGTTAAGTTGAACAGTTTGTACCAATATATAAAAAATTCTTGGGGGAAAAAAAAAATATTAAACACCTTTCGATGAATAAACAAACGTGAATGATTATTAGAAAGCTATACGCAAACAGATAATGTAAATTTCAACAATTGAAATCATTAAATTTAGAGAATTTGGTGCCTAAGTTAAGATTTTTTGAGCCACATCAATTGAAAGTCTGCCCCTGTAAAGAGCCAATTTTCTATGGTACAGTCGGTTACCTCTTAAGGAGGTTTCACTGTATATACATATTTAAATATAAATCACCACTGTCCAGTTAGCCTGAAGTGGTTTACTTACTAACTTGAATGCGAAAGAGTAATTTCTTGAATTATATTGTGGGTACACTTACCAACATTTTGAATTTTTAAATCAGGTTTGACACGACAATTTTTAATAGAAGTATATGCTATTAAAATTAATTTTCTACAATTAAATGAAGCGGAAATTTTTGTAAAGCATTTCTGATATAGACTTTACAACTACAGTCGGTAACAAAAGTGTCCGAACACTAGCAAAAATTCCTATGTAAAAAAAGCACACTTCATACGGTTTTGTTAAATAAATCCTTATCGAATCATGTTCTTAGACTAACTAAGAACAGGATTCGACAAGGATTTATTTAACAAATCCGTATGAAGTGTGCTTTTTTTACATAGGAATTTTTGCTAGTGTTCGGACACTTTTGTTACCGACTGTATGTGTGGGACTGGCACTAATGTGTTTCATGTCAAAATGGCTACAAATACAAAAAAAAAAAAAAAAAAAAAAAAAAAAAAAATCAAGGTTCGGTTTGGTTGGTCACTCTAAGGCTAAAACGGGATTTACTGGTTAAAGGACTCAAACCCTAAAGCAGAATACTTTTAAATGCTCTGCAACTAGGTTTCAGATAATCAAAATGTTCTGCAGGACATGTATGCATTTTAAAAATTTACTTTGACAGTATTATTATTGACACACTCAAAAAATACAAATCTTAGAATTCAATGTGCGTATAATAATAAAATATGCGTATAATAATAAAACAATAATGGTAATATAGCATTCAAAACTATTTTTACTGAAACTTGTAATAAAAAAAAAACAAAAATAATAATGATAAAAGAAAAGGAATAAATAAACCAAGGCTGGATAGAAAATTCCACGTGCAATCAACTAACAACTTTAGAAGTATTTTGATAAATTGTTTCTATGATTAATGCAAGATTTTTAATTTTTTCTCCCTAATTTCTAAATATCTGCAATTGTTCTGCAGTGAAGCTGTTTGTTCTGCAACGCACGTTCCAAATTCTGACATATTCTGCTTTGGGGGACTGAAACAATAAACATCTATTATAGGGCAAAATTAGCACTGGCCACTTACTGCTGAAAAGTGACCACTAATGAATGTGCTTTTGGTGGCCACCAGTGGTCAATTTTCTCTCTGCCTGTTACATTGTTTTTCAAAAGAATCTATCAGTGTCCGACCACTGATTAATTTGGGGCTGAAACCTGTATATTAATTGTATAGTTATTTTCAGAAGAACATTCTCTCTCTTATTCAATAACAGTTTTCTGCTACTACGAACAATTCATTCACTTCATTACCACTTCAGAATTAGAAGATTGTCATATTTTTTAAAAATCAACTTTATTCTTTTACCCTATTTTTCAGAATTTTGAGAAGCCTTGCTATTTTATAAAAATTATTTAAAATTATTTTTTAAATTGAATTATACCATTGAATTCAGCAGAAAAAGAACAATTAACTAAGAAAAAGTTTACTTTAAAAGTTTCATTTTTTGTGCAGTATTTAACAAAATACTTGTTTAGCTTTATGAATGTCAGTCAGTTACCAGTGGGATTGTCCTTTAATAATTTTATAAAAGGATTTATAATTTCATAAATACAAGCATATTTATTTTTATTGTGTAATTTTATATCACTACTAATTTATACAGAAGTTTTTTTTAAACATATCGCTGTCTTTATCCTTGCTAATAATAATAAAAAGTGGCCAGTAAAATAACTGCTTCTGGTGGCCACTGATGGATTTTCCCAGTTTTGCCCAACATCCATGCCTGATTCGGGACTTGAACTCTGAACTTGTTGACTGAACGTCAGGAAGAAAAAAAAAAAATACAAAGTAATGACATCCAAGAGCATATTATTAGTTAAATATAATTTCTTTTACGCATTTAATAACATCATTTATAATATTTCGTTATAATGCATAGGGCTTTTTTTTTTTTTCTTTAATCATAAAACTTAGGAAATTCTAATTTACATGCTAGAAAATAGAATGGTTGTAACTTTTTTCGTTTGCTAAGCCAATTTTTTTTTTTTTTTTCTTTTAAGGCAATCATCAAAATTGGCACCTAAAGACGACCTCACAGAATTTCGAGATGAGATGCTTACAGAATTGAAATACAGATCTATTGTAAAACGCATCCCTATTCAGAAGTTATCAAAAACACTACATATAATTCTTAATATTTCAATAATTATGCTCACAAATTATTTGCATGCCAATCTTAAAACGACTAAATCTGTCGGAGATAATCAAGTGTTATTGATAGCATAACGTAGATTCTGTTTAACTGATTTCTTCTTATAAATAAACACGAAAATAGCTCAAAAACGCACTCTTTATTTACAAATCTTTTCAGAACAGCTGACGTTTTTCTCTGGATAACGATTTTCTTTGTGTCGTAAAAACAGACAAATACATAGCAAATCAGAAACGGACTCTTGTCTTGACTACACTACAACACTACACAAACGAAACTTTTTCACAAGAACCTCAAAACAACAAGCACAACACTGTCGGTTGATAAACCAAAGAAGATAAACTGCACACCTGAGAACGAAACTATTCGTGCCCATGTTAATCTACGGGGGAATAAAATTAGCCTTCTAGCAAGTACAATTATTTATATTTTAGCTTCGTTTTTTTTTTTTTTTCCCCATTGTATGGGTAAAATCAATTCTCAGAGGTTTATATTATAAAAAAATTTAGATAGTTAATTGTAATTTTTTAATTATTAATCAATGGTCGAAAAAGGCCTATCTGATAACATACGCCATTTTAATCGTATTGTAAATATTGTTTAAATTATCATAGAGAATTTTTTAGAATATGGACCTTTTCTCTAATGTATGTAGGGATGTAGGTTTTCCGGAAAATATTTAAATGGAAAATTTACCGAAAAATTCTCAGCTCTAAATTACGAAGGTTTTTGTAAAATAAAACTAATACATTAAAAGTTACAAGTAAACAAAACTATTCAAAGAAAAGTATGAATAATTATTCAATTAAAAAAAAAAAAAAAATAAATAAACAAAATACATAAATTATGACTTAATGGTCTTTTAAACATGTATAAAGCTAGAAAGTTATAATTTTTAATGACTTTTTTTACATGTATAATAGTATAATGGTTTAATAATCTATATAAATAAGGTGTCTGTGAACGTTCTGTAGCCCTCAGAGACCTTTACACATCATTACCAACAGCTGAATCGCATTTAATTACATAGGGAAAATTGTTATAAGAATTAAGGATTGTTTTTCTTTCTTTTTTCTTTTTAATTTTGTTTTCATTATATATATATATATATATATAAAAATTAGAAAAATTAAATTTGCCCTAGTTTTTCCCAAAATTTATTACATTTTTAATACTTTGTGTATTGAAGCTATAAAGTGGAAAAATTTGATCAAAGTTCTTTTTTGCACTTTATAACTTCAAAATAAAACATTAAAAATTGGAAAAAAAAAAAAAAAAAAAAAAAAAGAAAGAAAAAAAAAAAAAATAAAATTCTGTTTTTGAAAAACAAGAACAAATTTAACAATTGTGAATTTTCTGAAAATAAACATAGAATTAAAAAAAAAAAAAGGAGGTAATATCATAACGAATTTCTGTACAGAATAATATGGGGTTTGGCTGCTAGTGGTAGAGAAATTGCACAGTAGGCAGCAAAATTATTGAAGCACACATCCATATATATATATTTTCACTTTTAGTTTGATCGTTAATTTTCCTCATCAACTTTCTTATTTATAAATAGTACAAGACTAAGATCATGACACGACAAATATTTACTTAACAAAACAGTATTAGGTGCACATGTTTTAAATGGAAATTATTGCTAGAGATTCAATAATAGGTATGGTTCAGACCATGCAAGGGTTAATTTCATTAAAATTCTTTTGAATTTTACTTTTTTTAATTTGTTCTATTTTTAAGTATAATTTGCGAACACAAAATCATATTTTTTAATAGTTCGTAGCATTGGATAATGGATGTAATCCTCTATTAAAAAAAAAAAAAAAAAAAAAAAAAAAAATAATAATAATAATAATCTAGCAGTTTGAGACTTTTTTTTTTTAATTATTATTATTATTTAACTTTAAATGTAACACCCACTATGAGATTTTTAAATTCAATTTCGCATATTTTAAGCAAATTAAGAAATATTGAGTTCTTTCGACTAAACCTCCAGTTACAAGTTATGATGCGATTCATTTTATCTCTTCGATTTCCTTAATTTTTTTATCAAAATCGCACTGTTTATTTATTTAAGCAATTAACTGTATTTCTTGTTGCTTGTATAAAAACATTTTTTTCCTAGAAATTCGTTTTAAAAAGTGATTTAAAAAATATACTTACGTAACGTTTTTGTATAAGATTTTCAAACAATGCCAATTTTGTAATTAAAGCATTTTTTTTTTTTTTTTTTGTATTTTAATATTTAACGAAGATTATGACTATGTCCTAACTTTCTGAGTCACTCTCAGAACCAGAAACCATAAGGTGACCTAAGTCAGAACTGTCTGAGTTTGAAAAGCATCGGCGTATCATCTTCATCAATTATCATATGACTATTTTGAAAAACAGAGATACATGCTCAGCAGTATAGTAGTGCATTAATTTATCAATTTCTTCTTCCTTTTTGTTATGTTGACAAATGCTTTATAATTATGTTCACACAAACTTATTAAATGAACATTTAAAATTCTGATTAGCAACCAGAAATCTCTTGTATTCGCTCCAGAAATCCTCTTTCTCGAGCAAGTTGCTCAAATCATATCTGGTAGCTTTCTAAATGATGACTTTAATCAAAAACTTTTGTTTTTCACACTGTATATGGCATTACAGTAACTAATCACTGTACTCTGTGACTAATAAAAGAAAATTTAAATATATCATGCAAAAGATTTACTAAAAAAATTGTTTTTTTTTGGTTTGAAAATTTCCCGGAAAAACATAGTGAAAAATTTTCCAAAACAGAAAATTTTCTACCCCACATCACTAAATGTATGTAGTTTTGATTAACATAAATAGTATTTTTTTTTTTTTTTTTCCATGGAAATTAAATTGATTATCGGTAGATTTTAAAATATCAAAACTGGCAAAGAAATATTCACAGCAAAACGAAGCTCCTAATTTGACAGTTAGACAAATCACTTCACACTACCAGACAACTGAGATAATGGGTTTCCTTCACGCGGCGGAAGTCCTAAGGTAGGGGGACTATGGTCAAATTCAAATTAGTAATTTGAAAACATACAGATGTCGCAGAGAAAAAGAGCAATATTTTTTGGGTTCAACTGAATATTTTTAAAAATAAGTCTCTGAAGGTATTGTAGTAAAACACATGTTTGTGTATAGATCTGTTTTAATATATTTGATTTGCTTTAAATTTAAACTATTTAAATATTAAAAATTTATTTTTATTTTACATTAATATTATTTTATATTTTACACAAGAGAAACATTTACAGTAACAGATAACTATATAATTTTGCTTTTTTTTTTTTGGGCCTTGGAGCTCTAGAAAATAAAATAAAATAAAACAGTAATTTGTTAACATATTTACTTACAATAAATGATTGTTAAAAAATGGTGATAAAACAATACAAAAAAAAAAGTAAAAAACGTCACAATAAACTGAAACTTCATAATGTGTAAAATTTTCGTAAATCAAACTAAAATTTTGTAAACCAATTTAAAGGAAAGATGAAGTAAGGAATTATGTTTCAAAATTATAATTAATTAATTTATTTATTAATTATGCTAAAAACACTGTTTTTATTTTAAAACTTGCTGTTGTACCTATTTTAAGCATGGCTATGGCAACAGAAATTAAAGGGGGGGGGACTCTGATTAAAATCAGTTCGCACAGATAAGTAGTGTAAATTAAAACCAATATATATATACACATACACAAATATATATATATATATATATATAAATAATAATTAATAAAGAGTATTCATACATTTTAATAATTAGCTGTTTGTATTTAACAGCATAGTAAGCTGTAAACATTAAAGAATAAATATTTCTAAGTTTTGAATTGAAGGTCATTTGCACTTTCTTTAAACAAACATATATGTAAAATCTAAAATTTAAACTTTGAATCAACTGCAAAACAGAAAAATTCAATATGTTTAATTATACCGTCAACGATAGGAAAAGGAAATCTGGAAATGAATTAAGGATAACATAAACATAATAATGATAATCTGTTGTGTCACTCACACGACTTTCTCTTATCCCGCTTTTTAATACAATAGAGATAGATTGCAGATGAAGAGGTAAGACAACAAGTAGTGTCATATGGACATACCATATGCCAATATGGACATACCTTAAAAAAAAAAAAAAAAAAAAAAAGGGGGAGCAGTTTTATTCGAGATGTAATTCTGTAGAGAGTTACCATGCCCTGAAACCTTGTTTGTTTAAATATTGTATTACTTATATATAAAAATAAATAAATAAAATAAGTAAACAAATAAATAAACGCTGTTATTAAATTTAAAAGTTTATTCCAAGTCATTCAGACAACATTTATATGCAGTGCTCATTGAAGGTTACAATTTTCAAGGGATATTCTCATGTAAACTTCAAGTTACCAAATTTTAATTTATTGTGACTACTTGTGTTTAAGCTATGTTGATAACTGACATACATATAGTTTAACCGGTAAAAATTTGATTTTCGTATTCATGGAACCTCAAAACGCGATATCCTTAAAAAAGCCAGAGCTCAAAATTATATTTTAAAACATACTTTGTTTACCGAATGAGAATTTTTTCATAGCTGAACAGTTTCCGTCGATATGTCAAAATGTAGTAAAGCATTTCCACCAATTACACACTACAGAAAAAAAAAAAAAAAAAAAAAGCTTAAATATTGGTAGCTCTGTATGTCTTCTATATATTATGTACCATCCATAATTAAATTTAGTCCTATATTAATAACACATAGCAGAACCTGAAATATAGCCCTTCTAGCAATTCCTCAAATATAGTCCAATACTTTTTTTTTTTGGCAACACTGTAAACTATAGAGTGACCATATGTACTAAATTTCTAGGACAGTCCATGTTTTGAAATCGTTTTTCTAAGTTTTGAAAAATTGTAGCAAAGAAATTATTTATCATAATTACATTTTGAATACTCATTTTTTAGCATAAATTATACCTGTGTAAATGTGTAATTGTAAAAATTTTTTTAATGACGTCCTCGAATTTCGTGGACATCATTTCGTCACCCTACTGTAAACCAATGGTGAATGATTTTCATACCATATTCTACACCAAACATGCTTTTATACGTATAAAAATTAATACGTTCGTTTCATTTTATTTATTGCAGCCTTTAGATGTTAAACTGCACCTACCAAAAATTTCCATTATAGGCGTAATGTATTTGAATTATTTTTTTATGTCCTTGTACACGAACCATTTCCTTGATCTCAGCGAAAGTTTTAGTGTAGTCCCTATATGACACAGATTTAGAATATCGAGATTGCATTTCCTCCTACTATTTGTCCTAGAGATATGCTGACAGTAGAGGCACACTGACACCAGAGAAAGTATCTGAAAGTATCTGTCTGCGCTCTCATTCTCAGATTATTAATCGCAGAGCAACAAAGATTGGCAGAGAAGCTGGGAACCTGCAGAAGCGCACTTCATCAAAATATTTTCGAATTTCCAATTTGATTTTTTATTTTATTTTTGATTTTAAATATTATCTTTTATGTTTCATTTTTCTAAAATTTATTCTTTTATTTCAATCATCTGCGCATCTTAGAAACGAGTAATACGCTATTTATATTTTACTTCCATTATCTGACTACAGTATGTAATGGAAGTACTGTACTCGGTCCAAAAATTCTATGTCGAGCTTTCACCTCATTTGCATGTTTCAAGGTCTCTTGAGTCCAAAAAAGTAGTTTTTGGCAATTGGTCAGTGAGTGAGAGTGTCTGTGGGGGGGATATCTTCTGATTATCATATTTCCGAAACTAATAAAGATAGAGCTATGAAACTTCAGAATTAAGACAGAACTGGTAATTTTCCAAATTTTGGTGAAAATTGGAAAACCGGAAGTGGGACCGTAAGTCCGTATCTCAAAAACGGCTCTAACGATTTTCTTCAAATTTGCTACATATACACTCTATTAGATGTCTTTTCGAATGATATAGTTGGTTAACTCAGGAAAATTGATAGGCGCTCTGTATAAATAGCTCAATTTCAGGTCTTGCAAGTGCACTTTTTTTAAAAACGGCTGTACGGATTTTTTCTTTTTTTTTTTTTTTTCAAATTCGCCATATGAACTATCCTTTTGTATGTAATTATTGTTTTCCGGTCAATAATTGAGTATGCCAAGTTTTGGTAAAAGTTGGTATCTCAAAAACCACTTTTAGATCTCGGAAATTGGTGTTTAAAAAAATACCTTTTTTTTTTTTCACTCGCTATGTAAACTCTGTTTTACGTGTTTATATATCAGCTTTCTCTTATAGGAAATTTTTTAGGTGTCTACTTCATTGTCAAATTTATGTCTTCCGATCGCATTTTTAAAAATCTAGTGTGAAACAACCACACGACTTCTATTACCCACTATTACACGTATATGCATTTTTTGGAATTTTCCAGTAAGAGAAATTTGATACACGTATAAAGACATATAAAACAGAGTTTACATGGCAAGTTAAAAAAAAAAAAAAAAAAAGGAAGGGAAAAAAAAAAAAAAAGTGTTATTTTTTTAAACACAATTTCCGAGATATAATACTGAACTACCTAATCAGGATGATTGTTAATATTCCTGCAATAACCACATAATACATCAGAAAGGGTATCTAAAATGGATTAATGAAACAATTTTCAAGAAAATCGTTACAGCCGTTTTTGAGGTACCAACTTTTACTAAAACTTGGTATACTCAATTATTGACCGGTAAACAATAATTACATACAAAAGGATATTTAAAAGGGAGTTAATATGGTGAATTTGAAGAAAATCCGTACAGCCGTTTTCAAAGGAACACACTTGGACAACTGAAATTGAGCGCCTATACAGAACGCCTATCAATTTTCCTGAACTAACCAACTATATCATTCGAAAGGGCATCTAATAGAGTGTTTATATAGCAATTTTGAAGAAAATTGTTAGAGCCGTTTTTGAGATACGGACTTACGGCTCCACTTCGGTTTTCAAATTTTCACCAAAATTTGGAAAATTCATTTATACACCAGTTCTGTCTTAAATCTGAAGTTTCGCAGATGTATCTTTATTAGTTTCGGAGATATGATAGTCAGAAGATTCCTCACACACATACACTGACCAATTGCCCCAAACCACTTTTTTGGACTCAGGAGACCTTAAAACATGTAAATCAGGAGTGAAATCTCGAAATCGAATTTTTGGACAGAATACAATACTTCCATTACCTACGGCAGTCGGGTAATGAAAGGAGAAATAGCGATTTTTTTTCTTTAAATATAGGGACTAGCGAAGCAGTCAAAGCCTGCTAGTATTTAATAAGTGTAAAGCTGTAATGTCATTAATCTTGCCAGAAGCTTGTCTAAGTTTAATTTATGACAGTTTTATTTAAATTTTATTATTTATATGTAAATAAATATGTTTAATTTTGTTTTTAAAAAAAGAACGTGCAAACATTTTTTATTTTTTTGCTTGTGAGCTCCAAGATAAATAACTGTGAAGTTATAATGGCGTCATTTTTACAAGAAGTTTTTCCAAATTTAAGATTTATTATTTATGTATAAATATCCCCCCACCCACCTTTTTTTTTTTTTTTTTTTTTTTAATGCTTAAAAAATGAATGCATTATTCATTTTTTTTTTTTTTTTTTTTTTTATGTTTGTTGTTCATGAAACTATGATTTAATTTCTGTAAAGCTATAATGGCTTCAATTTACCAGTAGTTGTCTAAGTTTAACATTTCATGATTTAAATTGTAATATTTCTGTGTATATAAAAATATTTCTTTCTATTATTAAAGGAAAAAAAAAAGTTATATATACACCCCACGACAAAAAGATAGGTGCAAAGTTTTTTTTTTTTTTTTTTTTTTCCCCTTCTTATTTTTGTATCGTAATAAAGTATTGTATCATGATAAAAATTCGATTTTGAGATTTTGGCGTTTCTATACGTTTTGAGGTTACCTGAGTCAATTTTTAGTATTTTTATGGTGATGTATGTATGCATGTGAGTAATAACTAGTATGTTGTGCCAATCACAAGACTTTCTTTTATATTTATTTACAAATTCACTAAATGTAAATAACACTGCTCTGAAAAAAAAAAAAAAAAAAAATCGCGATCTGACACTATTTTTGCTAATGCTTACGTAAAATGACATCCTGAATCCGAATATAACTCCCATTTTGCCCAATCACCTACCGTTTTCTAGATACACCACCCCCTCCCTCAATTTCTTTCCTTGTTCGATAATTTTATGACAATGAATTTGATTTAAAGAATGAAAAATAATTAATTTAACACCTAAAAAACAATATATATATATATATATATATATATATATATATATATATAATTTAAAAAATAACATTAATAACAGATTAAAAAAATATAAGATATGTAATGTATAATTTCAGTGGAAAATCCCCCGCCAAAAAATTTTCCCTTGGTGCAAATGTCCATGTTTTAGAATTTTTCAACTCTGTAGCCCCTCAGAGGATATTTAATGGTTAAAATAATCCTCTCCTTCCTAAAATAAAATTTATAGCCATAAAATCACCGAAAAATGATAAAAATAGGGGACCATTCCTAAAAAACAGTGGGTGATAGGGCAAAATGGGCGTCATATTTGGATTCAGGAGGTCATTTTACATAAGAATAGGCTTAAATGGTGTCAAAGGCAATTTTCATGCCGAGCAGTGTAATTAATTAAAACTATTATTTATTAAAATTATCTACCATGATGAATGCAGACGATCTTAGAGAAAACTAACACTTATACAAAAAAAAAGACAGTTTTATTCTCTATAAATAGCATCTTAAAAAATGTGATTTTATAACGGTTACCTCATATATCAAGTTTCACATAATTATATGTCATAGAAGTTAAGATATAGCCTTTCCGTTCTCCGAGAAAATTGTAGTATAGCAGCGCCACCTCCTGGCCGATATGAATCAAACTGAATCATGATGATGGCCTTTTCACATATCAAGTTTTATTTGATTAGAATCTGAGCTATAGCCTTTCCTTAAATTTCAGAAATTGCTGTATATCAGCACCACCTGTCGAGATATTCACACCAAAAGTTTATAGGCACTAATTTATATCAAAGTGCATTTACATATAAATTTATATGCAATTGGGTGCATTACTTCTTGAAATATAGTCATCACAAAAAAAAAATTTTATCCCACGCACACAGGCAAACATTTTCTAAAAATGTTCAGATCATGTTCTGGATCTCTCAGAACATATAACTCCATCAAAACTAGAAGTCAAAAATTTTCACGTATCCTATATTTTCTTCTGTGGAATATAGAAGTTTTTTTTTTTTTTTTTTTTAAGAAAAGGAAAAAAAACTAGATGCAATGCAGTTTTTTTCTATTATAAATAAATAAATAATTTTTAAAAAATCAGGAGAACAGGAGAACTTCTTTATAAAGTGAAATCAGTGCTCTTTTATTGTTATTTTATAATTACTTTGGAAGTGATTTTTCCAAACAATATTCGTGTTTGAACTCTGTGTTTTTTAAAAAGGTAAGAAATTGTATATTTTGCCCATAAAACTGAACTTCCAGACTCATTAACTGTACACATCTGCAATTTTATCTTTCACTTGTACTATCGTGGTGACTGACATGAAATTGTTAATGAGTCGGTCCCTTAAAATATTTTTCTTTCCCTGACATGACACCCCTAGGCTAGGGGAACTACAATTTGTCACTCTACCATCTCCGCCCACAGTAGGATATTTACAACAGAATCCAGAGGGCGAACTTGGAATATTCGAGTTACCGACCCTTGATTATTTTGCCTTAAAAATGGAGTACCACTTGTCGAAGCTGTCCAAATGCCAGTAGTTAGAGAGATATTGTCAATTTTTTTATACAGGTTTCAATTTTCCTTTTAACTTTTTGAAAGATATCTGGAATGATGTTTTCTGTAAACCATTTTCTATTTGTAATGTTGTAATTTGGGCAAATTTGTTTCAGTAATCTGTTAAATCCCACATCAAATCCCATTGAATATGACTGTAAATCAGTAGCTATCATCTCACCTATTAAATAATGGATCTTTTGAGCTTTTTGGTCATAGAAGATTGTTTTGCTTTTGTAAACATAAACATACCATGTGATTATTTTTTGTGAATTTGTTTAATCATGGCACTAAGAAGCACTGTATAGAAGTATTTTAAAATACATGTAAATAATAAAACTTTATGAGTGGAAAATATGTAATGATTTGATATTAAGAGGAGAATAAACACCACAAACATTTACCGTATAGCCTGGTCGGTAAGTGCAGCGAGTTGGGGTTGATCCAGGTTTTAATTTTTGGAGCCCATTTTTGTGAAATTTTTACTTATTTTTGTGAAAATCAAAATATTTTTGTAAAAATTTATTTCTTTTTGTGAAAAAAAAGAACTGTCGCTAGAAACCTTTCATTTTAGCAGTTACTTTATCCAATGTTTAATATCAAGTTAATAGCATTTTATTAAACAAAAGCATAGACACTCATTAAAAATAATACAGTAAACATGCAATTTTTTTACAAAAGTATTATTTTTATAAAACAAAATTTTGTGAAAGGGCTGTTTTTATAAATTTGAATTTTGTGAAGGGACCCATTTTCTAAATTTGAATTTTGTGAAGGGGCCCATTTTAGAGTTTTGAATTTTGTGAAGGGACAGCAAAAGGGTCCCAATTTTTTCCTGGATCGACCCCTGCTTCGTGATCGAAAGGTTGTGGGTTCGGTCCTCGAGCCAGCCGATGACCGTCATGTACACTAACAGCGACTGGTGCACGTTAAATTCCATCGTGGTCGCAAAGTCCTCCAAGTTACCATAAAAAATTATACCTCTGGCGGTACCGGAACGTAAGTTTAACTCGACCTTGATCCATATCTAAATTCGAGTTCCTGTTGTTTGGCTGGTGCTGCCATCTTTAACCAGCTTCTGGAGCTAAAGTCGTTCTTCCTCCCTAAGTATGAGAAATTTGCAGTACTTTAAAGAGCTTAACTGTGGTAGTGCTAGGGCTAAGGAGCTGATGAAGCTTAATAAAAATAGCATCAGCAAAGTGATTGGTCTCCTTAGGGACATTGTCGCTTAAAATGACATCTTCGTGGCATGGGTATTGCTAGTGACCCATTTTGCAGGGGTCGCAAGTACAAGGAGTAAAATGCTACACATATTTTATGTGAATGTGAAGTCTTCTCTGCCTACAGGTTCGAGCACTTGGGGCAGCATATAATTGAGCCTTGGGAGCTTCAGGATATTTCAGTTAGGTGTCTGCTGAGCTTTCTTTCTGCCACAGGTCTTTTTAAAGATTAGGTTTTGTGGGATAGTACAATAGACCTCTGGTCGCGGTGCTTGGTTTCTTGCGAACCACCCACGTATAATTCATTCATTTAATTCATTCCTCCCTAAGTGACGCTCCTAAACACGGAAGGTGCACCCTCTTGCCTTAAATCCAGATAGTTCAACTACCGGGACTCGGAATTTCCGAGTGGCATACGACAACAACAACAATGAATCATCTAAAAAAGTTCCATCTTGAAAAAATTTTAAATTGACAAAAAAATAAAAGGCTCAAGACTGTCAAATGGCTAAATTTAATTAATCGTCCGATTACTCGGCAATCAGCTGATTAATTTCAGCCAATTAATCTGTAATCGGTCAACATTCTATGGCTATTCGTTTTCAAGTTATACAAGATACAATAAACATTCCATAAATCAGGATCACATTTCCTTAGCAGCATTATAAAATTCAATTGACCCTTTGGGTACTGAATTATTTGAAGATTTTTATGCCCAAGGGACGGATTTAATTTGTCGTTATATGGAATGTTTTTGAATTTTTGACATTAAGGTCTGCCTGTGGGTGTTATTCTCCCATGTTACAATATTTCAGAACAAAATTTTCTGTATTCACATTTATATTACAAATGGATATACATTAGAATTTTATTCTTTCTAATCAAAGTATTTGTATCCATAGTATATTTCATTGTAAAATTTTGAATATTAATTATATATTTAAGAAAAAATAGCATACAAATTGGAAAAGAAATGCCCACTTGTGGAGTTACAGATTTTCAAATGATTTGAATCTACGTCAGCGGTCACGAAAGTGTTAATATGTAAAAGTAATACATTTTATTTTGAATATACTTATATTGATGAAATAAGTATGGTTGTAAGATATCATAAAAAAAACGGCACGAAGGTGTTTGCAACCAACGCCCACTGGTGGGGGTGCCGCAAACATTAACGCCTACTTTTTAAATTCAGATGGCGAGTCAGACTCGTCCACCGCAACTTCGCCCAAGTAAGCAGATGACGAGTCTCACTCGTCAAATGTACCCAAAGGATTAAAGTAATTCTCTGAAAAAACTGGAATGCTCCAAAATTCATAAAAAGAAAAAAAAAGTGCTACTTAGAAAGAAAAAAAAATTGAAAATGTTATTTTTCCCCCAACAAATTCTAGGAATATGTCCCAATGAGAGGCATGGGACTCCTCGACGAGACAGCCTGTGCTCTCTGGCCCTTCTAGCTGGTGCCACCCCATGCATACAAGACATTTCATAGTTCCACCATTCCCGTTAGCTGCTCTTTTCCCATGGCTGATAGAAAAAGAAAAAAAAATCCTATATATCATAATATTATAGTTTTAAAACATAAAAGTTAAACTAGTAAAAAGAGATTTTAGTTTGAAACAGAAAAAGTAAACAGTTATAAAAAGAGTTGTAAATCCTCAATCTTAAATCAAAATGAGTTGAACTGTAACTGTCCTTCGGCTTACGTGTAGTTTCTCCTGCCTCTTATGCTTGGCGTATTTCATGAGCACGCTAGATCGCCAGAGATTATGGGCTTTCTGTTTACTTCTTCTTTGGGTTAAGTGTTACATCATCAGTGTATGGGACCGATAGAGGTCAAGATTCGCGGTCGCCACTCGCCCCGTGGTGACCTAATTTGAAAAAGTGGCGATAAAAAAAATTGCTGTAATCGCCAATCAGACATGCGATTTTTTCGCAATTTCGCGGAAATCTGTGATTCCCCTTTTTCCTTATTACTAAAACTTTAAAATCTTCTTTCTAATACTATAGTTATTAAGAGCATTTAAAAGTTGCATTATATGCTACTATAACTACCCTATATGTTTATAAAACTCACACTTAAAATACTAGTAAGAATAAAATCATAAACACTCAAAGGAAATTCAAACAAGATCATATATTCCCTCAAAAATCGAATCATTTTTCAATGATTTGATTTCTCAGCCAATTTTGTCTTTCTCCTGCCTGCTTTCATTTCAGATATTGAAAATTTTAAGCTCGAGAAGTATGAATGTTTTTAAAAAAATATTTATTTTCAAACAATATTTAAAGTTTTTTTTTTTTTTTTAATCTGTGGAAGTGCATATATATTGTTTTTTTATTATTATTAAAATAAATTTTCCGACCATATCATCTGTGTTTTATGCCTTTATATGTATATATATATATATTTTTTAATTATGTGTGTGAATATCAGGTATAACGTCAACTTGCGAGTGGCCACTGAGTTAATCATGTTCAGTGGCCACTGGCCACTTACAAAATTTGTAAGTCTTGACCTCTAGGGACCGAGTTTGGCTACTGAATTAAACGTGAGTTTTTTGAACGTTTGAATTGAAAGATTGAGAATGATGCCATGTTTTAGTGGAGATTTTAAAGGAAGTGTTTTACAGTAATTCATTTGATATGTTTCTTTGTTTAACTGTGTTGTTTTTAAAGTAGATTATGGGAATGGAATTTATTCAAGACAAAGGATATTAATATTGCTAACTTTTTGTGGAGTGTTGTTTCATAAGCCTTTCTCTGTATTGTAAATGTGAAGAGGATTAGAGGTAAGTTTTTTTTATATAAATTCATTTGATAGTGCACTTAATCATAATTTAGGAAATAAATATTTATCTCCAAATATATATAAATAACAGAAATATATTTACGTATGTGAGTCTATTATATTCACTACAAATAGTAATGTCTTGAAATTGGATGATTATGCAAAGTTTTAAATTACACGTTTCTTTAAATTATAAATAACGAGGATTAAATTGTTTTATTTACTTAGTATAATTTATATTTAAAAAAAAAACATTGACCTGTGCTTTTGGCATTTTTATAATTTGTGTTTTTTTATTCTGATTTCTGAAGAGAGGAGGGAGGTAATAATTATTTTTATGCGCATGAAGTGTTCATACATGTGGTTGTAGTGATTTAAATCAATTGATTTTTTGAAGAAAAAAAAATCACTGATTTAAATCACTTATTTTAAATATCAAAGTTATTAGCTTTAATTGAATGTAATTGATTATCTAACTTTAAAAAATTAGATTTTTAATTATTTCTTATGTAAATTTAAAAATACAATTTGTAAAATATAACAAAATATTTTTTTAGATGAGCTAATATTTCTCATTTCTTGACTAAGCAACATTAATAAACACAAAAACAAATTATATCTTAACTTTCTTAATTATTTATTTATACATTTTATTGTATATTTTAATAATTCATTATATTTTAACCAGTTAACGCTTGAATTAATTTTGAAAATATTTTGATGAATATTCCAATTTTAAACTAATATGGACAACTGTGATTGAAATATTTTAAATTAAAAAAACTCTTCTAATAGTTTTAAATTAAAAACCTATCCTCATTTGAGAACATTTAGTGTTCTAGCAAAAAATCTTAGAGATAAAAAAAACTTTGAGATAACCGATTAATTTCCTATTACATGCTGACAAAGACCTCAAAAGTAAAGTATTATAATATATATTATTATTCAACTTGATTTAAGTTAGTATATCTGCACAAAAAGCAAATATATGTATGACGAATGGAAGACCATAAAATAACTATCCGAATTATGAAATAATAATTAATAGTAGACACATAAAACTCTCTGGGATCATTCAAAGTGATGCTATAAACTGTCAATGAAAAGCAGAAGTCATTCCAAGAAACCCCAAAAAATATACACGTGCCATTTTATTAGCTGTCCTCAAATGAGGATGCTGGGTGTTAATGGGTTAATTAATTATACAAACACAGCCTTATGACTGGTGTATGAATTGTAAATATTTAATTAGTGTATAATTCATTGATTAATATTATATATATATTCTAGTTCGCTTTTGCTCACCTTGCAATCGATATTTCAAAAAGAAAATATTTCCTTGTTTATTTAGCTCTCATACCAGTTTATGTCATTTAACATTGGCTCATATGATATTTTAAAATTAATAGCATATTTTACATTGTACTGTTTAAAAAGACCTGAAGGCTGCAAAAAATTTAAAAAACATCATAACCTTTTAATTTAACCACATATAATCAGTTAAATACCATTTGAGGCTGCTGTCACTGCTTGTTTAATGAATTGTACCCACTAAATTAAAAAAAGATAAAAGAATAAGTGAAAGTATTAAGATGGTAATGAAAATATGAATTTTGTTAATGGGTAAAGTGTGAAATTTTTTTTTTTTGATTCAAATGATATTTGTTAAACCTAAGTAAGAATTTTCTAGTTTATAATCTTTTTTTTTTTTTTTTTCCCTTAATTCCTTATTTTGATTAGAAACTATGAGTAAAAATTCCTTTCTCTTAATACATTGCTTCAGTTATATTTCCTATTAAATTATCCTTTTCCAAAATTATTTCATGTATTCAATACCATGGGTAAGACTTTACTTTATTTCAATATTTTATTGTAGCTATGAAGTCGAAGCCTCAAGTTGACTGGCTTATACTACCGCATATATGATTATTATAAAATTACTTATTATGAAGATACTACGTTGAATAAAAATATTGGTAATAAATGCTTACATGGATTGTTTCTATAGAAATAGAATATTATTTATATTTTTATAATTTAAGTAAAATGATTGATATTGTGCATATATATACGCACACATACACATAATAAAATACAAATGTTGTACAATAACATATGAATACATAATAAAAATCAATAAATTTTGATTTAAATTAAAAAAAATCAGATTTAAAAAAAAAAAAAAAATCCAACAACCCTGTGTGTCAATGATAGCTGCAATATGTAATTTCATGTTCATCCATTTTGAGGGAGGTAGGGGTATCCAACGATTTTTTTTTTTTTTTTCCATGTACACAAAGCATTCAGACGTACACATTACCGGTTGCTGCAATACAAAATTTTGTATATTTTTTAGTTTTATACATTTTTGAGATAGGGGTATCCAGTGATTTTTCTTTATTTGATTTCCATTTAAGCAAAGCATACAGACATGAGTATTACTGATTGCTAAACTACAAAATTTTGTTTATTTTTTAGATTCATGCATTTTGAAATTGGGATATTCAGCAATTTTTATTTATTTTTTGGAGGGGGGGGGGGGGTATGTATGCAGAGCATACAGACATGCATATTACTTATTCCTACAATTAGGAATTTTGAGCATTTATATAGTGTGATCGTATGTTCTAAGTTTTATTTTTTTATTTGTGATTGGTTATAATTTCCTAATTCACTCAGTAATCTTTTTTAACTGTATTTTATGATAAATTTCCTTGTTTTCTATATACTGCTTCTGATCAAGTTGTTTTTTTTTTCAACATGATTGCTTGTTTAGTTAGATCTCCGAAAAGCTTGCTTTCGTACACCACCGGTAGAGGATTATAATTGTAGACACAATGCAGAACAGCGCAATTTTTGGAAAGATTGCCAAGTGGACCAATAAACTTAATTTTCTTCTAAAACACGTTTGTAAGCATAACTTGAAATACAACGCGGAATGACGACATTTTGGAGATTTCTAAAAAATTACCAAGGGGCAGCTGAAAGTAAATTTTTCCCTGTCCTTCTGTTACCCCTAAAAATCAATTTAAATCAAACATGTATTAAAATATAGTTGTTTATAAAGGAACCAAAACCTTCTTTATAAAAAATAAAATCACAAATCTGAACTTAATAATTTGTTGAGATAATTAATATGCAGTATTTTGGTAACAAACGAACATTTGTTATTTATGTTAAAGAGCCTTTTTAATAGCCTTATTTTTTTTACAATTTAGTCAGTAAATAAGTCAACTACACTTTCAAAGGTGAAAAAATTAACTTATTAGTAAAGAATTTTATTGAAATATTAACTTAATTTCTATTATAATCAAAATCAGTGTTTTTCACGATGTAGCTGCCTGAGAAGAATAAATAAGTTACTTTGATCTTACTTTTTCAAGGTTACTGTACAAAAAAAAAAAAAAAAAATCATAATAAAAAAATCATTTCATATTACAATTTATAAAATTTTTTTATAGAAATGAAAAATTCATATTATTTTGAAGCCGTCCTGGTGGTTCAGTCAGTAGGGTGCTGCCTTCTGGATACTCAGGTCCCAGGTTTGAATCCCGGACTGACCATGGATGTTTGTGATGTCCCAAGACTACAAAACACTGTGCATTTGTTTCTGAGAATTATTGTAATATGGATCAATCGAGACAAAATTCATTATAACTATAGTTCTCAAAGCTATCAAATAAATATATAAAATTATTTTGAAAAGAATGATACATGGATCAACAGCAGAAATTAAAAAATTTACGTGTCATGTCCACATTTTTTTCCGGAATTCACCAAATATTCGTTTGCTCTACTAAATATTACATGAACCTTTATCGCATTTATTATTGAAGGAAAAAAAAAAAAATAAGTATAAAGTCACATTTGATTATCTTGATACCCAAACTTTAAAAAATAGGAATTAACAAATAAGTACACCATATGTGTGTTAGCACGTTATTATCATTTGTATACTGCAGCAAACTTGATAAATTGTGAAAACAAAATAAATCAGCCCAGTTTGAAAATAAAATAGAAACATATGATATAGTACTAAACATATTTAATAAAACGAATTTGAAATAAATTGTCCAGCGAAATAGAGGCTAAAACTTGTTTATTCAGGAAGGGTGAGAGAAAACTCAGCTAGCTCAAAAGTACCGGCTGATTAATTTAAAGATCAAAATGTTATTTCACAATAGTAATACAAGAACCCGATTCAAAACAACTATAACCATCGTTCATATTATTATTATTTTCTGTAAAACATGCTCACAGCGCAAATTAAATGTTTTAAAGGAATGATGAAAATTAATAATAACAATCTGTAAAGCTTTTAAATATATCCGGCATTTAAACGCATGCAAAACACTGATTTTAAAAATGAAATTGTGCACCTAAAATTGATCATCCATGAAATACCCAAAATTAAAAAAAATCAAAACAAACATACCCGTGTCACTTTTTACCAATGTTTATTAGCAGACACACGTTGGACGAAGATCGTACACCAACACACACAACAAAAGTTCTATCAAAAGCTAACTTATTAAGGAAGTTCTGAAAGTAGTTGATTCGTTAGCAGTCGAAAGTTTCACCCAATCAGACAATCGTATTCCTTTCTGAAAATCATATCAGTTTACAGTTATTGAAAATTTCTTAACCGTGGCATAGAAAGATTGGTAGGCAAGACGTCACTCTAGCTCATAAACATAAAAATAATTTTCCATAAAATGGAAAATTATTATGGAATAATGGAAATTCATTATGGAAAATTATTTTTATGTTTTTCTCATTTTTCGTTGGAGGTAAGCATTGGTTGCGACCAAATGCAGGTACTCCGAAGCACATCGTTGACTTGACTTGACTCTAGCTCAAACACAAACAGTTGAGGTTGAGTGGGTTTAACCATAGATATAGTAATAAGACATAGATTGATCAGCGAGGGCGAAAAAATGATGCCGTTTTTACTCGGGGAAAGATCTCCATTTTACTCTCTTTTGGATGTCTTTCCCCGAGTGAATATACACGGAAATACACACAGATAATTTAGCAAATAAAATTTATGAGTAATTTATGTACTAAAGATGAATGAAAAAACTCCAGTTACTCATTTTTCTTTCTCTCTTTTCTTCTTCTTCTTCTTCTTTTTTTTTTTTTAAATAAAGACTCATTTTTTATTTGGAAAAAATAAAATAATATGGTTGGGTTTAACTTTGGCGTCGCACTAATACTACGGACTGCGGTATTAGATAAGTAGCGACGATCTGGGATTCGCCCCTAAGGATGATTTAAGGATGATTTAAAGTTCTTAGTCAGTATAAAAACAGGATTCGACAAGGATTTATTTAACAAAACTGTTTTAAGCGTACATTTTTTATATAGGAATTTTTGGTAGTTTTTGGAGACTTTTGTTACCTACAGTAAGGAGGTAAAAGCTTTTTCTGACGCATACGTGATTTTTAACAATGGGAACCTTTTGAATAATAATAATAAAAAAAAAACATGTCTAATTTTTCTTTTTAAATGTAACGGAGATGGGAAGGAGAGGGCAAAAATAGACAAGCGAATCTATTTTAAAATTACAACTCAATTTTCGTAAAATCATGAATCTTGAATACAAGCCCTTTGAAAATTCTGTCTTTTTTTTCTATATAAATAAAACTTAACAGAATTTATATATATATATATATATATATATATACAGTCAGCAGCAAAAGTATCCGAGCACTAGCCAATAATTCCGATGTCAAAAAACTACACTTAAAATTGTTTTTTTAAATAAATCCTTGTCGAGTCATGTTCTTAGACTGACTAAGAATATAACGCAACAAGGATTTGTTTAACAAAAGAGTATTAAGTGTACTTTTTAAGACAGGGATTATTGCTAGTGCTCGGATACTTTTGCTGCCGACTGCATATGTAAGGTGACCAAACGCCCTCGAATCATGAGGACAGTCCTCGAATTTTGACCTATGTCCTCATCAATATGAAAATCCCTTTGAACAAATATTGTCAAATTTACAAATTTGTCCTCAAATTAACCCTTTGCGGCGCAAGACAATTAGGATCATTTAAATTATACTGCCACCGGAATTCATGAACTAAATTAAACTAAAAGAAATTTTAAATTTCAAGGTTAAAAAAAAACGGCCTTTTCTGCTATGTTATTAAACGCAAGTTTTTACTAAAAATTTCCGGGATGAATTTTTGCAGCTGGATCTTAAATTTTGCGTCCTCGCAGCGAGGACAGTGAGCGTTAAGGGGTTAAAGCACAATTTAGCTCTGTCTTCGAATGGCCCTTCAATTTGTGGAAGCTGCGATGTTTGTCCTCAAATTAGGTTTCAAAAATTTGGTCGCCTTATGTCTATGTAAGAGTTCTTAAACTTCGACCGAAGAGATGTGAGATATAAGTACTTCAACTTCTCTGCATTCCAGAAATACACTACAACTTCGTCGCTTCAGTATTAGTCGCTGTAAAATGACAACAGATTTTACCAGCAACAACAGTTACGAGAAGAAGCGGGAGTTCTTCGCTGTATGCATGCCGAATGGGTCGGACGTGATCCTTTCTTCATGATGATGTTTGAGCCTAAGTGCTCACATAATTATGTGATTTTGATTAAAATCATAATTAGCATAGACGGTGCTTAAATATTCATACTTTCATAATCATTCTAGAAACATATAATATTTAATTGTAAATAAATCTTCATATTAAATGTATAGGTGTTTAGTACTTCAGCGTAGTTATTTTGGTTCCCTGGTGATTTTATTTTAAATTTTAGGAACAGAATGGTAAACTAATTTAGTATAGTAACGATAAATTCAATATTCAGTATTCAATGTGAATAATTATTACATTTTATTGGGGGCTAGGCCGCGATATGAAGTATTTTTGTTTTAAAATATATATTGTAACTGGACTGGACGTTTTCAAGACGCTTTCAAGTTTTTCAACTTTTGTTTTCAAGATAATCGAATACTCACTGACCATGGGTGAGTACAGAAATGTTTAATTTTTTCGTTCTCATTTTCAAGAAACAAATAAAAAATAAAAGTTTTTAAATACGAAATATTTTGATTTGTATTGTGACTTAGGAAGAATAAAGAAATAATTAAAATAATATATAATATATCATTATATTGATGGTACTATATATATTGTATACTATTAAATATGAAACATTTTAATTGAAATATCGGGGAGAAAATTGTGTTGTAGTTTATTAAAAAAAAAAAAAAAAAAAAAAAGGTTTTTCTAAATAAAGCTACAAAAATTGATCTTTTATCCTTACTAGATGAGTTAGGATTAGATACCCCCCCCCCCCTGCTAAGATTGCAGATTTAATTTAAAAAATAAGCAGCGCTGTTTTATTATCAACAAGGTTAAAAATGCTTTAATGAGCGCGCAGCATGTACTTTACAGAATCGGAACTAACAACACGAACCTAAAACAAAACTTTTGTGTTGCCATACACAAAATATAAACTATTTACAAAAATATCGATAGTTAATCGATTACATCACATCTCCACTCTTTTAAAAGTCATTAGTCCAAAAATCTCTTAGGAATTTTTACCACTTGACCACTGCGAGTTTTACGAAGGTTGAGTTCTGGAGGAGAAGCACTATTTGTAAACATTATAGGTGATCAGTCATAACTTCATTTGGATTGTCTTCATTGCAAAGTAAAGAACTTTGTCAGAAAATAAAATTTTGTAAACAAAACACCGTTTGGTGCAAAAATTTGAAATGAGTGTTTTAGACTGAAATAACAGCACAGCAGACGAAATAATAGGCTAGGCACGTGTGCAGCACTGCTACTTTGATGCTGTACTTGTGCATACTTTTCTCTTGATAAAAGGTCATGTTATTATTTTAACCCATTAACCGCCAAAACTAGAAATAATGATTTTTTTTTTTAATACAAACTGTTTTATTATCGACAAGCACGATAAAGAGTTGAAAATACTTTAATGAGCGCACATCATGTTGTTTACAGAATCGGAACTCCCAACTCGAACCCAAACTCTTGTGTTGCCATACACGAAACAAACTATTTACAAAAATATCGATAGTTAATCGATTACATCACATCTCCCCCCTTTTAAAAGTCATTAGTCCAAAAATCTCTTTGGAAATTTTACCACTCGACCACTGCGAGTTTTACGAAGGTTGAGTTCTGGAGGAGGAGCACTATTAGTAGTCATTACAGGTGGATTAGTCATGACTTCATTTGGATTGTCCACATTGTCCTGGATTGTTGGCACATTATCCCGGATCGTTGGAACATTGCCCTGAATCATTGTCACATTTTTCGAAAACTCTTTGGACAAGGCAGGATTTACTTCATTATCATCAGTCCAACAGAAATCTGGTGGAAGCGACGGTGGATGTAGATAGATCCTACTTCGTCGGAACTCACCACGGGGTGTTTTCTACAATGTAAGAATGAGGGGTTAAATGAAGACTTTATCTTCCCATAGGATTTTAAATCCTTGATACAAACAGGTTGACCTATTTCCAAAGACGGGAGGTTTCTGGCTCCATGATGTTAATCAAAATTACGTTTTTGTCTTTCCCTCATCTCCGTTTCCTTTTCCCTTAATGAATAAAAATTAGCAAGGCTAGGCATCAGCATTTGACGTGCAGATGACAAATTCACAATACCTACACAGTTCGTCCAAAGGGATGGAATTCGTCCCGCTGATTGGACGAGAGGATATAGCACAACAGTAAATCAACGATTAGGCTTCGTGGTAATACTTTTCTATTTTCTTTCGATCGATGTTTTGTATTTTTATGGTAAGTTTTATTAATGAAAGTATTTACAAAGGTTTTTCGATGATATACTATACATTTTTTATATTATAGACCATTTTCATATAGAGATTAAAATCTTTTACTTTTCATCTGTAAAACTCACGATTTATACTATTTTCTAAATGAAATCATATACAATAATAAAAAATTTCAGATCACTAGGTTCATGTTTGTTTCCACCTACTTGACGCTTGCTAATGATAAATGTAAAATAGGATTTTTTGAAGTACGAGTAGAAGTAGCGATATTTTTAAAATTAAGTAAAGGACAATCTATGAGAAAACGGTGAAAGAAGGGGGGGGGGGGGGAGAATTAAAGAATTGTACAATAAAACCTCATCGGTCTTAAATCGATCTGAAAGTCATAAGAAAATAGACTGCTAGAATTTAATTAGTGCAAATTGTAGATATTACAGTCATAAGACAGGGGTTCAAAATTTGAGGATAAGTTAAAATTGCAAATTCTTCAAATATTGATGTATATTCATTTACACAGCATTAGACGCTCTTCTTTCTTTCTTTCTTTTTTTTTTCTTATTTCAATTTCTATTAAAATGCAGATATATTATATCATCGTAAAACATTTGTAAATACTTTGATTAATAAAATTTACCATAAAAATACAAAACATCGATCGAAATAAAATAGAAAAGTATTATCCCGAAGCCTAATCGTTTATTTGCTGTTGTGCTATATCTTCTCGTCCAATCAGCGGGACGAATTCCATCCCTTTGGACGAACTGCGTGGGTATTGTAAACTTGCGTGCAGATGGTACAGGTTACGTAAAATTTCCTTCCCATTAACAATTCAGCTGGACTGTACCCATTCTCTAATGGCGTGTATCTAATTGCAAGTAACATCAGATAGAGATCTTCTGATTGCGATTTTAAGTAGTGATTTTTGAAATTCTTTACCACGGACTGAATGAATTCATTACTCTGAGGGAATTTGGGCTTTAGGTCACAATGGAAAACTTGTATGTTTTTGCAAATTTATAATATTCAGAACCAATGACCTGAAAAAACTGTGTTCCATTGTCACTCCGTACAACTTCGGGTATGCCGTGACTTGCAAAAGTTGACTTCATATGGTTTTTGACAGCCAAAGAAGAAAGATTTTCTAGTTTCTCCACTTTAAAAAATCTTGAATAAAAAACAGCTATGATTACATACCAGTGTCCTTTTAGTTTTAGCAAATCAACTCCAACGACTTCCCATGGTCTCTCTGGGAGGTTGCTTGGAATGTACTTTATCTGTGTTACGTAACAAACCCTTGACACATGACTACTACAGGGAAAAATACAGAACTATAATGTTAATATTTTTGTTTTATGGGGAAATGTTTGCATTCAATAGTGAAATATTTGCATCCTAGAGGGAAATTCATAGGAAAATGGAGAATCAGAAGTCACATGTTGGGTATAATTTAGCCTCGAACCCAAAAAAACGATAGAGTCCATTAGAGGTTCTTTATGATGGCTCTGATACTGAATACACTTCGTGCCATTTTTAATTAATATTTTATATCCTTGGATATGCCTGACCACCAGACTGATTGTTGAGCTCTGGCACGACATTTGGTTATTCCTTGGTGTCCATCATGAATTCGATCTAAAATTTCTCTTTGAAGCTTTTCAGGAATTACGATTCTTGCATCTTTAAACAAAATCCCGTTTTGAAGAGAGAAGGAATGTCTATGTTCCCAGAATCTTTGAAGTGTGACTGGAATTTCATTTTTAGAAGGCCACCCATCTTCGCAATATTTAATAAGCATCTTGCAAATGAGGTCTTCATTTTGCAACTGTATTATTTCAGCCAATCTTTTGTCGGTTGCAGGTTGCAGGAAGAGAATCAATAATGTTTTGGACATATGCAGTTATTTCTTCAGATAATTCTTCATCTCCCTTTTCTGTCAAAGGACTTCGAGATAAAGTATCGCCTATAACAATATCTTTTGCAGGTTTATGCGAAATTGCATAATCATATCTCATCAACCTGAGTTTCCTTCTTTGTAAACGAGGAGTTAGCATGTCTAAAGGTTTTGACATAGAAATCAGTGCTAACGGCTTATGGTCAGTTTCTATATGTACATTTTTGCCTAATATAAATATATAGTCTCTGAATCTATCACAAGACCACACTACGCTCAATGCTTCTTTTTCAATTTGAGCGTAGCGATTTTCTGTTTCTGATAGGGTTCTAGAAGCATAACAAATTGGTAATTTCTAATCATTTTCCATGTGTTACAAAACCGCACCAAGAGCATAAGATGACACATCACATAAATTTATAAATATCCTTTTCAAGGCTGAACATTGATAATCCAGGTGTTTGATAGAGTTCTTTCTTAATTTTCTGAAAGGAAGCCTCTTGAGCTGGCCCTCATATCCAATCACTATTATGTTTCAATAATTCATAGAGCGGATTAGCTAAGTCATCCATTCGTGGAATAAACTTGTTCAAGAATCCACTCATACCGTCCGGAGGAGGGGCCTAGTATAGCTAGAAGCGCTCGGTACCACTTTTGGAGTGGTGAGCGGTATATCCTCCCTGTTAATCCACTCATACCTAAAAATCTTAATTCTTTCCCCGAATCAGGCCTGGGCAGGTTTGCTATAGCTTCAGTTTTCTTTGGGTCTGGTTTGATGCCTGCTTTCGATATTGTATGCCCAAAAAATTTCACTTCTTTAACTTTAAATTGGCATTTTTCTTTGTTAAGGGTCCACCCTGCAGCTTGGAGTTTGCTTAAAACTTCCTCAAACGCTGATCATGTTCCTCTTCAGTAGCCCCAAAAATTACAAATTCATTCATCAGTCCTACGATGCCTGGAGCATCTGGAACTGTTTCACGAATTATTTTCTGAAACACTTCTGGAGCGGATTTAATTCCGAAGGGCAAACGTTTTAAATCTATATCTTCTAAAAAGAGTAATGAAAGTAGTCAATTTAGATGATTTTGTGTCTAATGGAACTTGCCAGAACCCAGAATTGGCATCAATGATGCTAAAAACCTGAGCGCCATCAAATTGGCTAAGGGTGTAATCTACTGACGTCATCAAGAAATATTCTCTTTCGATATTATCATTTAATTTTGACAAGTCTACACAAATTATTATTTCGCCTGATTTCGTTGGGACCAAAACCGCTGGAGCACACCAATCGGTTGGTTCTTCAACAACTTTGTGAGGTTGAGACGTTAGAACGTCACCACAGTTGTTTCAATTAAGCTGGATCCAGCAAAGTAGGAAGTGGGGACGGTTAAAATCACTCCGTCGCCAGTGACTCGGTGACGGTTGAGGTCGAGCTAGTTTTGTGTCGGCAGGGTGCTGCATTAAAAGACTTAGATTTTGAATATTAGTTAAATTAGAAGTGATTTTTTAAAAGTACGGATTGAAATGTAGTGAAAGGAGGGTGTAGGAAAAAGTATAAAAATAGAGATGGTTTTAGCAGATAGTGAGGATGTTGGAGGATCGTATAGTGGTTGTTGGAGGATATTATAGCGAGTGTGCTGATTCTTATTTTGGTGAATATCGAAAGTGGAGTAGAGGAGATTTAGTTGTGTGAAGTTAAGTAGTGTTGAGTGTTGGTGAGTGTCTACTAGTTTTCGGAAGTTCAAGCTGGGATAGAAGGGAATCCTCTGTCCCATAGTGAAGCCGTAGTTGGAGTACGAGTGTGACCGTCTCTACACCTTTCGACCATCTGCTGGGGTGAGATATTTAAAGTTATCTACTTAATTTGTTGATTCATATATTTTGATTAAGTAAAACGCTGGCTGAGCTATATAAATTTACCAGGCCGCCCTCCCATTAATCTGCTCAAATAAACTTTAGTTATTGTTATTTAAAGTCTTGTGTTCTCTTAGTAATCTAAGTATTTAAGTTAAGATGGAGTATGCGCAAACTCCATCTTAACTTAAATACTTAGATTACTAAGAGAACACAAGACTTTAAATAACAATAACTAAAGTTTATTTGAGCAGATTAATGGGAGGGCGGCCTGGTAAATTTATATAGCTCAGCCAGCGTTTTACTTAATCAAAATATATGAATCAACAAATTAAGTAGATAACTTTAAATATCTCACCCCAGCAGATGGTCGAAAGGTGTAGAGACGGTCACACTCGTACTCCAACTACGGCTTCACTATGGGACAGAGGATTCCCTTCTATCCCAGCTTGAACTTCCGAAAACTAGTAGACACTCACCAACACTCAACACTACTTAACTTCACACAACTAAATCTCCTCTACTCCACTTTCGATATTCACCAAAATAAGAATCAGCACACTCGCTATAATATCCTCCAACAACCACTATACGATCCTCCAACATCCTCACTATCTGCTAAAACCATCTCTATTTTTATACTTTTTCCTACACCCTCCTTTCACTACATTTCAATCCGTACTTTTAAAAAATCACTTCTAATTTAACTAATATTCAAAATCTAAGTCTTTTAATGCAGCACCCTGCCGACACAAAACTAGCTCGACCTCAACCGTCACCGAGTCACTGGCGACGGAGTGATTTTAACCGTCCTCACTTTCTACTTTGCTGGATCCAGCTTAATTGAAACAACTGTGGTGACGTTCTAACGTCTCAACCTCACAACTTCGATAACGCCTTTTTTAATCATACTATTTACAGTTTGTCGCAGTTTACTCTTTAAAGGTAAAGGAACCTTACGTGGAACTGCTAACGCATAAGGTTTAGCTCCTGGCTTCAACTTAATATGATATGCTTTCTGAATTTTTCCGACTCCCTCAAACAATTTGGGAAACTCTTTATATGGATCAAAAATTGAATTATTGATTCTCATAACAAGATTTAATTTCTCACTTGCATTGCAGCTGAGCAAAGAGTGTTGCAACTTATTAATCACAAAAATTTTGTCTTCAATTTCACGATTTTTATTTGACAAATTGCCTTCAAAGGAACCAACTATATTAAGTTTTTTATTTCCCGGACCATATAATGACCTATATGATTTTTCTAGTTTTATATTTGATAACTTGTTCTTATAAATTTCATGAGGTATAACAATAACATCAGCATCCGTATCAATTTTAAATTCAATAGGAATATTTTCAACATGAATTTCTACATTCCACTGCCCTTTCTTTTTGCAATTTGAGCTCACTGGTTCCTCAATATGGCCTAAAAATGAATCCTGTGTGGCATTTTCAATTTCACTAACCTGAAATTTCGTTTTACAAATTTTCAAATAATGACCGATTTTTTACATTTATTGCAAATTGCTTTAAGCGCTGGACAGTTTTGCGTTGTATGTTTTTGATATTTACCACATCGAGAACAAAAATTCGGAGTCTTATTTTTGTCTAAAGAATTATCGTGTTTTTGTTTTGGCTTCGTTTTATAATTCGCACTTTTTCATACAGTACAAATATTAGATGTGGCATGATTAGTAAAGGCTTTTTGTTGTTTCTTAATCGTTTCTGCATGTCTGGCAACATTAATTGCTTTTCTAATGTTAGCTCCGTTTCTAACTGCAAACGCTCTGACACTTCCTTGTCACGTATACCGCACACAATTCTATCCCTAATCATTTCATCTTAAAATGCAACAGTAAAATCACTAGTTTTAACTAAATTGTATAATGCAGTAACGAAATTTTCAACGTTTTCCCCTTCTTCTTGAAAGCGAGAATAAAATTTATATCTTTCATAAATTACATTCTTAGTTGGAATAAAATATTTTTCGAAAGCTTCCTTAACTTTAGCATAATCGGATTTATCAGCTTCCGAAAGTGTAAAAGATGCTAATATTTCTTCCACTTGCTGGCCCATTAGATAATATAGAGAATTTACCTGATCTACAGCAGGCTTACTTTGGAGTGCAGACGCTGTTCGAAATCTTTCGAATCGTCCTATCCATTTATTCCAGTCTTCGGGGCGAAAATTAAAGGGTTCAGGGGCAGGTATTTGATACATATTAATCAAAGTTTACTTAATTTATAAGCTGCCACCATGTTTTATTATCGACAAGCACGGATGGATGGATGGTTGGGTTTTACGTCCCACTAGTGCTGCTCACATGGGCAATTGGCGACGGTCTGGGACACACCCCTAGAGGTGGTCCGGAGACATGCCATCACAGTTTTGATCCTCCACGGAAGGGATGGTTCTTCCGCTTTGGTGACTCCCAGAGGTATAATTTTTGATGGGAACATGGAGGACATTGCGGCCACGACAGATTTTACGTGCACCAGCCACCATTAGCGTACACGACGGTCTTTGGCCGGCTCGAGCACCGAACCTGCAATCTTCCAATTACGAGGCCGGCGCTCTACCGACTGGGCTACCGCGGCCCTATCGTAGAGTGACCATATTTTTTTCCTTGAATTTGTGGACAAAGATGGCGGTGTTCTCGAATTTCGAGGACAAAAAAATAAAAAAATAATTAAATCACCTTAAATTGTAAAATTTTAGTAATTTTTATGTGTAAAGCACCTTATTTCAGCTTATTTATTATACATATAATAAAATTACTATAATAAAACATTAATAACTTTATAATCAGCATCCCCAAATGTGTTGAAATTTTTTGGGGACGAAGGTAGTTTGTCCTCGAAATTCGTGCCTGTCCTCGAGATTCGAGGACATATGGTCAGCCTACCCTATCGACAAACACGATAAAAAAGTTAAAAATACTTTAATGAGCGCGCATCATATACTTTACAGAATCGGAACTAGCAACACGAATCTTAAACAAAACTCTTGTGTTGTCATGCACAAAATATAAGCTATTTATAAAAATATCGATAGTTAATCGATTACATCACAAGCGCTAAGGATTATGACGAAAATTTTGTTAAAACTAGGCTGACCAGATCAAAGCACCTTTATAATAGAGAAGCATTAAAAATTGCTACAATTATCAAATTATGGATGTATTTTTTCATTCCTAATAAATAAGGACTAAAAATAAAGTATTATTGATTAATAATTTAGTTTCTACAATTTTTTAAAACTTAGAAAAATGCCTTCAAAAAATAGGGTGTCCCCATTTGTCCCCAGAAAATGGGGACGTTTGGTCAGTATAGTTAAAACTCGTCTTGACGTAATTGTTTCAGAACGAAATGAAAAAAATCAACAAGGTGAAAATGATAGACAATATGAATTAAAAAAATTAGAATTAGAAAGCAAAGTTGTGTTGAATGAAAGTAATTCAGAAAACAGTTCCGAAATTAATATACTCAAGCAACAAAATTTACTTAAGTTGATGTCACGCTTTCATGGTACAGGTGACACCAACGTATATTTAACTTTATTTGAAAAACAAATAGATAGAATGAATATCAGTAGAGATTGTTATGTTATTTATTTAATGAATTTACTAGCATTAGATATTTTTAATATTATCACTAGAGAACCTGAGCATTTAGCCAATGATTATAACCATATAAAAAGAATCCTCCTAAAAAGATTCAAACAAATAAACAGTTTAGACAAAAGTTTGCCACTCACAGAAAGGAGCATTTAACATGTTGGCGTGATTTCGTTTTTGAATAATTTTTTTTTTTTTTTTTTTTTTTTTTTTTGATGAGTGAATAAGCGGACTGCAGGTTGATAGTTTTGATGATCTAAAATAATTAATCATTATAGACCAAATTAAGCAAAAACTACCACAAGAAATTACTGAGCACTTTTTGGATGACTTGCCCAAGATAAAGAATACTGACACGTTAGTAAATAAATTAGACGATTATGTAGCAGCTAGGAGGAACGTAAAGAGAATAACAAAAAAATTCACTAACGCAGACAGTCTTAACAAACATCACAGGGTAAAGATTTTGAAAATGGGAAATCATTTCATCGTTCTTCAAACAATGTAATATTGAAAATAAAGCAGAGCGACTCGGAGTATAATTCTAAAAATACAAGTAAACATAATATTAAGTGTTTTAACTGTAATAATCACGGCCATATAGCTGCTCATTGCCCGACAAAGAATTATGGCTTAAAATAAGCCCGATGTAATAATTATGGGCATGTACAAAATTATGGTCCTCAAAGAGAAGTTAATAAAGCTACTCCGGTCAGTGAAAATTCGAATAGTGTAAACACCATGGAAATCAATGAGAGCTTAAAGAGTTAATATTTAAAATACCATACATCATTATCCTCTTTTTAGCAGCATATCTTTCGACCACTAATCGTGGTCATCTTCAGATGTTTCTGTTGCCGCTTGTTGACTGCTGTCCACGTCTAGCTTTAGACGTAGACAGCGGCAACAGAAACATCTGAAGATGACCACGATTAGTGGTCGAAATATATCATACTGCTAAAAAAAGTATTATGATTTCAGGTACTTTAAATATAAGCTGTTTAAGTGATCTTTTATTTCTAATTAATATAATGAGAGCTTATTTTTACACAGTGGCAGAAATTTCGCTTTTAAATTATACAAGATATGTTGATATTGGATCCTCTACATTAAGTTTCGATAGTACTACTTTAATTGGTATCGGGCAAGAACAAATCCACCCTATAGGTTATTTCATTCATGATTTATCTATTGATAACATTATAATTAATACCAATATTTATGTGGTGAGAAAACTGGCTCATAGGGTACGATATAATAAGTAAATTAAATATGTCAATAAATGAGAATGGTTTAAATGTAATTGGTAAACGGAGTAATTTTCGTGTGGGATATATCAAACGTGTTCTAAATGATCAAAACACCGAACAAGCAAAAAATGTCATGGGTAAAAATAAAAATGTTTTTTCTAAATTGCATTTGTCTGTGACGAAAAATTAGTTAGTGTCTTCCAATGATAGTCTGGTGTCAATTGATGATAATTTATCACCGCCAAATAACTTTTTGATTAACTTAGCAGAGCTGAGAAATTTAGATGAAATCGACTTGAGTCACCTTAGAAATTCCCGATATAAACAAGAAATAATGTCTTTGGTAAATAATTATCATCCGCATAAAAATAAAACGGTTGATTTAAAAATGAGCATTGTGTTAACTGATGAGATTCCTGTTAGCCAGCGTCTCCGGAGGTTCGCTTTTGCAGAACAAAATATTATAGATGATAAAGTTGATGAATTGTTTCAAAATAACATTATTAGACCTAGTATGTCAGATTACCTGGCCCCTGTAGTAATTTGTAAAAAGAAAGATAGTAGTTATTGAATGTGCCAAGACTATCGTCAGCTAAATAAAAGAATAATCAAAGATAGATTTCTCTTACCGATAATAGATGTCTTTGATCACTTACAGCAAGGACATTTTTTTACAACGATTGATTTGAAAAATGGTTTCTTTCACGTTGAAACTGAAGAAAATCAAAAATATACCGCAATGGAATATATGTGTACCTCAGATGTCCCTTTGGTTTCTGTACTTCTCCCAATCAATTAGAGATATATAAATACAGTTTTCAGAGACTTGTTGCGCGATAACACTGTAGTTTCATACATGGACAATCTCATAATACCATCACAGGATGAAGAAGAGGGCTTAATGAAACTGATATGTGTACTTGAAGTAGCTTCTGACTATAAGTTAGAAATTAATTTTAAAAAGTGTCAATTTCTAAAACAACGAATTGAATTCCTTCGGTACATTATAGATAATGGTCGTATAGAACCGTCCGAAAGTAAAATTTTAGCAATTAAAAATTTCTCACAGTCCAAAACTGTCAAACAAGTTCATTCATTTTTAGGATTGACTGGATATGTTAGAAAGTTTATACCCAATTATGTCCAAATTGCTAAATCCCTCAGTGACTTACTTAAAAAAGACTGTAAATTTGAATTTGATCCTGAACAATTAAATGCTTTCAACACGCTTAAAGAATTGCTGTCACACAAACCAGTATTGCACCTTTATAAACCAGGTTCAGAATTAGAGTTACATACAGATGCGAGTAGCCAAAGTTTGGGCGCAATTTTATTTCAAAAAGGGTCTGATGAGAAATTTCATCCAATACAACAGTAAAAAATTCCCCTACAGTAAAAAAAAAACCTTCTCCACAGCAAGAGAAATATAGCAGCTCTGAGCTGGAAGCTTTGGATGATGTGGAAGCTGTGAAGAAGTTTAGGCATTATTTACTGGGTACTAAGTTTAAAATTATAACAGACTGTTCGGCATCTCAGAAAACATGAAGTAAAACAGATGTAACGCCTAAAATAGCCAGATGGGCTTTATTCTTAGAAGAATTCGAGCATGAGATTATACACAGATCCGGATATCAAATTAAACACGTAGACGCCTTAAGTAAGAATACAGTTATAATAGTCGCTAGAGCACAAGACGAAATTACGATGGAAATTGCCGCTACTCAAGAACAGGATGAACGCATAAAAATGATTAAAGCATTAGTGGAGAAAGGAGAAGAAAATAATTATTTAATTAAAGGGAATATATTATATAAATTTGAAAATGATATAGAATTAATTGTGGTATCTGAAGAAATGTGAAAAGAAATCGTGCGTAAAATACAGTGAATATTATCAAATACAAGAAAGTTATTAACTCCAAGGATGCTGCATCACTTCATAAAATATGGAACACGTTGTGCTCGCAAAAATATTGAAAATGGTATTGAAATCTTGTTTTGCCATGTAGTTCCTGTGTGACCTTTAGTGGTCAGTACTTCCTTTCTTTGCACTGTAGTTCCTGTGTGACCTTTTATGAACTAAACTTTTTTTTTTTTATTAACCGTAACTTTAACCGTATTGAATTTCTCAATTATATATTGCTGGCTACTATGTAACTTAATTACACCTGATGATGCTATTGTTATCATAGCGAAAAGCTTTGTGTCGTGTTTTTAATAAAATGTTTTATCTACGTATTTTTCAAAGTGGTTTTATACTTTTTTTTTATATCATATGGATTTGTCATCTCAAAAAAAAAAAAAAAAAAAAACCACTTAAACCTAAATTCTGTCATAATTTTCAACCGGTAGCTGATGGGTTAGCAGCAAATGCGAATTTTTCTGAAGATGAGGATTTGTCCAATTGATTTAGCACTCTAAACACACTTAACCCCAATCTTTCATCGAAATCGTTATAGCCATTTCCAAATAAACCCAATTTCTGCCATTGTTGCAACTAGCTGATAGAGGGTTAAGAACGAATGCAAATTTTCCTTAAGATGAATATAAGTCCTATCATTTTTTTGACCCAAAAATCCCCTGACCCTAAGCTCTGATCAAAATCGTTAGAGCCATTCCCAAGATCCCCAAGACGAATATACACTAAGCGACAAAAAAAAAAAAAAAAAAAAGCTGCACTTGGATATTTTCCTTTTCGCCTTCTACAACCGCCAATTTTATCGTTTAAAAAGCAAATTTTCTAATAGATTTTATTATGTTGTCCTCCACATACACTTTAGCTTGGAGTCCAGCGTTAAAAACAATGTGCAATTGTCAAGAAAATTCTAATTTTGGAAATTATTTCAAAGATGGTAAGAAAAAGGCAGTTAACGATGCCACAAAAAGTATTAATTTTTGAATGAAAATCAAAAAAAATATTTTAATACGTGAGATGGCAAAATAATTAAATGTTAACGAAATATTGGTAAAAGGGTTTTTAGCAAGATATAAAATTTTTTGGCCGTTTAAACTGGAAATTTGGTTTTAGGCGGCCATGTTGCTCATCCAAGTGAGATGACCGTAAGTTAAAAAGCCATTGCTTATAAAATCGGTAGAACATAAAAGAGAGAACATAATTTAGAACATAAAAGAGATTCAGAAAAAGTGTTTAGCAGCATAATTTCTTTAACTACAGTACAGCAACTATTAAACAAAGCAGGTTTAAATGACAGAATATTTGAAAAAATTCCATTGTTACTGAAGAGAATTAGGAAAGCAAGACCACAGATGGCTAAAAAAATAAAAAAATGATTAGTTAATCATTGGGCTGAACTGGTTCTCTTTGATGAGTCAAGCTTAATTTATTTCGAGCTAAAGAAAGCAAGCAGGTCTGACAACGAAAATATGACCGACTTAATGAAAATTGCACTTTTAAAACAGTGACACATTCTCCGTACATTATGGTACGGAGGTGCATAACTTTTCAAACAGTCGGGTAAATTTTTATGATCAAGAGATCATTTAACTCGAAATAAAACACAATCTTCATAAAAGTGGTGCCTGACCGACTATTTTGGAGGTATCTTGGACATTTCCGTAAACAGCATTTCACGATAAAAATGCACCTTACTACACGGCATCTGTAGTAAGTTTATTCACTTCAAATTGTCAAAATTTCCTATCCATTCCCATGAAAACCTATTATTCTGTAAGTAATCATATCTTTTTTCACTTTAAGTTAAACCCCATAAAAGATATAGTAAAATTTCTTCTTTACCAGACATGGAAATAGTCCTAATCACGATCCGCTCGAAAATATTTCGTCTATAAAAAGGCGGGGGATAGGGGAGAGGATTTGAAATTTGCAGCCTGTAACTCTGCCAGAACAAGAAAAAATTATTTGTGATATTTGGCGCATTGAAATTTCTGGGATTTATATTAAAACACTGTATAAAACTATGCCATTGCGCATTAAAGCAATAATTCCATATAAAGGTGGAATTAACCCAATGCAGAATACATATTTTTAATAAAAAATTGCTTAGATCTAACAAATAAATAGTTTTATTTCATATATTAAAATATAACTTGTTTATTTCACATAATAAATCATAATGGAATACAAAGTGTATGGTTATTGCATTATGTTCAAAAAGAAAATTCTATGCAGAATTTTAAAATGTACTTTATAAAGTGCAATAAAATGAATTATTAAATCGAAAATGTACATAGGTATAATTTCATCCCATTGGTATTATGCAAACAATACGGTTTTATTCGTTTCAAACATTAATTTTAAAGTTATTACAAATAAAAAATGTATAAGTCTTTTTTTCTGCAATGCGATTTTTTTTTTGTCGCATAGTGTATATATAAGTAACAAGTCATTTGATTTACTCGTTTAACATAAGAGAAGAATATACATTAGCAATAGTATATTCATCACAAGTTACCTAAATAATACCGATAACAATTTAATAAGCAATATTGATAGAAATTATAAGTGAAGTCATATAAAGAGAGGGGAAATATAAAAATGACATCTGAAAATTTTATATGTTTATCTGCTGAAAAAATATTTTTTAATATGAAGTTCTGAAAAATATAGACTTTATAGACTATTTTTTTTTTAAATATAGACTTTTATAGAATTATATATATATATTTGTAACAGCATTTATGTGATTTTTTACTTGCTGCTTTTTAGGTTTTTATTGAGCTTATGTATTTAAACTGGTAATGTAGTAACCCAAATTTGATTAAATTAATTCAGTATTTCAGAAATTATCATGATAACAAATTTTTGATTATGTACTGATAAACTAAGTAATAAAAATTTGTAGAAAAATAATAAATAAATTGAAATAAATAAATTAAAATATTATTATTATTATTATTTAGATCCCCATCATACTATAAGTATAGGGAACTTAGGTAATCGAGAAAATTTTCGACCCGGGTTTTCTGGCATTTTTACACGTTTCCAGGTGTTAGGAATTCAGGTGTTAAGAAGTGACGTCATCACTTCGGTAGCGTATTCCCCCTCCTACCACCACCACCACAACCACCATACTGAAATTTTGAAAATTCGGCTCCAATGCCTATGAATTTTCGGAGTGTGGCGAATCTAGATATTAAGTATCACGTATATATATATTTTCTATTTACTAATCTGAAAAAGGAGGGGGGGGGGGGGAGGATTACTCAGGTGTGCAATCAATTTTTTTTTTTCTTCAAGATGATGTGTTTTTCTAATGTAGTTTTGGATGCTGATTAAGGAAAAATCATTCAAAAATTTCAGTTACATACAGTTTTGGCAGAAAATGGGATCTCTGGACAGAAATGAGCTTAAAGTTACACCTTTTCAACTCCTATCTTAGTTATTTCCCGGAAAAACCTAAGTGATGTGAGTGTATAACAAGGAAAGTAATTTCATCAAAACATCAAAGACGTGGAAAGGAGGTATCGGGGGGCGATAAAGTGTTAACATCCTAGAAGATTATAGGTTGGATGTTGCATGGAGAACCCCTCCCCCTTCCCCTCTCAAGGACCTCATTAAGAGTATAAAAAAGCTCTAAACGGAGCTCCGATGTAAAGAAACACATTTAAAAGATAATGCATATATATAATTGCTTATTTTAATACATTTTATACATAAATATTTTCGAATTTGTTTTAGTCTCTGTGTGAATTCTTTCGATCTTCATCCTTACTTTGCGAAAATTTCTCACGTAATAGGAAGAAAAGACAAGCACTTCTGAGTTCAGTGCATCAAAACACATTAAAAACACCTAATGCAGTGAAAAAATAAAAATATTTTTTAAGTACGATTTTGCAGACTTTTAAATTTATCAGTCAAATATAGTAGTTGTATTCAGTGTATTGAAACACCTTAGTGAAGCCAAAGCAGTGAAACAAAAAAAAAAAAAAAAAAAAAAAAAAAAAAAAGAATTTTGCATACTTATGATATTTGTCGAAATCTGTCACAAGGTTAAAATCATTTGTCTGTGCATTTGTAATATAAGTAGGATCAGGTGGGATATTATGGGTATAAAAACACCGTTTTTGAAAGTCAGTAGAACAAATTTAATATAAGATTTTAAAAAAATTAGATAACTTTTTGTTGCATACATACATTACACGTGTTCAGAACACATAGTGCTTGAATTTTTGACTCAATACTTAAAAATAAAAAAATAATAACGATTTGAAATAGACTAAGTTTTATACACACATTACAACATTGCATAGGGTAAAGTGAGTAGTCTGTGGGGTAATGTGAGTAATTAATAACAAGAAAGAAAAATCATGCAGTACGCATTGATTAGTAACACTTTCCAACTGTACGCAATTGTTGTATCGAATAACTTTTAATATTCTTTGCCTACGTTATCGCACAACAGACAGAAGGACTGAAAAACATACAGATAGACTAGTTGTTTTTAAAATTACACTTAGGCATTTTGGAAAGTGTTAAAAAGGCTTAACGCAAAAGAAAATGCAGCCGTTAGATTATAATTACATCTTTTAAACTCTCTGAATATTTTACTGTAGCCCTGTAAATCTGAAAGTTAATCACATCATATTCTATACAAAACAATATTTTAGAATATTATTAATACACGTCAATGTTTTTATGATTTTTAAAGTAGAAAGTTTTTTAAATATAGCTTTTAAAAAAATCTGTCCTAAAACGTAATACATTGGCTTTTTTTATTTTTTAATGTTATTGCTGTTGTCCCTGTAAACAAACTAGTTGTACAGAACCTATTAATGACATTTTAAATAGGGAATATTACATAGGGAACTTGAGTGTATCATTTTTTAAAAATTCTCAAAATATTCACGGATGATAGGAGCCAGAAACAAACAGATAGAAAGGTAGACAATCGGACAGACAGATGCACAAATTGAAATCATATTCCACTAAAATTATAAGAAAGTGTTAAAACGCTCATGTAAACAAAAGTGCAATTCCAGCAAATTTTTATTAATATCTCTTAATGTAACTGATTATTTTTGTGTGGCCCTGTAAATCTAATGCTAACCCTACTGTATTACATAGAAGGCACACTCTTTTGTGCATACGAATAATATTCAATTGCATTAAGCTTTGTGGAAAATATAATTATTAAAATTTGGTTTATAAAAATAACTCTTATACAACACAATGCTTTGGAGTACTTTCAAGTGTCCCTGTACACAAACCAGTTAGAAATGTACTCTATTTTACATAGGAAACATCCGATTGGGAATTGAATAACATATTAAAAATTCATTAAAAATTCTATACATTAAAGGTATTAAAATATGGTTTATAGAAACTCCTCTCATGGGACACAATGCTTTCGAATAATTTTGGGTGTCCCTGTACACAAACTAGAAGAGGTAGTCATTCCATTTTCAATAGGGAACATCCGATAGTGAACTTGAGTAAAATATATCGGTTTAAAGAAATTCCATAAATATTTACGGGAATTAGAGCGCAGAAAAACAGACAGAGAGACAGATAGACGGACAGAAGAACAGTCAGACATATACACAAATTGAAATTATATTCACAATAAAAAAATGATAGAAAGTGTCAAAAACGCCTGACGTAAACGAAAGTACAATTCTAGCAATTTTTTATTAATAGCTCTTAATATAACTGAATATTTTTGTGTCACACTGTAAATCTAATGGTAACCATGCTATATTCTATGCAAAGCATTCTTTTGTGCATATAAATAACAAATTTCAATTTCCTGAAACTTCGTGGAAAGTAAAGTTATTACAATTTGATTTATAGAAATATCTCACAAAGAACGCAAAGCTTTGGAGTACTTTTGAGTGTCCCTGTACATAAACTAGCGGTTGTATCTAATCTATTTTATATAGGAAACATCCAATAGTGAACTTGAATAACATATTTCAATTTCATGAAGCTATTGTACAGTAAAGGTATGAAAATATGGTTTATAGAAATACCTCTCATAGAACACAATTTTTTGAAATACTTTCGTGTGTCCCTGTACACAAACCAGTAGAGGTATAAACTCCATTTTCAATAGGGAACATCCGATAGTGAACTTGAATAACATATATCAGTTTCAAAAAATTCCATAAATATTTACGGAAGTTAGAGAGCGGGCAGACAGACAGACGGACAAACGGACAGATACACAAATTGATATCATATTCAGACTTAAAAAAATGTTAGAAAATGTTAAATACGCTTAATGAAAACGAAAGTAGAATTCTAGCAAATTTTTAATAATACCTCTTAATATAACAGAATATTTTTGTGTCACCCTGTAAATCTAATGCTAATCATGCTATAATCTATGTAAAGCATTCTTTTGTGCATATAAACAACATATTTCAATTTCCTAAATCTCCGTGGAAAGTAAAGTTATTAAAATTTGATTTGTAGAAATATCTCTCATAGAACCCAATGCTTTAGAATGCTGTTGAGTGTCTTTGTATTGGTATTAAACAGTATTGGTATTTAATCCATTTTATACAGGAAACATCCAATAGTGAACTTGAATAATATATTTCAATTTTATTAAGATATGTGTAGAGTAAAGGTATGAAAATATGATTTATAGAAATACCTCTCATAGAACACAATGCTTTCAAATATTTTCGTGTGCCCATGTACACAAATTAGTAGAGGTATAAACTACATTTTCAACAGGGAACATCCGATAGTGAACTGGAATAACATATTTCAATTTCATTAAGATATGTGTACAGTAAAGGTATGAAAATATGATTTATAGAAATACCTCTCATAGAACACAATGCTTTCAAATATTTTCGGGTGTCCCTGTATACAAACCAGTAAAGGTATAAACTCCATTGTCAAAAGGGAACATCCGACAGTGAACTTGAATAACATATATCAGTTTAAAGAAATTCCACAAATATTTACGGGAATTAGAACGCTGAGAGACAGACAGACGGACAGACAGACACACAAACCGAAGTCATTAACACTTTTCAACCTTGTTGGGAAGATTTAAAATAGTTAGAAAGTGTTAAAAACGCTTAATGTAAACGAAAGTTCACTTTTAGCAAATATTTATTAATAGCTCTTTATATAACTGAATATTTTTGTGTCACCCTGTAAATCTAATGCTAATCATGCTATATTCTATGGAAAGCATTGTCTTTTGTGCTTATAAATAACACATTTCAATTTAATAAATCTTCGTGCAAAGTAAGGTTATTAAAATTTAGTTAATAGAAATATCTCTCATAAAACGCAATGCTTTGGAATACTTTTGTGTGTCCCTGTACACAAATCAGTGGTGGTATTTGCTCCATTTTATACAGAAAACATCCGATAGTGAACTTAAATAACATATTTCAATTTCATTAAGATTTGTGTACAGTAAGGGTATGAAAATATGGTTTATAAAAATTCCTGTCATAGAACACAATGCTTTGCAATATTTTTGGGGGTCCCTGTACACAAACCAGTAGAGGTATAAACTCCATTTTCAACAGGAAACATCCGATAGTGAACTTGTATAACATATTTCAATTTCATTAAGATGTTTATACAGTAAGGGTATGGAAATATGGGTTATAGAAATGCCTCTCATAGAACACAATGCTTTGAAATATTTTAGGGGGTTCCTGTATACAAACCAGTAAAGGTATAAACTCCATTTTACACAGGGAACATCCGATAGTGAACTTGTATAACATATTTCAATTTCATTAAGATTTTTGTACAGTAAGGGTATGAAAATATGGTTTATAGAAATGACTCTCATAGAACACAGTGCTTTGAAATGTTTTAGGGGGTCCCTGTACACAAACCGGTAGAGGTATAAACTCCATTTTCCACAGGGAACATCCAATAGTGAACTTGTATACCATATTGCAATTTCATTAAGATTTTTGTACAGTAAGGGTATTAAAATATGGTTTATAGAAATGCCTCTCATAGAACACAATGCTTTGAAATATTTTAGGGGGTCCCTGTACACAAACCAGTAGAGGTATACACTCCATTTTTAATAGGGAACATCCGATAGTAAACTTGAATAACATATATCAGTTTCAAAAAATTCCATAAATATTTACGGGAGTTAGAGCGCGGAGAGACAGACAGACAAACCGAAGTCATAAACACTTTTCAACCTTGTTGGAAAGTGTTAAAAAGGGAGCAAAATTGCAGGTAAATCTTTTTTAGAACTTTCCAACAAAGCTGAAATGTGTTTTTGACACTTTCCAACAATGTTGGAAAGAGTTTATGACTTCGGTTTGTCTGTCTGCCTGTCCGCGCTCTAACTCTCGTAAATATTTATGGAACTCCTGGAAATTGTTATATTTTATTTATGTCCAATATAGGATGTTTCTTATTGAAAATGAAGGAAGTCCAATCGCTGGTTTGTATACAGGGACACCCGAAATAATTCCGAAGCATTGAGTCTATGAGAGATATTTCCATAATTTTTCATGTTTTAATACATTTACTAGCTGGCTTCGCTCGCTAGCGGGTCAGTATTTTCAAATGAATCACTAAAATTAATGAATCACTAACAGTAACTTTTAAGTGTTAAGAAAAGAAATTTAAAAAAAAAATAATTTTTGATTGGGTAAAAAGTCGTCCCGGGTCCCCACTGCCTTCGGCACGCAGTCCCGTGAGCGCTGCGCGCGCGTATTCCTTCCCTCACCCTTCGTGGCTCCTAAAAAAAAAAAAAAAATCGGATCGGGTAAAAACTCCCATCGGGTCCCCACTGCCTCCGGCAGCGCAGACCCGTGCGCGCTGCGCACGCACGTGTGGAGGTATACGTGCGCTGCGCGCACATATTGCTTCTCAAGTCAAAATTTTATTCTTAAGATAATTTAAAAATTTTTTTTCTCATCGGGTAAAAATTCGGACCGGGTCCCCACTGCCTTCCGCAGCGCAGTCCCGTGCGCGCTGCGCGCGCACAACTTAGGGGATACACGCGCTGCGCGCGCGTATTCTTTCCCTGACCCTTCGTGCCTGAAAAAAAAAAATATCTGATCGGGAAAACACTCCCACCGGGTCCCCACTGCCTCCGGCAGTGCAGAGCCATGCACGCTGCGCGCGCACGTGTGAAGGTATATGTGCGCTGCGCGCACATATTCCTTCTCAAGTCAAAATTTTATTCTTAAGAAAATTTAAAAAATCATTTCTCATCCGGTACAAATTCGGACCGGATCCCCACTGCCTTCGGCAGCGCAGTCCCGTGCGTTCTGCGCGCGCACAAGTTAGGGGATACGCGCGCGGTGCACGCTTATTTCTTCCCCCACCCTTTCATGCCCTCTTAATTAACCTACGTATACCAATTTTGAACGATCTAACTGAATTGGCTGAGATGCAAAAGAAAACGTAATCAGGACACCTCAAAACGTGAAAATCTGGTGAAAACTTTCGATAATATAAAAGTACTTTAAAATATCTTTCGAATGATGTATTAAAAATAATTTAATCATAATTAGAAATTGAAATATTGAAATTTTAAAATATTACAGCGCCATCTGGCGGTAGAAATTTCTGTATTCCACTGTTCGATTCCAAATCAAAAATGCTTTCTAATGATGTATTACTTATGAAATTATTTTGATTAGTAGCTGAGAAACAAAAGTAAACGTAATCAGGACACCTCAAAGCGTGTAAATATGGTGAAAACTTTCGATAATTTAATAGAACTTTAAAATATCTTTCGAATGATGCATTAAAAATAATTGAATCATAATTAGAAATTGAAATATTGAAATTTGAAAATATCACAGCGCCATCTGGCGATGCATTAAAAATAATTGAATCATAATTAGAAATTGAAATATTTAAATTTGAAAATATTACAGCGCCATCTGGCGGTACAAATTTCTGTATTCCACTGTTTGATTCCAATTCAAAAAAGCTTTCTAATGATGTCTTACTTATGAAATTATTTTAATTAGTAGCTGAGATACAAAAGAAAACCAGGACACCTCAAAACGTGTAAATCTGGTGAAAACTTTCGATAATTTAAAAGAACTTTAAAATATCTTTCGAATGATGTATTAAAAATAATTTAATCATAATTAGAAATTGAAATTTGAAAATATTACAGCGCCATAAAAGAAAATTGATTCAGGACACCTCAAAACGTATAAATCTGGGGAAAATTTTCGATAATTTAAAAGAACTTTAAAATATCTTTCGAATGATGTATTAAAAATAATTTAATCATAATTAGAAATTGAAATATTGAAATTTGAAAATATTACAGCGCCATCTAGCGGTACAAATTTCTGTATTCCACTGTTCGATTCCAATTCAAAAAAAGCTTTCTAATGATGTATTACTTATGAAATTATTTTAATTAGTAGCTGAGATACAAAAGAAAACCAGGACACCTCAAAACATGTAAATCTGTTGACACCTTTGAATAATATAAAAGAACTTTAAAATACCTTTCGAATGATATATAAAAAATAAATTAATCGTAATTAGAAATTGAAATACGCGTATTAGAATATTGCAATTTTTTAATCGCAGAACCAAAACACGTGACCTTTTTTTTTTTTTTTTTCCTTTTCGCTTCCGTCGAGAGAGAAATGAACCTCTTCTCTTCCTTGAAGTGGTTCCCATGGTAACGAAAAGCGGCAATGAACACGTAATACGATCTGATAAAATGTGATTCGTGTAAAGATAAAATTTAATTTGCAATTAAAATGTAAATCTTTTGTTTATTGACGAAAATCGATGTAATTTCAACTGCAAGTTTGTTTTGTGGTGTTAAGATTGTATACTAAGTAAAATGTGTAAAATTTGAAAAATTGAAGAAATAGAAAATTGTAATTTTTAATCGCAGTACGAAACACGTGACCACATTAAATACCAGATGTGTTTCTTTCCGTTGAAGACTGCTGTAGACTATAGTCTGCAAAGCTAAGATTCTTGTGATTTGTTGCCAACATTTTTTTATAGTTTAGTTAATTTTAAAAAATCTAATTGTCCGATCGATAAGCCGTTTAAACCATCGGATTAAGAAAAAAAAGCCCTTTCCAATGGTATCTTGTTTGTAACAATACGACTGATATTTCTAATTTATTTTCCACTTTTTCCGTAAAAATATCGCTTTTTAAGCATTTAATCATGAATTCTGGGTCATTTTTCGTTAGACAATGGTCGACATTTTAATTAATATCTCCGCTAATTAGGGTCGCATCGTTTAGCAAATTAGATAACCCAGATCTGCGATAAATTCTCTGTGCATCGGTACCTGTTCGAAGTCCGTGCGACCGTTAGCGGCCGAGCTTTTGCTGCGTCAAGCCGTTTCTCACAGACAGACACACAAACACACGCGTACAGATTTTAATAATATAAGGAGATTTTGCCCAAATCAGAATAATATTGTCATTAATTATGAAAAAAAAAGTGGTAAAAAGTAGTGTATAAATTGTCATCCTCTTATTATAACTGCCATTCTCTCACTTTTCAGTATTCTGAATTAATTTATTAATTTAAATATTGCGAAATATATGCAGGATCTATATTTTTCTAATGTATAGTTATTTACATATATCTGTTTAAAAAATTTTTCAAAGCTTTTCACTCCTTTCAATATTCTCATAATGACAATTTTCGCGAGAATGATCTATATAATAATTTAGCCATATAATTAAGCCTAATGCTGTGGGCACATGGAAAAATATATTTTTATACAACCCTGTTGCTTATCTTGTAAAACTTTCTAGAAAAATTACCTACCGTTTGTTAAAAATTACGTTGAGGATTAAGTATGACAGTCTCATTCTTTTCCTAAATTTGTGCACAAAAATTTAATATATGAATTAAATCTGTAAAAAAAAAAGATTCAAAAATGAAATTTTTTCATTTAATCTGTCCCTTTAATCCCCCCCCCATGTAAAAACAAAAAACTTGCATTATCATTAATATTTAGTATGTATTTTACTAATGGAAATTAAGAAAAGTACCCTTTTTTCCGAATTGCAGAAAAAAAAGCACTTTTTACAATTGCTACTTGCAAGATATACGTGTGCTTCAAACATTTTTGTGTGTTAAAGCACAGGAAAAAAAAAAAGTATATATGTATATAATATACATATTGTATTGTATATTATATACATTATGTATATTATATACAATATACATAATGTAACATTATTTTCGTTTTCTCTCCCCCTTAGTACCCCAAAATAATTTCAAGGACACATTTCCTGTACAAGCAGCTATTGTGAGAAGTGCCCTTTTTCCTGCGATCCAGAAAAAAATGGCACCGGAAAAATGGCCATTTATTTAATTGCTACTTGTAAAATATATGCTAAACACGAATGATTGCGCAGTTTGTTTTTACGAGGGGGGAGGGGACTATAAGAGCAGATTAAACGAAAAAAATTCTAAGCTATTTAGAATAACTTTTTATAGATATTAATCAAGCATTGAATTTTCGCGTACTTCATAAGCAAAAAGTGATATTTATACAAAATTTCTTATAAATGTGAGGTGCGGTGATTTAGCTGCGACCATTTTCTTTCTCTCTGCCCCCGTTGCCCCCACTCTAGGTATATGTTACACTCACTGTAATTTTTCATTAAATAGGTGGGTGTAACTTTTCATTAAATTTGTGCAAACTTTAAAATTGAAATTGGTAACATTGTGCTATTTAAGCAATCATTTTTCTCTTATGCCCCCCATAGCGGCATAGTCCCCCCCCCCCCCCGTCCCGAAGGTATATAACAATCAGAGTAAATTTTCCTCAATATTAAGTGATATTTATAATAAATTTTATTAAAAAGGAAAGCGCAGTGATGTAAAACGTTCATTTTTTCCCCCGTGTTCTCCAGCATTCTCCCCTCCTCCAAGACATATGCGACACCCACTATAATATTTCACTGACAGTAATTGATATTTACACATAATATCAACAAAATTAGATATTGGGGATTGAAACAAAAAATATTTTATTTTCATCTGCCCTCCCCTATTTCAACTACATATAACATTCACTGTAATTTCAATAAAAAGTGGTTGGTTGGTTGGTTTGGTGTAATGGCGCAAGGTCCAAAATAGGACATATAGCTCCAAACTACAGACGAAAATAAAAAATAAGTGATATTTATACGAAGTTTCATAGGAATAAGTAAAAAATCATTTTAATTTTCTCTACCCGCTTAGCCCCCCCCCCTTCTCCCGCCCCTCTCAATTATCAGTGACCCTTACTGTAATTTTTTTTTTTTATAAATTGTATGTGATTACAAGGTTCATTAAAATCGGTAAGAAAGGGATATAAAAACAATTTTTTTTTTCAATCTGCTCCTAGCCCCACCTCACCACCCAATTTCCCTAAGTATATGTAATTCTTACTGCTTACTTTACTTTAATACTAAGTGAGTGCTGTAACAATTTAATTGAGTTTACTGAAAATGTAATGTAAAAGTCATTCTTTAAATTCCTTATTTGATATTTATTGTTTCTGCGATTTGTAAATTGCGATTTCTTTACGAACTCTTTTCTTGCATTTTTCTATTTTTTTTCAATATTTGCTGCATTTGGCACACAAAAATGTTCACTAAAACTTATCATTTTATAATCCAGATCTGTTTTGACTTTTCCTGCACATTTCTCTTTCTTTTAAGCATATCCAGGATATGTATTCATCATTTTTTCTACGCATTCTATGTTGATAACCGTTCACTGTCAACAAAGGTTTCTTTTGCGAAGATGATAACAATTCAATTTCCATAGACCCCATAATATAATGATTAAAATATTCAAAATTAATTTTAAATAATGTTAGAGAGCATGCAATATTAATTTTGTCACATTGATCACATGTGCAAAACTAGTTAAATTTATCGCCAAAATTCACCTTGGCTACATTCCCGGACAATAGATTTTAGGGAGTGGTCCAAGTATAAAAGAATCCTTTTAATACAGATTCTTTCAACACTTTAATCCCTTACAAAGGAGGATTACTTTAATCCTCCTTTGACTATGTCCGGGATCGGCACTTCGGAATTGGCACTTAACCTTTATTACAGCTTGTTTGCCGAATTGAAGAGCTTCATACATTGAAAATGCATTTACACATACTCAAAATTACAAAAATATTCATTCGGTCAACTTTAATTACAGTCATCCTTTCTGTAGTGGGTCCATCGGCTGGTTGCAAGATTAGCGCTCGGGCCCTTCATTTACTAAATGTTTGCCTTCGGTTCTAATTAGCCGTAGTTTGCAAAAAAAAATGACTGTAGAATAACAAATCAAACGTGTTAAGTTTTATTTTCTCATACTTGTCTATGGCAAATAATGTATTGTTTTTGGATCAATTTTTCAAATTAAAATTTTTATAAATTTATACGTTTCGAAGTCTCTTGAATCGAAAAATCAGGCTTTAACGGTTGGTCAGTGTATGTATTTTTGTGTCTGTCTGTGTGACTGTTATTATCATAATTCAAGAATAAATATTAGCAGGAGCTCCAAACTCGGTATTTTAAATTTGTATCATATGGGGATGCTACATGAAACTTTTTGTTAAAATCGAATAAATATTTTGTGTACAGGTACATCCAAAACTTCTATGGGCAAAATTTTAAGTAGGTACAGTTTAACAACTTTAGATTGCACAAAATAAAGCAAAATGAAGAAATATTTTTTTATATTCATGAAAAACATATTTCATGTAAAACATGATATAAAAATCATTAACCATTCGTTTACAGGGTCACACGAAAGAGATCGGATATATTAAGACTGTACTTGGAGATTGTTAAGAGTGTATTTTAAGTTGTTTTATATGTTTTTCATATTTTTGTACACTATGTGAAAAACACATACATTTTTTCATATTGTGTTAATAAGTACACTATGTAAAACGGAAGCTCTGCTCAAACCCAAAGAAAAAATTCTCGCTGCCAGAATTAAATTACGGTCGAGAAATAACAAAAACCATAACAAGACTAAGGACAAAGCACTTTAAGGGCATGAAGATTTTGCCTGATGGTTCCAGGACATATGTGGAATGAAGGCACTGCCCAGGCACGCAACTGGATCCCAAACACCTTTTTAGCTGCCCTTCCATTGCTGGTGCCCTCTTCAAGATAGACAATAACTGCAACATGGACATTTTATACACAGAAAGAGCTATAGACATTGCCAAGGTTGTGATCCACGCTTTTGGCAATATTTAGTTTTTATCTCCCTTTTTTTTTTTGTTATTCTTTTTTTTTTCTATTTTTATCACTTCTGCACTTTGCCATACACGACAACAACAACAAGTACACTATGTATATGTTACCGCTAAAGTGCAGAAATCAGTTAATCTACAGATTAGTTAGGTAATCTGCACATTAACTAAGGTGACCCGTTAAAGTGAGGAAAATTGTTTTATTTCTCAAATTACCTAGGTAATCTGCGAATTGCCTAGATAATCTGCACATTACCGACTAGACACTCGTTAATCTGCACATTACCTACTAGGAACTTGTTAAAGTGAAAATAAGATCTTTAGGGCCTTATTCACCAACTTCTTAACACTCGGATTAAACCTCGGATCAGTGGTAATCGCTCGATCATACAAAAATCGGTATTATCCAACAAAAATTCGCGGCAGATCTGTAGAACAGAGGTTCACTGGTGTTTGTTTACATTTTGGCGATATTATCCGTGCGCCAACGAACCAAGGAAATGAATTTATCTTATGACAACCTTACAAAACGTTTGTTTACGTTCGAAATGAAAGAAATATTAATGCAGACGACTATTTAACGTAATTAAATAAAATTATCGAAGAAATTTCATAAAATGGCGATGGTTAATTAACTTTTAACTACAATATTTTAATAAATGAGCAAATACTTAACAAAATGCACGTTTTGTCATCGAAGTTTTAAGAGCAAATTAATTTCAACAACACAATAAATGTAATTAAATAAATGAAAATTCAGAATAAAAATATAACTTTAAAAGTAATTAAAAATTCATGAAAACTTACAATATATGCCACATGAATTTTATTTATTTATTTATTTATTTTTTCCATTTTGAAATTTCTGTTGACTCCATAATACGTAATACACATATCAAATATTTCACTTCGCGCTCAGTTAATTCGTAACATTCGAGGATTCTAAAACCACATTCAAATGAATCGAAACACATCGGTATAAAAATTATGAGAATATACAAATAAAATAAAAAACATATTTTCAAGTTATCAAATGATACGCTTTCATTTCTCCAGTCACATATCGTTTCGAATTTTTCATTAACACTTACATTTCAGCGGAGGGGAAAATTCCCTAGTTTTCATAAACTTGACCAACAAACAAGTGATTGAGGGAGGGAGTTTTACGTCGAACTAGTGCTACGTTGTGGGCAATGAGTACGGCAACCAAACATCCCCATTTTCTACAGACAACGTTTACTTTATTCGCATTATTATAATTTTTTAAAAAATTATAGAAAGTAAACTATTTAATATTCAAATTTTATTTTTAGTGCTTATTAATTAAAAATGAGAAAAAAAAATACATGCATAATTAGTTAATTGTAGCAATTTAAAGCTTCTCTGTTTTAAAAGTTCACGGATCCGGCCACTGTAACGACGGAGGATGAATTGGGACATACCCCTAAGATATATGAACCAACAAAGAAACATGGCTGTATAAAGCTATGAATCTGAAAACGCACGTAACTCGGCTCCGCGGCAATCACTGTCGCGCATGTTAAAACCAAAAAAACATCACTGGCCCCTACCTCGCTGTGCATGAATCTGAAAACGCACGTAACTCGGCTCCGCGGCAATCACTATCGCGCATGTTAAGACCAAAATTTCCCATAGTGTAGCTCTAGTGCAACGTAAAATGCGCTCGAAACAAATGAACCAATCAAATATCGTCTAATTTCCCATAATGTAGCTCTAGTGCAATGTAAAATACACTCAAATCAATAAAAATCAAATGAACCAATGAAATCTCTCCATACTGCGTCATAATAGAATTGTTAAGTTATGTTTACAAGGATAGGCAGTTTCTCGCTACGGAAGTTCGCCAAGTAGAAAGTGAACCTCTGTTCTACGGATCAACCAAATCGGCTGTTCACCGGCTACTTTAATTTTCGGATTTGGTGATCCATGGTTTAATCCGAGTGTTAAGAAGTTGGTGAATAAGGCCCTTAGTGGAACAACAGCAACGTTTGCAGTCACAAGGTTTTTGTGTTTTCCCCCATAGGTTGAACAATACAATTATAACAATCATAACAATTATAATAATCAATTATAACAATAGGTACATACTTAGTTCCATAATGTAAAATTAAATAAGATCTTTTATTTAAAGTTAACTGATTTCTTTTCCCCACGTAAGTTGAAGAGTTTGATTATTTTTTGGTATTCACACGTGCAAATTTACCACATATCATATTTTAGTCTGATAATTCTAAATCCGTAATAAAATTTTCCCCACATAGGTTGGGGTCAATGTAAAAATTATTGAATTTACATAGGTTAGTGCAAATTTCCTTTTTTAGGTTTCTTTACATAATAACAATATTAACTTTTCAATACATGTAACTTGAAGTAGTTTTGATAAGTTTACAGCACTTTTACTAATCACAGATAGGTTGAGGCCTACTTTTACACTTTTTCATTTTTTTTTTTTTTTTCTAAACTCGCATATTTGTAATTCTCAACTGAAAATTCCAGTATTTAACAAATATTTCAATTGTTTAACAGCTAACCCTGTAGATTTTGCAATTAATAGAGCACACTGTAAAAAATGAACATGCTAGATTGCATCACAATGTGCGGGCAAAAAAATCATCAGTACCTTGTGCTTAAATTTCAAGTGTGTTGTAAATAAATACGAGCTTGAATTTTCAAAGACGGTGTTGTAATTTTACAGCACGCTGTATTGTATTATTATTATTATTATTTATTTTTTTTCATTCGGGGGAAAAAAAAAAAAAAAAAAAAAAAAAAAAAAAAGATTAATTTTCTTTTCTCTTTTCTTTTCTTTCTTTCTTTACTTATTTTAATCTGTATGTGTTTTAATTTTTATGTGTTTTAAAGTTATATTTCTTTTAATTTTTTTATTTATTTCATTTTTATTATTCTGTCAATATAAATTTGAAGATGTTATGCATTTTTAACACGTTTTTATTAGCTTCACTGTATGTATGTATGTTTGTTTGTATGTATGTTTGTATGTTTGTAACCACTCTGGGAGCAAACAAAAAATCTATATTGTAAAAAAAAAGACATTTCGTACGTGAACGCCGTGGCTGCGAGGTGGTAAAGAGCCACACTACGAACCTAAAGGTCTAGCGTTCGAGCCCAGTCTGGGGAGATTTTTTAAAATGGTTTTTGTTTAATTCTAAATTATTTTAATTAAAGATTTAAATGTATGTAAATATTATGGTGTGTCACTCACATGATTTTCTCTTACCCTGCATTTTAATACTAAGATAGATATTTTGTGCTTTTTAGTTCACATTTCTATAAAAGCGTGTTCTTTAATTTTTTAAAACTATAATATTTTATTAATATGAAATATAATATCTTTAACAGCTTTCAATAAATTCTATTTTATAAATGAATTTTAGAATTGTAATACAGCGATGATTCCTTTTCAAAATAAAAATATTTAACAATTTAAAAAAAAGTTTTATTAACAACTTATATTTTTATTACTAAAAAAAAAAAAAAAAAAAAAAAAAATGCGTCCATTTTTAATTCGCTAAAGAAATATTAAATTAGACAAACCAGAAGCATTATTTAAGAAGTACTTCAAATAACTAAAACTGCTTTAATATTTTTTAGAACGCATGAAAATTAAAATGACAGTTTTCCAATGCGTTATTAAACCATATTTTGCAGCATACATATATCTGTACAAGTTTAGCAAATATATTCATTTTACAAAAAAAAAAAAAAAAAAAAAATTTATTAACACATTTTATGTAATAAACTACAACGAAATTATCTGAAAAAGCGAACAAAATAATAAAAACAATAATAAAAATATAATCTGATATATAAAATATATAAAGGAAACTTGAAATTGAAAGGAAAAAAAAAAAAAAAAAAATGTAATGAAATGCTAAAAATTGCACAAAATTTTCATATTAAGCATTTATTAAATAATGCCGTAATATATTTCACAGTTAAAAATTAATACATCATTTTTTTTTCTTCCAGTAAGTAAAAGCAATTTAAATTAATTTTAAAATAAATTAGTTTTAAAAAGTTGTGGTTTAATAGTTTTATTCCGGGAGAAAATAATTTCTGTGTTGTAAATTTAATATTTATAATTCAAAATGGAGTTTCACGAGAGAGAGCTTTTAATTAAGATCAGATTTCATTAAGAAAATGCAGACCCTTATCAAACTTGTATTGACAGAATTAAAAAAAGAGAAGAAATAAATTCTAAATTAAAACAATTATAACTTACTTGTTACTTTAAAATTTTCGTTGGTCATAATAAGAAACCTAATCATTGCTTCGATCCTCCACGTTTTGCGTTTACCGATTATCATAGCGCAGCGGAAGGGGAAGGCGTAGCAACATTTAAAAGTTTATGTTTGAAGCTCATTCGCATATCTGTATCACATGGCTGTTTAACGTCATAGTGAATGTAAAAAAACTAAGGCTCGAAACAAACATTTGAACTTTAACGATACAGAAGTCGCTAATGTGCAGATTACCTAGTTAAAATGCGGAAAACTATTGATTCCGCACTTTAACGGATCATTTTAGTTAATCTGCTACGTAATCTGCACATTAATGGATTTCGAACTTCAACGGTAACATATAAGTATTTATTTTATAGGCAATATTCAGGGCTACAAAAAATTAAACGAAAACATAATGTAATTATATAAGTGCTTTACTAAATTTTACCAAGTTTAGGGAAACTGGTTAGGAATGATAATTACTTACACGTATTCATACTTTCTTATCCCAGTCTAATTTGCAACGCTGATTTTTTGCTATAATTACGCGTTTTCAGATCCCCTGAATATGAAAATTAGATTTTAGCTGTTGATCAATATGTATAGTGCGATCACGTTTTTTGTGCCTAGCATAGACGGCGATTCTAAAGACTTGACAGATTGACCGACATACTGGGATTTTGTGAACATCCAGTCATTTCGAGTTCCCTTATCTCTTATTTTCTGTCAGTTACAAGGGTTATCACCCCTATTTTAACATTGGACTAGTTGAGTCAGAATATACAGAGTCTCATGGTCGGAGGAAAAAAAAAATAAAATAAATAAATAATTGCAGGAAATTCAGGTTTGGAATTTTGAAGATCAAATCAAAGTGCTATTTGAAAGTTTGACCAAAGGTTTTGCAAGTTTCAATGTCAGGTATGTGTGAATGTTGCCCGAAGAATTTTGAATAAGCTTTTAAATTCGATAACAGCCTTAATTTTTTTTATGAATGTAAGAACTAAATTCAAAAAGGAATTGAGAGGAGCTGTAGCATCTTCTAAAACAAAATTAATATGTCAATTAAAACTGTTTCTAAAGCTATCCTGAACTATTTTTAAAGTATATTCATATACAGTTCTTCTTATTTTACCATGTTTTTTTATTTTAACTTCGATTCTTGTGTGTTTGTTTGTTTGTGTGTTTGTCAGGGACAAATCTTGCAATCGATTTTTAACTAACTTCCCGACTAGCTAGATATTTGAAATTTTCAGGACAGCTCACAACACGGTGACAATACATTTTTCTAATAATTTTAGTCAACTGCTTCAGGTTCCGCTGCCTTCGGCAGCGTTTATATGACTCGGCCGAAAATTTATTTAACTAACTTTCCGACTAGCTGGACATTTGAAACTTTCAGAATAGTTCAGAATAAGGTAGAAATGAATATTTTTAATACCTTTAGCCAACTGTTTCGGGCTCCCGCTGCCTTCGGCAGCGTTATCAGTACAAGTATTGCAATCGATTTTTTCCTAACTTTCCGACTAGCTAGACATTTGAAACTTTCAGGATAGCTCAAAACACGGTGACAATACATTTTTTTTAATACTTTTAGTCAACTGTTTCAGGTCCCCACTGCCTTCGGCAGCGTTTATATGATTCAACAGAAAATTTATTTAACTAACTTCCCGACTAGCTAGACATTGGAAACTTTCAGAATAGTCCAGAACACGGTGAAAATGCATTTTTTAAATATTTTTAACCAACTACTCCGGGTTCCTGCTGCCTTCGGCAGCGTTACCAGTACGAAGCTTGTAATCGATTTTTCACTAACTTCTCGACTAGCTAGACATTTGAAACTTTCAGGATTAGCTGAGAATACAGTGACAATACATTTTTTTTATACTTTTAGTCAACTGTTTCAGGTCCCTACTGCCTTCGGCAGCGTTTATATGATTCGAACGAACATTTATTTAACAAACTTCCCGACTAGCTAGACATTTGAAACTTTCAGAATAGTTCAGAATACGGTTAAAATGCATTTTTTTAATACCTTTAGCCAAATGTTTCGGGTTCCTGCTGCCTTCGGCACCGTTATCAGTACAAAGATTGCAATCGATTTTTCCCTAACTTCTCGACTAGCTAGACATTTGAAACTTTCAGGATAGTTCAGAATACAGTGACAATATATTTTTTAATACTTTTAGTCAACTGTTTCAGGTCCCTACTGCCTTCAGCAGCGTTTATATGATTCAACAGAAAATTTATTTAACTAACTTCCTGACAAGCTAGACATTTGAAACTTTCAGAATAGTTCAGAATACGGTGAAAATGCATTTTTAAAATATTTTTAACCAAATGTTTCGGGTTCCTGCTGCCTTCGGCAGCGTTACCAGTACAAAGCTTGCAATCGATTTTTCACTAACTTCCCGAATAGCTAGACATTTGAAACTTTTATAATAGCTCAAAACACGAGAGCAATGAATTTTTTTTTTTTTTAATTTATCCAATTGCTCCGAGTTCCCGCTGCCTTCGGTAGCGTTTATATGATTGAACAGAAAATTTAAATACATGGTATATAAAAAGATCTTTTTATCTTGTAATTATTATACTTTGATCTCCAATCTGTCTTTATAATATTCAAACGCAGAGTAAGAGAAAATTGTGTAAGTAACACAACAGTATTTTATTTATTTAATTTTCGATGGAAAAAAACTGTAAATGAAAAGGTAAAATGTGTGTGTATATGAGTGTGTGTGTGTGGGGGGGGGGGGAAGAGGGAGGGGTGAATTATAGCTAAATAATTATGGGTTTTGCTTAAATTGTTAATGCTTCCCTGAAACAATTTATCAAATTAATGTTTTAACTAAAAATAAGATGCTTTTATTTTTTTATTTTTTCGAAATTAATATTTGGTATTTTTTTATTATTGGTGATTTTGTACCTATTATAGGAAAATATATTAATTTTTGCTAGCTGATTTTAATTCTCTGAAGTAACTTATTTTTGCTAAACTTATCTTGAAATTAAACACATTTATCAAATAATTCGAAATTATATGTGTACATTAATAATTAAGTAAAATCTTTATTAATATATAAATATAATAAATCTGCTTCCGTGCATGTCTGATATAGAAAGTAACATGTTTGGATTTTCGAATATTTATAGAACAAGAACAGAGAGATCATGCAGCCTTGCAGGCTAAAAAAATATTTCTAATGAAAGAAAAAATAAACTTATATTTAAAAGCGTAAACAATTAAAATATTTTTTTAGAAATATTTTTTTATTTAATCATTAAATAAATTTTTTAAATTATATTTAAAAATACTCAATGAATATTTTTTTTTCTATAAATAACGCATTTAATTAAAAAAAAATAATAATAATTATATGAGTAAAAGAAAAAAATAACACTTAATAGAGGGAATATGAAATTCGAGTTATAAGTGTGCAAATATTCTGAAAGTGTAAATTGTTACGGATACTTAATCCCCCATAAATGTTTGTTCAGCTATACCATTAAAAACTTACATGTGAATACATTTTATGTAGAAGCTCAATTTTATGTAAATAGTAGCTTAGAACCAAGGCAAACGAAGATAGAGACAATGGCAGTTTTGGATTATGGCTTGTAAAATACCTTGGCTTAACATATTTGTATAGTTACTCAGACAAGACTTCCAGTTCTACAGCGACTTTAAATAGACATGAAAAATATCAAAGTATAAAAAAGAGAGAGAGAAAAAAAAATAGATAGAATTGACCAGAATCACTGGATTTAAGTCGGATTTCTCAGAGATAAAACCCATTTAAATCCTAGAAAGAATTTAAAATTATTTTGTGATAGATTAATAATGATAGATTATTTAAGATAATAATGATAGATTATTTTCTCTATACATAAATTTGAAAAGGAAATATCAGATAAATATCCTTTCATATTTTCATTTTTTAATGAAGGAAAATGTGAAAATACACAATAAGTGTAAGCTATTGAAGTATTTTAAAAAAATAATTGTTCATATGTTTGCATGTATGTATAATAAATTTTGCTTTTTTAGACTAGTTTTTCTAGTAAAAACAATTTTAAAGTATTGGTAATTTACCTCACATTCCACACATTCCAAAATCTATACCAGTATTTTCAAGAAAAAGTTGCTAAGAAGGAGTTTTAACTCGTGAAAAATGAGTTTGTAAATTGAATCTGTTAAAAAATTTTAAATAAATAACAACCAAAATAATGAATCTTTATTTAGAAAGTATTTTTAAATTAATATCAAGTGCTATGTTTTACCTGCATCTCGTAAATATTTCCTTAACAAACAACTGAAATTTGAATTTTGTGAGGTTTTATCATTATATTATTCAACCTAAATCCTTATTTTGATAAAACCTAATAAAGATTCATTTCTAATAAAGATTCTAATAAACTTTTAATTCTAATAAAGATTCAATTTTCAATTTAGAAATTTAAAATTTAGATACATACACTATATAGCCAAAAATATTTAGATTCTTTTGAGTGTTGACGTTTTGTGGAATATCTAAAAGAAATACTCGATGGATTCTTTTGGAACTTCAGAAATATAAACAGCATGCTATGCCACTTACATTTCAGCGAAAGTAAAATGGCTTCGGGATTTTATTCCGAAGGCAAAAGGAGGACTATTTTCAAGTTACACTGAGAAAAAAAAATGTATAACGCCTTGCTCTAGAATGAATAAGTGGCCATTTTCTAAATCCTTTAACTAGAAATATAGATTTTTGAACTATGCACATAAGGGACACCAATAAGCCGAATAGACAAAATGATCGAGAATTTTTAGTTTACACATTTCTAGATGGTGAAACAATATTCTGAATCTTTTGTATTGAGAGAAATTCTCGCTTGATTTTCAAGAATTGGGTAATAAACCAAGATTATAGTTGCTGAAACCCGCCTCTTGTAGTCTCATTTATTTGCAGAGATTTTTAAATAACTTTCCCTTTCTATAATACAGGCAAACGCTCTAGAATTCTAATAGAGGCTTCTAGAACTCGCTTTCCAAGGGGACTAGAATTTATAAGGATGACATGGAACTATTTTTTCTAGAATCACAATTTAGATTCTAGATGTCAGTTACAGAATTTTTTCTCAGTGTAGAAAAAATAATGTTTTGGATAGCCCTGTAAAAGGTAATGCTTGAATCTGTTGAAGCTGTAGCATGTGATTATGAAGCTTCTTTTAATTAATTGTATTCATCTGGATATGGACAGCATATGTATATTTATCGAGAAATGTAGAGCTTTTTTAAGAAATAAAAAAAATTACCTTATTTAGTTATAACATGCCGAGTATTCAACACAATCCACTGCCGTTTTTGGAAAATGTAACAGATTACATTAGATGCCACATACTAAGAGAGACCGGGACTAGTTGGCATAGATTTTGATTTTTCTGATTTTTTATATAATACTTAGAGAAATTCTGATGAATGCATCGGAAAGTTTATCATTTTGGCTACAAAAATCATGTATAACCCATCAATTAAATACGTGTTTAAAAAATCCCCCAAACCCTTTTCCTAAGAGCTTGCAAATATGCCAACTAACCCTGGGCGCGGGACGAGTTGGCACAGCGTGATACGGATAGGAATACTTAGATCGCAACAGTTTTTAAGAAATACATTTAATTTTTTAGAAACCTGTTTATTAATATTTGACCGAAATTGTTTACTTAAATTTATAAACAAATAACGAATTCCCCAAGAAATACAAATTCTGCTTATTAACACTTTTAGGTCTGAGCTATTTCGACCACACATCTCCTGTGGACTGAGGGGTTTTTGGTACTTTTCATGAATTTTTTAAAAATGCCTGGCATATATGTATTTTAATATATATATTTTTTTCATTATAAATTTCTAACTGTTCTTATTCATAACGAAGTAACTATTTAAATATACTAAGAATTAATACACTCTATAACAAAAAAAGCGACGCACCAAGAAGGAGTAATGCAAACTGGACACAAATTGACATGCATACATGTTTTGATGGAAAATGTAAGTTTTAAAGTTTGGCTGCCATCAAAATGAGCATGTGACGTTGCAGCGCATCTTAACTGCGCAATTGGCAAAAGATTAAAAGTGAGAAATTTTGATTCCAGGTCATAAATTCTTCGAGAATTTCATTCCGTCTACTTAGATAGACAGTAACTATGCCTTGCATACAGGTGTGCAAACAATATGCGCAGATGGCAGCGTTTGAGGGAGGTGTGTAGTTGGGCTCAAAGAAGCCAGTTGGTTTAACCTGCGAATTGTTTGACAATTGGATAGGAGCGATGCCACTATTAGATTATATTGACAGGAATGGGTGAAATATAGCCGAACACAGCTTCAGGGAGGAAGCATTCGGCCTAGAGATAGGACAGAACGTGAGAACCGATCAATCATCAGAGCGATACTCAAAGCCCCAATTCATCATTATCATCGATCCTACGTGCAACTGGTACTTCAGTGACTTCAAAGACCATTAATAGGCGACTCAGAGAAATGGGGTTGAGCTCACGGAGCTCCTTGTGCGGAATACTATTAAACTTTGTATACCGACAAGCACGTTTGCAATGATATCAGGATCGTTTGAACTGGAATGCCACTAAATGGAGTAGAATTTTCTTCAGTGATGAGTAGCACTCCGATTTGAGTCCCGATGATCAGCGAAGACGCGTCTGGAAATGACAAGAAAAGAGGGAGGATTCCAACCCGACAGTCGCCAGCTATACGGCCCGACAACCAGGAGTGATTGTCTGGAATGCCATTTCACTTCATAACAGGACCCCTTTAGTTGTCATGCATGGCTTCTTTACAACACAGTGATACGTCGACGACATTCTATGTCCCGCTGTGTTTCCTTTCATATCACGCAATCCTGACAGTTTATTTCAGCATGATAATGCCCGCCCTCGCACAGAGATAGTTTCTACTGCTTGTTTTCCTGCTTGCCTAACACTATTTTGGCCAGTAAAGTCGCCAGATCTCTCACCTACTGAGGACGTTTGGGGCATCATGAAAAGGGTCCTACAACCAGCTCGAGATTTTGCCAATCTAACGCACCAATTGGACAAAATTTGGCATGATACCTCACAGGAGCATATCTACCAACTCTATCAATTAATACTAAGCCGAATAACTGCTTACATAAGGGTCAGAAGTGGACCATTGCGTTATTGACTTGTTGACTTTTGTGAGACCGTTTCTCTTGATTAATCCATTCAAATTTACTGAAACTGTAATCATTTGTTTTTCAACGCATGTACATGACATATACCAATTTTCGTCTCATTTGAATAACTCCTTCTTGGTGCGTCGATTTTTTTTTGTTATAGAGTATATTTTGCACTATTTTTTATTAATTTTGTTTTATATTAAAAAATTATAACAGTTTTAGTTTTTAGAATACTAGATATATTAACTGCACTTAGTATAATCTTGTTCACAATTATTTTTACATTAGTTATTTCAAAACATAAAGTGTCCTTATAAATATGAGAAGGAGTGTAGATACTAGAATAATATCGCGCTTCGGTGATCTAAGACGACGATAAAAATAACGAAACTGAAACTACAACAACTGCTGCGGTTGCCAGTTGTTGTTAACGTTACAGGAAAAGAGTTAAAATTCTTTCTTTCTGCAAATTAGATCCACAAATATTTTTCTTCAACTTTAAGCTCAATTTAGAAATGCTAAAATAACTATTGACTAAACAAAGTATGATTATGTGATAAATTCCATCGAATCTAGTATTTTATCACAAGTACCTGATATTTTGCTTTAGCCCGCCTCAAGAGGACAAAATTCTTTCTAGAACATAAATGGCTTCTTAGAACGTCTAGTGTCATGTATTGAGAATACTGTCTGGGTTTTGAAATCACAATACCTCAGCAAAAGATAAGATATTTCATCCAGAGAGTTTTTTAAATAATTATTTCATATAAAACGAAATACGAGGTGTGGCTATTAAATAACGAGACTATTGCTGCTACAGGTGAACTACATATGCGCCAAATCCGAACGACTGACAGCTGTGCAGCGTAAAGCCTTCTCTTTCGATTGCAGCGCCTCCCGTGTTTGTAGAGAAATCAGTCTCGCCGTAACCTTCGTTTGTGTAAGAGGTGTTCGTTTTGTTTTGCCGAAAACGTGATAAGTGTAAAAGTAGAGCAACAAATTGTCGTGAAATTTCACGTGAAACTTGGTAAAACCGCTAGTGAAACTTATCTTTTATTAAAACAAATTTATGGCGATGAATGTTTATCATATGTGCGAGTTATCAACCGTTTCTAAGATGGCTGAGAAATCTTTGGAGATGATGACCGAAATTCAAAGCGATGATGATCCTTTTTTTCGACATTCATGGTATTGTGTACCTTCACTGGGTTCCTGAATGTCAAACTATTAATCAACATTACTCTTTTGAGGTGCTTGCTCAACTCCGTGAAGGGGTAAAGAAAAAACGACCCGAATTGTGGAAGAACAAGTCATGGGTTCTCCATCAAGACAACGCGCCGGTTCACACGTCATTGTCTGTCAAGACGTTTCTAGCCAAATACAAAATCCCAGTTTTAGACCATCCACCTTATTCGCCTGACCTGGCCCCATGTGACGTTTATCCGTTCCCCAAAGTTAAATCTGCATTAAAAGGAAGACGATTTGAGTCAGTTAAAGCTGTGAAAGAAAAAGCGGCACGCCACATGCTGGGGCTCACAGGACAAGACTTTCAGCACTGTTTTGAATAATGCAAAATTCGCATGGAGCGTTGTAGGGATAGAGGAGGGGTGTATATTGAAGGTGATAATAACTAAATATGTATAAATTTAAAATAAAAGGTTTTACAACAATAGTCTCGTTATTTAATAGCCACACGTCGTATTTTGCGGTTTAAAATGTTCATCCTTGTTTATTTTTTAAATGAATGTAAAAATCTGGAATTATATAAAATGTAAGAAGCTAAAAAAATTTAGAATTTATGTATTGAAAACTAAAGAAAAAAAAAGTTAATGTGTGAGAAATATAGCTATAATAGTACTTTGCTTCAACTCTTTCTTTGTCTCATTTTATTTCTTTTGGCAATGAAACATAATTTTTTTTTTTTATTAATAAAACTTCATATATATATATATATATATATATATATATATATATATAAGTTGAAGTTATTTGGCAATAAATTTATTTATTTTTACGTTTTTTTTTTAAATATTTTTTTTTTTATGCATTCCCAGCTCAAGAAGGATAGTAGTGTTTTGAGGGAAATTTTTACCTCTGAAGTCCTTTTAACTCTCCTTTTAACTTCATCAGATTACCTAAGTGTTAACAAAAATTTGTATAAATCAAAAACTAAAGTTAGTAGTGTTTTGAGAGACATTTTTACCTCTGAAGTCCTTTTAACTCTCCTTTTAACTTCATCAGATTACCTAAGTGTTAATAAAAATTTGTATAAATCAAAAACTAAAGTTTTACAAATGTGAATGAAGTCCGTAAAAATTTATATTTTACAAATATAATAACATTTTGTTAAAATTTAATAATAATAAAAAAAAAGTGTATGTGCAAGATCTGGTTAAACAAAATAATCTAAGGTATTCTGGAAATCAAACTGAAAACTATTCAGATAAATCCATGCTGTTTAAACAAGGATATTTTTTCTATTCCTTTTAAACAAATGCAACGCAAAATAAATAAAACCAACCATAATAAAACAAATTAAAAGCAACTATGCAACGTATAGTTCAATATCGACGATACAGCTCAAAATTATATTAAACTTTATTTTAATTGAACCTTGATAACATTTTGACAAAAAGAAATAAAAGAAAATTGTACTTTTAAAAAATTAAAGAACACGCTTTTATTGAAATGTGAACTGAAAAGCACAAAATATCTGTCTTTATAGAATTAAAATGCAGAGTAAGAAAAAATCGTGTGCTTAACACACCATAATATTTATATCTTTAATAATAATAAAAAAAATAATTGAAATTGTTGGCACTCAACGTTATACAAATACGGCCAAATCCTGTGCTACATACGATAGAGGTTTATATACAGTCGGTATCAAAAGTGTCCGAACACTAGCAAAAATTCCTATGTAAAAAAAGTACACTTCATATGGTTTTTTTAAATAAATCCTTATCGAATCCTGTTCTTACACTGACTAAGAACAGGATTCGACAAGGATTTATTTAACAAAACCGTATGAAATGTACTTTTTTTACATAGGAATTTTTGCTAGTGTTCGGACACTTTTGTTACCGACTGTATATAGATTTTTTTTTTTTGCCCCTAGAACCTGCCCCTAATGGGATAAGAGCCTGGAAACACTTGCATGTAGTATTGTCATCGACTATGAAGTCGTGTGCAAAAATTCAGGTTAATCAAATGAGATTCAGGTCAATCACAAAAAGAATTTTGTGATTGATGTCAACGATGTGAATTTTATCCATCATATTTTATGCATATTTCTTCTATATCATCACGTAAACTGACAAATATGTGTATTTATTTTTAAATATATAGAATTTTTCATTATTATTATTACAGTAAAGCACCATTTGTACGTCCTTCAAGGGACTGACGTAAAAGGACGTGTAAACGAAAAGACGTTTAATCGAAATTTTAATAATAACACTTTGAATACTACAAATTTAATGACATTTAAGTAAAATTTATTTGAAAATACTAATTAATAAAGTTTTTTAAATTAGTAATTGTATATTATACTTTTTTAAGACAATAATTAAATAAAAAAAAAAGTCTAGCAATTACGTAATATTAACTGAATAAGTACACTGCTCGACATTGAAAATGCAACACCAAGAATGAATGATAATAACGGAATGAAATTTGTTGGACACATACATTATAGTAGGAAGAACAATTGATTAAAATTTCAGGAAATTTGGAGTAATATGTACTGAGAAAACAGTACATAAAGCAGTGACCTCTGTGAGCAATAACAGCACATATCTGCCTAGGCATTGAATAGAACAGCGATTGGATGACGTGTACGCGTAGAGCACTTCATGAAGTTTTAACACGATGCCACAATTCATCGATCGAAGTTACTGGTGAGTGGTGGGGGGCCAGTCGCTTTTCAACGATTAAACAGTCATTTTCATTGAACGCGCTGCCCAGAGCAACAGTCGAACACATTCGGCATCAATGAAGGTCCAGACAATATGGACAACTTGCGGTCGTGCATTGTCCTGCTTAAATGTTGCGCTTCGGAGGCCTTGAACATAGGGCAGAGCTATGGGTCTAAACTCGTCAGAAATGTAATGGCTGGTATTCAGAGTGGCGGAAATGAAAACAGGAGGTGACCAGGAAGTGTATCCAGTGGTACAACATACCATCAATCCAGGTGGTCTCAGTATGCGGCTACCAAAATTCTGATTACCCTCAAAACTGCATCACTGATATGGGTGCCATTAATGTGTGATCAATGGCAAACCTGGACGCAGGAATGGCGTGAAGTCACTTTTCAGACAAATCACAATCCTGTTTACAGCATCAAGATTGCCTTATCCGTATTTAACGGTATTATGAATAATGCACGTTGCCAGCTGGGATTCGACATCATCACACTGTCCATCATTTGCAATGATGTTATGGGTTCCCATTGGATACACGTCTCGAATACTTCATTTTCATATTCCTGGCACTCTGAACAGCGGCCATTAAATTTCTGATGAATTAAGGCCCGCCCCTCTGCCTTGTATTCGAGGCCTCCGTAGCGCAAAATTTAAGCAAGATAATGCACGACCGCAAGTTATTTGTATTGTCCGGACCTTCTTTGGTACAGAATGTGTTCGACTGTTGCTCTGGCCAGCGCGTTCTCCTGATCTCGCACCAATGAAAATGACTGTTTAATCATTGAAAAGCGACTGGCCCCCCACAACTCACCAGTAACTTCGATCGATGAATTGTGGCATCGTATTGAAGCTTCATGAAGTGCTCTACCTGTACATGTCATCCAATCGCTGTTGGATTCAATGCCTAGGCAGATATGTGCTGTTATTGCTCACAGAGGTCGCTGCTGTTGTACTATAATATGTACTGTAAGTAATATGTACTGTTTTCTCAGTACATATTACTCCAAATTTCCTGAAATTTTAATCAATTGTTCTTCCTACTATAATGTATGTATCCAACAAATTTCATTCAGTTATCATTCCTTCCTGGTGTTGCATTTTCAATGTCGAGCAGTGTAACATAATGAAGGAATGAGAAATAAATAATTTAGAATTAAACAAAAACCATTTTTAAAAAATCCCCCCGACTGGGCTCGAACGTTAGACCTTTAGGTTCGTAGCCTGGAGCTTTACCTCACAGCCACAGCGTGCACGTAGATAAAGTCTTTTTTTACAATATAGATTTTTTGTTTGCTCCCAGAGCGGTTACAAACATACATACAGGGGAAGCTAATAAAAGCGTGTTGAAAAGAGAGAGAGAGAGAGAGAGAGGGGGGGGGGAGGGGAGGGAGAGAGATTTCAAAATTTAATAATCTATTTTACGCATTAAGCTAAATATGTAATTTTAATGCATATTTAGAAGTATACTTTTCTTTCTTTCTAAATTATTATTATTGTTTTTATTACCTAGTTAAAGCATTTTTGTGTCGTATTTTAAATAAATATATTTCCTAAAAAAAAGAAAGAAAAGTAAATAAATAAATAAATAAAGAGTTATTTTTTTAAATTCTAGTTTTTCATGGGAAAAAAACTGCTGTAATGTTATTATAATAATTTATATTTTAGAATTTCTTTTTATTTTAAGTGAAAAAAAAAATTACGAGAACCGACGACGAATCCTTGTTTTATTTATATATATATTTTGTGACCCTCGGGAGTTGCGGCGTGAGTCGGTGTGACGTTTATAAGGTATTAGATGGTAACTCCTTGTGAGATAAATATTTTATTCTTGTGTTCTGGAAAATCGCAGCTGAAGTCTACTTTATTGCGACATAAAATAGAACATATTTTTTAGAATTTAAAAACCAACATAGCTATGGGCGACGTATTTGCTATTTTATTCATTTCTGGGTTTTATGCATTGAAAGTCAATATTTCATAAGCTCAGGTAGAAGTAATCTAAAATAAATTTTTAGAAATAATTATATCATTGTTCGGCTTTCATATCGATTTCTAAACATTAAAATGAATTTACTGCGAATTACTTCGATAATGTACGCATTTTTTTTTTTGTAGGTACGTGTAGAATCAAAATAACTTTTTTTTTAGAGTTTATATGCTAATATTATCACTTTTTTAATTCGCATATTGTGATTAGCACTTCGGTAAAATACATTTACAGTCGGCAGCAGAAGTATCCGAGCATTAGCAAAAATTCCTGTGTAAAAAAAGTATACTTAATACAGTTTTGTTAAATAAATCCTTGTCGAACCCTATTCCCCAGTCTATGAACATGATTCGACAAGGATTTATTTAAAAAAAAAAAAAAAAATGTTTTAAGTGTACTTTTTTGACATCGGAATTTTTGCTAGTGCTCGGATACTTTTGCTGCCGACTGTAATTCGTAATTAATAATTCATTTTCCATGAACCTTATTTGCTGTTAAAAATGGTAAAATCTCTGGAATGAGTTAATTTAACTCAAACAGTAAGAACATACAGTCGGTAACAAAAGTGTCCGAACACTAGCAAAAATTCCTATGTAAAAAAAGTACACTTCATATGGTTTTTTTTAAATAAATCCTTATCAAATCCTGGTCTTACACTGACTAAGACAAGGATTCGACAAGGATTTATTTAACAAAACCGTATGAAGTGTACTTTTTTTACATAGGAATTTTTGCTAGTGTTCGGACACTTTTGTTACCGACTGTACTTATTTCAGTGTTATTTCTTGGAGTTTTTAACAAGGTAACGCAAATTTTATTTGCCTTGCATGTGCTTTTTGGAGCTGATTTTTTGTACTCTCCGCTTTCCTATGTCTAAAATAAGAATTCAAAATTTATTTATTTATTTTATGATAACATTTTTGAGGGTTACTACAACTGGTACCATAATATGTCCTCTGCCCACTACTGGGTCATTTGACTTTGAGGATAAAATGCAGTAGCACGTCCAAGGCCGTAGATTAGAGTGACCATATTTTTTTCCTTGAATTTGTGGACAAAGATGGCGGTGTCCTCGAATTTCGAGGACAAAAAAATAAAAAAATAATTAAATGACCTTAAATTGTAAAATTTTAGTAATTTTTATGTGTAAAGCACCTTATTTCAGCTTATTTATTATACATATAATAAAATTACTATAATAAAACATTAATAACTTTATAACCAGCGTCCCCAAATGTGTTGAAATTTTTTGGGGACGAAGGTAGTTTGTCCTCGAAATTCGTGCCTGTCCTCGAGATTCGAGGACATACAGTCGGTAACAAAAGTGTCCGAACACTAGCAAAAATTCCTATGTAAAAAAAGTACACTTCATACGGTTTTGTTAAATAAATCCTTGTCGAATCCTGTTCTTAGTCAGTGTAAGAACAGGATTCGATAAGGATTTATTTAAAAAAACCATATGAAGTGTACTTTTTTTACATAGGAATTTTTGCTAGTGTTCGGACACTTTTGTTACCGACTGTACAGTCGGTAACAAAAGTTATCTTGTTATAGTTAAAAGTATCCTGTTCTTAGTCAGTGTAAGAACAGGATTCGATAAGGATTTATTTAAAAAACCATATGAAGTGTACTTTTTTTACATAGGAATTTTTGCTAGTGTTCGGACACTTTTGTTACCGACTGTACAGTCGGCAGCATAATTCTTCGAGCACTAGCCAATAATTCCTATATTTAAAAAGTACACTTAAGACTGTTTTGTTAAATAAATCCTTGTCGAATTATGTTCTTAGACTGACTAAGAACACGACTCGATAAGGATTAATTTAACAAAGCAGTATTAAGTGTAATTTTTTTAGACAGGGATTATTGCTAGTGCTCGAATAATTTTGCAGCCGACTGTATTGTCAGCCTACCGTAGATTCCCAATTTCGGTAGGTAGGTAGGTTGGGTTTAACGTCGCACTAGCGCAGCGCTATTAGGTAATTAACTCACACCTAAGGATGGTCCGGAGGTATGCCATCCCAATTTTGATCTTCCATGGAGGGGATGTCTCCCCCGCTTCGGTGACCCCTATTGGTCACCGAATTGGATGGGAACATGGAGTACACTGCGGCCACGACACCCAATTTCGGAATACGAAAGGAATCAGAATTAATTTAATTGAAAATCGGTCAGAATATCTTATTTCATTTATATCAGGTATTTTTCCGAATTTTGTCTGAAGATTATTATTATTATTTTTTTTTTTAGAAATGACACGTGAATTCCTGTATGACACCTCGATTCCGAATTATGAGAAAATATGCCCGAGAGGCAATTGCTTGATATTGACGTTTTGTTGAAATTGCAGTGGGTTTAACATCGCATTAGCGTAGCACTTACTGATTAACATCATATAGTAGGTTGTGAGTGATGAGACAGTGAAAGTCCATGACACTTCTGAGATTCATGGAAGGGATAATTGAAGCTCTAGAGGCACAGTATACAGGTGGTTACAGTCGGTAACAAAAGTGTCCGAACACTAGCAAAAATTCCTATGTAAAAAAAGTACACTTCATATGGTTTTTTTAAATAAATCCTTATCGAATCCTGTTCTTACACTGACTAAGAACAGGATTCGACAAGGATTTATTTAACAAAACCGTATGAAGTGTACTTTTTTTACATAGGAATTTTTGCTAGTGTTCGGACACTTTTGTTACCGACTGTACGTATAACAGGTATGAATTTTTTTGATTCGTTATTTAAACTTCATTAATCTGTTTTATGATTTCATCAAACCAATCAGCCAAATGAACAGGATACCATGCAAACAGGTGTTTCTATACATTTTTTGTATTGGCAAAACATCACTTATGTTTCGTAGTGTTTAAAATATTAAAGCAAAGAATCAGATTGTTCAGTCCCAGAATTTTCTAGTATGTTTAAGAGAATACTTAAGTGGCCAGAAACTTATCAAAGTAAGAAAACGAGAACATTAGATGGCACTTTTTCCATTGGTTGGTTGGGTTTTACGTCGCACTAGTCCTGCACAATGGGGAATTCTTTTTCCATCGGAAAAACTATTTAAAAAAATTGATAAGTTAATAGCCATGAAAAAGATGAAGATAGGCAGAGCAAAATTTGATATAAAAAAGTAAATAGAAAGAGAGAAAGACAAAAAAAAAAAAAAGAAAGAACAGGGAAACAAATAAGCAAAAAACAAATAAAAAAGCTGGAACAAAACGATAAAAATCAAAAGAAAAGAACTTCTAAAAATTAAGCGAAAGATAATGAAGATTAGCAGAGTGCACACAACTCCAGAAACTCATCCGTTAGTCTGTAAATATCTTAAAGCGAGACTGACTACTTTAGGTATTTTTAATACGTATTATTAGAAAAGCGCATAATTAAAAGGATTTTTAAAAATTAAGTCCCAATTTAAGTAAACCAATTTGGTTAAAGCACTGGAATGTACGAGTTGAAACTGTTGCAAATTTCACATGTAATTTTTTTTTATTTTCTGATGCAAGTTTATATATTTTTCATTGTATTAGCACATGAATGCAACAGAAAATACATTTTGTTAATTAAATATACGTTTTCAATCGGTTTGATTTTTATTTCAAATTTTTCCTGGGGATAAAAAAAAATTCATATACTACAGTCGGTAACAAAACGCTAGCAAAAATTTCTATATAAAAAAGGTACACTTAATACAGTTTTGTTAAATAAATCCTTATCGAATCCTGTTCTTAGTCAGTCTAAAAACAGGATTCGACAAGGATTTATTTAACAAAACGGTATTAAGTGTACTTTTTTTACATAGGAATTTTTGCTAGTGTTCGGAGACTTTTGTTACCGACTGTACACTGGAACAGAAAAATGTCCAATACTGTGTTTTTATATGTTTAGGCTAATGGATTTTTTTTATTTTTAGTACAAAATTTCTTCAGTTACTAAATTTTGCTATGCAGAGATGCAAAGAAAGAGTTTATAGAGAAAAATAATAGTGATTATTGTTACAGTCTCTAAAATTTAAAACAGCGCATAAAAAATGTTTTTAATGTGTCCATAAATGGAACTTTAATTATTCAAAATATATATAAAAAAATAATTTCAGAAAGAAGCTAACAAATACGTTTTCTAAAGTGTCTGGAAATTTTAGTTAAAAATTCAGTGTTAGTTTAATTATTTCTTTACAAAATAGGGGAATTTTCTTCCTCATGAAAAGTTTTATGGTTCCCCTTAGAAGTCATTATTTGTAATTAGTTTATGAAAATAAAATAAAACAACTTACTACGTATGTAATCCTTTTTTCTCTTTCTATATTTACAAAACAAAAATACTGAATTTGTAATAAATTTGAATTTTGGTTTTCAACGGATTTACACATTTTATAATGTCTTAAATGTAATTTGACTTTTCCTTTGTCTCTCTTTCTTTCTTTTTTTAAATGTTTGTGATGCCTCACAGATTTTGTAGAAGCTGCAGTAAAAAATGTAATGCATGAAATTCCACTGAAATGTACAATTAGTTATAACTGATATAAGAAGATAATCATTAGATCTTGGTGTTTATTGCCTACCAGTTGGCGCTGCTTGCCGCACTTCTCATTAACTGAGTGGCAGCTATTTGTGAGTTTCTATGAGTTTCTATGGAACTTTTCGATATGAATATTTAAGATGTTTCTTATGAGAAACTACGTCGACTCAGTTTTGTTACAAATCGTTCAATAAGTAGCTTAGTCGTGCTGCTCTGTTTTTGAAGTGTAAGCTCTTTTAGGCAAAACTGCATAATTTTTTCTTAAGAGTGAATTAATCTAATTCTTTGTTATTATAATTTACGTTTAGTGTCACCTTTATTTATTGGAGGAAAAAAAAAAAAAAAAAAAAAATACCGCTTTTAATAGGGCATTTTTCTTTGACATAAAGATAAATATATTTTCTTACACATGAATAATTAATAAAATTAAAATAAAACTTAATCAAAAATTATACTTGCAAATTTAACTTCTGATAAAATTTACTCCATTTTTTTTAAAATAAGGTAAAGCTAGAAGAGTTTGCTCACAATTCAACAACATGTATAAAAATAATCCAAATATTAATTTTTTTGCTAAACTGTTGCTGAATAATTTTGAATTTTTTGTTTTCTATGCGTTTCCATTAATATTTTGTTGTTATGCTATAATTTAAAGCAACAGTTATAATAGAAACCAAGAGAACTATTTTGTGTAATCTCTCCTTACACGGTAGGCGTGATTGCGCACATGGGTAGGAGAGAGTGCACTTAATTATAACTACAATTAAATCTTTAACAATAATAATTGTTTTGTGCAACCACCTACCTGCCACAAGTTAACCCATAAGAGGTGTGTGCAATGCATTTTCTAGCCAAAAAGGTAGGTAGAACATCGTGTGTCCAATGATATATGGCTGCTTCCGCCCACTTTTAAGCTCAGAATCCGCCCATCATTAAACAGATATACAATAACATTAAATAATTTGAAATAAATTTCCCATAGGCTAATATTGGCATTCAAGAGGTAAACATTACCAAAAGTGTGGCCTTTTGTCGATCGTTGCCATTCCTGAATAATGCTAATTAACACTTTCCAACAAGATTGAAAAGTGTTTATGACTTCGGTTTGTCCGTCTGTCTGTCCGCGCTCTAACTTCCGTAAATATTTATGGAATTTTTTGAAACTGATATATGTTATTCAAGTTCACTATCGGACGTTCCCTATTGAAAATGCAGTTCATACCTCCACTAGTTTGTGTACAGGGACACAACGAAAGTATTTCAAAGCATAGTGTTCTATGAGAGGTATTTCTATAAACCATATTTTCATACCTTTACTGTAGACATATCTTAATGAAATTGAAATATGTTATTCAAGTTCACTATCGAACGTTCTCTATTGAAAATGGAGTTTATACCGCTACTGGTTTGAGTACAGGGACACCCGAAAGTATTTCAAAGCATTGTGTTCTATGAGAGGTATTTCTATAAACCATATTTTCATACCTTTACTGTAGACATATCTCAATGAAATTGAAATATGTTATTCAAGTTCACCATTGGATGTTTTCTGTATAAAATGGAGGAAATACCACCACCGATTTATGTACAGGGACACTTAAAAGTATTCAAAAGCATTGCGTTCTATGAGAGATATTTCCATAAATCAAATTTTAATAACTTTACTTTCCACGAAGTTTTGGGAAATTGAAATATGTTATTTATATGCACACAAAAAAAAAATGCTTTGCATAGAATATAGCATGATTAGCATTAGATTTACAGGGTGACACAAAATATCCATTTATATTAAAAGCTATTAATAAAAAATTACTAGAATTGTACTTTCGTTGACATTAAGCGTTTTTGACACTTTCTAACATTTTTAAGTGTGAATATGATTTCAGTTTGTGTATCTGTCCATCCGTCTGTCTGTGTGTCTGCCCGCGCTGTAACGCCCGTAAATATTTATGGAATTTCTCGAAACTGATATATTTAATTGAAGTTCACTATCGGATGTTTGAAAATGGAGTGAATATCTCTTCCGGTTTGTGTACAGGGACACCCAAAAGCATTCGAAAGGATTGTGTTCTATAAGGGTTATTTTTATAAATATTTTCCGTATAGAATGTTCCCCACTTAAAATGACATTAATAGGTCCTGTATAACTAGTTTGTTTACAGGAACAACAACAACAACAACACACACACACACACACACACACACAAAAAAAAAAAAAAAAAAAAAAAATGCATTACGTTTTAGGACAGAATTTTTTGAAAGTTATATTTAAAAATATTTCTACTGTAAAAATCATAAAAATATTGAAATGTATTGTTAATATTCTAAAATAATGTTTTGTATAGTATATGATATGATTAACTTTCTGATTTACAGGTCTACACTAAAATATTCAGAGAGATCGAAAGCTGTAATTATAATCTAATGGCTGCATTTTCTTTTGCGTTAAGCCTTTGTAACACTTTCCAAAATGCCTTAGAGTAATTTTAAAATCAATTAGTCTATCTGTATATTTTTCAGTCCTTTTGTCTGTTGTGTGATAACGTAGGCAAAGAATATTAAAAGTTATTCGATACAACAATTACGTACAGTTGGACAGTTGGAAAGTGTTACTAATCAATGCGTACTGCATAATTTTTCTTTCTTGTTTTGGTTTCTGGGGACGGTTTTTAAAAAGATGCGCCATCTCGAATGGGCTAAACTAGTCCAGTCACTTGTTGAAGTTGTCTTCTGTACAGTTCAAACATTTAACAAACTCATCCTCATTGTTTTGTCATTGCTAATAACTTGCGTAATCTCTCCTAGTATAGAATTTAACGGAATGAATACGCAATCTCTCCTAAGTAGCAAATGCTCAAACTCTCCCATTTCGGTAGGAGTGATTGTGCAGCTTTTTATTCTATAATTATTCGCTTTTATAGAGAACGTTTTGTGTTCGTTCATTTAGTCTACGGCTATTCTATAGAAACGGCCATTCTATAGAAATTCCTAGGAAGGGATTTGAAAATTCAATCATTTATTTTTGAAAACAAGACAAAATAACCATGTTTTATTTTAGACGATCGATATGCACTTTCAAGTCACCACTCCACTATTGCTGTTGTATAACTATTTGGAGTAGCAGCGCGCGCACACTAATCCTTTTCTCGGATCCTCTACGTTCGCATTCTCTCCTACCGCGAGATCTCTCCTAGTTTTACCTTATATACATTTCTATAGTTAGTAGTTTAATAGTTATTGATGCAACTAGATATTTTTTTCCTCTTTTACATGTAGAGTTATAGAGATTTTATCTAATTATTAATAAAAAGTACTGACAGACAATTATAAATGTTTATAGATTTAAAAATTACAAATATTCATAGTTCATACAGTAATTCCTCTACCTAAACAATTTGCTTAAAAACGCTATTGGAATAATTATTGAAATGAAATATTCTTTAGGTACACGACAAAAGTAGTTTTATGAGTTTTAGCGTCACGCATACTTATGCAACAAAACCCATGGATGAGTTCTTTTACAAGCAAACAATTCTCTAGTAATGTATTTAAATTCGTCTTATTTCTTTTATTGTTATTCCTATCATTATTCTTTTCTCTCGTAATATATTTAAATTCGGTATACTTACTATTATTATTATTATTATTTTGTTGTAGAATACAGAAAATGGCGGCCTGAAAGAAATAGTCCCCTTGTCCTAATTAAAATTTAAATTAAAAAGCTAATTAAAATTTTGGAAATTTCTATTGCTGTTGCACTCCCAAATCTCCAATAGGTCTGTAAAACATATTTCATTGCTCTGGGACTAGCGGTCACTGAGCCTGTAGCTGCTCAAACATATTTTTTCTTACTCTTATTTCAAAGGTAATGGTTTATCTTCTATTATAATTTAAATCAATAAATGAAATAAAATAAATAAAAATAAATAGATGCATAAAAATAGCCAGATTTTAAACAGTATAAAGTTTTTAATGGGTTTTTAAAATATACTTAAATTTGAATAATATCTAGTAACTATAGCATAAATTATAAAAACAACAATACATGTTTAAAAAAATATTCATTATTTTATTTTGCAAAAAGTTTACTAATTTTTTTTATTATAAAGGATTATCAAAGTGATTGTTTCATTCTTGTATTATTAGTCTCTGATTTAAATTAGCAAATAGAGAATTTTCATTTAAGATTTCTTAATCACCCCCTCCCCCTTTTTTTATATATATTGTTTATTAACCCTTTTTAACAATATTGCTTAAATTAACAGACACTATTTTAGTATGATAAATGCCGTTAATTTGATTTTTATTTTCTATTCAAACTTTGTATTTTTTGCAAGATAAAATTTTCAGTTAATAAAGAAAGTTTTCAAGAAATCTTTATTTTGAATTTTATTGGCTGAATTATTTCTTTTCTCTGTTATTTCGACTTTTACTAAATATTTGATAACAAATATTTCTTTCCAATCACCATAAGGCATATTTGCTTCCCTGTCAGAATGTAACATTAATCTAGTGACTGATTCACAACGCTTGCAGCCATGAAACTTAGAGAATTAATGGATCATTTCTCAGAAATAATAGAGTAAAAAACATTGTTGAGTCAAAAGATACAGTATGATACAGATAATAACTGAATTATTGCTTTCGACGATGAACGATCTCAATTAATATCCATTGGAAGCCACCGAAGAATTGAGTTTTTTGATGTATTTTTCTTAATCGACAATTGTCCTTCTTTCTAGTTTAAATATTTTAATATTAATGAAGGAAAATATCGTGATTTTAGCAAACTTATATAAATAAATAAAATAAAATAATAAGCTTTGCTATTCTACATCCTGATTTTTTAAATGGAAATAAAGCAAATTATATATAAATTAAGCTAAAAATTTTAAAAAATGTGAATATCAAGTGAGTAAAAAAAAAGTATGTGAGTAAAAAAAAGTGTAATTAATTGCTCAAAATATGCCCTAATAAAGAAAAATTATCTATTTTTATTGTTGTATATAATGCATTCTGTATAGAGCTTTAGAAACTGTGTAAAACTATCTTTCTTATGTATTAAAAAACTTGAAAAAGCTCGTTTGAAACTATATAACTTTATCTCAAATATCAAACAACTGAAATTTCCAAACATTAGTTTACAGGCTACTGTTAACCCACAAGAGAAATCTAAATAAGCCTGTCTATTTCAAAGACTGTTTTCAAATCTATCCTCACTATTTTCAGACGCATTAAAAAATTCATTTTTATTCACAAAGACATGTGAAATTTACTCAAATTCTTATTCAAATACCATGACTTGCAAGACGCATCTTTTTGACATAGAAAAATACATCTTATATTTGAAAATAGGACTGCAACGCTTAATTGATGAATGATATAAAACGTATTGATCACAAAAAATTCAATAACAATGAGATGTTAATGTCATGAATGATGTATTTAAGAGAGTGTAAATTGAAGTGTGATTTTGCCTTAACTGTTCGTGAAGTTTTCTCACCCGATGAAGTAAATGCTGCGAAAAATGTTATGTAAATGGATATTAAATTTGTTTAACTGCGGCTTTCACTGAATTATCACGATGTTTGAAGAAGCATTCACAATAATTTCTTGCATATAATCTGCATGTCAAATCAGATAAATCAGTTTTACAGAAGAAATTACAATTAACAGACGAAGTTATATTTGCGTGCAGTATTTATTCGTAAAAATATAGCTTTTTCTGTTAATAAAAATTACTGGTGTAAAACTGATTTATCTGACCTGTGGATTAAATGCAGGATTTTTTCTTTTTGTGTGTGGTTTATAAACAGCTTACCAAAACGGCTACACCAATATATAAAACCGAAACTTTAATAAGTAAATTAATTCTCAAAAGCTTAAATTATTAACTGTTGCATACGCAAAAATATTACCTATATACACTGTATGACACACCCCAGTTTTCTCGGCTTAAAACAACCAGTCTAGTTCCAAAAACGCCCTATCGAAATTTCAGTTCTCTTTAGAAAATGATAAAAATATATATATATATATATATATATTAGAAAATTTCATATTGTTCAGCAAAGAAAAATATTTTCTTGGGAGCATTACTCTACAATGAAAAGTGTTAAAGTGAATCTTGTCTTTCAAATTTAACATGCATCGTGCACCATAAAATTTGAAAAAAATTCAGGCATAGACAGAATTTTCCATTTAATATTTTATCAGTTAATATATTTAATGTATGTATTTATCTAACTATCTAATTCTAGCCCACATTTGTACTTATATTTCTAGTAAGCAAATTTTGACATGGGTAAATTTTAAACATAAAGATATATCATTCAAATTAGTTAACTTTCATTACATTTAATTACATTAAGAAGACAATATTATGCACTGGTATTGAAACCGAACATCATTTATATTAAAAATATTTTTTATTTTTAACACGCTTTTATTAGCTTCACCTGCATGTATGTTTGGAACTGCTCTGGGAGCAAACAAAAAATCTGTATTGTAAAAAAAGACTTTCTTTACGTGAACGCTGTGGCTGTGAGGTAAAGCTCCGGGCTACGAACCTAAAGGTCTAACGTTCGAGCCCACTCAGGGGAGATTTTTTAAAAATGGTTTTTGTTTAATTCTAAATTATTTTATAATCACCCTGTAATATGGTGTGTTACTCACACAATTTTTTCTTATTCTGCATTTTAATACTATCAAGATAGATATTTTGTGCTTTTTAGTTCACATTTCAATAAAAGCGTGTTCTTTAATTTTTTAAAAGTATAATTTTATTTATTAGATATACGTCCATTAAGTATGTCTTGCATTAACTTAGGTATACAAATTTAACAAAACTCTTCATACGAAGAATAGCAGAAATTTAAAGTTATAAATAATATACTCAAAAGGAGAGGAAAAAAAAAGATTTCTTTATATTTGAAAATCTGTTTTGAGCACAAGAATCTAAAAAAAAATTCAGTAAATATATTATTAGGAATTATGACAATATTAACTGCCAAGCTTTATAAGATATCGATTATACAATATACATGCTTAGAACTAAACTATGAATTCCAGGTTAGGTTTCTCCATTTCTATTTTCGTGTTGCAATGAGTTTCTTTTATGCTAGTGGTTTAAATTAAGCAGCGAAAGAGTACATAAAGCGTGCTCCATATGATTTTGATATAAAGAGTATACTAGTCAAAGCAATTTAGTTGATTCCTGGAACGTTAGATTGAATCAGACAATGATGTATTTATAAAATAACAAATCTGGAAATGAGACCAAATTTCCAAAATATGCTTTTTCTATTTTTATTAGCGCGATTTTCTAACATTGAAAAATTGTTTATTTCACATACCAAGAATTACACATCTTGTTCAAATGTTGCTTAGTTTTTTTAGTACGTGGCGTAAAATATATTCCACTTAAATAACAATCGCGTATTTTGATGTCGTTTGATATTAAAGCCTTTAAAACTAGTTTCTTAGGTGATGATGGAATGAATATATTTTATAACATAACATTTATTTTAATTAAATAAATAATTAGCTTCATTTGTTATCTATCTATAAATAACTTAATTTATAAAGAAAAACAGTATTAAAAAAAAAAAAAAAAATCACACACATACTCACAAACACACTAAAATTTTCGGAAGTGCTGTATTTAAAACTTAACACATATTTTCATTTATTTGTATTTTGTAAATTCAGAATAGTCTCCCGAGAAATTAATTCAACTAAAGCTTATACTGATCAAAAACATTCCAAAATACCCGAGAGAAGAACATTTAATCAAAACATTGTATCACCTTGATCTATCTAAAAAGTAAAAAAAAAGGTTAATGCGACTCAATCTTCGAAACAAATCGAAAAGAATTTTTGATAGAAAAAAGCTTAATAAATTTGGCTTCATATATATTATTATTATTATTATTATTTTTTTTTTTTTTTTGTAATTATTATTTTTTTGTAATTATCATTATTGTAATTATCATTTTATTTTGTTGTTATTTTTATTTTTTGTAATTTTTTTTCTTAGTCTGTTGAGCCAATCATAATATAGGTTGCAAATCATAGATATGCTGAAATCAAGTAATTATATATTCATATGATAAAATTAATATAACATTTTATGTATGATTAAATAAAATAAAAGGAAATGCATTACGATGGGATTATAAATATATTTTTTAAATTTATATTTACAATGAACTATATTTTTATCACTTCATGTAATTTTTTATGTATATTAACTGTTTAAAGGGCATTGATAGAAAATTAAAATATTTTATTACCAGTCATGAAATATCAAGTCAAATGAAGTAATTGCATAATAAAGTTGCAGATAATAACATAAAACAACTTGTATAAACCTAAGTTCTTGTTAATAATAACCATTTGCTCTGCTGCTATAATGAAAATAGATCTGAGCTATTCATCTTCGTTCGATCTTTGGCCCACAAAACTTAAAAGAAACCTAAATTAACTTATCTCCTTAAAAAATATTAATTTTCCATGTGAATGAATTAAATAATTATTAAAACTATTTATAACAGTTAATAACTTTCTAAACTGCAGAGAATTGTAGATGGTACAGAAAACTGCAGCAGAAAATGTTGGAACAGCTCTAATGTTAGATGCTCTATAAATTAACAATGCTTTGTTTTTTCAAACTGCGAAGTTGAATTCTGTATAAAATAAATAAAGAAATAAAGTACATGAGAGATGTTTCCTGCACAGATTTAGTGATAATGCAATCTGTATGTCCACGAATCAGGACACTTTGGTCCCGCCGTTTTGGTCCTTCCATTTTGGTCCTGCCGTTTTGGTCCCGAGACTTTTTGGTCCCGCTAACTTTTTGTATCTTTTAAATATACATCAGTTTTTTAATATAATAGCATATTTGTTGATACGAGAAAATTGAAGTGCTCTTAAAATATCTTTAATTAAGGAATATCTTATCGGTAAATATATAAAATTTCGATATTACGATTGGTCCCTGGTCATTGAGATTCGGAGAATTTTGTTGTAACTGACTTTTTACGAACATTTAATATATTTCATCTTTTTTTTTTTTTTTTTAATGCAATTGCATTTTCTTTTCCTTTTTTTTTTTTTTTTTTTTTTTTTTTTTTTTTTAAACTGAGAATTGTTTTCATTTGATTTCGATTTAATTTACTTTAATTGTAGTTTGATTTTAAATTTACAATTTGTGACAAAATTTTATGATTTTAAAAGTACTGTTGTGAGGTAAAGGAGGTTGAGTCAAAAGAATGTCGCCGCAGTAAAGTAAGATTGCGGCGTCGAGTTAGGATAAAAGGATGTAGCCACTCGTGAAGGAATGTTGGTCGGAGAGTGGAAACGCGAAGTCTGGTACCAGAGCAGAGTGACATAATAGATTGGAGTTAGAATGAGTTTACGACGGCATAGAGCCACTAAAAAGAAAGGAGGACCCGTGAAGTTTACGTAAGGTGTATGAATTTGATCGGTTATTGAAGTTAGGGAATTGAAGTGATGAAGGTTGTCGGTTCAAGATAGTTAAATAAGTGAAGTGCGGTGAGAGATGGTGTTGTGTGGGTGGTGTAGATGTTACGAGATAATTGTGCGTTGGTGGCATATATACTACGAGATAGTGTTGTTGTTGATGGCGTATAGAGGAGTAGTGATTGTGAGATAGTATTCTGAGCGGATCTAGTGAAGCGTTAATATTGTGAATGGGATTAAGCAGCATAGCGGGTGTGAACTTCGTCTGATTAACGGGGCTGAGAATCAATTAGCCTGCTTTTACAAGTTTATCACAAGTGGTGAAATAGCCTTTTCATATCTTTATATTTCTTTAATTTCTTTATCTAATTAAGTACTGAGTTTTCCACGAGTCACTCCTCCCAATATTTCAAGGTGAAATAAAGTATTCATCTATATATTAATTTGAAACATGTTTTTGTCTGACTCCACTAAATTGAGAGAACGGCTAGGTGTAAAAATTTGGTTGAGGTGTCTAGAAAAAGGTCTTGGTCTGTAGATGTGTTATGAAAAGAGAAAAATATAAAAAGTCGAACGATTCCCCCCCCCCCCCCGGGGGGCAGGGGTTAAAAACACGTTTACGAGCTTAACTCAGCTCCAAATTACTTCACGATGAAGAAATTGTACATGGGGGGACTAGACTCGAATACTAAAAAATCAATATCTCCGATTTTGTAATTTTCAATTTTAAAGGGGGGGGAAAGTAGATTTGAAGGGGGGGAAGTAGTTTGAGAGGGAAATCCGTTCTAGATCCACACATGTAGCACCTCATTTTAAATGTCTTGAAATTTCATGTCGATTGGGGATGTTCGTATACAATATAGGGTGCCCCCTGGTGGTGAAAAATGGAACTAGGTTATTTTGTTGTAGACCCTATCATGTTACACCTTATTTTAAAGGTCTTGGTATTTCCTGACCGTTGGTGATGTTCGTATAGAACACATTGTGCCCCCTGGTGGAGGAAAATGCAACTAAAGGATTTTGCAGTTGACACCACCGTGTGACACCTTATTTGAAAAGTCTTGGAAATTCAAGGCGATTGGTGATAAAGGTCTTGAAATTTCATGTTGATTGGGGATGTTTGTATACAATAAATATAGTGCGCCCCCTGGTGGTGAAAAATGGAACTAGGTGATTTTGCAGTAGACCCTATCATGTTACATATTATTTCAAAGGTCTTGGTATTTCTTGACAGTTGGTGATGTTCGTACAGAACACACTGTGCCCCCTGGCGGTGGAAAGTGCAATTAAAGGATTTTGCAGTTGACACAACCGCGTGACACCTTATTTGAAAGGTCTTGGAAATTCAAGACGATTGGTGACGTTCGTATACAACATACTGCGCCCCATGGTGGAGGAAAGTGGATTTTGCAGCGCGTGCGTAGCATGCCTGCTATACGGTGCCGCAGCCACAGGCAGCGGAAACACGAGTCAGAGGTTTGTTCGGTTCAAGGTTAATTTTTGAGAATTTTTTCATGTTATTAGCGGCCCGTATATACGCTGCCGCAGGCACCGGGATCACGAGCCCGAGTTCCGTTCGGTTTGAGGTAATTTTTTTTGTTACAGATGATTATTATTATTATTATTTTTTTTTTTTTTGTAATGTTTTCATTTAAAAATAGAAATTCAAACAAAATCGAGTTAAAGATATAAAACCATACAAATTTAAGGTACATTCAAGGTTATTATCATGGGCCCGGGCAATGCTGGGCGGGTTCGTTCCGTTCCAGGTTAATTTTTTGGAATTTTTTCATGGTATTAGCGGCCCGCGTATGCGCTGCCGCAGGCACCGGGGTCACAAGGCAGAGTTTCGTTCGGTTCGAGGTAATTGTTTTGTTACAGATGATTATTTTTTTCGTGATGTTTTCATTTAAAAACAGAAACTCAAACAAAATCGAGTTAAAGGTATAAAATAATACAAATTTAAGGTTCATTTATGGTATCATTGGCCCGGCGACGCCGGACGGGTCAGCTAACATATAGTCGTAGTATTAAACGAATTAGAAAATAAAAGATAGCATCTGTTTATTTGGAGTCAGTTTGACGTCACATTGACAGTACTTTGTAGAAAGTGATGTCATATACAGTATTTCTATTTATAAGCATTTTTCCGACTTTCTTTTTAAAGTGAAATGTCGTAAATTATATTAGATGTTTTAACATGAAATACATTTAAATAATGATGCGACGATTTTTGAAACATTACGGTCAATAAAGTGGTTGTCGAATTCGACGGATTCCAGCTAGTTTTATTTTAATCTAAAGAGTCTCTTCTACTTATTCCTTAAATTAAGTTTAAAATGGGCTCTGAGATAGCCGAGGCAAGCGCTCAGACCTCACACTATCGCCCAAGTTTTCTCGATATCCCCTCCCCCACCCCCACACACACTCGAGTTTATTTCACTGGCTGAGGTAATGTAAATGAATTCTTTAATGAGCTAGAAGAATACTTTGATTTATCTAAAATTGAGAAAACTGATAAATTTAATCTCCTAAAGTATTCTCTGAAAGGTGATGCTAAACTTTGGTTTGATAATGTGGTTGCTATTTCTTTGGGTCAAAATCATACATATGCTGCTTTAAAACAAAATGAAAAATAACTTTGCTTCTGTGGCCGATCACGTTAAACTGCGACAGGAACTTTACTCGAGGAAAATGTCGTTCTACGACAAACCCACCACTTTTCTGTTAAGTAAGCTAGATATCATTAAACAATTAGAACTCAATCTCTTTTGCAGCAGTGATGGATATCATCACCCCTCATTTCACCATCTCAATTCAAGATTATTCAGACGGAAAACCTCTTACATCTTATAGGGCCTTTTTCAAACCTTGGCTAAGTACCAAAAGAGGCATACTACAAAATCTGAAAATAACTTTAATCACAGGCGGGAAAATGTACCAGCTGAAAATAACTTTACCAGGCGTGAAAATTTCGCTTCCCCTTTTTGGCTATATGCATTTAAGCGTGCTTAACTTTTAACAATAAAATGACTAACAACTTAGTTTTTTTCGCCAATGCTATAGCTAAGGAAGGGAAGTTTGATATATGTATAAACCATGTTATATAAACCATATATAAACCATGTTATGTTATTAGAGGCAAGCTGTCTTGATTGTCTTCTACAGACAAAGTTTAACTTTTTTAAATTTTATATACTGTAAGAAATTTTATATTCTAGAAGCATTCTGACGGATGTCCAAAGCTTTCGTCTACTGTTCCAAACCTCAGCATGGATGTCGATCTTTCTTCAACGCCTCTGTCAAGTCTTTAAACCAGATGACTGAATGCTTCTACAGCCTTTGAACGGCGGGCTCTTCAACTGCATCCCTTTGACGCCAGCTAATTGACGAGAATAGACTTTTCCTTCAGTTTTGGCTATACTCTCGTCAATTATTAAAAAACTTTTACACTTAAAATAAACTTTTCTTCAGTTACTGTATTTCCAACTATGAACATAACTATCACAAACTTTTTCATCAAATATATTACAGTCGCAATTATACAAGCAACGCACCTATCATAATCGACTATTACACATTAAAAGCTTTGCTAGTTTAATAGGAAATCGTTTGTATTTCCTCTCTGTAGTGCTTAATGAAAAACACAGTACGTTATTTCCGTTTTCAGAGTTACATACACACACATCTTCTTTTATTGTATAGATACCGCTTCTTTTATTTATAGAGATTACAGTAATTAAATATCTTGTATAATTGATTGTATTATTTATTGAAGGAGATAGCTTCTCTTCTGGCGAGTGACGACTTGCTTTACTTACCAGTAAAACATGTATAGTACCAAAATGCGTATATTCTTTTAATACAAATTTTAAGAAATCGATTGCTCTCTTTGAAAGAGTAATTTTAAAACCAATTAATTAGTAACCATAGTTAACCCATTAGTAATTTAACCATACGATTAAGAATATGAATATTTCTTTTTTTATTCTCTCATATACTTTATATATAAGAATGTTAAATATCCCATAAAAATAAAGTTATTCTAGCAGAAATTATAAAGTTCGATTTTATTTTAAAATGTAATTCAGTATTTACGGGGAAAATGTTCAGTTTTACAAAAGAAGATTTGATGACATCGAATGCCCTTTTTTTCTCGTACATAATCTAAAATAAAATAATCTAAAAAAGTTCAAATTGCGTATTATTTACAAAACTTTCAAAAGTATTAAAAAAAAAAAAAAAAAAAAAAAAAAAAAGAGGAAAAAAGGAGAAGATAAATTAAGATGAACTGTTATACGAATCTAATAATACAATATAATCAAATGCCACATTTTGAATGCATATGTAAAAAAAAAAAAAATCTTTGAACAAATACAGAATTATGGTTTCTTTCTTTTATTCATAAAAGGAGAACTCATGGATTTACAATATTTTAAGCTAAAATTTTCAAAAGAAGGATTTGGATAAATATGCGCTGTAATGCATTTTGAATATAAGTGCTTGTTATTTTTAAGCATTTTTGAAGTTTTCGGGATCATTTTCCTAAAGAAAAAATAATAGAAAAAAAAAAAAGACTTGAAATTTTTATGATTCGACGTCCTTTTATCTTTGAGTTTACTTAAAAATATCTAAATATTGACTGGAATTTTTTTAATTTATTTTAAGTTAATTATATTTAAGATAAATTTGACAAAAACATTTCCTAGTTTACATTAAAAAAATATTCTTGAAGTTTAAATATTGACGGTGTTAACTATTCACGATGGACAATTTCTAATTTTAAAAACGTTAGTTATAATCCTCGTAGATATAAAATTCCAATTGGATAAATGTTTAAAATGAGACAAAGTTTGTCCTTAGATATTATTTGAAAAATAGATACAGATAGTGAACAAAATAAAAGAAACGCGTTCGATTTTACACTTTTTATCAGTTATCTTCAAAAATACACGACGTATTATCATGAAAATTAAGGAATGTAAAGAACATGTTATACTTCATATGTTTTAAAGGAGGGGTTTTTCTTCTTCCGAAGGGGAAAAAAAGTAACAGTAACACGTTAAAATAAATAAATAAATAAATAAGTTTGGAATCATCCTGCAAAAATATTACTTGAAATGTATTGTAGAGGTAATATATGATTACAATGCCTCTTTTAGCTATCTGAATTTAGTTGATACAAGCTTACGTATGCGCAGCAAAAAATTTAGTAAAATTATTCTTATTTTAAAATAATTTTTACAGTTTTATATTCTGATTACAAAAAGTTGTGTCGAGTATAGTATGTCAAGTTTTCTTTAAACGATAGCCTCGCATGTTATAAACAAAAATCGTCGGAAAAACTTTCGATTTTATTAATGAAACCTTTATATTTCCATGAATATACGTTTTACTTTTTTACGAATGAATGCAGATAATTAAAAGAAGCACTGTTATCACACACTTCAGCTGCAATGAATTCGAACTAGTAGGGTAAAAATGCACCAGATTTGGACACTTTTAATTTTGAACTCTGAAAACAAGATTTCAAATTTTTGGATAGGTTTGGTAAGCGTTCAGGGTTGATATTACACTCCCGTGCACATATCCTGCCTTATTAATGTATTGAACTGCAGCCATTCGTTTTAGAATACGATTAGTTTAACTGACAAAAAAAAAAAAAAAAAAAAAAAAAAAACTTTCTGTTATTTGCATTTTTTCCCCATGTAGTTTTGAATAAGGAAATCAAATTTTATTTGCTTTGCTTCTGCTTTCTTTTCATTGATTTTTCCTAATTTTGACTTTCATATGACTAAAACAAGTATGCAGAATTCGTTTATTGTGCTAAAGTTTAATTTTGTTTATAAACATATAATATTTTTTATGAGTATCCACTACTGGTACCAGAAAATTTTATCATGACCAGTAGTGGACATTACGGTACACTACAGGTTCATTTGACTTTTGAAGCGAGACCAGTAGTTTACACAACTCATAAACTTCCCAAATTTAGAAGGAAGAATGTACAGTCGGCAGCAAAATTATTCGAGCGTTAGCAAAAATTCCTATATAAAAAAAGTACACTTAATACTGTTTTGTTAAATAAATCCTTGTCGAATCATGTTCTTAGTCAGTCTAAGAACATGATTCGAGAAGAATTTATTTAACAAATCAGTATTAAGTGTACTTTTTTTACATAGGAATTTTTGCTAGCGCTCGAATAATTTTGATGCCGACAGTAATGGTTGATTGATTGATTGGTTGAGTTTATCGTCGCACTTGTACTGCGCAATGGGTAATTGGTGGGGACGCACCCCAAAGGATGGTCCGGAAACATGCTATTACAATTTTTATCCTCCACGGAGGCGGAACGCAATGGGATGGATGGTTGGGTTTTACGTCGCACTAGTGCTGCGCAGATGGGCAATGGCCGACGGTCTGGGACACACGCCTAGAGGTGGTCCGGAGACATGCCACCACAATTTTGATCCTCCACGGAAGGGATGGCTCTCCCGCTTCGGTGACCCCCAGATGTATAATTTTTGATGGGAACATGGAGGACATTGCGGCCACGACAGATTTTACGTGCACCAGCCACCATTAGTGTACACGACGATTTTTGGCCGGCTCGAGTACCGAACCCGCAATCTTCCAATTACGAAGCCGGCGCTCTACCGACTGGGCTACCGCGGCCCCGGAACGTAATGGGAATTTGGTATAGTTACCAAATAAGAGTACCTTTATAACAGAGAAGCATTAAAAATTGCTACAATGATCCAAATATGGTTGTATTTCTTTATTCTTAATAAAGAAGGACTAAAGATAAAATATCAAAGATAAATAATTTCAATATTAAAAAAAAAAAAAAAAAGAAAAAAAACTGAGAAAAATGCCTGCCTTCAAAATAAAGGCTGTCACCGGAAAATGGGGACATTTAGTCAGCATAAAATTAGGAGATTCAACGTCAATGTCAAACCAATTCAGTTCAGTATCAGATAATTTCGATAATCTTGAAACATTCATAATAGTTATTAGTATGACAGGACTATTTCTTTCAGACAGCGATTTTGCGTTGTCACCTTTCTAATATTCCAGGATGCAATATACAATTTTACCATTTAATTTCTTAAACTATCTTAAAATACTCAGAAATTTTATTGATAAACTCATCAACCCTGAAAATTCAATTTAAGTAGTTTGGAGTATAAGATTGGTAAATTTTTTTTATACCAACTATGTGAAAAATATCAGAGCCGGGAATTGAACCTAGGCCCTCCACTTAACGTGCAGATGCTCTTCAACTGAACCACCCTGGCTGATAAGCAGCTCGACCTTTCTCATGTAATAACCGTTACATCTGCGTTTGCAGATACGGTGACCTTGCCACAGCGGTTTATTTCGTGAGAAATGTCGAGCCAGGGTGGGTAATAACTTTTTTTTTTTTTTTTTTTTTTTTTTTTTTTTTTTTGTGGTTACAAGATTGCAATACAGTTGGTAGCAAAAGTATCTGAGCACTAGCAATAATCCCTGTCTAAAAAAAGTACACTTAATACTGCTTTGTTAAATAAATCTTTGTCGAGTCATGTTCTTAGTCAGTCTTTGTTGCGATGATTTATTCAAAGTTTTTTCCAGTCGTCAGATATATTTAAGTAGTAAGTCATTTAAAGCAAAGAAGAGTTATTTGTAGGAAGTCTTCCAGAGCCAATTCATTCACAAGCGAGTCACTGAATGGAGTTTCCTTGAGGAGATATCTGACCTTTGAAAGGTATATTTTATCAGTAGCTATCATTTTTACCCATTGCGCAGTAATAATGTGACATTAAATCCAATCAACCATGTGATATACCTTGTTGGCCCTGTGATACAGTCAGTAACAAAAGTCTCAGAACACTAGCAAAAATTCCTATGTAAAAAAAGTACACTTAGTACAGTTTTGTTAAATAAATCTTTGTCGAATCCTGTTTTTAGACTGAATAAGAACAGGATTCGACAAGGATTTATTTAACAAAACTGTATTAAGCGTACTTTTTTTTATATAGGAATTTTTGCTAGTGTTCGGAGACTTTTGTTACCGACTGTATGTATAATATAATTACTTTAAAATCATATTAAAATTTAACATTATACTTTATTTCTACAGTATTCCAAATTGTTTGCATTTAAATGCAATACAAAATCTTCAAATGTCAACCACTCATTTCAAAAACATTTTATAAATAAAATACGAAATATATGACTATAAAATTTCTATTCTTAGAAATGTTAATAGCGACTTGTAAGAAATGTTCCTTTTGCAAAATAGATATGCACGAATGATGCAAAACAGATATGCGAGGTAATCTGAATCAAATACTTAGAGATGTAATCCAATGGGAATTAGATTTGATATGTTATCTGAGCTTAATTTAATAAATACACCTATGAAATCACTTAAGCACATCAAACAACTGGTAAACTACATACGTATAGTTTAAATACATTTATTGCAATTACTATGATATTAGATTAATAAAAGATAATCTTATCAAATAGGAAGAATTCTCAATGATGATAAATATTGATTAAAATTCTAATTATGCAATTCGTTTGAATTAAGGAAAATGTATTTTTTGTTATTTACATGTATAATAATTATTTTTTTGGTACTTCCGGATAATGGCGGTATTTAATTGTCTGTTTTTTGCATTATACAATCATTGGAGCAATCTCTCTCTCTCTCTCTCTCTCTCTCTCTCTCTCTGTATATATACATTCGGCAGCAAAAGTATCCGAGCACAAGTCAGTAATTCCGATGTCAAAAAATTACACTTAAAACAGTTTTGTTAAACAAATCCTTATCGTATCATGTTCTTAGACTAAGAACATGACTCGACAAAGATTTATTCAACAAAGCAGTATTAAGTGTAGCTTTTTTAGACAGGGATTATTGCTAGTGCTCGGATACTTTTGCTGCCAACTGTATATATATATATGTATAATTATCAGAACAAAAACCCTTAACGGGTTAAAAGTTTGTGACGCAGCATTTTATTTCGATATGAATTGGAAATATGGGTCTTAAAAGTAATGATATCAAATTTCAGTGACGCTTTGTTATTAATTGAAATATATTACATAGATTTTCTTATTTCATCATTTGTTTTTTTTCTTCTATTTACATCACAGTGTATACATAATATTTTCAACTTCAGCACGAAAAAATATATAGAATTTACTCCCTGATACTTTTTCATCTGCACCTCGTGAATTCAAAATATGAGTTTTAAAAGAAATGATATAATTTTTGTGACGCCTCAGTGTTACTTTAAAAGATATATTTTTAGATTTCATTACAATTACTTTTGTTTTGCTGAATAAAGTATATTTACACATTGAAATAATGCTTTTAATTTTCAAATATACTCTCAAATAATCACGCTTTTACTGAATTTATATGACTTTTGAAAATGACTTTTGTACTTATTTTGTAATGTTTTCTAACAACAATGTTGAAATAAACATGGATTGTAGATCAATCGCATTATACACTTTCAAAATGTTGAAAGTTTGAATTTGTAGTTGAAACCAGCAAAATCATTAGTACAGGGCGCGAAATTTCCTCTCGCCATTGGTGAGTGGAATTTTTACTGTGGCGAGTAAAAATTTGGTCTAGTTATAGATAGAATTCTTACATGATAAGGTGACAGAAAACATTCTTTTTATAGATTTAAATATGGCAAAATCTTGCCAGCTTATAACCTCATATTTAACCTCTCCTTTTTCTCTTCTTTGAGTGTCGAGTCTGTGTGCGCGTTGCCCGACAATCGTCCCAGCCTGAGAAAGGAAAAATGCATAAAAGTACACGCATAAAAGTTTTAATCTCTCTAGGCAGTTTCGTTTCTCCCACTGTGATTTCTTTAAGCAGAGTGAGAATAGACAAGCAGAGAGCCTCTTTGCTAGGCGCCCACAATCCAAGAGAAAAAAAATGCGAAAGTTTGCCTATGCGATATTGGCGCATGAAAATGATCCCGAGCCCTTTTAAAGATACTGCCTATGTTTATTTTGTTGAATAATGATAAAAAAACAGTTAACATTTTCCAGTTTTTGCTGAAACACCAAGAATTTACGCTTGTTATGATTTGTAAGCAACAATTTTATCGAACATGTAATTCCGAAATGGCTATTTCAAATGACAACAATGAACAAGTTATACACATCGACATTCCGTCTGATCATAAAAATAAAATGGACGAAAAAGACATTTCTGTTGTTAAAAGTTAAATATATAAATATATAAATAGGTAAATAAGGAAGCTTAATCTTGCATAATAAGATTTCACAGGGTGTTGATTGACAAAGTTTTTTTTTTTTTCCTCTTCTATTTTTTTTTTTTTTTTTTTTTTTTTCAATGACTCTTCGCATTGATAGATACTTTAACCTTTTTTTCTCAGATCTCAAATATAATGCATTATAATGATTTTTGATTATAGATGATTATGAGACATGATGATATATACGATACACTTTTAATATATATAATTTTAGTCATATTTGTAAAAGCATTTCAGATAGTTAAAAAAAATAAAAAACCCAAAATGCGTAAAACAGAAAAAAAAAAAAAAAAAAAAAAAAAAAAAAAAAAGACAACCCTATTTTGCAGCAAGTATAACTTTTTTTGGGGTGAGTGTAATCGGAGTTGAAATTTTAGGCCCTGCATTAGTATATTACAGAGAAAATTCAAGATCAAACAAGCAAAATCATTCTTATGACCAACACAAGAAGGAAGCGGTCTGAATAGCCTCCACACTAATTGCACTGATGGTCCAAATAGCAATGGCCACAAAAACCCTGAACACTAATACCTGCATGCAGATAGGGCACACTTATTAGTGATATATTACATGGCTACTTATTTATAAGTGATATATGAAGAGTTCTTAATACATTTTAAGGAAACAACTATACATTTTAATTAAACATTAAAAATGAGGAATTTCTGCAAAAACAAAATAATTTAACATGAAATTCAGAGAAAGCAAAAATTTCAAAAACCCTGAATTCAGGGATAGCCCATGAAAAATTTCACCCCTGAATAAAGCAACACTAAATAGTTATTAAAATCTAGTCTTCTGTGAAAAAAAATTATAATTATTTTATTAAAATACAATTTATATATATATAAGCAAGAAAAAACAGTTGTTTGTCAATGTAAAGAAAACTATATGACTCGAGGAATGTAAAACATAAATAAATAAAAATAAAATGTAATGCATAAGCGAAAAAACAGAATCACAGTTAGACCGTTCAAAATTGGTACAGATAGGTTTTAGAGACCTGCAAGTCAAATGAGGATATTTTCGAAAGTGATTAATATAGCCGTTAGTTTCTGTAAACTAATGTAATTTTATTTTATATTTTATGATACATATAAACAAACACTTACCTGTAAAAAAGAAGGGTAGTGCAAAAAAAAATATATTTTAACTTACAGTGTGACTCCCGAATGTCGGATTTTATAATTGGTGACTGAAATAATATTGTCTTAGTATGTGACAAAATATTTAATAAACACAAACGTGAAACAATAATTTTTCAGTCTAGTTAATCATCAAAGACACGTTAAACCATTAAAAATTTAATCCACAATGCTTCTCAATAAAAAATTGTATTGATTTTGAAAAAAAAAAAAAAAAAAAAAAAAAAAAAAAAACACGTATCATATTCATAACAAGCCACAAGCGGAGGGATACAGTATGTAAACAAACCAAACTAGCCCTAGTCTTTAGTGAGCACCAAGAGTTTTAGATCTGGATAAAGTACGCATGCGCTCCAAAGACCATGGACCATAGTATAAATTCGTGTGCATGAGTGATTTAAACTTTTTTGCTTTAATTTTTTTTTTAATTATTATTATGAATAACGATAAAATAGAATATCTATAATTAAAAGATACTTCTTTTATTTTAAATATATAATAAATACTTAAAACAAACAATGAAGTTTCTTTTTTGCATTTAATAAAAAAAAATCTAAATATTTTATTGACTGCATTCAGATTAAACCAACCAACCACAGCCTCAGAAAACCGAATGACGCCTGTTCTGAATTCTGAGAATATGCAGTTCAAATCAATGCATGGCGGAGGAAAAAATAGTTCAATTTTTAAGCTAAATTATTTAAGAAACAAGAGTTTTTTGGGAAAAACGGGCGACGTCACGCTTCTCAGACAAAATAAATTAATATCATGTATCAATTTCATAAAATTTCTTCGAGCCGTTTTCGAGAAAAAAAAAAACTCACACGATAACACATTTTTCCTTTGAAGTCTTAAATTGCAACTCCAGATCTCAAAATATATACAATGTTGAAGTGTGAAACTTTCAGGATAGCATCAGGCAGAAGATAAAAGATTATTCTGAAAACATCAGATCAAAATATCTCCTATTTACTGAGATATTAAATGTCGGCGTTTCCAAATTCCTTTGATGTAAAACTAACTGTATAATAGAGTGTCCCTGCTAAGCTTTGTTTGAGCTTTGCTGCGTCACTCTAAAAACTGCCGTTTTTTATGATTATTTTTAAATATATATTTCCGGATAATGGTGTACTTAATTTCGTCGTCTGTTTCTTGCATAGTGCAATCATTGTAACAATCTTCCTCTCTGTCTCTGTATATATATATATATTGGATTATCATTTGTAGTGATGAGTTTTATTTTGATCTACGTTTATTCTTGTTTTATTTACAATGGGTGTTTCGGGCCTGAGAACAAAGAAATTCTTAGCTTTTGCTTTCTTTGTGATAGAAAAACATCCATTTTTTAGCATATTTGCATTCTACCAGGCCCTTGATAACGTTAGAATGCAAATAATGCTTTTTTCTCATTCCAATTTGCTATAATTCATTTAGATTTTACTTTATTTCTTTTTTGGTTTGATTTGGGTGGTCTTCGTTTTTGATCAGAATAATTTTTTGAATACTGAAATTAAATCATCTTTAAATTTCAAATGTTTGCTTACTGAATGTTCTTTCTATCTATCTCTCTCTCTCTCTCTCTATATATATATATATATTAACAAAATTACAAAGGATAAATGAAAATTAATCCCAAAACACACGAGGGATTTCTTCAGGGGAGCTCTCCCATGTAGGGAATGAAATATGAGAAGTTTCTGACAAAACGTTGGCTATCTAGCCAAAAAAAAAAAAAAAAACACGTTTCTAGCCCCGACTTCTCATAGATGGAAGCAAGACCATACAGCAAACGAATTTAATTAATACAAAGCATAAAAAGCAATTAAATTCATAAATAAAGGACCAAAGCAAATACATCAAAATAAAATACAAGTATATCATAAAACACGCTTCTCAGACAAAATAAATTAATATCATATATCAATTTCATAAAATTTCTTTGAGCCGTTTTCGAGAAAAAAAACTCACACGATAACACATTTTTCCTTTGAAGTCTTAAATTGCAACTTCAGATCTCAAAATATATACAATGTTGAAGTGTGAAACTTTCAGGATAGCATCAGGCAGAAGATAAAAGATTATTCTGAAAACATCAGATCAAAATATTTCCTATTTACTGAGATATTAAATGTCGGCGTTTCCAAATTCCTTTGATGTAAAACTAGCTGTATAATAGAGTGTCGCTGCTAAGCTTTGTTTGAGCTTTGCTGCGTCACTCAAAAAACTGCCGTTTTTTATGATTATTTTTTAATATATATTTCCGGATAATGGTGTCCTTAATTTCGTCGTCTGTTTCTTGCATAGTGCAATCATTGTAACAATCTTCCTCTCTCTCTGTATATATATATATATTGGATTAACATTTGTAGTGATGAGTTTTATTTTGATGTACGTTTATTCTTGTTTTATTTACAATGGGTGTTTCGGGCCTGAGAACAAAGAAATTCTTAGCTTTTGCTTTCTTTGTGATAAAAAAACATCCATTTTTTAGCATATTTGCATTCTACCAGGCCCTTGATAACGTTAGAATACAAAGAATGCTTTTTTTCTCATTCTAATTTGCTATAAATCATTTAGATTTTACTTTATTTCTTTTTTGGTTTGATTTGGGTGGTCTTCGTATTTGATCAGAATAATTGTTTGAATACTGAAATTAAATCATCTTTAAATTTCAAATGTTTGCTTACTGAATGTTCTCTCTCTCTCTCTCTCTCTCTCTCTCTATATATATATATATATATATATATATTAACAAAATTACAAAGGATAAATGAAAATTAATCCCAAAACACACGAGGGATTTCTTCAGGGGAGCTCTCCCATGTAGGGAATGAAATATGAGAAGTTTCTGACAAAACGTTGGCTATCTAGCCAAAAAAAAAAAAAAAAAAAAAAAAACACGTTTCTAGCCCCGACTTTTCATAGATGGAAGGAAGACCATACAGCAAACGAATTTAATTAATACAAAGCATAAAAAGCAATTAAATTCATAAATAAAGAGCCAAAGTAAATACATCAAAATAAAAAACAAGTATATAAATAATACAAGAATATAAATAAATACATACATACTTGGACAAACTTGAATAGTCAGTAGAATGAGGAAAATTTAAATCCCGCACCCCATCTTAAATATAGAGCCCGTTTTAGCTGGTAGGGCGACTTACCAGCTCTTAAATGTTGCCCGAAATGGACAAAAAAACCTTAAGTAAGATTGTAATCAAGAAGATTGAAATGTTTATTGAGTAGAAAAAAAGGATAGCGGTTGACAGTTAGTATGTTTTTGAGATTTTCCAGAGCTAAATTCAAGTCTAAATGGTTATTGCAAATCATTTTAATTCTTTTAATTTGAGTGAACATAATATTTTTTAAAACTCTATGACTTATACAAGAGAGAGAACCAATTCGTTAAATTACAAACTTTAAAGTTAAAGCCTTGCCTTTTATCATAAATTCCAATAAACCAGTTTTTATCTATTTTTTAATTTTAAATCCAGGAAAGAAATTTTGTCTTCAGAGTCAGTGCGGTTTAAGATAAGGTCGGAGGGATAGATTTCAGCTGCATATTTCGCAAAATTTTCACAGTTTATTGCTACTACGTCATCAATGTACCTATAAAACTTAATATCTTTAAATTTTCTTTCAAACAAACAAACATAAAAAAATGCTAGCGAAGGTACTCGAGTAGCTAGTTCCCATTGGGATACTGTGAATTTGTAAAAAATGGTCTACACTGTTAAACAAAACATTTTCGAAGATACAAAATTTAATAAGGTTAATCCAGTAAGCTTTTTCACATTCTATTATATGAGAAAATTTCTCGTAGATTTTTTTCAAAAATTTCCAGAATCAAGTAATGTGGGATACTACCAAAAAGGTTTTCAAAATCATATGTATTAATTGTAGATATATCTTCTGAGTTTTCTTTAATATATTTTAATATTGGGTAATTATTTTTAATGATACGGCAATTGTCGTCTGACTCTAAAGTATTCAGGATATTACTGAGCAAGTAAAAAAGTTTTTTACTGGCCTTATAATTATAACTAAAATTACCTCAACTAACGTAAGTTATTATAGTTTTATATTTCCTTTCGCTGAATTTGCGCATAAGTTTACAAATACTCTGTTCTAGTTCTATATTTAAAAATTCAAGTTTTATTACATCTTATATTTAAAATTTATCTTATATATATATGTGTGTGTGTATGTAGGTATATTGTAAACAAATATAAACTTAAATTTGTATAAAATAGGCGCTAAAAGCAGCCCTAAATTCTTATGCAAAAAGATTAATTTAATTAATAATGATTTATAATAAATGAGAGTGGAATGTAAAAATAATATATATATATATATATATATATATATATATAAGCGAAAAATTCAATATATGCATTATCAACTTTATCAGCAAGTGAGAATGCTGCAAATTAAAAGAAAGAAAGAAAAAAAATCTGTTAGGATTCTGAAACCTGGTAGGATTACATAATATATATATATATATATATATATATATATATTGTAATTTGTAGTATTACCATCTGCACATGAAGTTGATATTGCATTTATTAAAATTTTGGCTCGAATAATTTTTGAATTAAATCAACAATTTTCTTATTTATTAACTTTGTTAAAAAAAATTGTGTTTTCTTTATATTCTACTGTCATTTCTCATAAATCACAATTAATTAAATTAAATTAATATATATATATATATATATATATATATATATATCTAATGAGTCCATTGCAGATATAAAAAATAACTTACTAATAAACAATTTATTTTTCATAATTCTTTATTTTTTATTTTATAGTTATGAAGTTAAAAGGTTTTGTGCACGATTTTGCATCATTAAATGCATGCATTATTTATAGATATCCTACATAACATTCAGTTACTTTTACTTAATCACACACACACGCAAAAAAAAAAAAAAAAAAAAAGGTCATAAATGTTTTATGAATAATTCAGGTTGTAAGATTCATTATTATTGTTTTGTTTATGGGCGAGACGATATATGCGATATATTTATTTTCTTAAAAAAGTTTTAATCAGTGAATCGTTTAAAGAAGGATCGTAGTTTTGAATACCACTATTTTTTGAATACTACCTATGTCTGGAATATCACTATTTTTCGTGATAAACTTCTATTTAATTAATCGTCAAAATTCTAGAAAAGTTGCTATAAAGACATAGTGATGAACAAAATGTAGAATGCTGCATACCTTGTTTGCAGCAAAAATTTTTATGACTCAGAAAAATGTCTTTTTTTCTGATTATCAAGGCATATTATTATTATTATTACTATTATTATTTTTAAATTGACACATTGAATTTTAATAATAATGAAAATAATTTAAAGTAATGTAAAAAAAAAAAAAAGATGAAGGAACGAAGCAACCTCCCCCCCCCCCCCCAAAAAAAAATATTGAGGCCATTTTCAGGGTAATTCCTGAATTAACGCACCCCCCCCCCCTCAAAATATGCCACTTTTCAGTATATATATATATATTTTTTTTAATCAAGAAATATTCCTTATACATATACAGTCGGAAGCAATCATATTCTTAGTCAAGCTAAGAACATGATTCCACAAGGATTTATTTAACAAAACAGTATAAAGTGAACTTTTTTTTATATAGGGATTATTGCTAGCGCTCGAATAACTTTGCTGCCGACTGCATACAAATATAAACATTTGTGTTTGAATATTTATAGATATTCCTTGGATTAAATTAGTACTCAAAAATACAGCTTTAAAAGATCCCTATTTAATCTTCACACATCAAAGCATGATAACTAACAATTTAACGTGTGTGTGATAAAATTTTATTTTTATTATAGCCATACAACAAAACAAAAAATAGCCTTAATATAATCCACGCATACTTCCGATTCAAAAATATATTCTACTACGGAAAATGTTAATAAATTGACAGTAAAAATGAACTAAATTATTTTTTTAACACTGTAAAATCATAGTTGCGTAAATTTATTGTTTATTCCTGTTTTAAAGTTAACAAAGAAATTCATATTTCCCGTGTTTTAAAGAATTATTTGCTTTTATAAAAGAAATAATTATCAGAACTGCTACAATAATAATATATAAAAAAATAAGAAAAAGATAAAATGCATTTAATATCCAGAAATTACTTTCTTGGAATTTATTATTGATAATAATAGCGGAAAATTTTTAAGATTTAAATTAATTTTTTACAGTTTATGATTATTTTAAGTAAAAATAAGAAATTAGCAAGAAAAATTAAAAAATAAATAATTTTTGTTAAATATACAAATCGAAAACTGTTTGGTTGTTTTCATCCAGCATTAAGTTTTTCGTGGTTTTCTCCGAAACTCGCGTAAATACAAGCTAGGGTCCCTTAGAAAGACCTCCGTTGAGGGCATTCCACCTATTAGCCTAGGACATAGTGTAGTAAATCGGCCTTAATTCCCACAACTCAACACAACCTAATCCAAGAAGGTCCCATATAATTAATACTAGTATCGCCCAGTGGTCGAAACTCGACCATTTTTTTTTGCAAAGCGAGGCAAATCAAAGTTACTGCCTTGTCCTAAACGGAATGCAATTGCAACACAGCTGCGGCAATTGTTTGCCGATATTCACTCTAACTGAATCAACAGAGTTTTACTTAATATAACTATTTCTCTCTGTAGATGTTAGCCTTTCCTGAAATGTGAGAAAATCGCCCCTTGTTGTGTGATACAGCCCAGAAGCTAATAGGTACCATGTCAAACCAAGGCCCAATCAAGTATCAAATTCTGTTAAATTAATTCGAATGGTTCATAAAGTACAGTGTTTGAACAAAAAAAAAAAAAAAAAAAAAAAAAAAAAAAAAGAAGATATTTTTCAAAAATGGTCGAATTCAGTTCGGGAAATTTCAAAACGTGTAACTTTATCGAAAACCGAAAATCTAAAACTTTTCTGAATCTTATATTTCCTACTTATATATGCAGAGGAAAGAATAATAAATCCACTTTTTGAAAAATAAAAATAAGTAGTCAATTTCACTTAATTAAAATGCAAGGAAATCTCAAAACGTGTAAATTCATCGAAAACCGGAAATCAAAAGTTTTTATGTATCTCCTACTTGCTTCTTCTACCCACAAAAGCTAGCAATAAAGACATTTTTTTTAAAAATAAGTAGCCAATTTCAGTTAATTGAAACGTAAAGAAAGCTCAAAACATGTAAATTCAGCAATAAACGGAAATCGGAATTTTTTCCGTATCGTCTACTTATACATGGAGCAGTTAGTAACAAATCCATTTTCCTTTTATTTAGTATATTAGTTGAATATTTATTGTTTAAATATCACCCTTTGAAATGAAATATTTATGTTTACATTCGAAACTGGAAGTTTGCCATTTTTTTTCTGGAGTTTTGTGATTTTAAATTAAAATTTTATCAATTTTACAGAAAAAATAACTCAATCAAACACATGTGGACAGTAACTTATGTATAACTATACCCAAATATCGGAATTAAAATCGGCAGATAATTTCTGTTATTTTTTAATAATTTTTTTACAAAAAATCCAATGAACGATTAACAGAAAATCTTTTTCATGGCTCCATGGACAGACAGTGACGTCATCACTTCGCTTGCGTATAGTGATGCTACATTATACAAATTACTGTGTCTATGGTTTTATTTGAGCTTTAAGAAATTGCCAGATTTAACAACTTTCCACTTTTAGGTATTTTTTAATGTAAAGGAATACGTGTATAAAAGGGAAAAATGGGGGAAAATGCATAAAAAATAAATGTATTTTTAAATACCTTCTTGACATCGTAAGAAAATAATATTTGTATTCGCACCTTCCGGCTAACCATACCTTTCGAATGATACCATTTTCAACCCTCTACTCCCATAATTAATATGTTAAAAAGGGACTACAAATTTTATGCTTGCCTATTAATATATAGATGATCCCATGAAATGATACTTACAGAAACTAGAAAATTTCATAGAACTGGAAACATAGTATTTAAATTTATTATACACGAAACATTTTTTTGTTTAATTTATGGAAAAGTTTTTCCTCAACTAAAACGCATTTTGAATCATCTAATAAAAAAATCACACAGACAAATCTATCTATCTACATATATATATTTCATTTTCATTTACTGTCGATAAATAGATAAAATAGTATTTGTAACTTTAATATTTTAACCAAAAATTTTGGTTCTTTTTTTAAACTTTTTTTTTTTTTTTTTTTAATATAGCCATCAATTTTTACCTCCTTATATAAAGTATAAAGAAGTATAGTAATCCCGATTTCCGAAATGGATTTTGTATTTCGGATAGCTCGAAAATGAATGATCGAAGAATGTTGCAAATTTATATTTGTGACTGTTAGGATGTCTAGTTGTACACTTGCAACTTTAGTTTTAATACGCACTCCCATTTCAGAGATATCAACTACTATACACGAATTTTCGTGACGTCTATATGTAAGTATGTGTGTGTGTGTGTGTGTGTGTGTGTGTATCTCCCATAACTCAAAAACGGTTGGACGTAGAACTTTGCAAATTGGTATATACGTTTGTTATAACATTTAGTTGTGCAGCTCTTTTTTTAGACTTTCTATGATTTTCCGTTTCGGAGATATTTAGGAAAATTATATTCATAATGACCACAAAATACAAAGGTTTTGGCCATTACATATGACTTACCATCATAGACATTTCAAAAGAAGCTAATGATAGAGCCAGTAATTATATTAATATGAAAGTTGAAGACATTTCTGCGTGTAGAAATTTATGCTTAAGGACATAAGCAGTCGACGAATGCATTTTATTTAATGAATATTCAGCCCGTAGATAGAGCAAATTGGTATATAGGTTTCTTTTAACATCTAGTTGTGCACCTCCTTTTTTAGACTTGATATTGTTTTACGTTTTGGAGCTATTCAGGAAAATTATATTCATAATGACAAAATATACAAAGGTTTTGGCCATTATATATGACCTACCATCATAGAGATTTCAAAAGAAGCTGTAATGATATTGTTATGAAAGTTGAAGACATTTTTGCGTGTAGAAAGTTATGCTTAAAGACATAAGCAGGTTCTTGTCGACAAATGCATTTTATTTAATGAATATTCAGCCCGTAGCTAGAGCCCGTAATTTTATTGTTGGGAAAGTTGTCGACATTTTTGCGTGTAGAAATTGATTCTTTAAGACAGAAGTAGGTTCTAGTCGACGAATGTATTTCATTTAATGAATATTCAGCCCGTAGATAGAGCCTGTAATGATATTGATAAAAAACGTTGTCGATATTTTAGCGTGTAGAAAGTAATTCTTCAAGAAATAAGCAAGTTCTAGTAGACGAACGCACTTTATTTAATTGATATTCAGTAAACAGTTGAATAAAACTTTTTTTTGTACTACAAAAATTAATAATATTCTTGAAACAATCCAATGAAATGTCCATACAGAAACCAAATAAATATTGTTAATTACACTGCAGAGCACGAACTTCGCTAAGTCAGAAACAGGCGAATATTTCGAAGTCTGAATAGAATTTGAATTTATCGAAATTATTTTCAGTGGTTTATGGAATTTTCAAGGTAGTTCTGCTCGAGAAACCACTGCGTCATTAGAAAATTTCCAGAACTAGACTCCCATTGAGGTAAAGTTTCCAAATTTTGTAAATCCCTTACTACCATTTTTCGCCACATTTGAATGCATCATTTGACGCTAAGTCGAAGTCCACCTTAGAGGAAATGAAAATCTTTCATCTGTTTCCACTTTTATTGTAATACCATGTAGAAAGTAACACGTAAAGATATAGGCAAGTTCTAGTCTACAATCATCAACAATCATTCTTCTTTTTCTTTTTTATAGTCTTATGAGTCATTTATGGAACTTTCAAAGAATTTAGTTCTGCGCAACAAACAAATGAATTTTTCCAGAATATTCCAGAACACTGTTATTACTAAAGTTAAAGCCTCCAAACTTTAGCAACACTAAACTACAAATTTTCGAAAATTTCGTTCGCCAAATCTCCAAATCGACAAATTCGACGCCGAATTGCCAAATTCGATGTCGAGAACAAAAGTCTATGCTGGCTACTAATTTGCGGTATGGCGAGATTAGCGATGAAATTTTGCTGCAAATGTTCTTTCAGGATAGCCAAAAACCCTTTCTCAATTTTAACTGAGTTAATTATTTTGGGAAAAGTTATCGTTTCCCGCCACTAATTTTTGCCAATGAGAACAAAACTGGATTATCTATACTCGAACGATTTTCATTGTACTCTAAGCTGTGCATTTGTCAATGCGATATTTTGCAACAATGAGATATTCTGTAATAGTATATCTGTCTCGGCGACATATACAACCGTATTATCGTGACTTTTTCGAATAGCAGGCTTTTTTTTTTTTTTTTTTTTTTTTTAGGAATGTTCGTGGACTGGAATCTGCCTGTTTATTTACGAATGAGTTACCTCACACAAAACTGTCAATGTTTTCATAAGAATATGTATATTCCTATGGTTGCATAAGGAAGTCTTGTGGTGTACAGTACACACAAGATTTTGAAGTGAAAACTTCTTTAGGCGCGTTGAGCACTTTTGGGCGAACAAAAACCATGAAACTCGCGTCATCGTCAGCTAACGCTTTGAATGAAATTCTGCAGGCGTTCGTTACCATGACAACCCAGTCAAAGAGAATCTGATCGGGAAGAAACATATTTTTTGCCAATTGACATCACGTGGTATTTCTACTAGGACTAAAAGTTGCAAATTTCAAAATGCTTCAATTTTTTTCTAAATTCTTTGAAACTTACTGTGCGCCACTAACAGCACACGGGATAGTTGCAGTTCAAATTTCATCAATTTTGGAAAAAACTTACATTTTAATTGCAAATTAAATTTTATTCTAATACGCGTATTTCAATTTCTAACTATGATTAAATTATTTTTAATGCATCATTCGAAAGATATTTTAAAGTTCTTTTATATTATCGAAAGTGGAATTCGAGATTTCACCTGATTTACACGTTTTAAGGTGTGCTGAATGGGTTTTCTTTTGTATCTCAGCTACTAATTAAAATAATTTCATAAGTAATACATTATTAGAAAGCTTTGTTGATTTGGAATCGAACAGTAGATTACAGAAATTTCTACCGCCAGATGGCACTATAATATTTTAAAATTTCAGTATTTCAAATTCTAATTATGATTAAATTATTTTTAATACATCTTTCCAAAGATATTTTAGAGTACTTTTATATTATAGAAAGTGGAATTCGAGATTTCAGCTAATTTACACGTTTTGAGGTGTCCTGAATGGGTTTTCTTTTGTATCTCAGCTACTAATTAAAATAATTTCATAAGTAATACATCATTAGAAAGCTTTGTTGATTTGGAATTGAACAGTAGATTACAGAAATTTCTACCGCCAGATAACGCTATAATATTTTAAAATTTCAAAATTTCAATATTTCAAATTCTAATTATGATTAAATTATTTTTAATACATCATTCGAAAGATATTTTAAAGTTCTCTTATATTATCGAAAGTGGAATTCGAGATTTCACCTGATTTACACATTTTGAGGTGTCCTGAATCTGTTTTATTTGTATCTCAGCTACTAATTAAAATAATTTCATAAGTAATCAATATTTTTACCTAATATAAGACTTAGTTCATTTAATTTGGGTAGCTACAAATATTGTGCCGAATCATATAATACAGATCATAAACACTTCTTTACAAACGAAAAATAATTCGAAATTAATAATCTAATAGCTCGACGATACAATTCACGAGTTACTTTGTTTTCACTTCTATCGGCAGTCCCTAAAGACTGCTTTGATTTTTTTTTTTTTTTTTAACTTACCACCGATGTTAAAAAGAATTTTATATTTCATGTGTTTTAATGGATTATTTGCTTTTATAGAAGGAATAATTATTAGAACTACTACTACAATAATAATAATAATAATAGAAGATAATACACTGGTTCTCATAATTATAAGGAAACCCGTTTTTCTATATTAACTAAACACTGAACACTATTATTTAAACAAATATATTTTTTATTAATTTGAATTTCATAAATAGACTATATTTAAAAAGTTTTATCATTTTTCTATCTTAAAAAAACTTTAAATACTGTCAAAAAGATGATTTTTCAGTTATTCACAATTATAAGGACAGCTCGAATCTTAAGAATTTTTTTCAGTTATTCTTTAAATTAATATTTTATGGGGTCTCTTTTTATGGTGAAACAGTCAGACATTCTCTCTGGTGTATATATATATATATATATATATATATATATATACACATTTTTTTTAATATTCAGTTTCAATACCATTTCATACAGCATAGATGATATTCTGAATACATTTAAACTATTTAAAATTGCTTTTGACTTGCATGCACTTTTTTAATGATAAGTTAAGGTTTTTTCAACTGTTAGGCCACGGGAAAGGCAATAATACAGAAGTTTCTTCAAACTATTTTCTATTGCTCTAGAAGTAGAGCAAGTCTTGTTGAAAAAAAAAAAAAAATTATTACCCTCCCACCCCTCTCTAAAATCTAACAAAATTCTGAGAATTCCACGTTTAAAATATAATAATAGAAAAAAATACTAAATTCATTCTGCCTTCAGTAGAAACAGCTCCCCAGAGCACCATAGATCCATTTTTAAAATGCCCGATTCATATCTACATTTAAAAAATCTACTCTGTCTTTCGCTATGTTCAGATCGTGCCAGTAATTGTTAAAACCATTTGGTTAATCAAGAATAAAATGTTTTTCATCCGAAAATGCAACATTTTACCGTTTCATATTGTCTTTATTCAACTTTAACACAGGCGTTCTTTCCCCTATTAAATGCTTATTGAAGGTTTTTTATTCATTTTAACATATTATTAACTATTTTAAACATGCATAAATGTGGACCCCAATCTTTCGTTAAAAATTACGAGCAAATTCAGCAGCAGTCATTATGAGTAGAACAGCAAGAGGAATTATTAGTCTTCGATCTTTGTAAAACAACTCTGATTTTGCATCAGATCTGTCTCTTATCGAACCAGCAGTTCAACGTTTGATCGCATTTCCTTCAGCAATTTTAGATCTTCGAATTTCATTAGAAATTCGGCGGATTGAAATTATCCTCCTACTTAAAAAACACATTTATCATACTTCACTACTTGAACGTTCTTTTTTTTCGAGGAATTATCAGTAATGTCCGTCCAAGAAAAATTGAAGGCTTATATATGAATTAATCTAGCCCAGTCGTTAACAAATTCGCGTGTCAACTGTAATTTATCCGCTAGTAAGTTAAATAAAACGAAAAAATCTTGATTGTCCCTATAATTATGAATATCTAAAAACGTGGAGAAAAAAATATTTTGCATTATTTTTTATTAATTTTTTTTCATATTAAAAAAAATTATAGCCGTTTTGGTTTTTAGAATACTAGATATATTAAGTGCACTTAGTATAATCTTGTTCACAATTATTTTTACATTAGTTATTTCAAAACATAAAGTGTCCTTATAAATACGAGAAGGAGTGTATGCATTGAATATAAATGATCCAGAAATTAATTTCTTCGAATTTGTTATTGATAATAACCGTGGAAATAATGTACTATTTAAATTAATTTTTGCAGTTTACCACTATTTTAAGTAAAATTAAGAAATCAGTAAGAAAAAATTAAAAAATAAATAATTTTTAATAAATATACAAACCGAAAGCTACTTGATTGTTTTTGGGCAGCATTAATCTATTCCAAGAAGATCCCGTGGTTAAGCGGTTCTGCGTTCAGGGAAATGCCGAGTTAAAACCCAGGCAGCACTTGTCGAACTAGCCATTCGGACATTTCTGTGGTTTTTTCCGAAACTCGCATAAATACGGTTTAGGGTTTCTTAGAAAAACTCCGATGGAAGGCATTCCACCTATTGGCTTAGGGCATAGTGTTGTCAATCGGTCTTAATTCCCAGAACTCAACACAATCTAACCCAAGAAGATGCGAAAATCCCATATAATGATTGTTACCGAAACTAAAAAGCTTCATAGAACTAGAAAACTAGTGATTAAATTTATTATACACGAAACATTTTTTGTTTAATTTATAGAAAAGTTTTTTTTTCCCAACTAAAACGCATTTTGAATTATATAATAAAAAATCACACAGACAAATATATATATATTCTTTTTTTTCATTTCCATCTACTATGAATGTAGGTGAAAGAGTATTTGTAACTTTATAATTTTAACCAATTAAAAAAGTTTATCTTTTGAAAAAAAAAAAAAAAAAAAAAATTTTTAGTTACATTATCTTGTCTCAATTGGCATTGTGTTTTTCGTAACAAGAAACCTAAAAGAATTTCTATGAGTGGAAATAAACATACTTAATAAAAAAAAAATCATGATGCATTGTTCGAAACTTAGGAAGATTTCGACTCTATGTCGACGAATATTTTCGACGGATATTTTATTTAAATATTCTGTGAAATATACTTTTCCCAATTAGTAATGATTCAAAATGCAAGTGTGTCATGTTGTGCGTAGGATTTAAGGCGAATTTTCTACTCTTGGTACCTAGACAAGAACAAAAAGTAAGAATATGTAATTGACTTGATGTACACAATAAATCACAAGAAAGTTCAAATATTTTTAAATACGTTATATATGTTTACTGACTTCGAAAAATACTTCAAAGCTTAGAAAAAATAAACAAATGAATAAATAAAAAAGAAAGAAACTGTTAAATATTTAGAAAATTCAGAATAAATAAATCCTTTATTTTGACGTATTTTAACTTTTTATATGTTCACTTAAATAAAATGATACTATTAAACAGTAGCTAACATAATCCTAGCATATTTCACGCAATATTTCTTAGTTTAATTATAAATTTATTTTAATGTTTCTACAGAAATACAGATTTACGTTAAGCAAATACTTTTTTGTTGACTTTAGACTTACTTTAGTACGAAATGAATCCAGCCTCAAGGGTTCTATCAAGGTTTGGTGAAAGTGGAATATGAAGTAAAAGTTTACACTATAAGGAGATAACATTAAATAATAAATAGCCATATATTTTATGTAGATACACATGAGTGTGTTTTATTAACTATGATTGAGGTAAAGAGTGGTATTGTCAGAGCTAAAAACAAATCTTAAGGTTTACTTTAACCCTTTGCCAGTCTTAACGCTCTAAAGCGCTCTAAACAGTGGTGCCAAAATTAGGTACTCTTTTATTCAATTATCACCAATAATTTTGAGGAGAGATATTTGATATACATAATGGACGAATAACCTTCGAAGTGATTAGGCAATCGTTACAGTTAAAATTATGTGGTGGATACTGAATAAAAAAAGTCCTTAAATTTGGCAATACTGACCAGAGGAGTAAAATTAAATTGGACTGGCGAAGGGTCTAATATAATTAGGTTTGTGGTGCTCCAACCACAATTCTCAATGCTGCATACATCAAAATTACATATGCTGCATTAGATTACAGGAACTTAATTTTTTTTTTTACTTTCTTCTATATTCAACAGAAGAAAGTATTGGCTTCGTAAAAATTTTCGACTTCCCGTTTTCGATGGATTTACACGTTTTGAGAGGTCCAGAACACTATCTGACCATTTTTGGAAAATGTCTGTCTGTCTATCTCTCTCTGTGCGTGTGTATGTGACAAAAAATTTGTGACGACGCTATCTTAATAACTGGTACAGAGAATTATATATAAATTTATATGTAGATGCACCTTGGCCTGAATTAGTGCCTGTCAACTTATGGTATTAATAGCTCAACAGGTGGTGCTGCTATACAGCGATTTCCACAATTTTATGGAAGGCTACATCTCAGGGACTACTGCATAAATTTGCATATAAATTTATATGTAGATGCACCTTGACCTTAATAAGTGCGTATTAGGTTTTGATATTGATTTCTCAACAGGTGGCGATGCTATACAGAGGTTTCTACAATTTAAGGGAAGGCTATATCTCAGGAACCACTGCACAAAATTATATATAAATTTATATGTAGATGCACCTTGACATAAATTAGTGCCTGTAAACTTTTGGTGTAAATCACTCAACAGCTGGCGCTGTTATACAACGATTTCCGCAATTTAAGAGAAAACTATATCTCTGGTTCTATTGCGTATAATCAAACAAAACTTGATATATTAAAAGGTCATTATGATACATTATGTTAATTGAATTTTGATGCGTATCGACCAATAGGTGGCACTGCTATACTGCAATATTTCGAGAATGGGAAGATAATATCTCAACTTATATGGCGTATAACTCTACGAAACTTGAAATGGAGATAATCATTATGAAAATACATTTTTTAAGATATTAATTATAGAGAATAAAACTGTCTTTCTTTAAATATTTAGGGTTAGTTTTCTCTAAGATGAAAATCGTCTGAATTCATCATGTTAGATGATTTTAATAAATAATAGTTTTAATGAATTATTTGTACTGAGTTAATTTGTATGAGAAAATATAGAAGGAAGTATTGTGGCCACAGCATACTAGTTTTTAATTTGTATTTTTAATGTATAAATAGCTTCTATATTTTCGAATGTTTGTGAAAAATCAAACAAATTTAAAGCAAAGATATAAAAAACGGTTAATTTTTGGAAAAATATAAATTAGAATATTTAAAGTTTTTCGTGTGCAAGAATAGAAATTATTTTGTTACATTTTATGAAGTAACGTTGTTTTAATATATTTAGATACACCAAAAAATATAAAATAATAAAATCTTTTTAGTTATTGATAATAATAATAATATTAATAATAATAATAAAGCAATTTGCCACTGAAAAAAAAAAAAAGTTTTTTTTTTCCGTATTTAAAAATAGCTCTAATTTTTTTTTCTTTTATTTTTTATTATAGGCTTTTACAAGTACTTTTTTCTTTCAAAATTTCCCCTTTCACAAAGTAGCCTTAAAAATAAATAAAAATGACGGTATAAAATTTTTATTCATAATTTTTTTCTCATAAACTTAATTTTTTTCTCCTGTTTATATCTTTATTCACACATATATTTATAATTAAAGAAAAAAGAAATGGTAAAACATGAAAAATTTCACACCAGTTTTGAAGGAAAGAATTACATTTTAAATTCTACATTGACTTTTTTTTTATTATTATTGAAAAGGAATAATTGGTTATATTCGCTTTGAAATTTTTTTTCGAAAGATTTATGCCAATCTTTTCGAGCACGAAAAAACTGTGATGAATAAAAATAAGGATAATAGCTCAACTTCATTCGCTCTCTATGACGCATAAAAGCTAAGCAATGTGACTATATAAGAAGCTTAAGTGCTACAATCAATTCTTTTCCAATAAAGCCACCTGGGACCCTGAAACATTCAACCGCACTTGTTTTAGGTATCAAGATTTATTTTTAAATGGCCAGATTTTTTTTTTTTTTAAATCTTTATAGTATTTTTACCAAAAAAGATATATTGATTTTTAAAAATAAGCTAAAAGCCCATTATTTAAATTGATGACCTTGTAGCTGTAAAAGTGAAGATGTGAAATTAAAAACTTTATTTTTAATTATATTGTTTTATCACTTTTACACTTTTAGTTCATGGATTTCTCAAAAGAAAAAAAATTACGCGATTTTTTTTAAATAAATTGCATTCTTACATTTTATTCTATTGCAATGTTACTTTTACGTAACCAAAACGTTTGTCACAACTTGTCCTGAAGAGGTGCAAATTTTACATGCTTGGGGCATGTACTCTCCTAAAATGGCAGAATGCAAATAACTCAAGTGAATTTTCACTCATTTGCCTAGAAGAAACGCGCCTTCTCATCTTGAGTTGAATTCAAGAAATTGAATGAGTTAACATAATGCACTCAAATTTGAGTTATTTGTTGTATTTGAGTAATATATTTTATTAATGATTTTAATAGAATGAATTTAATAACCTGGATCACTTTACAATGGCATTGCCCGTTGCATTTGCATGCTAGTGAAGAATGCGTTGCAGCGAGAACGATGTTGCCTCTTACAAGTGGTTGAATGAGTAGAAATAACTCAAGTATCGATAAACATCGTTACCTCAAGTTCACTGAAATAACAACCTACTAATTAGCTCAAAGAATTGCATTTTTAACTCAAGTCCATAAAGAAAAAAATTATAATTCCTACTTGACATGGTGAATTAATTCATTTATTTAAGAGAGTAATGACACCTGCAAAAAAAAAAAAAAAAAAAAAAAAAAAACTATTTAAAAGACTTTCAAAACTGACTACAAATACAATTTAGCGCAATATAAATATATTTTTAATGCATGTTAAAATGCGTAATTAACAGAAAAATAAAGCAGAAAAATATCTGTATTATTGTCAACAGAAATCAAGTACTGACTTTCCATTAACCATTCATAATGAACATTATAATTATTATATAATTTACAAAGAATATAATTGTAACATGATTCATATTTAGAACACTAAGCATGATCCTAATTCTTGTATGGCCCAGCAGTGGCCGAACGGTTTTGCGCTCAAAGCTGGGAGACGTGAGGTACCAGGTTAGATCCTAGGTCGCGCTCGTCGGCCTAGCCGTTCGAAGTTCTTCGTGACTTTCTACGAAACTTGCATAAATACAGGCTAGGATCCCTTAGAAAGACCCCCACGGAGGGCATTCCTCCTCAGGCCTAGAATCCTAGTGCAGGCAATCGGCGTTACCCCCAAAACACCAAACACACCTACTTCTTGTATATTACGCATTGCATCAAATTTCCCCTGATCACAAGGTTTGTAAGAGTGCAAGAAAAATTAGTATTGGGTGAGTGCGAAAGTTCTACCCGTTTTTGGATATGCAAGTTTCCAATGGAATTAATGTCACACATGACATTGTAATGACGCAAATCGTCGGCCAATCAAACGTGTGGATGCCTCACATATAAATGCATCGTGTCTCACAAAAGTAATCATCTCAAAAAAAAAAAAAAAAAAAAAAAAATCAGAGCGTGTAACATGGAAAGCGAGAAGGAGCATATAAGACACTGTTTGTTATACGAGTTCGATAAAAAGAGTACGGCAGCCGCATCATGTCGCAATGTTTGTCAAGTTTATGGGGAGGATGCAATAGACGAAACCACATGTTGTCGTCAGTTTCGTAAATTTAGGGAAGGAGACAGAAGCTGCCAAGATCAGGCTAGGAGTGGATGACTATCACACGTTGGAGACGACGATATTGACCAAGCCATAAGGAACAACCCGAACCCAACCCTGCAAGAATTAGCGGAGACCTTCAACGTACAACGGACAAGAGAGTGTTGGTTAAGTTGGGTTTTACGAGAAAGTTGGATCGTTGGGTTCCACATAACCTGACAGCTAATCAACGAGATGACCGAATCGCCACCTGTGTTTCCTTACTTTCCCGGTACAAAAATATTCTTGACACGAATTGTGACAGGAGATGAAAAGTGGGTTATGTACCGTAACGTAAAGCGTCGTAGGACTGTGTGTCACCCTTCTGATCCGCCTGCATCGACTTCGAAAGCTGAACGTCCTCCCAAGAAGATGTTATTGAGTGTATGGTGGGATGTGCAGGGAATAATTCACTGGGAGGTCCTGCCACTCAACCAAACTGTCAATGCTGCCTTCTAGTGTCTACAGTAAGACAGGCTGCATTCAAATTTGGTAGAAAAGCGGCCAGGTCTCATCAATCATCGTGGTGTTATCCTTCATCACGATAACGCCAAGCCACATGCTGCTGTCATCAGTCGCCAAAAGTTACTGGGCTTTGGTTGGGAGGTTTTACTCCACCCTACCTATTCTCCTGATTTGACACCAACTGATTATCACCTATTTCATGCGTTGAACAATTCCTTCAGTCAGAAAATCTTTGATGATCTTGATGCTGTGAAAACTGCCATCAAAGATTTTTTTCACTCGAAACCGCCGGAGTTTACCTCCGTGGGATTTATCTCCTATCAGAAAGATAGCAAGAGGTCATAGATAACAATGGGGATTATGCACATTAATAGGTACTGTTCATTTTGCATTTATTTGCTCTTCTTTATGAATAATAAAAACGGGTAGAACTTTTGCACTCACCCAATATAATTTTTTTTTTTATCATAGATACCCGATTCGTTTTTATTAATTTTTATCTCTAATATAAATCTAAATAATTTTCTGCATAGTTTAGACTAGACTATCGATACAGTTTCCATTTTCTTCTTATTTGCTTTTTTCTATTTGTTACGCTCTAATTATCGTTTTCCCAAAGACGTTTTATGGAATGTTCGTATTCAGCATTTTGTGATCTGAGCGCTTGCCTTTTTAGAAGGAATTTTGATGGGACTTATTGGAAATGCCTATTTTTCTTGTGCCAGGTTCGATCCCAGATCGAGTTCATCGCCCTGGTCGTTCTGAATTTTCCGACGTTTTTCCCCGAAACTCGTGTAAAAACGTAGAATACTTTAAAAGACTTCCGAGGATGTTATTTTGCCTAGGTTCCATCTGCAATTAATAAGCCTTAACACCTATATTACCCTCTCAGAGAAAAATAGATATAACAATTCATTTTTAGACACTTAGACAAGCAACCTGACAATTCCTTCAAATTTTAACCTTACACCTTTACATGCATCACCCTTTCAGCATTAGCCGTTTTTCGGTATATCTGGTTAATGATTCATAAAATTAATACTATGCACAATATAAATATGAGAATTTAATACTGTATACTACACATGTTTATTAATCTTATTTTTTTGAAAAAAGCAACATTTACTATTTGAAAATTTAGCTACACCAGCCTTTTGTTTTGACTATGCATGCTGGAAAAAGACGGGCTTAAGGCTTATAGGGTTAAACTTAGCATTAATTTAGCTATAGGAAATATTCGATCCAAAACATAAAAGGGAACAAAATTTAATATAAATGAGTGTGATGATCATGCATTAATTTTTTTTCAACTAATAAATTAAGTTATCGAAACAGGTCTTTAAGAATCACCCGCAAAAGGTGCGAAATTAACAGAAATTAAAAATTTCAAATGAATCCTTTATTAATGTTTAAAATGAAATCACCTATATTTAAAAATATCAAAATTCCTCATAAACCTTACACCATCTTAAGTAAATAAGAAAATGCAGACGATATTTAAAATTTCAATAAGCTAATACATTTTAGGTTATATAATTAAAAAAAAAATCTCTTTTAAAATATAACTCATTTAATTTAGTAGATGGATCGTAAAAAGATTTAAATATTACGGGGATCGTTGACATTGAAAATCGTTCTTTGAAATTATTGTTTCAGAGTTGTGAAAGTTAGCATACATGAGCATTAAAATGCATCACTATTAAGTTAAAATACAGGTTGGACAAAATAATGGAAGCACTTTCTCTTTTTTACGTTTTGTCGAATAGTTTGAAAAATACTTATCACGTTGAGTGCCACGCAAATTCTTAAAATCCATTAAAATTCCACAATGATTCCTCCTGTAATAAATAAAAGTTAAGCAAATTTTTAATAAGTTTTCAATCATTAAATGTAATATTTTTAGTTTTATAACCTATTTTATATCCGCCACGATGGATGGTTGACGCGGTTTTATATCATATTTGACACTATCAGTCACCGATGGCTGAAAGGGCGCTCAACGTTTTAATTTTTTATTGGTAATGGTTTTAGTTTCGGGGTAAAACTTTCACTGAAATGCTTGAAGTATAACATGTTCTGTACACTCCTAAAGTTTCAAGATGATTCCTTCAGTACTTAGAGATATATGACAAAAAGTCTAGAATCTAGAATGGCTAACATGGCACTCAACGTGTTAATGTGTTGTTATTGAATTTTGGGAGTAAGGAAAACATGCCTTTTCTCATATTTTTCAAGAAAAATTTTGTCACGAAGGCCCTTAGAGAACGAACAGCAAATCCAATAAAATTAAAAGTGTTTTTGATTACCCTGTATCTGGAAAAGCGCCGATTCATCTGCAAATTTTAGATATAGTTATAAATGTTATATTTTACATGTGAATAGAATTTTATGAGGATAGTTTGAATATTTGAAGAGTTATTAATAATTTATTTAAAAGCGTAAAATTTTTTCGCAAGCTTTTATATTACAACTCCAAAGGTTTTTCTGCAAATTTCATGAAACTTTCGGAGAACATGACAACATATGCCTAAATTATTAGACTGTAGTTTAAAACAAATATATTAAATATTCAAAGAGATGTGGACAGTTGTAGTAAATAATTTATTACTGCGCATGCGCGTATTGTAGCAAAGAACTTTGACAAAAAAATATCCACACTGTTAAAAATTTCTGTAAATTTAATGTAAATATTTATCCAGAGTCTTTGTAAATTTACAGCAATTCACAGTTAACCCTACATGGCTCATTTTTTTTTTTAGTGCGCGACAAAAATATATAGGTTGTAATTAGTGATCAGAAGATAGGGAAAACTTATAAAAATAAAAATAAAATCATATTTTACAGAAAAATCAACTTTTTAGCTCAACGTACCGTATGTAAAACATACATAAAAATATGATTTACTAATACGTTTACTATTGTAATATAAAAAAAAAAAAAAACTTAGCTCTGCAAAATATACACTTCGTTATAACATACAGTATTTTTTTTTTTTTCGAGTCAAAACTGTTCAATAACTATTCTTTTTTTACTTTTGAATTCAGACAAACGACTAACATATCACTTTCATTCAAATTTCACACTGAGTGCACTATAACAAAAACACGAACGACATCTTTAGGTAAAGATTCGTATTACTACATTGCTAAATGTCAGTACCTTCTATCAAGATATCAAGAGATGTCGCTACAAATAGTTTAATAGCTGTGGGAACGATTAAAGTCGATGTGCCACATATGGAACTGGGTGCCTTGTAGGGTTAAATGTGAATAATCGAGATTCTCAATCTTTATTCTGTATTTTTGCCTAATTTTATTATTTAATTTCTTAATTGAAATTAAAAATGACTGTTTCTACTTTAGATAAAGCATTCGAAGTCCGAAATTTATTTTCAACAATAATTAAATTAATATTATTTAGTTATTAAAATGAATATATAAAATAAGTTTTTTAACATCTCCATTTATTTTTCTCTGTAATTTTACGTAAGACTTAATATAATAGAAGAGTTTTCCGTTGAAATTTTTAACAGTGCAGTTGAATATCATGAAAATTCATTGCGATGTCGGCGATTAAATAAGCTGTTTTTCAGCTGTTTTCTAAATTGTCTTTACGATAAGGAGTCACTCACAAATGAAAATTTGTATCAGAAAAAACTATGTTACACAATGAAATTTAACACAATATTTGCGATTCATTTTTTTTTAATTTTTAATTTTTTTATAGGTAGGTACTACATTCCTATATAAAGAAAGACAAATGAATTGTTTGAAAAGGAAAAGGAATTTTTTTTTTCCTGATACAATTTTTCATTTGTGAATAATTGAATTCATGAAAACATTATACGAATTCATGAAAAATGCAAAGAGAGAAAACGTAAACTAAAGATGTCAAATTTGTAAAAATATATTAAAAATAATTAGAATTGTTGCCTGAATATATATTTTATCGAACAAAACCTAGTATAGTTCAAGTGATAAATATTAAATGGAAATATAAGCTTTTATATGAAACCTTCAATAGTGCCAAATCCCCGTAAAAATTAAGTTTCAATCAATCCCCAAAGTAATGCAAAAATATGTTTAGAACGTATTTATAAACTATAATAATGTAAAATCCAGGGGAAATATTAAGAACAAAGTCGCAAGGAGCATTTTAGTTTTTTTTTTATAAATTAAAAATTTTAATTTTATAATTTTAATAGTTTTCTAGAAATTTTAAGACGCAGACTTTCATAAGTCTAAGACAGTAATTTCAAAGATCGATTTTCAATGTCTACCATCCCCTTGAACATTTTATAATACATCAAAAATTACTTTATATCCCAAAGTTCCTAAAACTGTTGACTTTTTGCATTGAATGAATTTAATTGCTGTTTTCAAGCAAATGGATTATTATTGTACTTTTACCATCTCATCATTGCTCCCCTAATATAATGACTTTTTCGCCAAAAAATAGTCTCCAAATTACAGGTAAAGTGGTGTAAGTTTCCATTTTTAAAAATTAATATCTCAGAAACTGTTTCACTCAGAAACATGGGATTGCCTTTTTTTTTCCTTCTTAGAAGAAGTGCAACTTTTTATAAGTGATAAAAAAGAAGGAATCATATAAAAACAAAATTTCGTATTTTAATTTGTATACAACCCTTTGTACATAAAATGCGATATTTGAAAACTACTTTTGAAAATCATGTTGCGATTTCTTTTCTCCCTAATATCTTTTTAAAATATAATGTGAAAGTACACAACATAACCTGAAAAATGAATAAATAAATAAATAAATAATATATATATATATATATATATATATATATATATAGTCAGTGTTTTCTTTTCAAGAGCAAATTTTCCTCAAGCTTTTCTTTATATTAGACAACCACAAATCCGATTGCTTATTATGGACTTATTAAGCTCTATATGAAAAGAAATATAATCAAAAGAAAAAAAAATTACACTTAACTAATACAATTCAAAAACTCTCAAAATGAGATAATTAACACGTTAGTAGTCGCTAGTTGGTCGATTTGCCGCCCATACTTCAGTTTTTCCAGATTTTTTTATTCAATAGCCACCAAAAATTTTTAGAAGTGGCAATTGATTAACATAAATTTTAAATAAAATCGATTTAACGTTGATCACATCACTTCTTAAAATTATTGGTGACAGTTAAATTAAAAGTTCGCAATCTGTAATAGGTGGCGCTGTCGATAGCGACTACTAACGGGTAAAAAAAAAAAAAAAAAAAAACACACACACACACACACAATTTATTTAAAAAACATAAATTAAATAATGCACTGTTAAACTTTTCAGTTCTATTATTAATGACTTTTGTTATTAATTAACCATTATTTAAAGATTCTTGAGTTAAATCGCTTGACCGAGTCAAGCAAATTTTTTAAATATCTCAGAACGTTTTAAAGTCGAATTATATGATTTATTTTAGTTTTTTAAAATGAAATAATTACTCATAATAACGTATTCATGCCTCATAAAATTCAACTGAAACGTTTCTCTAAATTTATTAATCTAACCGCTTTTGAAATATCTTCAGAAAGCAAAAATGTCATCAAGGGTTTCCAAATCATTAAAACAAAAGTTATCTGACAAGGAAAAAAAAAGTGTCATCGGAAGATTCTCCGATTTCCATTCGCTTAATGGGAAATACTGCGTCAAGAGGAAAATTGTATTTAATTTTTTTATTTTAAATACGTTTTCTAAAGTTAAGATTGTCATGGAAAGGGAAAAAAAATCATCAAATTGATTGTAGTGTTAAAATCTACTAAAGACAAGTTGAGTATATAAAAATAATATGCTAAAATGGTTTTAAAAATATGATTATTTTCTAAAATTGTTAGCAATATTTTTAAGAGTATTTTCTAGCAGTTTTAGTTTTAAAATTCATATATCTTTATTTCAACTTCTGTGTAGAAAAGTTGCGTTATTAAGTAACAAAATTTTAATGCATTTTTTTTTTTTTTTCATTTAAATTGCGGTTTTTTTCAATTTTTTTCCTTTTTGTCCCTTTCATTTATTTTTCGTTTATTTTGTTTTATGTCCTTCTTGGTTCATATATATTATAGAGAATTTTAATAGAACCTGAATAGTATAAACTTTATTATCAATTTTTTCTTATCTGAAATTGCTAAAGCGAATCCACACTATTTTTATAACTAAATAACTAAGTAAAAAAATATAATGATAAATATTAGAGCATTTTTCAATTTCTTTAGAAAATAGGGAAGACCACTGAATTTCTTTTTATAATTTCTGAGAGGTAGACCTTTCAAGATTTTGAGTACTAAATTATTTTATCAAAAGTTCATTTCCAGTGACCTGTTTTAAAACTTTTGATTAATTTACAGATATTATTTTTGTGCCGTTTATTCACTTTAATCTCATTTTATGAAGCTGTATATTTGCATTTCGTCTGAGAGAAAAAAAATATTAACATCGTTTGTGTGACATTTATGAGCCTGGAATAGGAAGGAGCCTATAAGAAGGAATATCTTGCTGGCTAGCTTGATAGAGCACTTAATGTAGACATATAACACTAATTATTCTTTGCTTTGCATAAAAAACAATTTAATTTGAGGCGTCGAATAAAAAGATGAAGACTCAGATGAAGACTTCGCAACCATTTTAGCACATGACAAAATTTAATGAAGATATAACACAATATATACAGAATATAAACATTACATTTTAATTTTAGAACATTTCAAAAAAAGAATACGACGCAGACAACTCCGCGATCCTTTTTTGGTAGAAATACAGTTTCTGACTGCAATTACGATTTTTCACTAAATTTCATTGGATGCGAGGTCACGTGGGTTTGATGACGCAACAGTCGCACAGGTATTACATCATCCCCCTCTATTTCCGAGGTACGTCCGGTGCTGGAAACAGCAGTACTTTTCTTAGGTCTTCCTCTTTTTCTTAGAGGAGCAACTGCAGAGGTCTCAACTTCTGTGAAAGGTTTTAAGGCAGAAACATGATAGGTCCCAACTGGTGTGTCAGGGTTGTCCAATGTAGCAACTTCATATGATACTGGAGACCTTTGAGTTAGAATTACATAAGGTCCATCAGGTATTGGCAGGAATTTCGATTTTTTTTTTTTTTTTTTTTTTTTTTTTTTTATGGGCTTTGTTGATAGGGTGCAACATAACCCAAACCTTTTGACCAGGAGTAAAATACAATTTCCTACGGTTCTTGCCATAATAGATTTTTCTCATTAATAATTAGAGGCTGAAGAGAGAGAATTCATTTTCCAGATTGCAGTCAATGGACTTGCTGCACCCAAATATCGAGGAACACAGCTTAAAGACTTTCTTTAATCCATTGGAAGGTCTGCACGACGTACATTTTCAGACCAAACTGGGTGCTGGGACTAGTAAACAGCATGATTTACCTTAATACCTCTTCCAGCTTACTCTTGAGATTATAAACCAAATTCCAACATCAACTATCCAGGTTTATACGGATGGCAGTAGAGACGACAAGTATGCCTGTGGCAGTGGTTTTTTCATTAAGTCATCATCTCACTCTTTGCAAATTAGTCTAAAAATCCATATTTTTCCTCTGTCTTTAGAGCTGAATTAATTGCAATAAAAGAGGCACTTGCGACCTTGGTTTCAGAAACCACATCTGCAGACATTTGTATCTTGACAGATAACCGTAGTGCCATTCAGCATCTGAGCAATTGGACTAGAGTGGGTGACAGAACATCTATCATGATTCTTAAAGACCTCAAGGTGCTTTCGCATCAACATAAGATTTATTTTCAGTGGATTCCCACACACATAGGCCTTCAGGGCAATGAAACTGCTAATATTCTTGCTAAAGCTGGGACTTCTGGTTCATCTACTTCAAGCACCGAACTGACCTTCTCCGAAATAAGCTCTAAAATTAAGATCAGGAAATATGGAGGAAATATGGAAATATATCCTCCGTCCCACTCTTGGTATTCTGGGAAAATTTCTGGTAATGCCCTCACAGTTGGGAATGATAGAGCTGTCCAGACCACCATCAGCAGGCTCATGGGTAGATATATTGGGAGACTTACATATATTGATGGACAGAAATCTTATCGTGAGTGCACCAAGTGCAAGTCAGCAGGAGCTTTCCCAGAACATCTCCTCCACTGCATGGGGCTCTTGAATGAAGAACTTATAACTACACCTATTATTGTTTATGTATTTTTGAAGATCCACGACCTCTGAACCTGGTCTAGCTTGCAGCTAGACCTTGAAGAATAAGCCACAACAACAACAACATAGATTTTTCTCTAAATCTTGTTTCATTTCCACACGTTCCTTTACAGTTTTTGAGATCATGGTCAAACATATTAGATACGGCGTGATCTCTGGAACTAAGTTGTCATTGTCCAGCACCGCCTTTAGGTCAAATACGACATCATCTGTTGTTCGTAATTCACGTTCAAATGTCAGGAAGGCCGGAATGGTGCAGTATGTCCACTGGTATCTGACTTGGATGAATTTAAGGCAAAAAGAATATTCGCTAGTTTTTTTGGCCAAGAATCGTGAGCATCACCTACTAAGATAACGAGACGAGGCTTAAGGTCTCTATTTTTCCTCTCGACTGGATTCGCTTGTGGATGGTAAAATGGAGTCAATATTTCGTCTATGCCAAGAGTACAACAGACTTGTTGAAGTACTGCAGGGATAAACTGTGGGCCATTGTCGCTAATAAACTTTCTTGGAATTCCGTGAAATATTTCTTCAATTAACTTCGTTGCACACTCTCGTGCGGTGTCTGAAACTAAAGGGAAGAATTCCACCCACTTAGTGGCACAATCTTCCACAATAAAGATCCATTTATGTCCTTCTTTACTTTCTGTTAGAGTACCAAACAAACCTATGGTGAGAGTTTCGAATCGCTGAGCATATGTCGGAGTCCGCAAGAGTCCTGCAAGCTTCTGATTTGTTGCTTTGAAACGGCAACACTCAGAACATTTCTTTAGATAATTTTCAATGTAAGATTTCATGACCGTCCAATAGTAACGCTGTGAGAGACGTTGATAAATTCCTTTTTCACCATAAGGGTCTGAGGTTGGAGAATCATGATGTAGTTTCATGATATCCTCTCTTTCCTGTGCTGGTATTACAAGTTGAGCTTCTTTAGCTTCTGATTCTGGAGCATATCTGTACAATATACCTTTGTTCATCAGATAACCTCTATCTGTTCAGTTTACAAAACCTTCATCCCTTTTGATTACTTTCGAAACAATCAATTATTTTCCTTAAATTTTCATCTTTCAGCTGAGCTTCACGGATGCTACTAGGGCTTCTAGATGGTATGTCCACACTTACAAAATTACAGACTTCTCTATTATTTAATTCAGCATTAGAGATTGGGCGAGACAACATATCTGCTACAACATTTGACTTCCCACACATGTAATCAATTATTAGATTTTATGACTGAATTTTCAAAGATCACCGGGCTAATTTTCCAGACGGTGACTTAAGATTCATTATCCCCTTCAACGGTTGATGGTCAGTAGCTACTATGATTTCTTGACGTTTCTACATAGCCACGAAACTTCTCAAGGGCCCATGCGACAGCTAGCGTTTCTCTTTCTGTGGTTGAATAATTCCGTTCACTCGGTTAAGAGTCAGCTGGCGTATTCAAAGGGGTGTTCGGTTGTCCTGTCTTCTCCTTGCAAAAGAACTGCACCCAAAAGGCATAGTTACTTGCATCAGTTCTTAAAATAAAAGGTTTCGTGCAGCCAGCTTGTTTCAATATAGGAGGTGTTACAAGACATTTCTTGAGAGTTTCAAAAGAAGTTTGCTCTGTTTCTCCCCAATTCCAGATTTTTTTCTATTTTGTAAGGTTACTGAGTGACCGAGAAATGTATGCAAAGTTTGGGATGAAACGCCGATACCAAGAGCAAGTTTATAAAAATAACTGCACTTGCTTAACATTTTTGTTTGGAGGTATACTGGTTATAGCTTCCACTTTAGCAAGATCAACTTCTAATCCTTTCGGTGTTATCCAATGTCCCAAGTATTTTACTTTTTTCACAGGCAAAATGATAATTCTCCTGTTTGGTATTCAGTTCAAATTCTAGGAGTCTTTCAAATACTGATCTAAGGTCTGCAGTGTGATTCTCAAATGTATCTGACAAAATTATTATGCCGTCCAAATATGATAAAGCTACGATATTCTTTAATCCTCTTGTAAAACGGTCAATCAGTCTTTGAAAAGTGGCCTGGGAATTCCTGAGACCGAAGGGCATTTTAAAATAACGAAACGTTCCATATGGACATACAAAAGCAGTTTTATCTTGGTCTGGTGGAAACACTCCAATTTGATGGTAACCAGATCTAAGGTCTAAAGTAGACATATAAGGGGTATGCTAAGCTTTATGTAACAATTCATCCATTAATGGCAATGAGTATGTACCTGGTACAGTAATAGCATTGAGCTTCCTATAGCGAATCCATAATCTCATGCTACCATCAGGTTTAGGCACCAAGACCACGGGAGAGGAATATGATGATTCACATTCTTGTATGATTCCTTGAGCCAATAGATTGTCCAGTTCCTTTTTAAGAGTGTCCTTTTTTGCAGGCGTCATCCTGTAGGGTGGTGAGGCAACCGGAGGGTGATTCTCTGTATCTATGTGATGTTCCGCATACGGTGTAACCTCTCCTCCTCGATTGAAGCACTTCTCATGCTTTCGAAGTAAATTATTCAGTTGAGGCCCACCAGCGGCCGAGCGGTTCTGCGCTCAAAGCTGGTAGACGTGAGGTGCCGGGTTCGATCCCCGGTCGCGCTCGTCGGCCTAGCCGTTCGGAGTTTTCCGTGGTTTCCTCCGAAACTTGCGTAAATACGGGCTAGGACCCCTTAGAAAGACCTCCACGGAAGGCACTCCCCCTCAGGCCTAGGACCCCAGTGTTGTCAATCGGCCTTAATCCCTAACACAACATATTCAGTTGATTTCTCTGGTCAGCTGTCAAATCTTTACCCTCATCTTCACGTAAATCATATGAATTTACTTCAACATTTGCTATTGGGAGGTGATCAGTTACTTCACCATCCTCTACAAGAAAGTATTTCTTTATACGTTGCTCACCAAAATACCAAGACTTAGTAGACAATGCTAAAACTATATTAGCTTGCTTCAAAAAATTCATACCCATTAATGTTCTGCTGCCTTTAGCTCTGGCAGTACTATGAATTCACTGTCAAAAGTTCTACCCTCAATGGCTACGGGCAGAACAGTCGACAAAGTTTCAACAGAGTGGGTTACTCCATCAGCCAATGTAACGTTATGTGTATGGGGTTTCAGGGGTACCTTATTTTCTTTGAATAACTGAAACATGCGCTCACCGGCGATACAAGTATTTGCACCAGTATCTGCACCGACGTACACTTCTTTATTACGAATAGTAATAGGTATATTTGGAGCAGATAGCTTAGAAGTGTTACAACTATAAAGCAGGATTTTTTGAGCTTCTATATTTGCTTTTTTACCACAGGAGAACAGTTAAGGCATTACTCCTTTATAAAACCAGGCTTACTGCAGCCATAGCAAGAAATCTTCGATTCTTTACTCGAGGAATACTCATATTTTCTCTGTACATAAGGAGGTTTTGTTGGCTTCTTATAATTTTCCTGTGAAGGGGATTCTATTTCACCGACCCTGACGACAGTATTCCTTTTTACGTATATGTAGACCTAATGTTGTCATAAGCTTCAAGCTTTTCAGATAAAGTGCCTGGCGAATTCAGTTGTTCCTATTCATCTAACAGATGAACCTCGCAGTCAGGAGAAACGCCCCTCTTCATGTGATCAGCAATAATCAAATGCTGAAGATCTTCGAATGTGGTGACATCCAATTCCTTTAACCAGTTTTCAAAATATGCCCTCAACTTGAAATAGTAGTCATCCCAGGTGCCTTCTTTCTGCTTGCGAGGAGCAAAAAATAACTGTCTAAACTTCTCAGCACAGAGCTTGAAACTTTTTAACAATAAATCCTTTACGAATTCAAAATTTGAAGCATTTTCTTTAGTTTCACGGGCTATCAAGGTGGAAATTGAACTCGGTACCATGCTAAGCATGTAGGACACCCAAAGATGCTCGGGTACCTTCGATAATTTGAGTTGCCTTACTAGTAGTACAAGAAATAGGGTTATATAATCAAATTTTGCTTTAAATGTGGACAATAACTTTTGAACATCGACTTTGTTCTCGGAATACGACGTTGGTCGCTCCATTATATTTCTTGCTTCATTAGGTTCCGAAGCCTGTAATTTGAGCTTTTCTAACTCGAAGTCAATTTCTAGTTTTCGTTTTTCTAGCTCGAATTCTTCTACCCTACGTTTTTCTTCTAACTCTTCTTGTTTACGCTTTTTTCCAAAGCTTCTTGCCGACGTTTATCTTCTAACTCGACTTCTGTTTTAAGCTTAAGTTGTTTCTCCTCTATTAATTCAATGACAATTTTACGTAGAGTTAATGAAAACCTCGTCGGTAAACATAGGGGAGGACCTAATAATCTCACGTAACTTAGCAATTCGCATTGTTGGTTGCACATCCAATTCAATTCAAGTGTAACATGATATAGAATATCCTTACGCGTTTTATCTATTTCTGACATTTTTTTAAAACACATATTAAAACCCCAACGGAACAAATCAAAAACAACTAGCAGGATTATTTCATGAAAAGAAGACGCTTACACCCATGAAACTTATTTACATAATTTCAAGGTAAAGAAAACATGTAAATACCCCACATTTTCAAACAACACTCTAAACATTAAAATAACACATAATAAAATATTATTTTGTTAAAAAAAAAAATATATCAGCATATCAATTAACGCTTTTTTCCCTAAAAAAAAAAAAAAAAAAAAAAAAAAAAATCCACATAGAATTTACCCTTAAACAATAAAATTATTCAAACTTCTCAGCGATAAAACCAAAAACATTTACCTTAATAGTAATACTGAAAAATATTTATGGACATGAAATTATTTCAAAATGCCAAGCAAAATTAATTTTATCTAGATGCATTCTATTTATTTGTTTATTTATTTTTTTATTTACTATAAAACAAATAAACCATAAAAAAGAACAAGGTACTTTGTTCTTATATTCTCAAAAAGAATTATTCTCTGTTTTCTCAAGAAGAAAAATTCTATTATGTAGAAATATTAATATTCATAACATTTAAATATCTAATCATCAAAATTATATTACAATTTAAAATCATGAGAACAACATAACTTAAATAAAACCATTATAATAGACTATACTTTTTTTTTATTATGTTCTCAAAAAGAACATCAATACTTTTTTCTTTTTTAAACAAAAATAAGATTTTTTAAAATATCTTTATTTATTTATTTTGTTAACATTATTATTTATTTAATTATTTCGTTCATCGCTTTCAGTTTAAATATTTCAAAATAGAACAAATTTTCGAATCGTACTTGTTCTTATTATAAATGTACCATTTAAAATAAATCAAAATTACTTATTTTAAGCACAACTTATTTTTAATCATTTCTTATAGTACTGACAATTTTTAATACTTTATTCATATACAGAATAAACTGTAAATTAAATATTCAAAATAAAATAAGAATAAGAAACATGTAAATTATTTAATATAGCAAAATATAGAACTACCAATTTTAAGAACATATTTCATATGTATCATACCTTAATAAAACAAAAATGTTACGTATGAATGAAAATATTAAATTGTAAATTTAAATATTCAAGAGAAAAAATAAGAACACCATATATAAATTTCAAGACAGTGTGTTCACAATTTCAAACTATTATTTAAATAAGATATATAATCGCTCTCCTTAATAAACTTATTATTCGTTTACACATTTATTATTGTCAACAGAAGTTTAACAAAAACACTTTTTAAAACATTTATTTTTCCTAGATGTGCCAGATAAAATTTACTTATTAAGAGAAGATTAACTAAAACACTTAAGAAAAAAAAGGAAAACACTTCTTTTATCTAGATGTGCTGGCCGGCATAGAATATTTTCAAAATGAATATGGAAGTATTCACAGAGCTGGAAGTTTACGAATCAACCTTTAAAACGAAAAATAGGATATCTGAGATAATCATGTTTCATGCGCGAAAACACGTTCTTGGATGAAAAACCCTTTTCCCTAAATTCATGAACACCTTGTATGAATAATTTCTTTAAAAGATAATCGCACAAAACTTGAAAAGATCTATTTATTTTGTGGATGAAAAGAACATCACTCTTTCCATAAACGTAGAACACAACGCATATTCGAACAGGAACCTTGGAAAGCACTAAAATATACCATTCCGCACACTTTCGGTATGCACAAACATTCCTTGAAAAGATAATCTCGGGATGATTTTGAGTTGATCTCGGGCCTCTGAGTTGGGCCACCAATTTTATATTGCTGGCTAGCTTGGTAGAGCACTTAATGTAGACTAACTAGACTAATTATGAAGACTAATTGAATCGGTCATTTGAGAAACACCTCATATCCAAAAAAGTAAACTTTCGGGAAATCAAAAAAAAAAAAAAAAAAAAAACCCAGCTGGTCCATAATTTAACATCATATATTTTCTGAATTTTTTTATATGTTTCTACAGGGGTTTGGTAAGCTAATTCTACCAAAATAAAATTTTATTATTTTTATTTTGATATTTAAAAAAATTATAAACGTTGTTGGAGATGTGTTGTTTCTCAAATGACTGACTAAACGATATGTTATCAGGTATGAAATAAAAGGTAAAACAATTCAAATTATTAATAAAAATCAGTATTTTATTTTTCAAATAATATATACACATTTTCCAAACATTGTTTCTTAAAGCATTTCAATGTCATCCATATCGATAGTTGGCCAGTCATAAATTTTTGAATAAAATTCACCAACAATGTCTGCAGGTATATAGGCTTCGACTTTCTTGAGGTCATTGATTTTGTTGATATTGATAGGTACACATTTTTGCGGGTAGGCACTGATTTTTGGAAGCTCTGGTAAACCAGTTCCCAGTTTTTTCAAGTCAAAAGTTTGTTTATTGAGTCCACCAATAAAGTTTTTTACTTTAATTTGGCTTACATGTTTATTAGAGTAATGAAACTCCATAAAAGTTGAAATGTTGCATTTTATTTTGTTTTCCTTTGGGATATTCCTTGCTTGAGTCTCCGTAGATATTACATTTTTTTTATAAAGTTGACCACACCATGATATAAAATCCTTTAATTTTTCTCTTTCTACTATTTCCACCAGGAACTTGTCCTGAATAGCAGCAGAGTGCAACATAAGTTCAGCATACTGTTTTACTGTGTAAATCCTGTCAGTTGTTTTAATTTTTCGTTTGATTACACTAAAGTCGCGGTCACACGGAAGGTACGAATACCTCGAATAGGAAAACAGTGGTGAATACTGTCGAATCGGTCAGTTTCTATTAGGGCTAGAAAAAACCGCACAACTACGGTGTTTTTGTTTTGTCCAGGTGCACCATCGGAAAAAAAATGAAGATGCCTAACACCAGCATGAAAACCTTCATTGATATAATCAACTAAAAATGAACAAATTTCATTTGGTCCCTTCTTAGCTAAGCCCTCATGATATACATTGTAAAAGAGATTAAGTAAAAGAGAGTTTAATAAATATGGTAAAATGAAAGATATTTTTCCAACTTTCCAGTAAGCCACAAATTAAGTTAAAAAATAATCGAAAATCAGTAAATCTCCATACTGAAAACAAACCAAGTCTCTTTTTCTTCTGACATAATAAGAATATATCTTTCATACAGCTTAGAAGAGGGGGGGGGGGAAGAAAACTACGTGTGAAAAAAGATTAGACAAATAAAAAGACAAGGTATCTGAAAAAGAAAAAGAAGTAAACTCGCAAAAAAATAAATAAATAAACTTCTCGGCTACGAACCACAGGCCACGGCCTAGGCATCTAGGCACGTCCCAATGTGCCTGAGTTAAGGACAGGTAAATCCCCAAATCTGGTTTAAGAGGTCTCAAAGGGATTATATGGGAGCCACATTAAAGTAGAATAACAAGAAACAGTGCTACCACCAGCCACATTCTTTTGTAAGTCATTTGAGAAATAACACATTTCCAGGAGATGAGGTGTTTCTCAAAGGAATGGATATTTTCAAATGCGGCATCACCATGGTTATTAAGTGGAGATGAATTGTTTTATGCGTATTGGATTTGTCTAGCCTTCACCAACAATTTAATATGTCTAACTCAATTTTGGCCAAAAATGGACATGAGGTGTTTCTCAAATGACTGATTCAATTATTCTTTGCTTTTCCATAAAAAACAATTTAATTTGAGGCGTCGAATAAAAAGATGAAGACTCAGATGAAGACTTCGCAACCATTTTAGCACATGACAAAGTTTAATGAAGACATAACGATAACACAATATATGCAGAATATAAACATTACATTTTAACTTTAGAACATTTCAAAAAAAGGATAATCAAGCAGACGACAACTCTGCGAATCTTTTTTGGTAGAAATACAGTTACTGACTGCAGTTACGATTTTTCCCTAAATTTCATTGGGTGCGAGATTACGTGGGTTTGATGACGCAGTAGGTATTACAGGAGTACATTAACTTCCTAGGTGCAGAAAAATTATTTTAAGATAGCAGAAATATTTGATATATCTTTAGTCTCACCTTCTTTTAAAGACTTTTTCATGAACTGCTGATAGCATATAAAATTAGATTAAACTCATTGCACCAAAAACAACCTTATGGTGAAACATAAAGAAAACAGACGATTTAGTTAAGCTTCTTTTTAGTTAAAGTTTATTAGTAAGACTTAATTAAAATTTACTAGTTAGCGAGTTTATTAAATTATTATGAACATCTAGTATGATTCCGAGGTTAAAATTTTGGTGAGAGAATTTTATTTAAACCAGTCAAATACTTGATAAAGATAATGAATATTAATTAATTCAAAGCACTTGTGGATTATTTTATATGTTTCTTTTTGAATCCTCTTTACATGTTGGAACTTATATTTATAACACAGCATTATCTTCAAAGGAATTCCCAGTTAGATTCTTATTTCGGACGAATAATCTGAATAAGTGAATACATAAGTAACAGTAAACTCATTATATAATTTCATTTTTTAATGAAAACATTAAGTAAATTAAAAAATTTTCCCTAAGGGCTGGAAAAAAAAATCCCTCCCCCCCCAAAAAAAAAGCAAAACAAAAAATTTATAAAGTTTTAACTATCTAAAAGCCTTACGATAGTACTATATGAGCTTTAATGATGACCAATACATACAAGTCTTTTCATGCAATAATTTTTTTAATTTTATCATTTATTTCTTTTAGAAAATGAATTTATAGATGTAAATTACTAAAATAAATCTGAAGTGAAAACTTAATTTCTGGTATTTTGATTATTTCATTTTTTAATATCAAAGCTAATATTAAACCTTACGAAACCAATGTTTCAAACTGAAGATTTTTTTTTTCTTTTTATTTAAAAGGTTAATAATTAAAACATAGCCTCAAATAATTTTAAATCTCAGATTCTTGTATTATTTATTTCAAGAATTTTATAAATTAAAAATCACTTTTATGTGCAATATCCTACAATTCTCGACTTTTCAAAGGACATAAAATAATTATATTATAAGGACCACTTGAATCGTACTTGTATAAGAACGAGATGATTTGCTGCGAATTTCCTTAGCAACTTGATTGTTCGAGGCAACTCAAAAAAATATTTATTACTATTTCAAAGAACTTTTATTATTGTCTTGAGTAAAGGATATATATTTCAGGCTTATTTCTGGAAAAGGAAATTGATATACGTATATATACACATATATATATATATATACTAAATTTTGAAATGCAAGCCCTTTTTCTTTTTCGTTCTATTTTTTTTTTCTTTTATAAAGCTTAGAACTGTAATTTTCTAATGAAAAATATCGCCACTGATAAAAACAATTTTTTTTAATTATGTATAATCCTTCTTCAAGAACACTTTTCAAAAGCCACGAAGAACGGATGTAATAAATATCTTATGATATTTTAAGGAAATGACGTAACGACTTGAAAAGCAAGTATATTTCTTTCTGTATTGTGAAATATCGCACTTTTGTCTTGAATTTTCTAAACTTATATTTTAATCTATAAATTTTAGCAATTGGATATGCTCTTGTAAAGAGAGGAATATTTTTCATTATAAATATAACAGAAGCAACAATGTTCATAACTTTTAAGGGGAATTAATTTATAATGGCAGTTACATATTATACGTGTTCTTATGTTATAAACTAATATGACCAACTTTTATGATAAAGGAAATTTGAATTTAACATTATTATATAGTAATAAATATAAAGTTGAGATGAATCCAAGGAATTTTATAAATAAAGCTAAAAATATACAAATATTATGTTAGAAAAAATTAAGTTTCACAAAATTGTAAATGTTTAATATAATTTCAACAATCTTTTTAATATGTCACTACGATTACACAATAATCTTAGTTTGATTTCATATATACGAATTTTTAACGAAATATCTTATAAATACTTCTTTTTAAAGAAAAATATATTTTAGAGTTATGTAAACATATGGAAATATTTTTTGAAGAGAACAATTCAGAAAATGGAAGTTTTGAATATATTAAACAATTAAACTATACAATTATAAAAAGAAATATTGATATAACACTGTGTTGATTAAATTAATTACACAATATTGGTTTTCTTCATTCGATCAAATCAATAACTTAAAGCTATATAATATATGCTATTTGAAATGTTTTTTTTTGTAAAGGGCTTTACCAGTAGCAAAGAGGTCCTGCTTTCGAAGTTGATAGACAGGAATTGCAACGAGGAAGGAATTAATACAAAACATAATTAATAAAAATGCTTGGTATGAATTAATTGTTAATCTTGAATTCGATGACTGTGTATATATAGGGGAGAATGGGGTACAATGGACCACTCCCTATAATTGTATATATTTTTTACTTTTTACTTATTTACTTATTTTTTTTATGGTTCGTATTTTGGTACATAGATCGCAGCACTGTAGTGATTAAACTTAGTCAGCAACTTGTCTAACCGACAATTTAGCCGTTTTATTCGTGAAATTTAGTATACGGTAGCCAAAAGTAAATATTTTGAGTTAAACATTTTATCTTTTCATCATTCAAGAATTATGATCTGGAAGAGGCTACTTAGCACAATAAAGAGCTAAGGTCATCTATTATTATATCTAATCCCATTAAAATATTTTTTAAAAGGATTTGTTATTATTATTTTTTTTAATTTGCTGTCAGAGATCCACAAGGGGTACAATGAACCATGGCCCATTTTCCCCAGTTCTCTGTCATAATAAACTGATTTACGGCATCTACATTTTTAAAGTGTTAGCTATAAATTATACTTAAAAATATTTTTAATAAACATTTAGCTACTTTTGTATTCTTATATTTTTAAAAATATCATGCAGCTATAACGAACTGAATTAAATAATGCAATTAAAAATAATAATACAAATAAATTTGACGAAAAAGACGGTTTTACATTTTGTTGGTTTAATCACATAAATAAAAGATAAATAATCTGTTTTTGTGAGATTCATGCAACGAAAAACTAATCAAAATCTCTATATTTTTTTCTGAGAGTGTTGATATATCTCTTGTAAATTTTCAAGCTATTGTAATGATGAGTCTTCCAGACCCTACAACTTCACAAGGAAAAAACAGACTTCCAATGACACAAAAATCGTTTGGTGTGTCATTTTCTTATTTTAATGTTCATTAATTTACATTATTTGTATGAATCGAAGACATAAATAAACAAATATAATATATTCTACATTTTATACGATTAAAAAACGCACTATGTTAGTACACTTTTTAAATTTGACCTGTGGTTCATAATAGCTCGTGTCATGGACTATTGTACCCTGGGGTCGGGGTACAATGATCCATTTTTTCAGTTGATATTAAAAAAATTATATAAAAAAAAGTAAATATAATTATTGCTTTTGATTGAGTGCAACATAAAACCCAATATATATATAGGTAATATGCACACACATTTTCAATAGCGAGAAATCATTACTTTGTGAGTAAACACTTAAAATTTCCAAAATTGGTCCATTATACCCCGGTCTCCCCTATATTTATTTGCTTTCATCTTTGAGAAGTCGAGGGCTGGGAACGTATATTTTAGCGCACGTTCCCTCAGAACCTTCTTATTTTCCATTTCCTACATAGGAGGACTCCTCATGTGTTTTGAAATTGCATTTCATTTGTCATTAGTTTATCTATTTATTTTCGTATTATAATTACTTTAGCTGCATTTTACACACTGGTTTATAAATACTTAGTTTCAAGATTTTATAAAAAATTCATGTTTTGTACTAATTGATTTTCAAGTTTTAATTACATATATACATATACGCACGTATATATACACATATGTATACATACGTGTATATATATATATGTATATGTATATATATATTTACATTGCATTTAATTTCTATCCATTCCTGTACATTTTTCATTATTTATTTCTTTATATCATATTAATTTAAATTTTGATTAAGATTAAGTTAGCCTCTATCATTGGGTTGATTATTAAAAAATTATAATTCCTGTACAAAAATGACTCTATTTAGTAAGTTTTTAAATCTCAGCAAGAAATGCTTAGCTGTACAGCAGGATTGTGCCCGGTACAAGAGAATATTTATTGGGATATTTTTGGATCGACAATCTGTTATTATTCGACCACATTTGCTGAAACCATGGAAGCATCTGCGCAAGTGCTAACTCAACGAGTCTAATGCTAAAATAGGGGTGACAATCATCTGACTCAGAGAAAATGAGCAATAACACAGAGCGCGGAATTACTGGATGTTTTCCAAATTTCAAACTGTCGGTCAAGCTGGCATCCCTCCAACATTTTGGACGTGTCCTCACTGCTAGTTTTAAGATATGTAGCTGCACTGTACCTATCTTATCTTCCTTCTTTACTTAAATTTCTAACATGTGGTTTTAAGCGCTATAAGACTTGCGCTATGGCCTCTCACACAAAATTAAATAATGATCTCTCTTTGGTTCCATTTTGTCAGGCATACAATGTTATTTATAAAATAAGTTGTGGACAATGTAAACTCAATTATATTGGTGAAACCTCCACAACTCTTCATCTAAGAATAAATCAACATCGCTCTGATTTTAAAAACCTCTTATCTTCTGCTGCACCTTCTGAATCAACTATAGAACTACAACACTTCAATTTACATAATTTTAATTCATGTACTATAGAGATTATCAAAATTCATAAAAAAATAAGCGAGCATTTATTTCTAGAATAAAAATTTATGTAATATTTCAATACTATTTATCCATACGGTCTAAATTCTCAATACTATAATAAAATAGTTAAAGTATTTTCTAATGTTAATACTCTTCATGATTATTCGACTAATTATGCACAATTCAATCACAATATTAGCAATAAAACTTCTAGAACTAAAAGAGATAACAAAAAATCTGAAATATTAATTTCTAAAAGTGCCCTTATTAAACATTTATCTGATTTGCAGTCTAATTACTTAAAAATTTTAATTTTTTTATTATTTGAAAATTCATTTTTACAATTAAAAAGAAATACTTAGTAAATTACCTGAATGTCTTTCAAAGCCATTCATATAATACACATTTTTAGGACATTTTTTATGATATTATAATGTACAAAATCAAACAATTTAATTTAAAAATAAATTTAAAAAAATCCAACAAAATTAAAGCAAATACTCAAATAATTGTGAATTTTTCAAATCAAATATTAAATAGAATTTGCATCTACCATTAATGACAAGGAATGTTTGTTTCCAGTTAAAGATTTACATTTATCTCGCACCTTCAAATATCCTCTTCCTCTTGGTAAAAAGATATTCAATTATAATTCTATTTCTAAGTCTACTTCTTTAACTAACACTGTATCTTATAAATGCAATGAGCCTTCTACTGTAATCAGAATGCAAAAATGTTAAATACCTTACGAAATATGAGCCATTTTACTAAATAATTTTTATCTACGCATGCGCAAGCATTTAAAAAATTTCATTTGTATAATTTAATAGCCAAAAGGTATTGAGCTACTTATATCAAAACCCCAAATAAATATCGACTAAATAAAAAAAAAAAATTATGGGAGATAGAATGAATAGAATTTCAGTTCCTCTCAAAAAAAAAAAAAGAAAAGAAAAATGCTAGGGGTTTTTATTAATATTTATTTACAATCAGCGAACACTGTATTATCATTGATTGAATCAAAATAAAAATGTGAGTAAAACCCCTTATAGTTTAGCTTTTATTTTGAGAGAACTGAAATTCTGTACATTCTATCTCTCATAACTTTTTTAATTGACACAATATTTATTTGGGGCTTTCATATAAGTAACTCAAAGCTTTTGGCTATCAAATTATGCAAATGAAGTTTTTAAAAAGCTTGCGCATGCGTAGTTAAAAATTATTCAGTAAAAATTCTCATGTTTCATAAGGCATTTAACATTTTTGCATTCTGATTGCAGTATGCTGTGTCTATTGTAGTATGCCAGGATTTCTAAAAATGACTTTGTACTGGGTCAAATACCTTACGTGTTATAAATTAAAAAGTGGTAATTTTATTTGCAATTTTTTAAAGAAACTTATATCTCCATAAATATATGTGGTAGCCTCATAAAAGTTTATACAGATAATTAGAAGAATTTTCATAATCACAGGCTACACCCGAAAGGCATTTCAAACATTATTTTCTACAGGGTGATCAAAATCATTTTGATTTTGATTTAATTATTTACTGGTCCCCTTTTCCTCTTTAGGTGAAAACGTTTGCTTAAATATATGAGGTTTAACATGTGCTTTACACTTTTAAAGTTTCAAGATGATTCTTAAAGAATTTTTCTAGATATCTGACAAAACGTCTAAATTCGAAAGTGTCCAAATACTTATTAAACGATAGTGTATTCTATGCTATTTTGGTATTACTTTATGGATTCATAGATAAGTTAAACTTCTTAAAAATATTTTTATAGTTGAATGCAGAAATTCAATGTAAATCTTTCACATTCAAACATAAAAAAACTAAATTAACTTACTAAGGAATTCAAAAAGTAATACCCAGATATATTGAGAATATACTGTTAAACTTTAATAATGTAAAATAGTGGAAAAATTTGAAAAATCAGTTAGCAAGGAACATTTTAAAAATTTGAAAACAATTAAAAACTTTGAATTTTACATTAAAGAAAAGTAATTAGTTTTCGATAAATTTTAATATACTAATTAAAATATTGTTATATTTCAATGCATTTAAACATAAAATTTCATAACTTAAAGATAGTAATTTACAAAAATGCTTTATGATGTCCACCCTCTCTTTATGGGATTTGTAATTATTCAATTGTGATTTAATGTTATAGTCGAATTTTAATTAGTAATTCAAGCAAGTGTTTTTTTCATAAATCTAAGAAATATAATTTATATAAAGCATACATTAGTCGTTGCAAATAGTACTGTAATCTAAAAGTACAAACAATGTTGTATGAAAAATGACATTTTTACATTACTTGATAATAACGGTAAAAATTTCTTTTATAAAACAAAATCATGTATATATAATTATTTTGCATTTAACTGTCTACAGATATTCATAAACACAATTGTATTTATGAATATTTAGGTACTAAGTAAATACAGTTTTATAACCACTTTTCGATTGCTTAAGCCACGAATTAGTTTAAAATAATTAGAAACATATTAAAAACACTTTAAAACAAGTTATAAAACTTTTATTAAAATCAAATTATAAAAACATTTACTAAGCTTTTCGCCATCATATCATGGAATCATCAGGTAAAAAATTTTTTTACCTGTTTAATATAGTTAATTTTCATTGTCTTCAAAGTATCATCTAATACTAGGAAACTTGCTGACAAGTTTACATTTAAGAAATACATATTAAAAATGTTAACAGATATTGCTTTTATTAATTAAGACAAAAAAAATACCATAAATGATTTTAAATTACTCAGTCAAACGCTAATATATAGAATTTACCTTGAATGTCATTTTTCAAGTTAACATGCATGTACTGCAAGCTAAATAAGTAACTCACCCAGGAACTATTGATTAAAGAGGATAATCTTCCTTTTCTCCATTTATCAAGTTATTCTTCAAGTTTTATTAATTAAGCACAGAAACAAGATTATCAATTTTTTGCCCATGTAGTTAGAATTTTCAAAACAAGTTAAAATTTTATTTATTTATTTATTTATTTTCACGATGAGAAAACACAATAAACTCTGTTAAAAAAAGTAATTATTTTGCTTCTTACCTATTGCTATCTTAAGTTTTACAAAATATTCATTAAAATTATTAGGAAATATATTGTAAAAATCAGGTTTAAATTGATTGCAATTCAAATATATAATTTACATTTTCATTTATGCCGAAAATAAAACCAAGTGTTTTGAAAAATAATGTTACATGCATTTAAAAGAGATAATAATGCAGTGCGTTCGTAAAAAAATTCTAAAAAAAAAAAAAAAAAAAATTTCTTTTTTAGAGATTTTTTTTTTTTTTTTTTTTTTTTTTTACAAACACAAAATCAAAATGTAGGGCAATTTATTAGTAATTGACCCCTTAAGCTAAAAATATAAAAAACAAAAGTTAATGTATGAAATCTCTGAATGTAATTGGTAGCTCTGTTACAATTATGAAAAGCAGCTGATATTTTGATTTGATGTTAACATAGAACAATTACAAAGTTGCTCTCAAAGCTTAAAGTAAGTAGCTGTTAGTATTATATTATCCGATATTATTTGACGTTTAATATCTTAAAATATCGAGGTAAATTTGATTAAAATTGTTCATTTATTGATGTTTAGGGGTTCTTTGTATTTGTTTTAAATAACAATTTTTATTGGAATTAAGGACTAGTAAATTATTGGGTATTTAAAATATTATCAGTGCTAGTAAATAACCAAATTGGTCAACTACTGAATTTCTATTTGTTTTCAACTTTTATGTTGATGGCTAATTACTAAATGTGTGAGATGTATTTCGTGTGAGATGTATTTCTTAAGTTTCGATGCGAATTTCTGAGTTCGCAAAGGTTTTCTAGTCTTCGACATTGATAGTGGGTTTGGATGTAATAATTTAAGTGTTTTAGGAAGAAAGTGGCGTCATTTTTTAACAGAATGGTCGAAGAAGGAATTCATTTGCTGCTGGGAGGGATGAATGGATGAGTGGGTTCAATGATGAGTGGTTTTCACTAGATCTAGGCAATGGGCAATTGGCGACGGTATAGGATTTACGCCTAGGAAGCTGCAGGAGTGGTGTTTATTAGTAAGTCGATTGGAGTTAATTATTAGTATACATTAATATATTTACATTGAAATATAATTGAAATATACATTTTTATCAATAGCTTTAAACTTAAGCAATTCTTAAATTGAAAAATTTAAATGCTTAATTACTAATACGACTGTGGTTAATTACAATGCTCAAATACTAGCAAAATCTTGTTTTGAAACTATTATCGTAAATAACATAAATTGTAAAAAAAAAGAACAAAGAAACAACTTTTAGTTATTAATTTTATATATTGATTAGTGCTTAAACAAATTTAAAAATATTGTCAATGATTATTATGTTAGAAAATAAAATAAAACTTTAATAAATTTCTACTAAAATAGTCAGTTGTCTGTTCACCTTAATGTACTATTTGAGCGTATTTTAGATTAACACTGATATTAGAGTATATTAAATTTGTTACAGAGTTTCTTGTGTTGTAGAAGACGTTTCCCCTCCCCCCCCCAAAAAAAAAACAAACAAACAACAACTATATGATTAAAAAAAAAATAGTTTCTCGTATAGTTTTACAATACTTCTTTCTGATTTAAGTGCTTCTGATTAATATGAATACATTATCATATTTTCATTGCTTATACCTCTTTTCCGGCATTCCTCTAAATAAGATACAGTGAACTCTCATTTTACGTACATTGAAGCACCAACGATTTTTGAGTGTAATAACGAGAGTCCATTATAATAGGGGATCGTAAACTTGAAGTTTTGAATGACAGTATAAAATGCCGTATTATGTACCCATACATAGTAATAAGAATGGAAGTTTGTTTTCTCAAGTCCTATTATGTTATTTCCTTGTAATATTTCCTTACAATATTACTTATATTACAATAATGCAACTTGCTTACAATACAATTTTGTCTTGTACATGAAGAAATAAAAGGCGACAATACAAAACACTTATTAGAGTATTAAAAAAAAATAGAAGTTATTTTTATTTGTTTCTTCTGGATAATCGTCCTTTTCTCCATATCATTCTGTCAATTGTGCAAAAAAAAAAAAAAAAAAAAAAAAAACACTGTCTAAAAATTGTCCATCTTATCGATTGAGCTATACATATAAAGCGAGGCCTGTTAAACACAATTTCTATAGACATCAACCGGGCATTTTGTTTTTGCACGTAGTAATGAGAGAGTTCACTGTATTCATATTTATCATTCTCGCTCTCTTTTTCTTTCCTCCCTTCTCTGTTTTTTTTTCTTTCCTTTCATAAAATCTGTAGGTTCAATAAGAAATTTTCGGTTTTGGTTTAATATTTCTAATCTTTGTCCATTTAATGTTGCTCAAAACATGTGTAGGAAATGCTCCTCGTGTTATTTTCTTAACACTTTACTTAATATATAACTCAAATATTCAAATAGGTTTTTACGCCTATAAAATAAACTGATTGTAACTTTAGAAACATATTATATATATATTTTTTTATTTCAATTACTATATTTTTCTACAAAAAATACATGTTATTAAAATTTCATTGAAAAAAATTACAATAAAAGTTTTGAATATGTCTGTGAAAGGTATATTATTGCACGTGAAAAACAAGCAAGGGCAATGCTTTGTTAAACAATAAAAAAGAAATGATTTTTTCTTCATTTTTACAATTTTTTGTTTCTATCGAAGTTTTATTGCAAACAAATAGAAACGAAACTTGCTCTTTAGAACAAACATAAATTTTAAGGGTAATAAACAGATAAAACTGTATTTATGATTCCTTTTCTATTAACTTATTTCAAAATTAGATAATGTGTTTCCCAGAGTAGTCACAAAAGCTAGTAACTTAATGAACCCTTAGGTATGTTGTGTTTGAAACCAGTATTGATTTTACAGACTACTTGAAGATGCAGTGTCTTCCTAAGTAATTGTTTGCTCTCTTCAAAGACATCAGTCGTCAAACATGAGTGTAGCTAACAGGCGATAGCTGTAAATTGAGCATGCATAACAACGAGAAGTAAATATTGATAAATTAATTAATGAGGAGTTGCTTTCTCAGAGAAACAGAATCTTAAAACTTAAATAATTGAAATTGTCATGATAGAAGGAGTTTTTAAATTTAAATTTAGTAAAACAAAGAAATATCTATAAAAAAGAGAAAAACATCTGAAAGATTAAAGAACTGTTTATTACACTGTTATGGTAAACGTTTTCTTGGCCAGTACTTTTTAAATAAATTTTTTTGATATTTATTTTTTTTTATAATATTTTATGTTCGCGTTTAAAAATATAAATCTACATCGAGGAGTCGATGATTCTAAAATAAATAAATAAATAAATAAATAAATAAAAGTAAAAAGAGAAGAATTAGTTTCACACGCTATGGAAGTTCAAATACATTTATTAACCCGTTAACGCCCGAATTAATTTTGCAAAATATTATTAGCTGATTGTTTCACTTTCAAATTAATATAGACAACTGACAGTAAAATATATTAAATTAAACAATTATTCTGATAGTTTTAAATTGTTTAAATCCTATCCACATTTATTGACGTTTAGTGTTCTAGCGAGAAAACTTCGAGATAGAAAAACTTTGACATAACAGATTAATTTCTTGTTATATGTTGACAAAGATCTCGAAAGTAAAGTATTATAATATATATTATTATTTAACTTGATTTAAGTTAGTATACCTGCGCAAAAAGCAAATATATGTGCGACAAATGAAAAATCATAAAATAACTATCCAAATTATGAAATAATAATTAATAGTAGGCACATAAAACTTTCAGGGATCATTGAGAATGACGCTATAAACTGTCACTAAAAAGCAGAAATCATTCCAAGAAACCACAAAAATATACGTGCCATTTTATTAGCTGTCCTCAAATGAGGACACTGGACGCTAACGGGTTAAGGATGGAGTCAGTTAAATATACAGCGAAATACATGCAATCATAAAAGACTAATCTGAAAATTAAACGTCACGCGGCTTTATTTAAAAAACAAGTTAACTTAGCTAAACATAACGCATGGAAAAAATTCTGCTCATCTCAAACTAAAGTTTTTGGCACAGCGCAGAAATTCTTTAGTAATAAATTCTTTACACCCACAGATCTGAAACTTGAACGTCCTCCAGCTCTTTCCTCTAAGAAAAATAACCTAGAACACCTAACTGAAATTCTCTTCCCGAAAACAAATTACTCACACTTCCCAGAACCTACTTTCTCGGCTCCCTTGGATGTTCCCTTCACGGAGGCCGAGGTTAAAGCCACTCTACACAGTTTTAATATAAACAAGGCTCCTGGTTCTGACAATATAGATTTCAAAATTTTAAGAAACATTTTTTACACAATGCCACATATACTCGTAGGATGGACCAACAAATGCTTAGATATTCAATTTTTTCCAGAATCCCTTCGTAGAGGTCAAGTGGTGTACTTTCTAAAGCAAGGGAAACTTCCCTCTGAACCCACTTCCTACAGGCCGATCTGCCTACTTCCCACTTTAGGAAAATTACTTGAAAAACTCATTGTAACCAGATTAAATTATTATCTTGAATCAAACCAACTCCTCCACCAAAATCAGTATGGGTTCAGAGAGGGCAGATCGTGTGAACAGGCTTTACAGGCAATTAAAAGTTCCTGCGCCTTTAGCATCAACGCAAAGAACTACACCACTATCATCTCACTGGATATTAAAGGAGCATTTGACAATGTGGAGTGGCCACATATATTTCAAGCACTCCAAGAACTTAACTGCCCGGGTAATCTTGCGAGAGTCAACCGCAGTTATCTTTCAGCAAGGAAAATCCTCGTCAATTGGGGCGAAGGAATGTCTGAATTACCTCAAACAAAAGGTTGTCCTCAGGGTTCATGTCTAGGTCCAATTTTATGGACAATCATAGCAAATAAAATCCTGCGTGGCATGGCCTCTGAGGGCTTCACCACCTTCGCCTACGCGGATGACTTCTCCTTGATTCTCTCGGGGCCTAGAAGGAAATACCTGGAGAAACAAGCCCAGGAAGCTCTCACCCTTTTCAGTACACTCCTTAAAGATTTGGATCTCCAATTATCCCCATCTAAAACTAATGCATTAACCCTAGCCTTTCCTAAAGCCTTGAAGAGGAGTCCCACGATGAGGATTGATGGCGTCAGTGTTCATCATGTACGACAACTAAAATTACTAGGCATATTTTTTGATGATCACCTCAACTGGCTGGCACACATCAAAATATCTAAAACTAAAAACCTTAACATTTTACCACAATTCTATGAAAATGGTAGGGAAGAGGTGGGGTATCTCCACCTCTTTCCTAAAAACTTGGTATAGTACAATAATAGAAAAAATTATAACATATGGTGCCGGCATTTGGGGTGGTCATCTGAGGACAGACGCAATAGCCCAATTAAATTCAGCTCAAAGGCCCTTCCTCTTGCAAATTGCAAGAGGTTACAAAACTATCTCGACTGATGCCCTCACCGTCATCACTGGAATTCCTCATGCCCACCTGCAGGTCTCCCAAACATATATTAAAACAAAAATATTACAACTTAATGATACAGAACTTGCTTCAATAGTCTTTCCCAATATCCCTATACAAACTACAACCTGCAGCTGGAATATTCCCCCTGGCAAGGAGAAGGACTTTGCTACCCTATTGACCAATTGTTCTAAAAATAGCTTTTCACTCTCTGCTTCTGTGGCGATCTTTACCGATGGATGAAAGACCGATCAGGGTGTCGCTGCGGCATTCTGCGTTCATGCCTTCGGTGAGTTCGTCCATAGGTGGGCGGATAGGCTCGGGGACTATAACACAGTTTTTCAGGCAGAAATTTTTGCCATTAAACAAGCCCTACTTTGGGTAATTGATAATCCTAATCATCAAGAAATAAGTATTTTTAGTGACAGTCTCTCGGGTCTGCTTGCTATTGCTCGCCACAGGAGCAGAAACCCACAGATTATAGAAATTAAAAATCTCTTTACTAACTTAAATTTAAAAGTCTCCCTGGCACACGTTTCTGCCCACAAGGGTATAGCCGGCAATGAACTTGCGGACTCTTTGGCAAAAGAAGCCACAGAATTTCCAGATGTTAATTACTCCCTCCCCGCCCCTCCCTCTTTTGTCAAATTTCGAGTTAAACAAATATTGAATTTAAAATGGTAAGACCTGTGGAGTGAATCTGAAAAGGGCAGATATACTTTTAATTTAGTGCCACAGGCTAGCCCTAACACTTGGACCCTTACCCCATCCATTACGGCATTTTTAACCGGCCATGGTCCCTTTCCTTCTTACCTTCACAAGTTTCATCGTCGGCGTTCTCCCTTTTGTCCTTGCGGCGAAGAGGGAACTCCTAGCCATTATTATTTTCATTGTCCCTTAACCAGAAATTTTTACTTAAGAAATCCATCCCCACGACCAAATAATTGGTTGGAAAATATAATTTCGCGCAAAATACTCATAAATAAGTTAAATAAATTTTTTTCTTTTCTCATAGATTTAGTCAACCTATCTGATTAAGAATTTTAATATCAATAGAACTTGGTTGACTGCTCTGTTACTATTTAATGGAGTCTACTTTATCCAACAATTATTGCTCCTTGTCGCGAGAGGAAGTCAATCCTGGCAATAATTTCCACCACCTGCTTTTGCCCCATGTCGCGATGGGATTTTATCCTGGCAACTAGCAGTAGAAACAGTATTTAGCACCTTGTTTCTTCAGACATAACTTAAATAGACTTTTCAAATATTTCAAACAAGAACTTTCATCTATCAAACCAATACTGCAGCTCTGAGTGCCACTTGTCGTGTGAGGCATTAAGCCTGGCACATTTCAATCTTTTGTTTTTCCAAATCGTTTTGTATCAACACCCTTTGTCGGTTTGGGACTAAGTCCTGGCGTTTTTGTAAACTTTTTTTTTTTTTTTTCAATAAATGGAGAGATCGCCATAGAAGCGCTCAAAATCGCTCCAAGAGTGATGAGCGGCGTCCCTCTCCTTGTTCAATCATAAAAGACTTTCTTAAAAAGATTGCTGAAGTGTCTTTTCTTCTTCTTCTTCTTCTTTTTTTTTTTTCTTATTGTGACAAAAATAACTATAGAAAGAACAATTTGCTAGATTTTACTAAATGATGTTTAGTTGGAAGTTGGATTCAAAGAGGAAACTATAGGACATAATCTATATAAACAAAAAAAGGACAGAACTCAAATTAATAAGCAATACTGAAGGATAATGGCCATCAGATTTAACACTATTAATGATAATTTAAAAAAGCTCCACAGGACTGGCGTTTATAAATAATATGTAAAAGACTGAGTTTTTTACTTATTATAATATTGATAGTTTTTTAATTTTTTTTAAATCTGTTTTAAACTTTTCTACTTGTAACTTTTCTTCTGTTTTCTTCTTTGATTAATTTTCTTGGGATCAAAATTAAAATAACTGGAGAAAAAAAAAAAAAAAAAAAAAAAAAGCTAGGAAATGTCTTAAAGAAAATTGCCTTACTCATTCATGTTATTTAAGTACCAGCGTCCGTAAAATCATATATATATATATATGTGTGTGTGTGTGTATATATATATATGTTTTTTTTTTTCAAGTAATTCATTTCTCTATCAATGAATGTTCTGATTCATAGAACAAATAATCTTTTAATCTATTTATTAATCAATCCCTAAGCATGCACTTTCATCGTTCTTTATTACTTACGCTAATTTTAAAACGTACGTGCTAACATACAAGAGCTTACAACACGCAAAGCACATTACGGTATAAATTTAAATACTGGCAACAACTTACATGATAGACAATACATGTCATACTGACAAAATATACAATACTGTTTGTTTTCCGATTAGAGTCCAATGAAAGCCTATACAGATGCGTCAATTATGTTGCATTTTTTAAAAAAACTAGGGGGCTCTGCCCCCTGCTCGCTCCGCTCACCAACCCCCGAGGAAGGCTTTCCCTCACCCCGAATTGCTTCGCTCATTAACCCCTGCTGGATTTTGCCCGACTATTCGCAACTTTGCCTTTCATTGAATTGGAATAATAATAATACATAACACAAGAGAAAAGTTGAACAATATTATAGAAATCCACCATATATGGTATCACATTGAAATACACAATATTTAATATTATATCGTTTAAAATATGTGAAAAATCTGTCTTTACGTTCGACAGTTTAATAACAATTTGCCATTATTTTGAGAGAAAACATGTTAAACAGCTAGACACACAAAATAAATAACGATAGCACTAACTGTTTAGAACAGAGAGAAATTCTTATCTAAACGATTTAGCGCTACAGCTTTGGTATACGATCCACTTGTTAAATTTTTGTCACTGTTGAATGATGAATTTTTCGGGTATTATTGCTTGATTAAAGAAATTATGAACTTATTTTTTCTAATGCCTATATTTATTACTATTGAATTTTTTTTAGTTAATTTAGGGCAATATGTAACACTCTGCATTTATTTCTAATGTACAACAAGGTTTAAAATGGTGCTTACAACAGTAAACATGTAACTTTTTAAAGTGCATTTTTCCTAGAATATGATTTAGTCAGATCTATTGAAATTAAATATCTTATGTGATTATTTTAAACATTTCATTAGTAGTAGTACGACAGGACAATTTCTTTCAGATAGCGATTTTGTATTGTCGCCATGAATGTGCCAAGATGCCCGTCAATATCTGATTTTACCATTTCTTAAACTATATTAAACACTAAGTTAAATCGGGGGGGGGGGGGGGAGGGAATCACACTTTTCGAAACCTACTAATAAGCGAAAAATTCATCCTTGATTATATTGTAAAAACGAATTGCCGATTTGGAGTATTCAACATAGACCATCACCATTCATAAATTGGATGGCTTTTGAATGTTTGTTGACAATATTTTCTGAATAAACATTCATGATGGCTCCTGAATACTTGTTGGCGATATATTCTGAATAATTATTATTGTTGGCGATATCTACTGGTATATATTGAACATGACATCTTAATAGTTGTTGGCGATATCTCCTGAACTTGTGTTAATGATTGGCTTCTAAATATTTGTTGGCTACAACTTCTGGATGTGTACTGGTTACACCTTGATTTTTTTACATATATATTATATAATATTGAATTTAGAAAATAAAAAATGCGTGTGGAGAATGAAACATAATGATATTGGATAATATAATTTAATTTAATTTATCGAGACATCAAAGGTACAGGAAAAACTACTTTAACCATTTTCTTTCTAATACTATAGATAATATTTTACCTGGAGATATTTTGTATATTTAGCTCAAATAAAAAATGTTCTTCTGTTTTTTCTCTCTTGAATTAAGTTAAAAAATATTTAAAATAAAAATGAAAAAAAAATGTGCTAAAGCAATGGAACAGTTTAACCTCTTGGCGAAATTTTAAATTTGGCACCGAAGTAGCTTAGACTTTTCTCGCAAAAATCTTGATATGCATAACTGAGATAGATAATTTAACTCATCGTCAAAATAAATGAAAAATTTAAAATCTGGCAGTGAGGTCCTGTATTAGGCGTAACTAAAATATTTTAGCAATGCAGTTACTTCATTCCATTACATGGAAAAATAGACAAAAAAAAAAAAAAAAAAAAAAAAAAAAAAAATCCTGTTGTATTAAATTAAATTCTGTTTTCTGAAAAGTTTTACATCAATGCTTAAAACACAAAAATAGGTTGTGGATTTTATTATTATTTTTATTATTATTGCACTATTTTATAATTTTTCTCGGTACTTACGTATTAACGCCACCGCAGCAGAAGTTGCGCTAATGCGCCAATAAAGAGCAATCTTGTTGTTCGCACACAAGAGACATAGGGAGACAGCGAGACATCTTTTGGAATCTTATTTATCAGAGTGAACATCTATAGTATCTCCCCACAACTGAATTTGCGATTTATATTTGGCGATTATGACTAAATCATAAATGATAAAATCATAAGCTAAATCGTAAATCATAAGCTAAATCATATAATCATAAATCCAAAATAAGCAGCCTGAAGGCTGCCATATTATATCTCAAAGAGTCCAGAACGACATCGTTATCGTTCAAAACGGCGCCAAAGAAAAATCGCCAAATTCAGTTGTGGGGAGATACTCTAGTTGTACCTAGCTGCGGTGGCGTTAATACGTAAGTACCTTTTTCTCTGTATTTAAGGCATGGGTACAGTTAAAATGGCTATTGTGGTTGCGTAAATGAATTCCTTGGCGAAAAACGTACGAGTTTCTTCATTTCTAATTTTTAAAAATAGCTAAATTGGTCATAGTAAAGATCCATCATTTTAAATATATTTTGAGTGAAAAATTTAAATCTTTATATAAAATAATCTATGTTGTTGTCTCGTAAATTTCATTTTAAAAAATTCTGAACTTAACTTCTAAATTCATACCGGAACAACTATAGTATTTCCCCTCAGCTAGATTTGGCGATTTTTCGTTGGCGATTATGGCTAAATCATAAATCTAAAAATCATAAATCATATAGCATAAATAATAAAATCGTAAGCTAAATTATAAATCATAAATCCAAAATAAATAGCATGTAGGCTGCCATATTATATCGCAAACAATCCAGATTGACATGGTTATCGTTCAAATCGGCGCCAAAGAAAAATCGCCAAATTCAGCTGAGGGGAAATACTATAGTTGTACCTTCATACCAATCGTTGTTTAACATAATTATTATATTCATTACTAAATCTTTTTCGCCTAACGTTAAAATAAAAACTAATAATATAAACTAAACTAATTGTATAAACTTAACTAATAATATAAAATAAAATAAAAATATAAACAAATTTTCATTTCATTTTTATTAAATTTTTACTTAATGTTTTTAAAATATCGGTTATTTTCATGTTTTGCTATTCTAAATAATTTTTTTCTTCTCTCGAGCATCTCGAAGATCCTAATATTTCAATTTTCTTATTTACACCATTGAACACATTTTAATTTTCCTGAGGAAAGTGACGTCAGAGACACAGAAAAAAACGTCATAAGAGAAACTTTTCCCTCCGGTGGCAAATAGAGTACCTTCATAAACTCGACGTTTTTCTTAATAACTTCGTTAATTAAAATGATAGAAATTTCTAAGCAGCTGAAATGCCTTCCTTGATGCAGTCGGAATACACTGATACCTCTCATGATGCAGGCCACTTTGCCCTCCTCGAGGAGATGCTGTCGCAGACAAAAAAAATTGACGCCCGGGACAGTTACTTTTTTTTAATATATAGAGATAGGGGTAGAAGGAAACCGTCAGAGATAAAATTTCGGGAAATATTTATCTCAGTGATAGCGTCCATTCCTTCTCCAGTAGAATCGCCTTTGTTTGTTTTGGACTTGAATGGAATAATGGACAGTACATAATGTTATACATACATATATTGCACACAACAGCGCATTAACCATCATATGAAAGAAATAATATACTACTGTTAATAAACACAGTTTTTTTTTTTTTTTTTTTTTTTTTTTTTTTTTTTTTTTAGCAGGACTACTCAGAGCCATCTATAGCTCGGCTTTAAAATCGTAATACCATCTGTCACCAGTAGAGTGAAGTGTGGCGTTTTAGTAATTCACACAGATGGAAATTTGAATGAAACTCAAGCACAAGTAAAAGTTCTAAATGAAAAGTCATGACTGCGTTAAAAAGTACAATAAGGAGATAAATGAATAACAACAACAACAAAAAAAAAAAAAAACTTTAATATTTTATTCTATAAATTCACTTCTTAGTAGGAGTTATAAAGAAATATTATAAAAATGCGAAACACATAGTATTTTATTTGTCAATTTTTCTTCCTTGGCCAAGATAATGACTTTATTCAAAGTGACCATGGTTTTCGTGAATCGCACATGGATTCCTGTACAACATTCTGAACAGTCGAACGTAATAAATCGCCAGGATTGTTCCTCTAGTATGTGAAAAGTTTCTCTTTAAATTAATGCTCCCCGTCACAATATATAAAGTAAAATAAGGCCTTTATGTATTTTGCTATGTCTTCTAAACTCGCGAAGAGCAGCAACTGCATTCTATTAGTGGAGATAAAACACATTCGATTGCAACACACACTGTAGTGGACAATGCACAATAAAATGTCACTTGGAGTTTTTTCCCTTATACACTGTTAAAACTGAAGGTGGCAAATCGGTACCATTTGGCACCCTGGGGTGAAAAGACGGTACCATTTGGCACTTTAAGGCTTGAAAATGTAGTTGTCGTGCTAATTGCCCTCTCACTGGATGATTGGAGCTAATTAAGGTGCCATGCACAACGTATAGGGTGAAATGAGGCACCCTGCAGAAGAGTGATGTGTTGGATCACTAAATTTTAATGGCGGCGTACAGTCGGTAACAAAAGTCTCCGAACACTAGCAAAAATTTCTATATAAAAAAAGTACACTTCATACAGTTTTGTTAAATAAATCCTTGTCAAATCCTACTTTTAGACTGACTAAGATCAGGATTCGACAAGGATTTATTTAACAAAACTGTACTAAATGTGCTTTTTTTACATAGAAATTTTTGCTAGTGTTCGGAGACTTTTGTTACTGACTGTACATGAAGATTTAAACTTAGCAATTCACAACAATTTTTTTTTTGTTGGTAAGTTTCCTGAAGTTTATTCAAAATAAGTTCCTAATGATTGTTTATTTTGCTGTTATTCACATTGTAATGTATTTCTTTCGTACAAAAATTTATCCAGAAATATTTATAAACATTTTCCTTAAGCTTAAAATTTTTACGTCCGATACAAAAATTAAGCAGTGTGTGAAGTAACTGACTGTTGTAAAGTTATTAATTTTAATAAGATATTTAGTAAAGTAATTAAGTTATTTAAAATATTATATGAACGAAATTAAATTCAAATTTTTTGTCTTTCATTTATTTACTTTTTCATTATAAAAACATTATGCATAAAACTAATGTCTAAACATTAGTTTTATGCATACAAATCCTTCTTACTACCTCACAATCATGATATATTTTTACATAACGTTATTGTTTTACATTACTCAAGCATGTTTAAGGGATTTTATACATCTAAATTAAATTGAATGAGTTTTATGTGGTTTTTAAACTGCCAAGTTTTTAAAAATTAAGACTTCTAAAACAGCCCCTGTCCGCCTCCCCCCCCCCCTCCCTGTAGTAATAATCTTACATTCATGTACTCTTTATCTCGTAAGATTGTAAGTAAATTAATTTCTGCGAACAGAGGGAGGTGTGTGTGCGAAGTGTAGTTTATTCAAAGTAAGTTTGTTTCTGGGGGTTAAGGTCGATTGGCTATATTAGAGTTCCAGGTCTATGGGTGGAATGCCCCCCCCCCTTAGGGGGGGTCTTTCTAAAATGTCCTAGCCGACGAATTTAGGAGAAAAACACGGATAACTCTGAACGACTAGGTCTACAAGCGCCATCTGGTATCGAACCCGGCACTTCCCGCCCACCACTCTGCCACTGGAAGGGCGTACTCAAAGTAAGTAAGTTCAAGGTTAGAAAAGAGTGTGTTTAAAGTTTTTAGTCATTAACCTCAGTAAGTAATGGGGTTAAAGAGCAATTCACTCAAGGTAAGTTCAATGTAACTAAATTCAAGGTGAGTGAAGAGTTTAATCACCTCAGCAAGTGAGGTGGTGAAGAATATTTCTCTCAAGGTAAGTTTAAGGTAAGCAAGTTCAACGTAAGTTCACGAATGAGAAAGACATTTAAATTATTTCAAATATTATACAAACGAAATTTTATTCTAATTTTCATTCTTTTAACTAATAAGATGCCTTAGCATTAGTTTTATGGATAAAAGTTCTCCTTACTACTTCAAATCATGACATATTTTTACATAACTGTATTTTTTGTATTACTAAAGTATGTTTAAGGATTTTATGAAGCTAAATCAAATAAATTAGGTTTATGTGTTTTTTTAAACAGTTCGGTTTTTAAAAAATTATGGCTACTGAAACAGTCCCTTCCCTCTTTTTTCCTCTAATAATAATTTTATATTTATTTACACTTTTATTTTGTAAGATTGTAAGTAAATTAGTTCACCTATGTAGCAACAGGATCCTCTTAATAAAATCATAAAGAACATTTTTATGTTTTTAAATCTATTTGTAAAATTAGTAATCTTGAAGTGTTAATCTTAGGTTTGGTAAAAATGATGCTTCTTACTACGAGCCCGTTATACATGTTTGTAAGATTGTATTTCTCAAGTTGTTTGAGTATTTTTATGAAAGTTTATATAACTAACTTAAATTTTTAAAAAGTTTATTTGATTTTTAAATCCTTCAGTTAAAGAAAGTTGAGAAAGAAAGATTCTTTTTTAAATGTCTTATAATATTTTATTCGTGAATAGCTTTTTTTTTTTTTTTCCTTTTGCAAGCAAAATAATGAATACACATGTATATTGCAAATATATTACTTGTCTCAGAAACTTTGACAACCCCCTCCCCTCCACACACACACACATATACATACTTGCTAAAATAAACTAATCAGATATATTGAATAACTACAAATAAATTCTATTGCGCAAGTCATTTTGCAACAGAAAAAAAAAAAAAAAAAAAAAAAAAAAAAAAATTGACCACACATATTCTTTTCCAGCTACTGAATGAAGATAACCCTTTAGGAATTTCTGAAGCCAACCTGAAAAGAGTTTCTGATCATGAAGAACAGACTTTCTCGATTTCTACAGAAGCAGAAAATTTTTATATCTGGTAACAGCAGAAGAAGAATGTGCATGCACAAATTATGAAAGAGTTTAAAGTTTTTTTTTAGCCATTAACAATTGTGTGTATGTATGTGGGGAGGGGAGAACTGTTTAATTTTAATCATACTGATTTAAATCACGATTAACAACAAATGATTTGAAACTAATAATATTGACGATTTCTCTTTCATAATCATTATAATTGGAATATTGATAATGCTCATCTTTCATATTTGAAAAAAAAAAAAAAAAACTTGGTGCTTAAGAGCCATTTTTTTTAAAGCTGGACAAAGTCTATGGAGGTGTGATAGTTGACATTTTCAATTTTCCCGAAACTTTCAGGATATGTCAGTAGTAATGTGATAAGAAAAAGTGAAATTTTTTTTTTCTGAATTTCATTTGTTTGACCTAGAGAGGGGGGTCAAAGTCTGAGGCCGTAAATAAAGGGTGCCATTTTAATATCATTTTACTCCTAAAGCCATGAGTGACCCATGTCAATTTTTTTAAATACGGATACTACTTGATACTAAGTACATTTTAGCATAAACAGTTTGGTGGGTCATTCATGGCTTTAAAGGCCAGGGTCATTCAAAAGTGCAGTTTTCGTTGATTTTTTCCATGTTTTCAGTCTGAATATCTGCTAAGGCCATGAGTGCCCCATAGAAATAATTATGGGGTTAATTACACACCTTAGTATAGAACTTAAAAATATTTAAAATTGCATGGGTCACTCTTGGCTTTAGTTAGATAAACGGTCTCAAAGTTGAAAATTTTCAAAAAAAGGTCAAATCTTATGGTAAATTACTCTATAAGTCATGAGTCAATAACTATGAGAGGGAGTTTTAATTATACCCTAGATGGTCTAGTTTTAGACCCAGGTTACAAACCTATGGGGCTTGCAAGATTTATTTAGATATAGTCTATTTTATATCGCCAATGTGTACCTGTTCTATGTAGTACAAAACGCTTGAGACCCAATTTTGTAATACATTAATCCTTGTTTAAAACTTCCCATTTTACATTACAGAGGTCAGCATCAAAATAAATATAAAATAAAAAAATCTGGAGTGACTCCACTCGACTTTCCGAACATTGAGTAATTAACAGTTTTGTAGATAAAGCCTATAAATGTTAAATTCACCAAAATGCTTGTAGTTAGTGCAACAGTGATTTATAACATTCATATAAATTTTCAGATCAATTGAATAAGGCGTTTAGATGCTATCGAAATTTTAAAAATTTGGTCCCATAGGCCCTAATGATAAAGAATTTTTCTTTGTGTCCCTGTAAAAACACTATAAGTGCTAGATTCTCCAAATTCTATACAGACTGAGTATCTGTGACCTATAATATGTGTATAAATGTTTTGCTCAATTGAATAAAGCGTTTAGATGCTATAGCACTTTTAAGATTTTGGTCCCATAGGCCATAATGATAAACAAGTTTTCTTTGTGTCCCTGTAAAAAAACTATAAGTGCTAGATTCATCAAAATCGATAGGGTTCGTGCTACGGTGACTTGCAACATGCGTACCAACTTACAGCTCATTCGAGCAAAGTGTTTAGACGCTAGCGTGTTCACTCACACACATACACACACACATACACATACATATATCATCGTAAAAAGAGTGAAGACGGATTCAGGGAACCTCGAAACGTATAGAAACATCAAAACCTCAAATTCGGATTTTTGACATGATTACAATACTTTCCCCACCATAGTGTTCGGAAAGTAATAACCTAAGATACATCTGAAATGTGCATATTGTTATATTATGTAAAACATATATAGGGTGATGAAAACAAGACTGTATACAAAATAATAATAATAATAATAATAATAATAATAAAAATTGCGCATGAGACTAATTGAAACAGGTGTCTCAAGTAGCTATCCCTATATTTGTTTCAGCTGGCCCCTGCCCACAATTTTCACTTCACGAGATGTTAAGTTATCAGTACTTATGCTCGTGGGCGTTTCAAATCATATGATTAGCAAGCTGCACCTATACACTATAAACGCTTAATCAATCAGAAACATTCACCAATTTTTGTTATATAAAATGCAACATCACTTAAAAATTTGAATTTTTACTCACAGTAAAAAACAGTACTCAAAAACAGTTTTATCCTCATAAAATCGACAAATGTTTACATACACATATTTTTTTTACATTATAAAGCAGGTTTTGTGTGTCTGTACTTCCCTTTATTGGCAATGAATAATAACTAAAAAATTGTATTTTTTATTTCCATGTTTCAACTTACCCCGTACTTCAACTTGCCCCTGTCTCCCTTATGTAATTTTTACTTTCCGAACACTATAGTGAGGAAAATATTGCACTCATGTCAAAAATACGAATTTGAGATTTTGATATTTCTATACGTTTCGAGGTACCCTGAATCCGTTTTCACTATTTTTGCGATGATATATGTATGTATGTGTGTATGTGTGGGAGTGAACACGCTAGCGTCTAAACGCTTAGCTCGAATGAGCTGCAAGTTGGTACGCATGCTGGAAGTCACCGTAGCACCAACTCTATTAATTTTCATGAATCTAGCCCTGATAGTCTTTTTACAGGGACGCACAGAAAAATTCTTTATCATTATGGTCTATGGGACCAAAATTTTAAAAGTGCGATAGTATCTACACGCCTCATTCAATTGAGTAAAAAAAATATACACATATTATAGGTCACAGATACTCAATCTGTATAGATTTTGGAGAATCTAGAAGTTATGGTTTTTTTACAGGGACACAAAGAAAAATTATTTATCATTATGGCCTATGAGGCCAAATTTTTAAAAGTGTTATAGTGTCTAAACGCCTTATTAATCTGAGCAAAAAATTTGTACACATGCTATAGGTCACAGTTGCACCAACGGTATAGATTTTGGTGAATTTAGCACTTACAGTTTTTTTACAGAGACACAAAGAAAAATTCTTTATCATTAGGGCCTATGGGACCAAATTTTTAAAATTTCGATAGCATCTAAACGCCTTATTCAATTGAGGTGAAAATTTATATGAATATTATAAATCACTGTTGCACTAACTATAAGCATTTTGGTGAATCTAGCATTTATAGGCTTTATCTACAAAACTGTTAATTACTCAATGTTCGAAAAGTCGAGTGGAGTCACTCCAGATTTTTTAATTTTATATTTATTTTGATGCTGACCTCTGTAATGTAAAATGGGAAGTTTTAAACAAGGATTAAAGTATTACAAAATTGGGTCTCAAGCGTTTTGTACTACATAGAACAGGTACACATTGGCGATATAAAATAGACTATATCTAAATAAATCTTGCAAGCCCCATAGGTTTGTAACCTGGGTCTAAAACTAGACCATCTAGGGTATAATTAAAACTCCCTCTCATAGTTATTGACTCATGGCTTATAGAGTAATTTACCATCAAATTTGACCTTTTTTTGAAAATTTTCAACTTTGAGACCGTTTATCTAACTAAAGCCAAGAGTGACCCATGCAATTTTAAATATTTTTAAGTTCTGTACTAAGGTGTGTAATTAACCCCATAATTATTTCTATGGGGCACTCATGGCCTTAGCAGATATTCAGACTGAAAACATGGAAAAAATCAACGAAAACTGCACTTTTGAATGACCCTGGCCTTTAAAGCCATGAATGACCCACCAAACTGTTTATGCTAAAATGTACTTAGTATCAAGTAGTATCCGTATTTAAAAAAATTGACATGGGTCACTCATGGCTTTAGGAGTAAAATGATATTAAAATGGCACCATTTATTTACGGCCTCAAACTTCGACCCCCTCTCTAGGTCGAACAAATCAAATTCAGAAAAAAATAAATTTCACTTTTTCTTATCACAATACTACTAACACATCCTGAAAGTTTTGGAAAAGTTGAAGATGTCAACTATCGAAAGTGTCCAACTTTAAAAAAAAAAAAATGACTCTTAAAAATAAAAAAGCATTTTTCTTATTACAAAGTGTTTTATACATTTCATTACATTTAACCAGTAGAGTGAAGTTTACTGTGTAATAAATAAATTACAGGAAGAAAAAAAAAGGCAGAAATTTCCTTAATATGGATATATGCAATAAAATATGGATTTTCATAGGTTAAGTAAATATTGCACACAAGACAATTTTAAGTCAAATTTTACCAGTACTATAAATTTGCATTAATTTCCACAATTAATTTCATAGCTTAATGGCTAACATTCTGAAAATATAAAGATTACGAAATATTCTTAAAAATTTGAAAGTTACAACATTTCTCATATTTATTAATCTATAATTTGTGCTATTTAATTCTCTATTCAATTTTTAAAAAAGTAGAAATATGTACAATAATGAAAATATTGGAATTGATTCTCGTAAAAAGGCACTCGGAAAGAATAGCATTTTTGCAATTTGTGAACTTTGTATAACTATTTCTTACAGTGAAAATTACAGTAAGTGTTACATATACGTAGGAGGGGGGGGGGGGGTTACGGAAGGAGCTATAACTTCGACTATATGTAGAACAATATGTTACGTATGGCGGACCAGAAGTTTCTGTACATGGAAATGAAATAATTTTTTTAACTACCTTATGATTCAGTTTCTTTTGAAACTTTGTGTAAATATCACTTCTGTTAATGAAAAATTACAAAGAATTGCATATGTAATTTTCTATAAAAGCTTCATTGAAACAAGTAACATTTTAAGTTTTGAAAAATAATTTTATCTCCGTCTATCCAATCCCCTCCAAAACCCAACAGTTTTATGTAACATTCACTGTAAGTTTCATAAAGAGTAAGCCATATCATTAAAATCGGTAACACGGTGACATATATATATATATATATATATATATATACCCCCACACCAATTATGTGGGACACTTACTGTAATTTTTTTTTTCTTAAGTGATTGTTTACAAGGTTTCATGAAAATAGGTATGAAAGTGATATAAAAACAATTATTTTCTTTCAATGTACTAATAAAATGCTTAGTCTGTGAAAAAGCCTTGCCAACAACTTTTATCAATAAATGGATGGTAATATATATGTTTGTATAGGATATCTTTTTTTTTTTTTTTTTTTTTTTTTGTAATGCATGGCATTAAGCTAAAGTTTAATTCAAGCAAAAAAAAAAAAAAAAAAAATCTACTGAATTAACTATTGGAAATTATCACTCAAAAATCATTTATACATTTAGAAAAGTTGGAGTGGAAGGATGATTTTTATACCAACTATGTGAAAAATACCAGAGCCGGGAATCGAACCCGGGCCTTCCGCTTGACGCGCGGATGCTCAACCACTGAGCTACCCTGGGTGATAACCAGCTAGGCACTTCTCACATAATATTCATTGGCATGGTCACCGAGTCAGCATTCATAATATTCATTGGCAGACATCCGCGCGTCAAGCAGAAGGCCCGGGTTTGATTCCCGGCTCTGGTATTTTTCACATAGTTGGTATAAAAATCATCCTTCCACTCCAACTTTTCTAAATTAATTAAGGTTGATAAATAAAGACTTTCTAAATCATTTATACATTTTGTGTTCCCTGTATTTGATTTTAAGTTCTACAAACATCTTAGTGAATTAAATACAGTTCAGTTTGAAAATTCATAATTCAATAAAAACTACCTTTAAACAATTCACGCTTATATTCAGTAATGTTTACGAATTCTTTTGTGTAGTACTATGCATAGTCTAGAGCGTTTATACATAACCTGTAATATGCAAAATTAGTTCAAAACGCATATCATAACTCAAAATGCTCTTCCAACAACTAACGCTGAGAGATATTACTTCGGATACAGTACTGTATTCAATATGTTTTGTATATCTCTGTTAAAAAAAAAAAAAAAAAAAATCAATTGATGATAACATCTATATATTAAAGAGAACACAATTCAAATATGATGCAAACAGTTTTCCATAGAGAATTATGCAATGAAACTCTTGTGTGGCTCTGTAAATGAATAATAAATGATTTGCACTCTCATATTTCACAGTATTCAGGTATTAATGCATATGGTTTTTATGCTTGAAAAGTTATAACGCCATTAAAATGTACGTAAGATCATTTTTTCCTATTCATCATAATATAACAATATATTTGGCTGTCTCTTTTAATAAACTGTAAATACTACATGCTATATTTCAAACAGGGATGAAGCTGTAAGAAATGTAAATTAGAACAATCCGAATGTAGTTTTAACCGTTAGAGCATGACCAGACGGCTAAATAAGCCGAAATCCTATACACTTTCATTTTTTTTTTCTTTAAATATATATACTATATATATATATATATATATATTGAGTTTTAGAAAAGTTTACATGTTGTTAAATGTCACCACAAAATTACAATAGTGAGCAATCATGAAATTTTGATTATTAACCTTAGTAATCTCAATATAAAAATGAATAATCACCTTACATTTCACGATTCGAGCCAATAAATAAAATTGCAACAGAATAGGAGGGGGAGAAAATCCACTACCATGGAATAAGGATACTTTCACATGTGGGGTGACATTATTCTCCCTTAGGGTGACATTCTTTCAGTTCCGGAGCACCCTGCCGTTATTCTAATTTGTGGTGCCATGTTTCACCCCTTGAAGCACCCTGAATTAGGAGTGCCATTTTTCTCCCCTAGGGTGCCATATTTCAACCCTTGGGGCACCCTGAATCAGAGGTGTCATTATTTTCACCCTTTTTAAGGGAGCCATTTGGCACCCCTAGGTGTGTCACCAGTGAGACAAGCTTTTCACCTCCAGAGGGTGCCACGTGTCACCTATAGTTTTAACAGTGTAGTCTACACTTATAGCCTACTTTATAGCCTAAACACTGCTCGCAATCAGCATGCTGATGAAGTGGATGTTGAATTACAGATTGATATTTAGTGATGCACGCAGTCATCCAGTATGTGCTTATTTACATATTGTATGATACAAAGTATATACAAATGATGAACGCAGGCTTTTCGCGCGTTTCATAAAAATAGAAAGTACAAAAAGATGTAAGAGAAATCGCCAGTCATATGAGACAAGAAATTATTTAACATTTATATTTATATTAGTCCAATCAAATTAGACATTAAAATTGCAAATCGTGAGGTAGTTCTGATTATGTGATATGTTGTTGGGGGTAGTGAAAATCCAAATTTGCAGCTTTGGAAAATCTGTGTTCGCTGTATAATTAATACATGAAAAACTTCGAATTTTTTGGACTTTTTTCAGTTTCTGCTTTATAAAACATACACTAAGAGATTTTTGATCAATGCCAGTAGAAGTTTTAAAGAATATTGAATTCCCAACAATTCAAGTCGTACCACAACAAAGGCACAGATATTCAATGTTACATTACCGTTTTGTTTTATGTTAGGGTTGAAGTTGATGTTGAGTGAATTTTAACGTTGTATTAGGACTGCGCAGTGAACTATTGGCGACAGTCTGGGAAATCATCCTTTAGGGAGGTCCAAAATCATATCATCACAATGTTGATCCTTCACAGAGTCAGTATCTCTGCTTTACTGCAGTCGACAGCAAAATTATTGAAGCACTATCAATAAGTCCTACTTAAAAGAAGGGCACTTAATACTGTTTTGCTAAATAAATATTTGTCGAGTCATGATCTCAGTCTTATACTGTTTATAAAAAAGTAAGTTGATAATAAAAATTAGCGATAAAACTGAAAAAAAAAATTGAAAAGTGTGGATGTGTGCGAAGATAATTTTGCTGCCGACTGTAGACGACGACTTATGCGTGAAGTCCAGCACTTGATGGTAGCGAACAGATTGCGAGAACCTAACACCACTACACCCTTGTTGTTGTTGTTGTCGTTGCTGTTTTTTCTATTGCCACACGGAAATTCCGAGCCCCGGTAGTGGAACTACCCGGATTAAAAGCTGCAGAGGGGCGCCTTCAGTTTTCAGAGAAGCGCCACGAGGGAGGAAGAACGACTTAGCTCCAGAAACTGGCGAAAGATGGCATCACCAGCAAACAACAAGTACTCTAATTTTGATCAGGATCAGGGCCGAGTTAAGCCCATAGTCCGGTACCCCCAGAGGTATAATTTTTGATGGGAATTTGGAGGACTATGTGACCACGACAGATTTTGACGTGCCCCAGGTTCCATTAGGACCGAACCTGCAATCTTTCGATCAGAAGCTCACTGCTCTTACCGACCAGGCTATCGCGGCCACCCTTGTTCTTTAATAGATGGGCAGCAGTAACCTACTTTGGCAGAGCATCGTGCTGGTAATCAGATAATTGCGAGTTCGATCCCCGATACGACTAAAGATCGTCGTAAAAATAACAAATGGCTGGAGCATGTAAAATCCGACATGGCTAGAATGTCCTCCATGTTCCGTAATATGGTGGGCATTGCAGCCTTCGGGACATTTCCTTTGAAGTTTACCAAAGTAAGAGAACCATCTCCTCTGCGGAGGATCAAAATTATAATGGCATCTCTCTGTAAGGCTAGGCTGACCAGATCAAAGTACCTTTATAATAGAGAAGCATTAAAAATTGCTACAATTATCAAATTATGCATGTATATTTTCATTCCTAATAAATAAGGACTAAAAATGAAATGTTGTTGATTAATAATTTAGTTTCTACAATTTTTTAAAACTTAGAAAAATGCCTTCATAAAAAAGGGCGTCCCCATTTGTCCCCAGAAAATGGGGGCGTTTGGTCAATATATGTAAGGCTGAAATTCTACAGCTCAACTAGCTAAATAGTTTTCGTGTACAAGGACTTTCGATATCACATATTGTTTAATCTTATTCTAATGATGCAATTATGATTTTGTTCCGTTTTTATCACTAAAACGGCGATGATTCTTCTTAAAATGTGATTTTAAATAAAATTATTGAAAATGTAAAAACTGATTTCTGTGCTGTGCTTTAAACATACTTCGTTCACTTGTGCGCTCTTTCCTAACCATTAATTAGTTGCACTAGGATATTTTATACGTAAAATTAAATGTTTCGTTTAAAGAAGTTTTCGATATGTATCAATCATGTTACAGAATTTTTTACCATTCTGGCAGTTATATCAAAACACAATTATCTTTGAGGATTGTTTGTTTATTTTTATAGCTCAAACTGCTGTTTAAAAATATTTTTTGTAATATGTACATTTTTATATTGTTTCGAATACAATTAATATGCAGTTATACGTACAAAATAAAGATAAAGCAAAATATCTATAAAATAATAGACCATAATTTATTTGCTATGTTTATCAGTTTTTCTTGCTCTCACCTTTTTTCTTTTCTTTTCTTTTTTTTCAATTCGCTATTTCAGCATTATCATCTATTATTATGATACTCATAACTCCTCTATTTATTCGGTCACTGCATCATATTTGTAATCTTGGGCGATTTTTACAGTCTAGTTATTTTGCTACATTATATCCACCTGGAACATAACATAGTTTATTTATCTTAATTTCCGATAAACGGCGGCAAAAAACCTTTTCCTCGCTTTCTTAAATGAACTTCTATTCAGTTATTTTCAATAAAAACCATTGCCGAAATTTTTTGTATTGAAAGTAACAAATAAAATTGCTATTATTCTTATGAAAGAAGATTTTTGCTACAAGGAATATTATGCAATAGAAGTAGATTAGAACCACACGGAATATTATGGAATAGAGAGAAGCCTTTGATTTTGAAACTAAATCTAAAAAATACGTTCGAAATAATTGGAAATTTTGAAATTCTTTAAAAGTAAAATAATTTCCGGTGCTATTTATTTGCAATTCTATTTTCAATTTTTTGTATAAAAGATGGCTTTATTTTCATAGTGCTAAGTTGCCTGAAACAAATTATCTTTATAAAAGAGGGTATTCATTTCTAATGTTGTTCTTCACAGTATTCAGAGACGGTAACAAATACGAAAATTTCTATATGAAGTTATTTAAAAAAAAAAAAAAAAAAAAAAAAAAAAAATGGATAACAATATATTATCATTTCAGAAAGGGAAGCTATTATACTGTACATTAAATCTTCAAAGTTCTAAATAATTAATACATTTTTATTAAATTAAAGCAATGGTGGGATTTCATAATGACAGAAAAGCGTGCAATATTTAACTTAAATATCACTGACTTCAGTGATTTTAACCCGCGGGACGCGCGTCGGGTCCAATGGACCCGTTTCCAATGAGACGCTCGAAACAGAGGTTCCGGAAAATTCCGTGGCGAAAAATTGCCAATTCTCGTAACCAATTCACCCTGTTGTATGATGACACAATATGAGGACGCTTAGGAGGTTTGATTGGTTTATTTGGCTTTCTGAGATTGTTTGGTTTCTAGTAGACCGCTGGATTTTTGGGTGGGTTTTACGTTGAACTAGAATTACTCAATAGGCAATTTGAGAAGGTCTGTGATTCAGCAATTTGTTTTTAATGATAGAATTAGTAAAAAGTTATATATCTGTTTTTAAGCTATTTGGTAGGTGTCTTTTTGAAATAAATTGTGCTGATTTTTCTTTTCTTTTTCTTTTCTCGTTTGAATTTAAAAAAAAAAATGTTTTTTTTTTTTTTTTTTTTTTTTTTTTTTTTTTTATGATGAATAATTGTTGAAAAGATTATAAATTATTCTCGTTCTGAATTTTACTTTATTGCGTAATTAGGCTTACGAACATCACAAAATATCTGAGTTATTACTTGCCAGATTTGCGGGCGTGAACATACGGACATGATAGTAATTGCTACGGAACTGAATTTTGTGCATTTTGATATTCATGCCAGGAAGGTAGTGGTAACCTATTATTATTTATATGTGCGAAAGAGAATGTTGTGGTTCGGTATGAACTCAGCGCGAAGTTGAGTACTTGGATGGTCAATGAAGAATTATGGAGTCCACAGAAATTTGCGAAAAATGTGAAAATAGGATAAAAATTTAAATTTACGTTGCATGACTTGCACATTTATTTTGTAAATTTTAATGCTTATTTAATTATTTTTAAAGTTATATTTTTATTCTGAAATTTCATTTATAGTTTTTGATGTTGAAACATGGAGGTTTTGAAAATATATTTGTACTAAATTATTGAAATATTGCAGTTAAAAATTATTTAATCAATGTCAATTAATAATTTTTTGATTATCGTCTACCTTAACGTGTTTCCTTCCGAACGGCAAATACGAAGCGAGATTGGTGTTTGTGTTCGGATTAAGTCCAGTTGTTCACATTAGGGGCTTGGGGTCATCATTCTAAGGGGTCCTAACTCGTATTTATACGGGTTTAAGAGAAAACCACGGAAAACTCCGAAAGGTAATTTCGACGATCGTAACCTACGATCAAACCCGACACTTCCTATATCTACAAGCTTTGAGCGCAGACTAGCTCGGCTACTGGTGAGGCTACGAAGCGGTCATCTCCTCCATGGAGGATCAGAATTGTCATAGCACGTCTCTGGACCACACTTAGGAGTGAATCCTAGACCGTCACCAATTACCCATAGTGTAGCACTAGTATGACGTAAAACCCATTTAACCTCAACCGAACAGAAAATGAATGATTTTTAGGTTGCTATGTAGCAAATTTGTATCCTTGGTTTGTTGTCGAGGAAGAAAAATCACCAAAATGTGAACAAAAACACTGGACCTCTGCTTTCAGATTATGAAACTGTTTCATATTGCAGAAAACAGTGCGCGTCAGCCCAGGTTAATGCGATTGATGCATTAATTGTAAAGATATTTAATGACTTGATTGAACCACTCTTTATCATATCTAAAATCCTGTTGTCCTTATCTTAAAAGCATCTTGAAAAGAGTTACCAACCACAAGCTAGACCAATATGAGATACTAAAGACCTGTTCATTTACCGAATTTACCCGTATGAATTTTCAAAAGACGTTTTCTATCACAAGTGCTCGTAAGTAGAATCATAGCCTCCTTTAGTAAATGCCTTCCGAGTCTGCTAAATTCCTGTGTCAGACGAAGCAACACTTAAAAAACGAAACTACTGCTAGATGGCAGCACTTACGCACCGACAGCATTCTTGTGATATATGGATAAATTATATTTTTCCATCTAAAAATTCAACTATGAAATTCAATTTTAAGTCCAAAATTGCATTTTGTTTTTCTTTTTTTGGAAAAAATAAATAAAGTGAAAGCGCTTTATCGTAAACATTTTTAATAAAATATTTAGTATTTAAAAAATATTGCGTTTAATTTCATTCAAAAGTGGACAAGAAGATCATATTTTTGCTTTTCAACTAATGCAATTATTTTTAAATTTTCTTGATAGAAAACATATGAAATCTATCAAATAAAATAACACATTTTGCATCTTTTTTTTCCCTTTTGCATATTATTAATTAAAAAACGAAATTTAAATTTAAAATTAAATAAGCAAAAACATGTCAGGTGTCTATCACGCTATTAAATTATTTTATATATATATATATATATATTTATTAGAAATTTCAAACTTTTTAAAATTTTAATATCAGATGAAAATCTTGTATTAAAATCTCTAAACTTTAAATGAGTTTCAGTTTAGAACAATTGAGTTATAATAAGCTACTGAAAGCATATCTCTTCTTCTTCTTTCTCTTTCTCTTTCTTTTCTTCTTCTTTTTTTTTTTTTTTTTTTTTTTTTTTTTCATGTCTTTCACGCTACATTTTTACCTCATTAAGTGCAAATTATTTTTCTTAATCTAAAAATTTTGTATTATTTATAAGAAAGACATACAGGTAGACCAGCACACCAAGATTTATTGAGATAAATTAACATTTAGTAATAAAGATTGGACAAGAAAACAATCAATTGTTTAGCCCATCACAGGAAAAAAAAAATAACCACTGAGATTTAAAGTTTTAAATTAAAGAATTTTTTGAGTGTATAAGTTTTCTCTCCCACCAAAGTCTCTCTTTTTATTATTGTTATTGTTATTGTTATTGTTATTGTTATCATTATTATTATTATATCTTATTCAAATTTTTATTAGTTCCACCAGTTCCGAGAAGGTATGCTCTAGAAGTTGATAGACATTTTAGAAGTAGAGTTGTGTTATATTTACACGTTTTGAGGTCTCCTGAATCCGAATTGTTGATTTTTCCGATTTTTTTATGTAAGAAATATGCCACATGTGGGCCATTTTTACTCCTTAAAAGCAAATTATTATTGAATTGGCAAATCAAATAATAAAATAAAATAAATGCATTTCGAAACTTATTAAAACCTACATTTTTCTGTTTCTTCAGGGGGTTGGGGAGGGGGGGGAGGAAGAATAATTAAAAGAAGTTTCTGTGGTTTTGGATAACGTAAATAAACTTTAATATTCTCATATTCTCTCTTTTTGCCGAAACGTCAGTAAAAGGCTTCATGTGAAGACTCAAAAAGGTTTTGTCCGTTTATTTGTATATATGTATGTATTTCTCACAAGAGCGGCTGCAAAAATCACCCTATTGACTTGTAAATTGGTACACATGTTCATGAGCCACACAGAATTGGTTGTATAGTTTTGAGTGTTTATTCTGAATGCGACTCGTGTACAAGAACACGCCAAAATATTTCTTATCAATACGACCTATGGACAGAATTTATATGTATCGCGATAACGGCCGTAAAAATCCCCCGTTTGACTTGCAAATAGGTACACGTGTTCAAGCACTATACTGAAATAGCTGTATGAGTTTGGTGTGTATATTGTTTTTAAATCGTGTACAGGGACACAAAAAAGTTTTTCTTATCATTACAGCCATTTTAATTCTACTATTTTGGATTCCCCTGGATACATATGCACTTTAAGCTTTGTTTTTGTTGTTAAGGATTTTTCTTTTGAAATTTTTTTGTTATTATTTGAATTTTGCTCATTAGAAACCTGTGTGTTGATTGCTGATTTTGGGGGATTTATGATTTTATTTATGGAAGACTCTGCTTTTTTGTGATTTCTCGTGTGAGTTTTTTTGGTATATAATTTCTTTTTCAATATCGTTATTGTTTGGAGTATGAGACCTTTGATTATTTTTCTTTTTCTGTACCTAATTTTATTTGGATTTTTTTTTTAACTTCTTGTTAATTTCTGGATTCTAGGGTGTTGATTTATTTTTGAGTTGGAAGTAACTGCAGCCTGTTATAACCTAATGGTATTTCAATATTTTTAAATTTTAGTACTCGATTTTCGTAGTCAAGTAACACTCTATTCTTTTTCAAATAATCGTAGAACAGTATTACGTTATATTCTTTTTAAAATTTATTTTGATTAATGAAGAATGTTCCTACAATGAAATTATTTTGCAGTTTAAACGCAATTTTTATGCATTGTATGAAAGGAATTGTTGCATTGTTGATAGTATGTATTTTGACTTGTCTTGAGAGTTATTTAATTTTAATATCTGCTTTTTTTTAATTCATTAAATAATGTTGGGTCCATAAGACTCAAACTAGCACCCCTATCACAATGTGCTTGTATTTATAGATTTTTTATGTTAAATTTAATAATTGGAAGGTGTACATTGGTGTTGTCCTTTACGCTAGTAATCGTTTTAATCTCTGTGATTTTCGTATGTTTATCGTGGTTGTGTCTACTGGCTGATTTATTACTTTGCCTTTCATTTTTGTTTTTTGTGGTTGTTTTTGTAAGGCAGTCCTTAAAAAGGGATTTACTAGGGCTTGTTTTTTGGTTTGGTTTGTAAACCCCCTATTTAGTTTTTTTGTGGATAATGTTCTTTATAACCGTTGTTGTAAATTTTGTATTTTTTTTTCGGATTGTTTTTGTTTCTCATAATCATCACCATTACTGTTTGATAAAAATATTTACCTTCTCTAGGATTACTTTGTCATCAAATTTGTTGGGGAGTTTGTGTAATTGTATGGATTTATTTGTTGCGCATATGAGGTCTGCATGTAGTTAGAATCATTATTCTTAATGTCAGGCATGTAGCTTTGCGCAAACTGTATCTGGGGATTTGGCACCCAGATGTTTTTGTTTGGTATCTGAAAATGCATGTTATGGATTGGTGTGTAAAAAGGCATTTGTGGGTGATGTGGTTGAGCTACAGGGTGTCTATAACTGTTATTAATATTTGTTGTTTTGTGTAATTGTCTCATTTTGCTCATTTGAATGTTTTCTTGGTTTTTTTTTTTTTTTTTTTTTTTTGTTAAACCAACATTCATCGGTATGGTGATTGGTTTTTTACATATGTGGCAAAACTTTTCTTTGATTTTCTCAGTCGTGTTATTTGCTAGTTTTATACTATTTAATTCTTCTCTTAATTTTCTTATTTCGTCTGCTTGCGCTTTATTTATCTTCAATAAGGTTTTGTAAAAATCGTTATGTGTGTTATGAGAAACTGTGTTAATTGTTTCTTTGTTGGAAGCATTAAATGCACTTGCGATAGTTTTTGCTGTTTGCACTGCTTCGTCATAGTCTTTTGGTTAATCCAGTTAATCCGGGACCATTAATTGCTTCTGCATAATTCTGCATATTCTATTGCATAATTCTGCACTAGAATAGCTTTTAAGAAAAATTCTTCTATGCATAGTTAAATTATTAATATATGAAAAAGCGACTTATTCTTACGGAAGGAAGAATTTGCGGGGTCCAGTGAAATTCCTTACTGAATGATGTGATGAGAAATGATGGGAGCGAATTATAATTATTGCGGTATAAGAATTGCTGTTGCTGTTTGCACGTTTTTACGTATGTACATTTATGTGCTAGAAATATTAGCTTCATGAATTATTAATTTAATGAAAGACATATGAAAATCTATTAGAAGTTTTTATCTAGATCATTTTACAAATATTTAGCAAACAATATTTATTTCACACAATGCTCTCTTTTGACTTTCTTAAATGATGCATTATTTATATTATTTAAAAAAATTGTTGAAGTATTCCTAATTCTTTGAAAGTTTTTGTTTGGCACATTGTTTACATATTTTTTAAATACTGATTCATTGACAAATATTTTACACTCAGTTTACCATTTATCCTTAAATATTAGAAATATCATCAATTTACAGATATTTCAAGCAACCTGTAATTAAGTATTATTGCTCAGCAATTTTTCATACTCTGGCATTGTGAACGTAATCTCCTATCCTACTTGATCAATAGGAAAGTTTTCCAAGATACATGATGTGGTGAGATAACTCTTTTTATAAATTACGATTTAATTATTAAACTGTGGTGAACATTTAACCCTTTCAGGGGCGGTGATGCCACAACAGCATCACCTAATTTTAATTTTCAACTGAAAACATTCATCCCGGAAATATTTTACAGGATTTTACTTCTATAACTTAAAAGGGGAAATTCATTTATTTCTTCACTTATAACATTGATCTTAAATTCTAGTGGCTGTTGATTTTAAATGAACAAAATTACTCTGCCCTTGAAAGGGTTAAACAATTTTTTTTCAAGGGTGAAATATTTAAATGTTTCTTTTGTTTTAATAGCTTTAAATGTACTGTTTTTCTTTATTTAAAAATTTCTGACTCATTCATTTAACATGTAACACGTATAACATTCATGTGTAACACTGATCCCCTAGATACATTTACAAATATAAATATTTATACTCATCATCATCAGCATAATCAACCATTTCCAATTCACTGCTGGATATGGGTTTCCTTCAAATTTCCCTCCATTTTTCTTGTCTCGTACTTTAACTCCGGGCACTCTTTCGATTCCGTTATTCCATACTCGTGATTATCTTTTCAAATATTTGATATCCTTGAATCTGCTTTATAAGGTGTTTATGTTTCATCTTTTTTCATTTCAGTTGCCAATGCACCCACAATATTTTCATTTTAAGCATTCAGTTCTCTGAATCATCATAACTTTCGTCGATATCAAAACATCATTTGCTGAAGCATCGCTTTAACAAATCATCTTCGATCAAATAACTCTAAGAAAAAAATCTAAAAGTAATATAATAAGCTAAAATCTGGCAGTTTAACTGTTGATTGAACGACAATATACTACTTTATTCTATTTTTTTTAAGCCTGATTTTTATTCAGATTTGCTTAAATTTTTTTTAAAAATCTAATGTCATGAAGGTTAAATAGAAGTATTTAGGAAAGATACTCTGATAAATATTCCAAAGTATTTTTATTTCATTATTTAGTTTTGCTTGCAGATTTATTGAAATTAACAGATGAAAAATGTCTTAAAAATAGCATACATTAATTTATGCATGAAGACATAATTCACCTAAAATGTAAAAGATATATGCACAAAATATCTTAGTATTTTTGGAAAAAAATAGAAAAATCGATATACAATAATTTTTTTTTTCATCAAAATTGATGAGAAAAAATTATACCTAGAAGTAGTATAATAATACGTACAGGATAAAATGAATTCAGAATATACTTGAATGATGCACTTCTGTTTAAATGATATCTATAGTTAATACTCGTTATACACCGTGTCCCAAAAGTTTAGACAATCAATAAAATTTGCATTGACATAAAAAGTAATAAGGTACAATTAAAATTCGTGAGATGGGTAATAAATAAAAACAGTTTTGTTGATATGCACATATAAATTATGATCAAAGGTTTGAAATTGTAAAATGTACATTAAATTATATAAAAATATGTTGTCCCAAAAGTATAGACACAATACAGCATTACATGTTTTCTTTTACATTTTTGTTCACGGAATAAAATATTTTTACTGTCGTCTGCTTCTATAAATGCACAATAATTTTTCCCTTTAATTGAAGTATCCTCTGCAATATTTTTAGCATAATAGTTTAATGAGTTTAATTTATTGTTTTGTTTGTGATTCGTAAAAGACGTTTCCAGCGTATTCGGATAAAATTGCCGCGTTCTAAAGAAATTTTTAAAGATGAAATTATTAAGATTTTACAGTTAAAAGAGCAAGGACAAAATCCTGTACAAATATCGAGAAAAATAAAGAGATCCTTCAGCAGTACTTATAGAGTTTTGAGATCAGGCGGAATATGGAATACTCGAAAGCGAGTCGGAAGACAAAAAAAAAAAAAAAAAAAAAAAAAAAAACGTTATGTGGGGATAGAATGTTATTAAAAAAAGATTCAGTTGATAATTTATCTTTGCGTGCAATTGCATCAACTTCCAGAATTTAAAAAAGTACTGTACACAAAATAATTAAAGTTTCAAAACACATTGTTTACAGGAGAATGAAAACAAAACCTTGCTTAAAGTAGAGACATACAGATGCACGTCTAAAGTGGGCTAAAAAGCAAATGTCATACGGTGAAATGTGGCTTTCTGTCATCTTCAGTGACGAAAAGAAATGGAATTTGGACGGCTCTGACAGTTATAAATTTTACTGGTATGACTTAAGAAAAGAACAGAAGAGCTGTTTCAGCAGGCAACAAGGCGGAGGATTCATAATGACCTGGGGAGGGTTTTGTTTCAACGGGTAAACGGTAATCATTTCTAGGATTTATGGACAGAAAAATGCAATAAGAGGATTATCAGGAAATTTTACGTACCAATTTACTGTCAATCATGGATTTGCTAGCAGGACCGGACTGTGTTTTCCAACAAGATGGGGCATCCATCCATACCTCCAGATCAACGGAATCGTGGTTTAGGCAAAACAATATCACACTATCAGACTGGCCATCACTTAGTACGGATTTGAATCCCATGGAGAACATATGGGAGATCTTATCTCGTACAATATATGAAAATGGAAAGCAATTTACATGTGCAAATGACTTAAAAACTGCAATTGACAAAGTGCTGTATGAAATATCTCCTTCTGTAATGCAATGCTTAAATAATTCTACGGAACAACGTGTATTTGATGTTATAAAGTGTCGTGGCAATACAATTCAATATTAAAAGTAAGTTTTTAGTTACTTTTATAAATGTAAAAACGAAAACACTTACAGGTGTCTATACTTTTGGGACAGCACATTTTTATATAATTTAACGTACATTGTATAATTTCAAACCTCTGATCATAATTTACATGTGCATATCAACAAAACTGTTTTTATTTATTACCTATCTCATGAATTTTAATTATACCTTATTACTTTTTATGTTAATGCAAATTTTATTGATTATCTAAACTTTTGGGACACGGTGTACATATTAAAAAGTAAAGAAAAAGAAATATTTTTTAAATTGAAATCTTAATCGACGAGTTCAAATAAATAATTTTTGTCGTATTACCTTACATTTATTCCCAATGCACTGAATTTTAATTTCTATAGTTTAGAATAGTTTTCTTTAAGGAATCGTAATTTTTTTTATCATAAAAATTTGCTATATGTTTTTTCTATCTGTTATACGTACAATTTTAAATTAATGAAAAAATACATTCGGAATAATTCTGAAAACATATTTCGTATAGAAAAAAAAAAAAAAAAATCGGATTAACGGCTGGTTAAATTTTTTTAAATGTAAAATGAACTGAGAAAAGTTCAGACAACATACGAAGATATTTTAACGTATTATAGAAGGAAAATCTTGAGGAATTAACATTTTATTCACTACTGTTCAAACTTCGTATAACTCTTGAAGGATATTTGAGGAATATTCTCTAAGCGTATGTGTATTCATACGGTACAAAGAAAAAAAAAATGCTATGAAGTTTTTTTTTTTTTTTTTTTTTTTTTTTTCACTTGGTAGCATTGAGCCTATACTCATCAGTGCATAAAATTCAGTAAAATATATGTTCTCCTATACAGGGTGTCCCATCAAGACTGCTGAAACTCTGCACAGTTAGATTTCTCGTTTGAAATGCATGTAAACTCCAAAAGAACTGTACCTGTATGTGTAAAACCCATAGTTTTCGGGGGGGGGGGGAATAGCTGGATATGAAATGGACAAACTGAGTCCGGATTTATGGTCGCCATGATCACAAGATATCACACCTTAGGATTTCTATTCATCTATTTGAAGGGAAATCTGAAGGAATTAGCCTATCAAGACCTGCAAGATACGTAAAATACTCTTCCAGCTATCTTTTATGGACACTAGTTACTAGAGAAAAGGATTTCTGCATATTATGGCTCGCCTGTACGTATGCTATGTGTACTTTGATGGATACCAGGCTGTATTTCTTGCTGCGTTGGGACATTCTTCTTTACAAATCACCATTTCCACCAGATACTTACCTAATTCAAATAAAATATTGCATTATGAATATTTTGTTGTAATATTTTTCAGGACATCTCTAATGTAATTGTAAAAAAAAATTCATTGTAAAAAAATTGTTGCAAAATTTATGAGTTTTTGCCCGTCAGCAAAAGTTCCGGCCAGGTACCCATTAATTAAAAATATCAAGTTATATCAGCAAATACGGGTGTGCCAGTTTTGCAGGTAAAAACGGTCGTGACCGTAAAAATAGGCGAAAGAACGTAAATAGGCGAAAAAATGTAAATTTAGATTTTTTTTTTTTTTTTTTTTTTTTTTAATGGTGTTTAGTTGCTTATTCTGACACGACTCCAAAACAGATAGGAGTTATATTTTCAGATGGAGATTATTATGAAAAATGCATATTGAATCAAAGTTTTAATGCACAAAAATAATAAGGAACAAGATACTCAGCGTGTCTCAAAAAGATTAAAGCGCGGTTTTATTCCCTACCTATTAGAGATGTACCTATGGTCTATGTAAATGGAAAAAGAAATGTTTAAAATGAGGTAGGGAATAAGACCACATTCATAAAAATTTCTTCTTGCTAATTAAATTTTTTAAATTTTTATACAACCCCAGAACACCCCAGACAATTAGAAAGTTTTTATTTTTAATGCAACAATATCATCACACACACACACACACAAAAAAAAAAAAAAAAAAAAAAAAAAATCGCATTACTCTATTATTAAAATTAAGTGAGTTATACTTAATTGAAATTTGAATACTGAACAGAGGGGCCATACATTAAAATCGAAATGTAAATCTGTAACATACTACAAAAAGATAACATGCATGATAACATTTACGTTATAAACATTTTTATGGGCTTAGGGGGAATTCGAGTCCAGTCACATATTTTAAATCGTACTTTACGTTAAGAGTGAAATTTTGTATTTAAAAGAAATATAAAATAATACATATATGCTAGCGTATAATTTATTTTTAAAAGGAGGCATTAAAAAATGAATTCTTAGATTTTTATATCAACATAGTAGACAAAGTATAGTTTTGAGCTCAAATTTTCGAAATCTAAATTTTGCTATATTCCCATGATTTCAGGTGCTCTGTATCCGAAAAACAAATTTTTTGAGGTTTGTCTGTAAGTCTGTCTGATTATGTGTGTCTGTCATCAGCATATCCCAAAAATAATATTTACAAAAAGTCCCAGCTCAGTGTTATAAATCTGCTTTACATAGGAATTCGTTACTAAACTGTTTGTTAAGACAAAAAAAAAAAAAAAAAAAAAAAAAAAATGAATTGTGTATAGGGACATCCAAGAGAATTTAAATACATTACGCACATGGGCGAAATTTCTTGTAGGGTACTGTTTAGCATCTATAGACTGCATTAAACAAAATGAAATGAGCGTATATTTTCTATATGCATAAAGGTATGCTTTTTATAGAATATGATAGAAAAATCATTCATCATTCGTTTACAATGTAGCACAAAAAAAAAAAAAAAAAAAAAAAAAAAAAGTATATTAGAGCTATACTTGGAAATTTCTAGAAGAGAATTTCAAGCTGTGTTGTGCAATTACCATACTCTTATGTATTTATGATATAAAGTTTAACTATGCGTTGCGTATTAGACAATATACATGGCTATTCAATATTATTTTCTATTGAACGTTATTGACGAAAGTGCTGTGCTAAATTTTACCAAGTCCAGGAAAACTACTTTGGAATCACAATACTTTTTTTTATATCGACACAGTAGACAAAGTGTTGATGATGTCCAATTTTCAACGCTGAATTTTTCTCTTAATTATGTATTTTAAGGTCCCCTGAATAAGAATGTTAAGTTTTTATTAAGTATTTGAATATTATATGAGATTGCTGCTTCAAATGTTTGATCAAGATTTCTAAATTTATAGACTTGGGGCAGGTGAAATTTATTTGAATTATTTGAAATAAACCAATTTTAGGCTGAATAAGGCTGATATTAATAAAAGCCTTCCGTTCTTTATAAATGTACAGTCGGTAACAAAAGTATCCGAACACTAGCAAAAATTCCTATGTTAAAAAATCAGAGTTAATACTGTTTTGTTAAATAAATCCTTGTCGAATCATGTTCTTAGTCAGTCTAAGAACATGATTCGACAAGGATTTATTTAACAAAACATTATTAACTCTACTTTTTTTATATAGGAATTTTTACTAGTGTTCAGATACTTTTGTTACCGACTGTAGATAGTGTATTCAAACGAGTTCTGGAGGAAGGCGGTGCCCCTCATTACACAAAAATATATATAGGAAAAAATATTTGTAATCCTGTTGTTAAACTACCTTCTTATACAGTACTTTCATAACAGGCAAAGAATAAAATCGGGTTTCAATCTTTTTGGAACACCCTTTATATATATGTATAATGTATTACAAAAGAAAATAACTTGAAAGGTTAAATAGCCAAAGTTAATTAAATATGCAATACTAAGACAACAAAATCCCATACTCAATGCGGAAGAAAATGCAGCAAACAGAAGATATGTAAACATAATTATAATGTAAACATTGAAAATGAATGCAGATAAAAAACTTAAATGTGAAAGGAGACAGAAAAAAGAAACAAAAAACAAAAAAAGGAGACCAAAAACATTGAGCTCGCAATGCAGGGTGGAACAATAAGATGTTTCAAGAGCTACTAGTAAAATTATTTTTTTTTATAAGTTTTTATATTTATATATATTATGATGTATTTTAAAAATATTTATTTTTTCCTTTGTATCTGTATAATTTTTCATTTTTATATTCAGAACCGCAGTGGTTTTGTTCTTATCTCTTGGTAACATAGTGAGCTAAGCTATTTATTTTTTCATCTGTTTCCACCCTGCATTGAGGTGTACTCCTGACGTGTGGTGCCTCTATGTTTTTGGGTTAATTAATATTTTCTCTCTGCTTTTATTTTTAAGTTTTTTGCCGGAATTCATTTTTGATTTTCACACTCACACACACACATATATATTATACATACATGAAGTGTCTAAAAATGATTGAAAAGCGGTTTTTTTCTTTACCTAATAGAGATAGGTGGGCAATGTAAATGGAAAAATTCTTCGAATTGATGTTCGAAATAAGACCACATTCTTAAATAACTCTTCCAGTTAATTTTCAAAAGTGACATTTTTAAAAATTTTATATGACCTCTCTAGACAAACTTGGCCAATTAGAAAGTTTTTATTTTCCATCCAACAAGACCATTATATATATATATATATATATATTTAAAAAAAAAAAAAAAAAAAAAAAATCGCAAACCTGTATTTATAAAAGTTACTGATTTACGTTACAGAGAGAAAACTGACTGATGCCACTTTTCCATATCACCCAAAACGTTGTTTCTATGGTTAAAACAGAGACCATATACTAACTAATAATAAATTTTTTTAGATCTAAGATAAGATAACTAAAAAATATCAAATGATTCAAAGTCTTGATAATGGTCTGAAAATGCAAACTGTGGGATGTTTTATAAAATGCACTTTAAAAAAAACTTGCTATTGCTTTAATAATCCAAACAAATAAATAAATAAACATTTAGAACTTAAAATGTCTTTTGAATATAGCATATTTATTTATATATTTATTAATATTTATTAATATATTTATTAAAAGTTCATAGTTATTATAAACTAATTGAACTTCCTTTTAATAATTTTAGTATATTATCTATACATTGTACTCATCCCTAAGTTTCACAAATCTCCTATTAAATTTAGAACAGTTACTATAGGCTGCAATACGAACAATCATAATGCTAATAAACTGCTTCTTGATATTCTAAAACAAATTTATAACATGACTTGCAAAAATAATAATATTCATTGCCTCAAAAATAGCTACTAACTCATTAATAACATTAAAAATCTCGAAAATGTTAATAATATTCTTACCTATGACTTTCAAGATCTGTTTAATAATATCATATTCTTAGACCTCTATCAAATTGTATTCTTTAACCACATTTCTTGCGACCATGGAAGCCTCTGCGCAAGTGCGGACTCAACGAGTTCAGTGCAGAATTGGAATGATTTGAGAGAAAATGAGCGATAAGGGAATACCGAAAAACTGGATGTTTACTAAATCCCAGTTTTTTTTCCCGGGGTTCGACTCCCGGTCCAGGCATTATTTTCACTCAGTCGGAAAAATAAAATTTCAATTATGATTTTCTTCCCGATCAGTTGATTGTGTGATTTTGATACAAATCATATTACCTTCTCCCATTGTTTAATGGTGTTTTCCATTACCTGTGGCTTATTTCTTTCGAGCTATCTACATGATACACCAGATGTTTCTGCTTAAAAAGGCTGTCTGAGTGAGTAATGCCGACCGGCTGTCGGCCTGGATAGCTCAATTAGTAGAGCCTTGACCTTGTAAGTCAATGTTCCGGGGTTCGACTCCCGGTCCAGGCATTATTTTCACTCAGTCGGAAAAATAAAATTTCAATTAAATCCCAGTTGTCGGTCAATTTAGCACCCCTCAAAGCGTTTGGACTCGTCCTCCCTGCTAGTCTTAGGAAACGGGGTTACACTATAAACGATCAATTTAATAAATACAAAAATCAAATTAAATCACCTAATACCTTTAATTCTGAATATTTTAAAACTTTTCTTAATTTTATTATACATCATAACTATACCTTACAGTCGGTAACAAAAGTGTCCGAACACTAGCAAAAATTCCTATGTAAAAAAAGTACACATCATACGGTTTTGTTAAATAAATCCTTATCGAATCATGTTCTTAGACTGACTAAGAACAGGATTTGACAAGGATTTATTTAACAAAACCGTACGAAGTGTACTTTTTTTAGATAGGAATTTTTGCTAGTGTTCGGACACTTTTGTTACCGACTGTACGTAATAATCTTACGTATTTACGAAAAAAGGGAATACCGCAAGGAGGATGCAGTTCCAGTATGTTGGCTGTTTTATATCTTTATTATTATGAGTGCAAATTTTGTTATGACAGTACTTTATCTTACCGTGAAAAAAAAAAAAAAATTGTACACTTTCGATTTCAAATGATGCAAAATCAGGCTCTAATATTTTTAAACTATTTAATGCGATTACATACTTATTTACAAATGAAATGAAATTTACATATTTACAAAATTAAAAGATAAGTCTATTTAAAAGACATATTGTCTTGATTCCGTAAAGGAACAAGAATTCTAAAAATAAACATCGCTATGATGCGATGAGGTTGAAGGTAAAATGTGATCTGCGATGCTTCCTCGAATCTCAAAAATATCAAAGTAAAAAAGTAAGTCAGTGGACGCGTAGCGCCTTCTAGTGACTTTTCTAAGCATCCAATTGTTCAGGGATATATTTTTGCCACAACCGTTATATTGATGATATTATTATTTTCTTCAGTAATAATAAGTCACCTGATTGATTGACATTAGATTATCCATCTAATATATTTTTAACTCAAATTATACATTAAAAAAAAAAAAAAAAATCAATGAACTTTCTAGATCTTAAAATAAATTTTAATGATAATAAAATTTATATTCCTATCTATGATAAACGACAAGATTTTGGCTTTAAGGTAAGTTGACCAGACGTTCTCATTTTCTGAGGACTGTCCTCGTTTTTAGACATCTTTCTCAGTTTTGAAAAACTGTAATTAGGACCACATTTGTCCCCATTTTTAACTTTTCGGTCCTCCTTTTCTAAGAATTGCTAAAAATTCCCGTACTTACATAAGTGAGGCTTTCTTTTCGCCAATCTTAAATATTAATGCTTTTTATTTTTTATCTTTCAGGGTTGTATCTAGGATGTTGAAAATGTTTTTTGGACCTGGGAATAAAATGAAATTTCGTGAATAAAATAATATTATTATGCAGTTAAAACCGCTATTTAATTTCTTTGTATACATAAACATGCATTACTGAAATAGTATATACTCTTCAAAGTAAAATTATAAAAATTACAAGGTAATAGAAAGTTCCCAAGTTGAGCTTTGCTTTATGTTAAAATAATTTTCTTTTAAATGCATCCGAAAATATATAATCAGAATTCAAAATTTGATGTCTTGGATCTACTGGAAATATATGCTGTAAAATCTAGAGATGAACAGGGTATGAATTTTACCGGATTAGGCATTCCAGATAGTCTATCATGACTTTGTAATATTAAAAAAAGTTATTCAGTATAGAGCCTGATATCTGGTGGTTTTGATTCAGATATCCTACGGTATTTTGAAAATTGAATAATCAGTAAAATACCGGATATTTTCTGGATATCCGGTTTATTCGTAGTGAAATCATCACGAAAGTAATTGATTTTTCGGGTGATAGGTGTAGACATTCCAACATTTATTTATTTCGAAGCACTGATAGAACCTGTCTCTTTCCCATACCATTTTATTTGTAGTGAAATTTTCTGCAATGTGTAATTACGATTAAATAAGAAGAAAAATACCCTTCAAGAAAAGTAGTGTGAAAAAAGGCCGGGTACAATCAATGCGTTGAATAAATTAGAATGTTGGCATGTCTGTGCAGTAGAATTAAAGATATTAAATGAGATCTAAATAAGAATGTTTCTTTACTTCAGCTTATAAACAGCAAATTTATTCATAAAATTATTATTTATCTTATATGCTTATGATTTAGAAATTTTTAAATTAAATTTTTATAGTGCCATTTTTTTCCTTAAATCTCAATTGTGCCTGGAATTTCTTTCTTTCTTTTTCTTTTTTATTTCTTTTGTTTTTTTTATGGGATCATAAGCCCTATAGCAGAAAACGCGAGACGTACGTCAAAGATTTTTTTTTTTTTTTTTTTTAAAGCTGCAGATTATTTCCAAAATAGTATTGTACAGAGATTCTAAGTCTCCCGATTTTGGCAAATGGAGATAGCGATTTTCAATCTTTTTCCATCCATAGCATAAATGTTAATATTCATTTTAAACACGCTTTATTAGATTCTAGAACCTATAAATCTCATTCATGTCATCTTTTATGACCCCCCCCTTTTCCTCCCGCTAACGATCGGCGACCAAACGGGTTGCGGAATCCTTGCGATTTCCAATTTTTCTCTATCCGCAACATAAATGTCAATATTCTTTCAAAACTTAGCTAAATATTTTCCAGAACATTTAAAAAGTAGAATAATTGTTCAATATCCCCCCCCCCCTCCCCGCTAACGATCGACAATTAAGCGCTCCTCCACAGAAGCGTTTGATTTCCAATCTTTTTCCATCCACAACATAAATGTCAATGTTCATTTTAAACTTACTTTATTGTATTCTAGATCCTATAAAGAAGTAGAATTGTTCAATATCTCTTTCATATAATCCCCCCCCCCCTTTTTACCATTTGAAAATGATCAGTAATGACACTTTCTGCAGAAGTCTTGTGATTTTCAATTTTTCACTCTATGCAGCATAATTGTCAATATTCTTTTTAAACCTGCTTTATTAAATTGCAGAACCTGTTTAGAGGTAGAATTGTTCAATATTACTCACTACTCATGTAGTTTTTGTTATTGCTTCTTTGAATATTTAAAAGATTTTGTATCAATTTCAAAGTTTGATGATCTTGACACATTTTTCTTTCAAAACCAGTATTTTTGCATATCAATCACTAGCACTGTAGAAGAAGTTAGATCTGAAAAGATTACACATGAAATAAAAGTTTTATGCAAAAAGTCTTCTAGTGTCCTAGTGATCTGTCAAAGAAAATATCTGTACTTATTAAGTTATTTAAACATGTAGTTTCAATTCCAGTATCAGAAGTTTTCTGCGAAAGTTGGGTCTCGGACATTTAGAAGGTGAGCAAAATTCATTAAGCTGCGCAGTTGGTAATGACGAACGAACCGTAACTGTTGATAAAAGAAAGTTTATATCTCTTAATGTCGCTCCATCTGGTTACACAGAAACCAGAAATTTTTAGAAAGCTGCATTAATTTCAATGTTTAGAGTCTCTTACTACAAATGTTTTACTCGAGTCTGTACGAACAAAATCATGGACAAAGATATTTTTTCTTGCGTGATATGAAGGAAAATAATTCATGCCAATTCTTTACTTACAGTCGGCAGAGAATTATTCGAACCCTAGGAGTAATCCTTATGTAAAAATGTACACTTCATACTGTTTTGTTAAACAAATCCTTGTCGAATCATGTTCTCAGTCAGTGTAAAAACATGATTCGAGAAGGATTTATTTAACAAAACAGTATTAAGTGTACTTTTTTTTTACACAGGAATTATTGCTAGTGCTCGAATAATTTTGCTGCCGACTGCAGCTATATATAAATAAAATTTTATAACTACAATGCTTTGACATATCTAACAGATTAATAACATTAAATAAATGCGAACTTGTTATAAAAATACGCTTTCTAAATCTGGTAACTTTTTTTTCCGTAACTTGTTGTGAAATTATGCTGCAGATTATTTTCTAATTCCTAAATAGCTGTCGCAGATCAACAGAAAAAATTCTGCTACTGTGATCATAAGCAAAATTTATGAATTTTTTTTGATGTTATGGGTTTTAAATTTTAGATTTGTACTTTCTTTCAGTATATAGGAAATATTATTACTGTGTTGAAAACACTTTATTTTCTGTTTTTCTTCGCACAGTATCGTTAATGGAAGTCGTATATTAGCTTAAAGCGTGGAGAAAAATAAGTTTTAACTATAATTATCATAATGTTTTATATACTGTAAAATGTTAACTTATTTTATTTTTTTTTTTAATTTATGATTTCAACAGAGGTAATTTAAAATAAACACTATTCCTTACGATACAGAAATGTATAATTGTTCGAATATAAAAGCCTACATGTGTTTGAATTTTTGTCCTCAGAAATGTCCTCATTTTTAACCAGATATGTTCTCATTTTCTAACCATAACTGAGTGCATTGTGTCATTTGTTCTCATTTTCATTTGCAAAAATCTGGTCAGCTTACTTTAAGGTAAATTTGTTTACTCATTTTAATTCACGTCTCCATCTCTCTATATATAAAAATATCATTTTTAATCACTTGTTTCGAATAAATAATTCATGCTCATAAAAATATAAAAACAAAAAATATTAATACATTTCTTAATGGTACTAAAGTTGTATTTCCAAAAAACTTTGTCTATTCATTAATATATTAATAATAGCATATCTGTCTTAAAAAAAGTGCACTTGAATGTATCTAAAAATAATAAAATAATAAAAGACAATAAAAAAGAGGAGGTAGGGTGGTGGTGTTTGTCTGGCTGAATTAAAAATAATTAGAATGAATTAATGATAATAAGAATAATAATAAATGGAAGTTTTGTTGCATTTATTTCAATTAAAATTTATTTTTTGTCCCTATGCTAAATTGCTCTTGTTTTTGATATTGAAGGTGTTATATCGGAATAAATTAAAAATTTACCATTCAATTTATTAAATTTAATTATAGGGATAATACTCAATTTAATTTTGCTATTATGCTTTTTAGAAGAAATACAAACAACAGTTGCATATAAAAATAAAAATAAATAATATTAATAATAGTTTTTATAATAATAAAAATATTTTATTATATCATGTGATTAAATAAAAGTGGATAAAATTAAGTAAAGATTTTTATCAAAGCATAACAATGTATTTTTTACTGCTTTTTTATTTTTATTTTTTCTAAAATTTATCTTAAATCGTTCCAATCATAGTTTAACTAAGATAAGTTACGAAGATAATAAATTGTGTTTAAATGTTGTAATATAGTAAAAAGTATTGAATAAGTAACAAATTGCATTTTGTTTAGTTATAATTGTGTTCAACATGTTCACGCCGGCGTAACCCACCGGTAGGTCCCAGCTACAGTCGGCAGCTAAAGTATCCGAGCACTAGCAATAATCCCTGTCCAAAAAAAGTACACTTAATACTGATTTGTTAAACAAATCCTTGTCGAGTCATGTTCTTAGTCAGTCTAAGAACATGATTCGACAAGGATTTATTGAACAAAAGAGTTTTAAGTGTACTTTTTTGATATCGGAATTATTGGCTAGTGCTCGGATACTTTTGAGAAGACTATGTAAACAAAATGTGCCGGCGTGAACGTGTTAATAAAATGTATATAATATTTGGCATATTTGATCTTGATTTTATTTTTATTTATGCCCGGTAGATGGCTGTATTGCAATCTCTTTTAGAATCTTTAGATCATGGAGATGTTTCTCTACGAATATAGAATGGTTATTTTTGATATAGACCACTTTTTAAATAAATGGTCTATACTATTTAGTAAATATTAATTATGCTAATAAATAGTCCTAATGTTAAATGATATTTAATTAAATAATTGAAATTTAGTTTATTCAAAGTTTTTAAATTTAATTAATTAAGCTTGTACCTAGGCTAATTTGAAAGATTCAACTCAATTTCCTGTTGGCTTAAATATTTCCTACTTCTTACGTAAAGTGATGTTATCAACATGTGCTTGTTGATTTTATTTTTGGTGAAGCTGAGTTTTTTCTAATTGCATATTTTAATTTATTCAAATCTTATTTACTTTTTCAATGAAAATTAATATTTTAACTGTAAGGTAGGGTCATCTTGGGGTATTTTGCGTAAAATGGCTTGTCACCAAATGAAACCTTGCTCAGTGTACAGATGGTGATCCCCTGATGATTTATATTTAAGTGTTTCAATATATATATCAAAACCTTTTAAATCAACATTTTTATGAAAATTTAATCATTATGCAGTTTAAAAAATTATTTTAAATAAATATTTTAAACGACTAAATTGCAGTTAACCCTTTATCTACTAACGGTACTTTAAAGTACTATTAGTTTAAAAAATATATAAAATCGAATTTATGGAAGAAATGTCAAAGATATTCATAAGAATATAACGTGTATATATCCCTTTATTATCCCTACATGGCACAAGCTGCTACCTGTAGCCGTTTTTATTCCAGAGAGGGTTTTTTAGAGTGCTATTGCTGTTTTTACTTGGCATTTTTCATAATCGTTACGTACATCATAATTGATTCCTAAAATATCTCAGGAATCTCCCATTAATCTTACGAAAAAATTAAGGAACACAAAAAGTAAATACGTTTTTACACTTTTTTAAGGTCCAAATATCTTTTTAGACCTCTATGTACCAGTGGTACACTAAAGAATCACCACACAAAATCATCATTAATTACTATGATGAGCATATACCTGCACTTTCATTGCAGATATCTTTCTGAAATACTCAGAAATAATTAAAGAAATATGTTTCAAGCGCAATTTTTGTCTGTTTCATAATGAAGTAGATAAAGGGTTAAAGAAAGAAATAATTTGGTATGGCACTTACACGACCTTCTCTTACCCCGCATTTAAATACTATATAGATTACAGAACAAGAGGTAATATAACGAGTACTCTATAGAATTCTCTTTTCTATATATATATATATGTATATATATATATATATATATATATATATATAAGTACTTTAGAAATAGAGTTATTTATTTATTTATTTTTTTGACATGTATTTATGTGTACAAGAGGCTGTTGCTCTCCTCAACCTTTCGTTTGAATATACGACCAACATTTATAAAGAATTTATGGCTGTTTTTAAATTCAGCCGTATTCAGTATAAAGTTAGTTTATTCCAAATTATTATTCAGACAAATTTCGCCAGCACCACGTTCTGAAACTTAGAAGTTTCGATCGAACATTTTGCGCGGCAGTCTGATACAATTTTTAAATTCTTAATAAAAACTTGACATTCCAATTCAGGGGGCCTCAAAACATATGCTTAAGACAAAAACTCAGCTTTGAAAATTGGACATTAAACAAAACTTCTTTGCCTACAGTGTGGATAGAAAAAAGTTATTTTAATTCTTAAGCAGTTTTCCTGTACTAGGTAAAGTGTAGTATAGCACTTCTGTCAATTATATTCAAAAGAAAAAAAAATGTTTAATATCCCTGCATATTGTCTATAAAACAGTCTAATATATTATATAGACAACATGCATTTTACTTAAATTTAGCACAATATAATAAATACATAACACAACTTGAAATTCTTTTCTAGAAATTTCCAAATATAGCTCAAATATATATCGATTCTTTTGTGTCATCCTGTAAATGAATGATGAATGATTTTTCTGCCATTTTCTATATATAATATGCTTTTATGCATGCAAAAAATATATGCTCATTTAATATTGTTTAGTATAGTCTAATGATGCTAAAATGTTTCTACCAGAAATTTCGTCAATGTATACGTGATGTATTTGAATTTTCTTGGATGTCCCTATACACATATCAGTTTTTCGTTTTAACAAAAATTTTAATGTAGAATCCCTATGTAATACAGATGTAGAATACCGAGCTGAACTTGGAATTCCTGTTAATATTTATTCTTGGAATATGCTAATAACAGGCTCACACACACAGATAAACATACAGACAAACCGCAAAAACTCATTTCTCGGATACAGAGCACCTCAAAACGTCAAAATACTGCAAGAACTCGATTTCGAAAATTTGACATCAAAACAATACTTTTTTTTGTTTTTGTTTTGTTTTTAATGATACATGGATAAGTGAAAGTAAAAAGTCGTCTGAGAATTCATTTTTTAATATATCGCTTTGAACAAAAAAAAAAAAAAAAAAAAAAAAAAAAAAAAAACAAGTGTCAAAGTAACTTTACACACTTGCATATAGTTACTATTTTATTTTATTTTTCAAATAAAAAGTGTCATTTCTCAATGAAAAATATAATTTAAAATACATAACTGGAACGCAAATCCACTTTAAGCACGCAAAAATTGTTTTAATGTAAATATTTATCATTTATTAATATCATTGTTAAAATGTTATCTTTTAGTAGTATGTTACAGATTTACATTTCGATTTTGTTGCATGGTCCCTCTGTTCAACATTCCAATTTCAATTAAATAAGACTCACTTAATTCTAATGATAGAGTTATGCGGATTTTTGTAATGATATTGTTGCGTTAAAAATAAAAACTTTCTGATGGCCCAAATGTATCCAAATGTGTTTTATAAAAACTTAAAAAGGGTGGCTTTTGAAAATTAAAGGGGAGAAATTTTTATGAACGTAGTCTTATCGCCTACCATATTTTGAACACTTTTGCATTTTACTACGCCCAATTATCTCTAATACGTAAGGAATAAAACCGCGTTCCATTCTTTTTGAGACACCCTGTATACATACATACATACATATATATATATATATATACTAGAAAACATATGATGAAATGTATAATCCGAAATATATATATATATATATATATATAAATAAAATAAACTTAACCAGTGATTGTTAAAAAAAAAAAAAAACGCAATGTTTTGTTGAATATTATCCCCCTAAAACTCGTATATCAAATGAGGATCTGATTCAAAAAGGATTTGGTTTAAAAATAGCTTCAGAAATTACTCATTGATAATAAAAAGGGTGTCCATTTAATATACATATATGGTTTTAAAATATTGTTGTACGTATATGGTAAAATGTAATTAATCATTATTTCCTCTTTTCTATAATGTATACTTCATCTCATTTTTCTTCCACTATCAATTTTTTTAAACATTATTTAGCGTTTATGAAATTTATTACGGATTTGCTATATGACATAATGTAATTTATTTCTAAAATCTCCAGATAAAATAACTTATGCACATATTTTTTTAAAAAGTATAACTAGTACCCAATTTTTTTGATTTTATCTAATAATTAATTTAGGGTGTGTTACTGGGGGAGAGGAGGTTATCTCCCAGGAACAAAACTTCCCACCGGAAGATGGGAAGATTTAGTATTTGTGGTTTATTAATGAGCCTGAAGATAAAATTTTTCTTTCTCAGGTAGCAGTGGCTGAATATAAAACTGATTTCACCAGATTGTAGTAAAACGAAAGAGATTTATTTATTTATTTTTATTTATTTATTTATTATTATTATTTTTTTTTTTTTGTCGTCTGTGGAGAAAAGTGGCAATGTTGCTTCTTTAGTATTATATTCGTGTCGTTTCTAAAACAATTGTAATGTTACAAATGCAACATTTTAATTGAATATTAAAAGAATAGATTTTAATATAAGACGTAATACGTATATATATATATATATATATATATATATATATATATATATATATATAATTTGAATAATTTAATACCTTTGTAACATTCAGCAAACAAAAGATAGATGAAAATACCAACATATAATTAAATTTTAAATGAATTTTTTTCAAATAAAATTATTGTCACGGATATATATATATGTATACCAAATACGTATGAAAGTTGCTTTAATGGTAAGGTTTTTTCATAGTCATTGTAACTTCTTTCTCATGAGATTGTTCTTTTTTACTTGATAATCTAATCATAATTAGCGAACAAAAATACTAAAATACTCTACCTACCAATAAGTATTTGGATACTTTCGAATTTAGACATTTTGTCAAATATCTAGAAAAATTCTTTTGGAATCCTCTTGAAACTTTGTTTATATGTGAAGAACACGTTATACTTCATATATTTCAGCAAAAATTGTGTCCCGAAAAGAAAAAGGGAATCAGTAAAAAATAAAGTAAAAATCAAAATGTTTTGGATCACAATATAAAAAGTAATACTTGAAATTCATTTTGGATGTAACATGTGATTAAGCGGAATTTTCTCATTATCTGTAAAAAGTTTTAAGAGGCTACCGCATATATTCATGGAGATACAACAGTTTTTTTTAAACACTGCCAAAAAAAAAAAAAAAAAAAAAAAAAAAAAAATATATATATATATATATATATATATATATATGTATATATATATAATCCACTCTTTTAATTATAACACGTAGGGTAACAGACCCAGAGCAAAGATTTTTCAGAAAATTTGGTATACTTCATCAGACATAGCATACTGCGATCAGAATGCAAAAATGTTAAATGCCTTACGAAATATGAGAATTTTTACTGAATAATTTTATCTACGCATGCGCTGGCTTTTAAAACATTTCATTTGCATAATTTAATAGCCAAATGTATTTAGCAACTTTTATGAAAACCCCAAACAAATATCGTGTAAATTTAAAGGGGGGGGGGGATGATAGGTGGTTCTATCAATATTTACAATCAACGAACACTGAATTGCCATTGGGTATTGATTGAATCAAAATAAAAATGTGACTAAAACCCTTTATAGCTTAGCTTTTATTTTGAGAGAACTAAAATCCTGTTCATTCTATCTTTCAAAAATCTTAAAATTTACACGATATTTGCTTGGGGTTTTCATATACGTTGCTCAGTACATTTGGCTATTAAATTATGCAAATGAATTTTTTTAAAGATAGCGCATGCGTAGATAAAAACTATTCAGTAAAAATGCTCATATTTCGTAATATATTTAATATTTTTGCATTCTGATTGCAGTATGGTGTGTCTAATGAAGTATGCCAAATTTTAAGGAAATGTCTTTGCTCTGGATCTAATACCCTACGTGTTATAACTGAAAAAGATGAAAAATTTTTGCAATGTTTTAAAACAATCGTTATATTTCCATGAATGTATGCGGTAACCTCTTAAACATTTATACAGATAATGAAAAAGTTCCTGTAATCATATGCTATAGCCAAAATACATTTCAAGAATTACTTTTTATAGGGTGATCCAAAATATTTTAATTTTTCTTTAATTTTTTACTGGTCCCCTTTTCCTTTTCAGGACACAACATTTGCTGAAATATATGAGGTATAACGTGTTCTTTACTCTACCAAAGTTTCAAGATGATTAAAAAAAAAAAAAAAACTTTTCTAGATCTTCGACAAAATGTCTAAATTCGAAAGTGTACAAATACTTATTGATAGGTAGTGTATTTGAGGATTATTTTTGAAAATCTCAGTTGTTTTTCTCAAAAGGAATTCATGAATATCGAACCAACTGTAAGCTTTTTTTTTTTTTTTTTTTTTTTTTAAAGGATTCGTATGAAATAAAAATTAAATTAACTACTGCGTTAACTAGGAAAATCAATTAGATTAGCTTCAGAAAGTGTCACTTTGCAAAAAGCCGGATGGATATCTTTATATATCAGTATAATAATTAGGGGAGACCCGTATACCCAGGGCCACTTTTTGTCAATGCCCAAAACCGGGGCCCTTGACCTGTTTAAAATTATCAAACTGATATGTACATGTCTTTAGGACTAATTACTGCCAATTGGGATTAATATAAATACCTAAAATAATAAATTCCGACAAATAGAAGGTTTTAAAAAAAACTTCACTCATGGCCCTAGATACAACACCCTCATTGTACCTGGGGCCAGACGTCATTGTACCTAGGGCCAGAACTCATTGTACCTAGGGCCATTCTCTCAAATTTAAATTTCACTTTGTAATGTATTGAAAATAAGCATATAAACAGGGCGCGAAATTTCCGCTTGTCAGCTCGCCATTGGAGAGTGGAATTTTTAATGTGGCGAGTAAAAATTTGGTTTAGTTATAGATAGAATTCTTACACGATATGGTGATAGAAAGCATTCTTTTTATAGATTTAAATATGGTAAAATCTTGCCATCTTATAACCTGATATTTAACCTCTCCTCTTTAGATTCTCGGAGAGCCGAGTCTGTGTGTGCGCTGCCCAAGATTACCCCAGCCTGGGAAAGGAAAAATGCTTAGTGCATACATAAAAATTTTGATCACTTCGGCAGTTTCATTTCTCCCACTGCGATTTCTCCAAGCAGAGTGAGAATAGACGAGCAAAGAGCCTCTTTGCCCGTCGCCCACTATCCGAGAGAAGAGATATGCGAAAGTTTGCCTATGCGGTATTGTCACATGAAAATGAGCCCGAGCCCTTTTAAAAATACTGCTTATGTTTATTTTATTGAATAATGATAAAAAAAAAAAAAAAAAAAAGTTCATATTTTCCAGTTTATAAAGAAACGCCAATGGTTTTCGCTTGTAATGACTTGTAAGCAACGATTACATCGAAAAAGTTATTCCGAAATGGCTATTTCAAGTGACAATAATGAACAAGTTACACACATCGACATTCCGTCTGATTACAAAAATAAAACGGACGAAAAGACATGTTTAATTAAAAAAGGTAATTAAATAAATAGATAAATAAGAAAGTTTAATCTTTCATAATAAAAAGATTTTCACAGGGTATTGCTTAACAAATAATTTTTCCTCTTCTTATTTTCTTTAATGACTCTTTGCATTTATCTTATTAGATATTTTAATCTTTTTCAAATCTCAAATACAATACATTATAATGATTTTTAATTATAGATGATTATGAAACATGACACATTTTTAATATATATAATTTTAGACATATTTGTAAAAACCTTTCAAATAGTTAGGAAAAATAAAAAATCCAAAATGCGTAAAAAAAAAAAAAAAATGACAACCTTATTTTGTGGCGAGTAAAACTTTTTTTTGGCGAGTGTAACCTGAGTTGAAATTTCGGGCCCTGATATAAACATATATTTTATAAAAGAAACAATATCAATATATTTATTTATCATATAATAATTATCATGTTGTTGCCTTAATTTAAAACACGAAATTTTTCACAGTTTTTTTCTTTGGGATATTCTAGCAATGTTTTTTTTTTTTTTTTTTTTTTTTTTTCTGGAGAATCTCTTGGATTTCTAGATCTCTCTGGTTTTCGGTCTCATCTTTTCTTTGATGGGAGAGGTTTTGCTTTAGATAAAGGTTTTGCTTAGGTTCGTATCTGTTAAAGCATAACACACGAAAAGATGTTAGATGTTGAAGGTTTTGAAATTTCAACAGGACACGAGACAGAAACATCCAATTCTATCATTGTTGGTTCACTTTCTTCCTGGAAAACCTTTTTTATTTATTTATTTATTTATTTTTTTATTTATGGAGGGGTCTTGTCTTTCAGTCACATTTGAACTCAAATTTTCATCCTCAGTGAATGTGTTTTGATTTATTGGCTATATGCCGGATACACGAAAGCCTGATAGAATGTTTACAGGAGTAAAGGAAGACGGATAGGACTTGCCAACACATTCAGCAATGTCATATATAGTGATTGGTTTACCAGGGTTTGCCAGCATCCAATTACTATAGGCTGTACTGTGTTTCTTAACATTTTCTCGACCGCTGACGTAGATTCACGTCTTTTGAAAATATGAAATTTCACCAGTGGGCGTTTCTTTTGCAATTTGTATGTTATTTGTTTCTAAAAAATATACACAATATTCATATTTGTACAATCAGTATACTAAGGATGCAAACACTTTGATTAGAGAGAGAGTATGATTATAATGCATATCCATTTGTAATAAAAATGTAAATACGGAAAATTTAATTTTGAAAAACTGTAACTTATGAGAAAAACGCCCACAGGCGGACTTTACTGTCAAAAAGACAAAAACATGCGGTCGCGAAAGTGTTAAAAGGTCCAAACACACTGGCCCTAGGTACAAGTTTTGGTAACTTCATTCAAAACGCCTTCCACTAAAAAATTCACATGCAGAGAGGTCTAATTAAATATCTCATTTATTACTCAATATAAAAAGCAAAATTATACACTAGAAATGAAAGAAAAATATTTGACTTGCCTTTGTAAAATAGCAAAAGAGATGAGCTGCAAAATTTTACTTCAAACCATGTAAATTCGTTTACTACATGTAACTTGTCAAAACTCTCACCTCAAAAGTTCCAAAGTAATTGTAAAAGTAGTAATTGGTGTTGTTACTCGCCCAGTTGAGTATTAAAACTTAAAAATAAATATTATTCAAATAAAGTGGGGTGGCCCTAGGTACACGAGTCTCCCCTACATAAAAATGTAATAACTTTTTCTCTCATTGTATTAAAATTTTGTAAATTAAATATGCACCTAAGAGACATGTTTGGACGTATTGTTTGGAACATATTGTAAACTTTTTGAAAAAAGAATAAATAATAATTTTTAACCAGCATTAAAATATAAGAGTTTAAGCAATTTAACGAAACTACTGATGATTAGTAAAAAATTGGATGTCTTTATTCTTCTATTATGCGCAATAGGATAGTATTCGCTATGAAAATAGTCTTAGTGTAGCAATATATTTGAATAACGCTATTTTAACGAAATATAGAGTGCTGTGAAATAGCTAAGCAGAAAAATAGTCAAGAACAACCTTTTTCATAGTTTTTTGTTTAGACAATTTGGGTAATGCATCCAACCAAATTAATAACATCTGTGTACTAAATATGTTGTTCAAGTACAACAAACCAATTCTATACTTAAAAATTATCGCCCTTCTTTATTGTGTTTTTATCCTATGGAGTTAATATATAATGAAAAACTATTTTGTTGAATCGTCATTTAGAAAAAAAAAAAAAAAGCACAAAATCGTGCTAGTCTAATAAAATGGTAACTCATATTTTTTTTTCAAAAAATTGGGGTTTAGTTAACAATTTGGGATTATACTATTAGAAGATACTGAAAATTGCCGTCAGTAATATTAAAACTTTATGTTTGTCACATCTGGCCCCCAATGAAGGCTGCAAGAAATAATATGAAAAGTTTATGTATGCCATAGCTGGCCCAACACTGGCCCACTAACAATTTTCATGCTACTGTTAGATGCCAGCAGTAATATTTACATCCTACTTCCTGCCAGCAGCGACCCACCACTGACTCCATTGTCTTCCATCCTAATGTAGGGTTCCAGCAGTGGATCGGTCGAATATGGCCATCTGACGGCGAGCGTAACAGCTTTCCTTTGGTACATTTATTATTTGCCACCAGCTAGCCGGCTGCGGCTACTTTTGTCAGTCATGCATCAAATTCACTATCATCTAAAAGTATTTGCTTTAAATATTTTGGTCGTTTATATTATGTTGGGTAGGTTTATAAAAGCTAAAAATAAAACCTAAGATAAATAAAAGCTAAAAATAAAACCTCTGACAACCATAATTTTGTTGCTAAATCAATTTATATGATTAAATAGTAGTTTATTCGTTTAATTAAAATCTAATAAACTTAAGTCTTTCTAATTAATGTAGTTTCATTTTGAAGATGTCTGTAATGTCAAATAACAGTAAGGTGTACATGTACGTGAATTTTAATTTTCTATGTTTTTAGGTAGCGATTAGAAAATTATAAATTCCAAAAATATCCGTGAATCAGAATAAATTATTTTAAATATATATATATATATATAACGATGCGTAATAAAGAATTCCTAAACATAAAATCTTCAACTTAACCATATTCATTAGTCTAATACAGTTTGTTTTACAATACAAAATTTCACACTAAATATGATTAAAATATAAATGTCCTCTCAGTGTACAATATTGTTACATCTTTTGAGAATGTTTTTAAAACTGTCATTACAGATTTTTTTTAAAGAACTTCATTATAACTCCCATTTCTCACGAGCTATTTGGGAAAAATCGTTAATATTTTTATCTATAGCTTTTTTTTTTTTCCCTTAAACGATCGCTACCCATTTCCACTTAATCAGAGCTTTTCCGTGTGGAGCAGTTATTTTCTCATATGTAATCGGAATGAATTCCCATATTTGTTTATTCATGTTGTTTTGAGATAAATTTAAGGCATCGTAATACTTTCTCTTTTACGACTCCAATTTCTTTAATACATAAAGAATATTTAGTTCTCTCAGGAGTCATTAAAAAAATGTATATATATATAAAAGGTACCACTCTTATTAGTCGAGATTTAAGGGAATGCGACAATTTAAATTTTTTTTTTTTTTTTTTTTTTTTTTAGATTCCGAATATTATCTCAAAAAATCTGCACCAAATTCAAAAAGTTGTGGAAATTCATTTCAGTATTTATTCAAAGTACGTGAAAATGTGTTCATTTGAGATTCGTAAAAAGAGATGCGCCGCGTAAGTAAAAAAAAAAAAAAAAAAAAAAGGCATTAGCTTTAAAGAAAAAACCAACAATTTTTTATATAAACATAAGTACTACTAGTTCGAAATATTTAAAATACTGAAGAATCTTCAAGTACAGTTATTTTTTAGTTTATTTTATAATTGTAATGCATTCGAAATAATCATTTTATTGAGGTTATATAATGCATTCTAGAAAAGTTTTGTATTGAGCAATACATTAATGACTTAGCTATTATGGAAAAAAAAAAAAAAAAAAAAAAAACTAATTTAAACTTGAAAAACTTCTTCACACACACACACCATACAATTTTATAGTGTGTGAAGAAGTTTTTCAAGTTTAAATATTGATTTTACACCAGTTCTTAAAAAAAAAAAAAATCTACTTATAATTAAAAATAAATAAATACAAAATTTTAAAATGAGCTATATCAGAAAGTTTCTAAAAACCTCGACAAATTTTTTTAGGCATGTATAAGTTGTTTTACGCATCATTACATGAGTTAGCGGTTCAGGGCTCAACAGGACACTTAATACTAAGCAAACAAATTTGTATAAAATAGTAATATAGCATCCACTAATAATATAACAATTTCACATGATTGCTAAGTACTTTATTAGCTAAAGACTAAATAATGTTTCTAAATCATTTATAAAGTTCTTGAATTTCTTTTAGGACATAAATAAAATATAAATAACGTTTAAACTTAAAGATCCATTCAGCTAATGAGACCACTGTGGTTAGTGTTTAAATGTTAGACCGTCTCATCTACAGGCTAGTGCTACGTTGGTGCTGGCTGATAACATTATTTTGTGTGGCTATATATATGTAAATTTGCGAAACAAATCGTAATTTTATCTCTAGCATTTTTTGCGAAAAAATACTTATTGATAATACATCTGGAGTTTAATGTATGTTATTATGTTAAATTTCAAATCTAGAGGTTTTGAATTTATTTATATATTATTTTTTATTTGTAAATATATATATATATATATATATATACCTAATAAGGGCTGTAATAAATGTATAAGGGCTTATTTCGTTTACCCGAATTATGACATTCAGATTATCTGCCTCTTCAAAGAAAGAGAGAAACAGCGAGCAAAATGTCGATTTTGGTTTCAACTATTGACAATTTGTTTATCAAGGATTTTATTTGTAATATTTTGTAGGTTAATATTTTACATTTATTTCTTAAATGTAGTTTTTCTATGCTTTTTATAATGAAAGTTACGTTAATTATAAGGTTGAAAATGTTTCAGGAATGTGCCAACATTAATATATGGAACTTTGAGTTTTGAATAAAAAATACTAATCTAAAGTTTAGATACGTGAAAGAACTGAAAATAGAAATTAATTTTTTATCTAAAGTATAGGTCCTTAACTATTTCACTTTTTCATGTTTCTTTACGACAACTAAAGATTCGAAATGAAGGCATTTATCTATTATTAATTAAATTTTTTGGAGGGTGGGTAGTGAGGATTTGAGAAACGTTTAAAACTTTAATTGCAGTGATGGACATATAAAATTATAAATAAACAAAAATTATGTTTTTACTTATTAGTTTTCATACTCATAATAATAGTTTATAGTGAATATTACAAAGTCAATTTAGTTCAGAATATGAATGTGCGTTTAATTCGCTGATTATTAAGTAATTTTTATTTATAAAATTATTCATTCAAAACTGATTAAAGCATGTATTACTTCAGGTTTTTTCTTTTTACATGCGAAATAGAAAATATGAGAATAAAAATGTGATATTACAGTTGAAGTTAATAGTACAGTCGGTAACTAAAGTGTCCGAACAGTAGCAAAAATTCCTATATAAAAAAAGTATACTTCATACGGTTTTGTTAAATAAATCTTTGTCGAATCCTGTTCTTAGTAGTGTAAGAACATGATTCGATAAGGATTTATTTAACAAAACCATATGAAGTGTACCTTTTTTACATAGGAATTTTTTGCTAGTGTCCGGACACTTTTGTTACCGACTGTACTAAGGTCGAGTTTCACATGTATACTACATTTTATAATAAATATACCATGTACATTTCTAATTTTTACAATTCTGACATATGTATATGTGGACATCTCTTCTCTGCATCATAAACAGTTTAATACTTTGAGATTTTCACTAATAAAAATCTGAAGGATGTTGATTTAGAAAGATTCCAATTTATGGCAGCGCAGAACAGAACATATTCACAAAATAAAAAGTTGTTCATATGGTTTGCAAAATAGTCGAAGGATAGTATGGCCGAAAAGTTAAACAGTTCTCATAATTATATAAAATAATTGTACTACTTAAAACAATAAAATGTGTTGAACTGTAGGTTAATAATAATTTAAAGCCACAAAACTTTTAATTGCATGATACTTACGAAGAGTTTAGTGATTTAGTAATTTAAAATTTAAAAATTAAACGTGCAAAAATAAGAAAAATATTATTTTCTGTAATCTATGATATCATTGCATGTGTGTAAAAGCCATAAAAGGGTATTTATGTAGTTATGTCGCTTTGCCGCTCCTCTCTCTCAAAACGAATGACAAACTAGCTAACCATACACATAAAAGACTGTGCAAAAGCGAAAGTCGAGTGCTAATATTCTTATGTTAAACTTGTCCCCGGTGCAAATATTTGAAAAGTATGTTTTCTATCTAAATAGTAGACATATTCTTCATAATTTTCAAGTGCTTTAAAAGATCTGAAATAAGTTTCTGAAATAAAAATTCACGATGTTTGAATGACCCTGATTATCCACGAATTGACAAAATTGTTAGTTTCTGAGTATAGTGCACCGACTGACAAAACGACTCAACGTATTTTTGTGAAAGTTGAAATGTAGTTATTATTATTATTATTATTATTATTATTATTATTTAAATATCTCTTATGACAATCTAGCAAAAAAAAACTGTCAAATTTTTAAATAATATTAAAAAATATTTCCTTCAAAAATTTCCTAAAAGAGAAAGGGACTTAAAAAGCATCATCTTTACTTTGATAAAAAAAAAAAAAAGTTTACCCTTTTTAACACGCTTTTATTAGCTTCACCTGTATGTATGTATGTATGTATGTTTGTTTGTAACTTCTCTGGGAGCAAAACGTGATTGCACAAAATCCTTCATATCTCAAACAAAAAAACAGATATCCGTAAAATTTTTGCTTTAAATATAGCTAACACAAATGCCTAAAAATCGGTTTCTGGAATTTTTGAAATTCGGTCCCCAAGGGGGCGGGGGGAGGGGGGCAAAACGTGATTTCACATGCGTAAAACGTGATTTCGCATAATCCTATATATCCCAAACAAACAACAACAACAAAAAAAAAAAATAGATATACGTGAAATTTTTGCTCTAAAATATAGCTAAGGCAACTATCTAAAAACCGATTTCTGGAATTTCAGAAATTCAGCCCCCAGGTGGGGCAGCAAGGGGGGGCTATGGAGCAAAAACAAATAGAAATACAGTTAGGCCGTTGAAAATTGGTACAGATAGGTTTTAAAGTTCTGCAAGTCGAATGGGGATATTTTCGATTGTGTAAAGTTATTAGGAGGGGCAAGAGGGGGGGGAAGGGAGGGGAGGCAAAAAAATAAAAATAGTGTCAGATCGTTCAAAATTGGTACATAGAGGTTTTCGATACTTACAAATCGATTGCGGATATGTTCGAATTTGTAAAATTATTAGGAGGGGCTGTAAGAGGGGGCTATGGGCAAAAACAAATAGAAATACAGTTAGGCCGTTGAAAATTGGTACAGATAGGTTTTAAAGGTCTGCAAGTCGAATGGGGATATTTTCGATTGTGTAAAGTTATTAGGAGGGGCAAGAAGTGGGGGAGGGGAGGGGGGGGGGCAAAAAATAAAAATAGTGTCAGATCGTTCAAAATTGGTACATAGAGGTTTTCGATACTTACAAATCGATTGCGGATATTTTTGAATTTGTAAAATTATTAGGAGGGGCAGGTAGGGGGGTGGGGCGGTAAGGGGGGCTATGGAGCAAAAACAAATAGAAATACAGTTAGGCCGTTGAAAATTGGTACAGATAGGTTTTAAAGGTCTGCAAGTCGAATGGGGATATTTTCGATTGTGTAAAGTTATTAGGAGGGGCAAGAAGGGGGGGGAGGGAGGGGGGGGGGCAAAAAATAAAAATTGTGCCAGATCGTTCAAAATTGGTACATAGAGGTTTTCGATACTTACAAATCGATTGCGGATATTTTTGAATTTGTAAAATTATTAGGAGGGGCGGGTAGGGGGTGAGGGGGTAAGGGGGGGGGGGCTATGGGGCAAAAACAAATAGAAATACAGTTAGGCCGTTCAAAATTGGTACAGATAGATTTAAGAGGCCTGCAAGTCGAATGGGGATATTTTCGATTGTGTGTAAATATTTTAAACAAAAACTTACATTCTGTAGCTATTTATGTGATAAATAATAAAATAATAAATATAGTTTAAAATATAGTTTAAAAAGCATACTTTCATAGCACATCGAACTAAAAAGTGAAAAATAAATATAGTTTAAAAATACTAAAAAACACGCTTTTAAAGCACATCAAACTAAAAAGTGAAAAATAATTCTTAATATTAGCTGAAAACAATAATGAACGAAAAATACTAGTATAATTGTGAAAAAAGCGTGGGTTGCTCGATATACGAAAAATATGGCGCAAAGCACCCCACGCTTTTTTCACAATTATACTAGTATTTTTCGTTCATTATTGTTTTCAGCTAATATTAAGAATTATTTTTCACTTTTTAGTTTGATGTGCTTTAAAAGCGTGTTTTTTAGTTTTTTTAAACTATATTTATTTAGTTCTATTCTGCAAATATCTGTCTCTGGGCAAGTTTTTGTTCAGATTTCAGCTGTTTTCAAATGGTGATTTTTAAATGTATCCAATTCATTTGAAGAAAGAAAAAATGAAGGGATATTTAAACCAAAAACCTACAAAATTTTAAATGTTTTATTGTTTGATTTACTTATTTAAATGTTTTAAATTGCACAAAAAAATTTCGACGAATTCATGACAATACAAATCTTGATTTTTACAAATATACGAAACGCATGCATCATTTACTTCTGAATTAAAGCAGTGTGTGAGGCGCACTTGTTTGATCGATTTGTCTGTGAATGTGGAGGCTGTGGATTCGGTTAAGTGTGTATTACTTCATAATTCTCTTCGTAAGTGGTTTTAACCTGTGCTGCAGTAATCAAAATGTTGTTTTTACACGTGATTGAAATATTTAAACGTTTTAAATCACAAAAATTTAATTTTAGCAAGTGTAAAAAACTTTTCCTGTTGTTTTAGTAATTAGGACTGTTGTTTTAGTAAAAAAAAAAGACTGATATCCCCTAAAAAAAAAAAGAAAAAGAAAAAGCATATCTGATTTTAATTGAAAAAAAAAGAAAAAAAAAGTCAAGAAGTTATCTGATATTATTCGAAGAATCCCTCCCTCCTTTATGCATTTTTAATGAAGATTGTGATTTTAGATCTAAATAGAGTAAAGTACCTTTTACAAATCAAAGATATACTTTTTCTTAAAGATAAAAAGCATCAAACCAGAAAAGATGAATAAATAAATTTTACTTAAAGAATATTTATATAAGGATATATATATATATATATATATATATATATATATATACATTCATTTCTGCTCAAAAGTTCATCAAGATTTGCAAACGATCAGTTTTTTTCAATTTAAAAGCTTACCTCTCGATGAAATGTTTTCAAACATTGGGTATTTAAAGAACTGGGTCTTTCTCATGTTTTTCAGTGAAGATTGTTTTAGGACAATATTTAGGGGACCTGTAACAAATTACGCAAAATCAATAATGTTTGTGATCACCCTGTATAGTTAAGTGAACGAAATGACTTGTAACTTTGGGATATGTTAATATAGACCCAGTAAAAATTGTGGATGGATTTGTGTGACGATGACATGTTAAATAACAGAGATATAAGCATTTATTTTAAAACTATATATATATATATATATATATATATATATATGAGCATGTTTTTTTAATTATAATACACTATCTACCAATAAGTATATGGACACTTTTGTCATATATAGGTGTTTGGCCATATGTCTAGAAAGGTTCTTTAGGAAGAAACTTTTGTTAGCGTAAAGAACATGTTATTTCATATATTTACCTCATATATTTCAGAAAAGTTGTGTCTTGATGAAGAAAAGGGGATCATCAAAAAATTAAACAATAAACAAAATGATTTGGACCACCCTGTAAAAAGTAATGTTTTAAATGCGTTTTGGCTGTAGCATGCGATTATGAGGAATTTTCTCATTTTCTGAATAAATTTTTATGAGACTACCACACATATTCAGGGAGATATAACTTTTTTTTTTTTTTTTTTTTTTTTTTTATTGGAAAAAAAAAAAAAAAAAAAAAAACTTTTTTAATTTTAACACGTGGAGTATTAGACCCAATGCAAACCCAGAAACTTGGCATACTGATTATACCGAATTTCAGTTAACTCAAAATAAAAACTAAACTGTAAGGAGTTTTACCGATATTTTGATTTTGATTTAATCAATGCCCAATGGTAACACAGTTTTCGCTGAATGTAAATAAATATTGATAAACCCCCCTAATCATCTTCCTTTTTTATTTTCTCTGAGAACTGAAATTCTGTACATTCTATCTCTCATAACTTTTTGAATTTACACGATATTTCATTAGGGCAGGGATGGAACACGGGCGCAGAATTCATACCATTATGAAAGTAAGAAAATTTTCTACTTCTTAAATCAACGATATTATAGGTATGGAAATTTCTTAAACAGATTCCGGTATGAATTTTGCGCCCGTGTTCCATCCCTGTTAGGGGTTTCACATAAGTTGCTCAATACTTTTGACTATTAAATTATGCAAATAAATTTTTTTAAAAGATAGCGTATGCGTAGTTAAAAGTTATTTAATATAAATGCTCATATTTCGTAAGATATTTAGGATTTTTGCATTCTGATTGCATTACGCTGTGTCTAATTTAGTATGCCAAATTTCCTAAAAATGGCTTTGAGCTGGGTCTGATACCCTACGTGTTATATAATTAAGAAAGTGGAATGTTTTTTGCAGTTTTTTTTAAAGAAAACGTTATATCTCCATGAATATATGTGGTAGACTCACACAAATTTATACAGATAATGAAAAAAATCCTCATACTGACATGCTACAGCTAGAACGCATTTTAAAGCATTACTTTTTACAGAACGATCAAAAACATTTTGATTTTTGTTTAACTCTTTACTGGTCCCCTTTTCCTCTTCAGGATACAACATTTGCTGAAATATATGTGGTATAACATCTTATTTACGCTACCAAAGTTTCAAGATGATTCCTAGAGATCTTTTCGAGATATTTAACAAAACGTCTACATAATCATAGATGTCGAAATACTTAATGGTAGATAGTTTATACAGAGTTTAATAAAGAAGCATCAATAAACTGGCGTTGTAAAAATATTACTTACAAACTTTGAATAAACACCATACAATGCAATAAACTCGCAACAATTGTTTCGGGTCGAAAAAACACACGACCCTTCATCAGGCGAATAAAGTAAGCACGAGTGCTGCAGTCAAAGCGGCAACGCACAAAATCGTTTAAAATGAAAAGAAAAACTTTATAAAGTAGAAAATAAATATAGCTACTGGTGTGAATAGAATTGTACAAGAAGACAAGAAAATAAATAAATGAGTGAGATTAAACATAAAACAAACTAAGGATAACAAAAATTAAACGAAAATCTAAGTTACGTGAGTAATTTCCAAGCATCAGAGAAGAAAGGTGTGGAAGAAATATCATTAACAAGATTTTTCGAATTTTTAAATATGTAAAATGCTTCATGAATATCCAAATGGGAGGAACAGACAGGAGATGAGATTATGTTAGTTTTGGAAAAATCAAAACGATGACCTTGAGACCAGCAGTGGGAAGCAACAGAAGATTTGGTAATCTCTTCATTACGAACATTCCGACGGTGCTCATTTATTCTGTATTTCAAACGCCTCCTAGTTTGACCAATATAACCTAAGTTGCAAGACGAACACGGAATTAAATAAATTCCAGAATGGTTTTCGGTGGGAATGGGATCCTTAAGAGAAGATAATTTAATTTTATTGACGGGTTTGTAAATAACTTTGAAACCAAACGGTGAAAGAATTTTAGAGATTTTAAAAGAGAGTGAAGAATAAAAAGGTAAAACAACTGGGATGAGACTGTGATCGTTTAATTTGGGAGCAGAACGTTTAGGATTCTTAAATTTATGTAGAGCTTTATCGATGATAGATGGGTTATAGCCACGAGAGAGAGCAAGAGATTTTAAATAATTAATTTCTTTCGAAAGATTAGACGGATCAGAACAAATGTATAAGGCACGATAAACGTGCACGATAATGCGTTTGGTATAATCATGATTGTATTTTGGTATAATCATGATTATACCAAACGCATGGTAATTCCTTCTGCTGCTAATTGTGCTCGTTTCTATGCACTTCCGAAAGTTCATAAGCACACTCTCTGCTTTCGGCCTATTGTATCTAATATTGGTACGGCTTCTTATAATCTTGCTCGATTTCTTTCAAACTCTCTTTCTCATCTAACTACTACTAATCTTTATACTGTTAAAAACTCGTATGATTTTGTGGACAAAATTAAATGCATCTCTCCGTCTAACTATACTATGATTTCTTTAGATGTAAAATCACTTTTTACAAATGTTCCGGTTAAAGGTGCTCTGGTTTGTTTAGAGAGAAGACTACGTGAATTCCATTATTCTTCTATTGAAATTGAGGAACTTGTAAATTTAGTTCATTTGTGCATCAGGCAAACTGCCTTCATTTTTAATGGTACTTATTATTCCCAAAATGATGGTATGGCCATGGGTAGTCCTCTCTCTCCTTTACTTTGCGACATTTATATGCACTATTTTGAAGAAAAACTCTTCGGTGTATATAAATTTCCTCACTGGTTTAGGTATGTGGATGACACTTTCGTTCTTGTCTCCCCTGATGTTGATTTGTCCAATTTACTTTCTTTGGTCAATTCGATTGACCAATGCATTCAATTCACTTTTGAGGTTGAACAGGATTGCTCCTTGCTTTTCCTTGACGTTCTTGTGAATAAAGGAAAGGATTGTTTCTCAACTACTGTTTTTAGAAAACCATTCTCAGTCTCTTTGCCGCCGCATGCTCTCTCTAACCACGCCCCTCAACAAAAAATGTCTGCTTTTTACACTTATGTTTATCGTGCCTTACACATTTGTTCTGATCCGTCTAATCTTTCGAAAGAAATTAATTATTTAAAATCTCTTGCTCTCTCTCGTGGCTATAACCCATCTATCATCGATAAAGCTCTACATAAATTTAAGAATCCTAAACGTTCTGCTCCCAAATTAAACGATCACAGTCTCATCCCAGTTGTTTTACCTTTTTATTCTTCACTCTCTTTTAAAATCTCTAAAATTCTTTCACCGTTTGGTTTCAAAGTTATTTACAAACCCGTCAATAAAATTAAATTATCTTCTCTTAAGGATCCCATTCCCACCGAAAACCATTCTGGAATTTATTTAATTCCGTGTTCGTCTTGCAACTTAGGTTATATTGGTCAAACTAGGAGGCGTTTGAAATACAGAATAAATGAGCACCGTCGGAATGTTCGTAATGAAGAGATTACCAAATCTTCTGTTGCTTCCCACTGCTGGTCTCAAGGTCATCGTTTTGATTTTTCCAAAACTAACATAATCTCATCTCCTGTCTGTTCCTCCCATTTGGATATTCATGAAGCATTTTACATATTTAAAAATTCGAAAAATCTTGTTAATGATATTTCTTCCACACCTTTCTTCTCTGATGCTTGGAAATTACTCACGTAACTTAGATTTTCGTTTAATTTTTGTTATCCTTAGTTTGTTTTATGTTTAATCTCACTCATTTATTTATTTTCTTGTCTTCTTGTACAATTCTATTCACACCAGTAGCTATATTTATTTTCTACTTTATAAAGTTTTTCTTTTCATTTTAAACGATTTTGTGCGTTGCCGCTTTGACTGCAGCACTCGTGCTTACTTTATTCGCCTGATGAAGGGTCGTGTGTTTTTTCGACCCGAAACAATTGTTGCGAGTTTATTGCATTGTATGGTGTTTATTCAAGGTTTGTAAGTAATACAGAGTTTTGAACGAAAATTAATCCCACTTTCTGATAAACTGAAAAAGCACTTTTGAAACAATATACTGCAATCGGAATACAAATATCTTATGAAATATGAGCATTTTTAGGAAAAACGTTTTCACTGCGAGAAAGATAAAAAAAATTATTGCATAGGTTGAAAGCTAAATGAATATATTGGACAACTTTTGTTAAAAGTTCATTTGAATAGAATAAAAATTAAGCAAATTGTTGGCAAAAGAATGAGCTAGATTTTAGGTATTTTCCAAGAATTGAAGTTTCATAAGGGGTTTTTCACATGCCACGTAATTAATTTGAAAATCCAATTATTTCAACGACTTTGCAAAAGTTCTTTTTTGTGGAAAACCGCTTATGATATCACAAATCTTAGTGAATAAACAAAAATATGTTAGAGTTACAAGCTTATAAGGGGTTTTTCACAAAAAAATTACTTTTGGAGCGTTGTTGATATAATTTGATCTTCAAATTAATTACGCGGCATGTGAAAAATCCCTTATGAAATTTCCGTTCTTGGAAAATATCTAAAATCTAGTTCGTTCTTTTGCCGACAATTTGCTTATTTTTTACTCTATTCAAATGAACTTTTGACAAATGTTGCCCAATATATTTAGCTTTCAATCTATGCAATATATATATATATATATATATATATATTATCTTTTGTGTATGCGCAGTGAAAAATTTTTTCATAAAAATGCTCATATTTCATGAGATATTTAAGATATTTGTATTTCGATTGCAGTATATTGTTTCAAAAGTGTTTTTTCAATTTATCTGAAAATGGGAATATTTTTCGTTTTAAACTTTGTAAATGAAAATAAAAAACATGCTGATTTTGGAGTTTTAAAATAAATGCTGATTGGAGTTTTAAAATAAGTGCTTATATCTCCGTTATTTAACATGCTATCGTTACACAAATTACTCCACAATTTGTACTGTGTTTATATTAACATATCCGTAAGTTACAGATCATTTCCTTCACTTAACGATTGAGGATGATCACAAACATTATTGATTTTGCTGAATTTGATATCAGCCCCCTAAATGTTGTCTTAAACCAATCTTCACTGAAAAACACGAGGAAGGCCCAGTTCTTTATATACCCGTTGTTTGAAAACATTTCATCGAGAGATAAGTTTTTTAATTAAAAAAAAAAAAAAAAAAAAAAACTGATCATTTGTAAATCTTGCTAAACTTTTGAGCAATAGTGTATATATGGGTTGGAAACGATCGAATCTTTTTAAACTAAATATTATATTTGTTTTCAATTCCTCTAACATTATCCGACACAGAAGAAAGCATTTATAAACAATTCCTAAAAATATCGAGGATTAAATCAGTTGTATTAAGAAATGTTAGAATTTCATGAAACTGTCATACGAAGGAAGGTTTTAAAATAAATACAAATATTTTTTTTATTTTCATTTTCATTTTTATGTAAATGATATGAGCACGCTCAGTCTGTTTTAAATAGCAGCTACGTATCATTATTATTATTATCATTATTATTATTATCATTATTATCATCATTATTATTATCATTATTATCATTATTATTATTAAATTAAACTGAAGCTAAACAAACAGAAAGTAAAAAAAAAACCCTGTAAATTTTGTTGACTGTTTCCTCCAAAGAAGTATGTTTTATAGATAGTATGAATTCAATTCTTTAGTTTACAATTCTCGACGCATTTTTTTTTTTTTTCAATTTTTATTTTATTATATTATATTTTATTTTGTTAATAGATGTTATTGCAAATTCAGGAACTTACTTTAATTTTGAAACAAATTTTTTACATCATTGGGAAACTAAAAAAAAAAAAAAAAAAAAAAAAAAAACACACTAATAAATTATTATAAGAAATATAATTTTAAAAGCTCTAACCAGGACACTGACAGCTTTATGCTTAATAAAAAATCTTCCATACTATCCAACATGAAAAAGGCACTGTTTATTAATTTTAACTTTTTTGAATTTTTTCATGATCTTAATGTAGTATGCATGTCTAGTATTTTTTTACCATTTTAATTTTTTTAAATCTTTGTTACATGGAAGGTTTAAGTTTATTTCTGGCAACTCATCTGGGTCAGATCTTTATACATGCATAAAAAATACCTTAAAAAAAAAAAAAAAAAAAAAAAAGCGTTTGCATTTATTCAGCTAGCTGGGAAAAAAAATCAATTTGTCTGCATATACAACAACGAATTTAGATTAAGTTTTTAGTTTAAGTATTAAAGAAGATTGTGTGTCATAATTATGCAGTTTCACGGGATAAAAAGCTATCTAAAGCTGTATTAGAAAAATGCATAAGTGTAAAGTTTCAAAGCGAAGCTGTATTTCTTTATATTTGTTTATTTTACTTCCTTTTAAAACGAATGGAAAAGTAATGTTCATTTTAGTGGTTAGATGGCATTGAACCTGAGGTAGAATAATTAGGAATAAATACTTTCTAAGCAGAACTCTATCAATGAAAAAAATCACGCATGTTTTTGAAATTTATGCTAATTGAAAATAATAATAATAATAATAATATTTTATAAATTTATTTTTGATATAAAAGTAATTACATTACAAAAACTTTTTAAATTAAAATTAATTAAATTTAAATCGTTTGTTTTTGAAAATCAGACTTGGACAATATACAATAATTTCAGGGTAAAGTTTTAGATTAAGAAAACAGAATTTCTCAGAAACAACTTGTGAAGTAGATTTATTTTTAAACCTCAAAATTCTTCAAACAATTCTATCAACTTTCTTTTAAAATCTCGTATCCCAAAAACCATTATCTCCACTAACCATTTCTCTGACGTAGTATTTCATTTTGTGTTTTTATATGATCATCAGATTTTGTTTTAAATTTAGATGTTTTGTAAGATTTCTTCATATAGATAAAAATAAACTTTGAACACCGTGTAGTTTGTTTTTATTTACGATAAAGCCCCAGCCGGTCGTTTATATTTTTCGTTTATTGACAAAAGTTATATGTTCGTGATATGTATTTATTTAAAGGTTATTGGAAAAGTAAGCAAGCAACGTTTTTTCTTTTCGTAGCAGACGGTGTTACAGATACAATGATTTCTATTATGAAAGAGAATCCCATGAAATTTACTTCGTTTGAAATGTTTATCAATAAAATTTTATTTGTTACGATATATATTTTTTCAGATACCAAATATTTATAAAAGAAAAAAAAATTAACGAATTTTTAAATGTGATATAATTATATGAGTATATACAAGTATTTTAGCCAGATGTGAAATTTCAAATTTTTGTTCTTAATTAAAATTATAAAAGTGTTAGTTAAACTTTGATTATCTAACTCTTAACATTTGATAGCTTTCTTTTAGCTTTGGTATGTTGATGTTTATGACAGCGCTGTTGTTAAAAGTCGTAGGACACTTCATTGACTAAATTCCTGAGTACTGTATTCATTTTTGTGAGAATGCCATTTCTGTCAGACTATATGAAAACTTCGTTTTATATTAATATGTATATACAACATAAAAAACAGATATTTACAAGAATATATGTAAGAATTAATGAATGTTTTTTATACCTATATTGCACGATAATTGTATGTGAATGTGCATGTAATTAGGGATATTTTGGCCGATGGATATTAATTAAAAGCTTGATGGATGGTTTAATACATGGACTGGTTGACGTATTGGTTGATTAAATCCTAATTATTCTGGGTTCTGTGTTACAGTCGGCAGCAAAATTATTGAAACACACATCTACACTTTTCATATAATTTTTTTTTTAGTTTGATGATAGCTAATTTTTATCACCAATTTACTTTTTTATAAACAGTATAAGACTAAGATCATGACTCGACAAATATTTACTTAACAAAATAGTATTAGGTGCCCATCTTTTAAGCAGGATTATCGCTAGTGCTTCAATAATTTTGCTGCCGACTGTGCATTGCTTTTGCAGAATCCTTTTTTGTGTTATGATATGTCCTTTCCACGAATCTAAATTAATTTCCAAAAGGTAAGCATCTTCACACTAACACTTTAGCAAATGAATATATGAACATGTAATTTGGATGAAATGTTTGTTATCAAATCACTACTTAAAATTCATACTACTTTGGCATCGGGTACACTTTGTAAAATAATATTACTCTATTTTTATTTATTTATTTATTTATTTATTTTTTAAGTAGGCTTTTGAAGAAGGGAAAACTTAAATGATTTTATAAAAGAAATCTAAATCTTAAATAAATTTAAGAATGCATTATACAAGGCCTTGTTATCAGATACTAATTATATTAAAACTATCTATTTCTTATGTTACCTTTATTTACCTATGTATCTTTTTTATGCAAGTAAGTTGTAAAATATATATGTCTAGACGTGCGAAAATTATTAAAATATATAGTACATATTATAATAACATGGAATATTTTTAAATCTTTTATTTCATTGATTTTTTAATGCGTACAATAAAAATTATGCATTAGAAAAAAAAAAAAAACCTAATACTTTGGCCAACACTCTATCTGGGTTTGACGCCAAAACAAATAAAAATATTGAAAATACGTTACATTTAATGTATATTTAATACAGGAGTGCCATGCATTGACTTTTAGAGAAATCTTTGACTCGTATGAATCAAAGACAAATAAAAACATTGAAAATACATTACATTAAAAATGTATTTTATACAGGAAAGTCATGTTTTGACTTTAAAAGAAATCATTGACTAATATGAATCAAAAACAAATAAAAACATTGAAAGTACGTTACATTTAAAGTGTATTTCATACAAGAATGCCATGCATTGACATTTAAAGAAATCATTAACTAGCATGAATCAGGGAACTTTTTTTTTTCCAACCATACACACATTTGTCAACATTTTGAATTTTTAAACCAAATTTATCGCCACTATTCCTTTACAGAAATAAATAATATTTATTTTCTATGATTAATAAAATCGAAAATTTTTATAGAAAATTTCTGTTAAAAAGACTCTTGGAGAAAACGGAAGAGACTTAGCTACTTGCAATATAGATAGTAGTAAACTTGAATAAAATATTGAAAAACTTTGCTTTTCCACCAAATTTTCCTTGTTTTGTATTAATAGTCAAACATTAGCGCAATCAACGGGTGTTAATCAGCTTTATGTTATCAGATTACTATTAATGATTGAAGCTAGTATTTGTCAAAAGGTTTTAGTAATATTGGTAGAACAAGGGTGGATTACATCCAAACTGACATATTCTTTTAAATTTGCTATCATTAAAAAATTATATAGATAAAGAAAATATGATTAAAAAAAGAAATTATTAACAATTTTAGATGTTCATTATAATTGAGCAAAATTTTAAATATTCAACATAAATGTGCTAATTTTTCTGAAAGATTAACACTAATTTAAAAGTTTAAAGTAATGCTGATAATTATTTAATATTTTTTCAAAAGGTATTGTATTTATATGTATAAATATCAACATAATAATAATTCAAAGCATACTTATTGGTTTGTTTAAAAATGTTTTTCTTAAGAAATCGATAACACGAGTAAATAAATGCAATGAATATTTTTATGTTACTCAGTTATATTCAAATAAAACGATGATAACAAAGACGAAAAATACAAAAGATAATAGGTTGAAATACATTTCAAAGTAAAAAGAAATTTATCCATTAATCATATGTTACAACATAATTTATTTTGAAAGAAAAATCATCAGAAGAATGAAATAAAAATTTTAAAGGATTCTGTGAAAAAATTATTGACAGGCTGAAAGTTGGGTTGTAATTTCAAAGAGAAACTACGAAGATGTCTAAATTGACCTGTACAATAACTGTACATTATGTTTTACATACTGATCTGAAAGAACTCGACACCTCTTTGTTATAGAATGAAAAACGACAGATGTTTGATTGCTTTGGGTCTAAAATATTTTGGTTTCCTTAAAGTATTTTTCAAATGCCTTTTTCAACAAGGTTAGAATTTCCCAAGACATCAATCTTTTTTATAAAATTTCAACGTCAAAAAATTATAAATAGTTGTTCATTGAATGTTACATTTTAACAATATATGTATTTTTTTTTTTTTTTATTGAGAGTGGGAAATAAAAAGATATCGCAATCTAGCAAAATTAATCACCCATACAGTTTTTGAAATCGTTATTAAAGTATTTATAGTTTTTACTACAAATGTTATCAATAGAGATAAAACTTCGTATTTAAAAGTATTTAAAAAATTTACAGTTTTTATTATTATTATTATTATTATTATTATTATATTTATTAACCCGTTATTAGTCGCTAGTTGGTCGATTTGCCGCCCATCCTTCAGTGTTGCCAAATTTTTTTATTCAATAGCCACCAAAAATCTTTAGAAGTGGCATTTGATATACATAACTGTTTTAGCTACTAGGGATATTATAAATATAATTTTTTTTTCTATCCCGTATTTATGCAAATATTGGAAAAGATCACGAATAAATCAGAATGACTGGATCGACGATCGCAACATGGCTTTGAACCCGGCATCTTCCTCTACCAGCTTGGAAAGCAGAACCTTTCGGCCACAAGTGGAGCATAAAGATAAGGGAAAAAATTAAGAATTAATTACCAGGGAGCATTAAAACATTTTTTTCAAGAAAAAAAAATAAAAATAAAAAATAAATAAATAAATAAATATTTATCTATTTACTTTGTGGAATAATTTTCAAGAAATGTCAACATAATAACTATAAATGAGTTTCATTGCATATCTATACATATAAAAGAGTACTTCCACTCACTCACTCACTGACTCATCAAAATCTACTGAAGCCACTGACTCGAAACTGGGTCAGATTATAGAACATATAGTGTAAGCACCCCTTAAGAAGCGATTTTGCGAAATTCGCCCCCCAAGGGGGTGTAGGGGGCAAAGTGTGATTTCACAAATACCTTCATATCTCAAAGAAAAAAACAGATATCCGTAAAATTTTTTGCTTTAAAATATAGCTAATTTAATTATCTAAAAACCAATTTCTGGAATTTTAGAAGTTCGGTCCCCAAGGGGAAAACGAGGCAAAACGTGATTTCACATGCGCAAAACGTGGTTTCACATACTCCTATATATCTCAAACAGAAAAACAGATATAGGTGAAAATTTTGCTCTAATATATAGCTAATACAAATACCTAAAAACTAATTTCTGGAATTTTCGAAATTCAGCCCTCAAGAGGGGAGGAGAGGGAGCAAAACGTGATTTGAAATAATCCTTTATATTGCAAACAGAAAAAAAATATATATGTAAGATATTTTTGCTCTAAAATATAACTCCCATAAATAAATAAAAACTAATTTCTTTAATTTTAGAAATTCGTCCCAGGTGGCGGAAAAGGGGGGGCTATGGGGTAAAAAAATAGAAATATAGTTAGACCGTCCAAAATTGGTACAGATAGGTTTTAGAGATCTGCAAGTCAAATGAGGTTATTTTTGAAAGTGTAAAGTTATTAGGAGGGTCAGAAAGGTGTGGGGGGGGGGCGGAGGGGCAAAAAAATAAAAATAGAGTTAGACCGTTCAAATTTGGTACATAAAGGTTTTTGATACCTACAAATCGATTGCGGATATTTTCGAATTTGTAAAGTTATTAGGAGGGGCGGGAGGAGGGGACGAAGGGGAAAAACAGTCTATTCAAGTCTTTTATGCTGAAATATTACTAATACAATTTTAGTATTCTTATTTATTTGGCGATTCGTCATACTTGGCGATATTTTCAGCGGACGCAGTTGACATAAGGGATTAAAAAAGGCTGTCCGCAGTTGGTATAGGTGGGGGAAGAAGAAATTGAAACACCTGGTATGTCGGGCCGCAGTTGGACGACACCGATTACAATAGCTATTACTGTCTGAGTGTGATACACCTTTTCGATTTTTACGCCTTTTAAAGCCGGAATTAAAAGGTTTGGGATTTTCTGGAAGTTAATCTAATAACTCTGCAGTTTTATTTCCCAGTAAATAATAACGCTGTTCTAGATCATCTTGTCTGACCGCCGCCGTCGTTATTATCTCTCCATGCTTCCCTTCTATAGTTACTCTTGCTAATGGCAAACTCTTGCTTTCCTCATCAATAGGGGAATGCATCAAGATATTTTCCCCCTATAAAATGGCCGTTTTTAATCCAACTGCGGTTGCATAAATCCCATTTCGAGCCCGTATTTCTCAACAGCTCTCTTTCAACTCCATTGATCGCTGCTTTATCAACGTAAGGTTTAAAACAATCGCTTAAACCCCTGTTTCCTTTAATATGATGAATAATATCGCTAGATTCATTCCTTTCTAGCTCAGGGCATTGTGGGCGAATATGACCGCGTTTTTCACAGTGAAAACACATTACCTCCCGTCTTTTATCAAAATTTTCATCGAATTTTTTCTCACGACTGATCTCCTTTTCCCCAGAATTTTTGGAATGATTCTCTTTCTTTAAATTCGTCTCAGTTGTCTTCTGCTCCCTATACGATTTGTTTTCAACGAATTTATTATTTCCGACATGACGTCCCTCATAATTTTTAAATACAGTAATATTATGTTCAGAACGTATACTTTCGTACATATCACATTTATCGGCTAGTTCACTCGATGATTTAAAACTCTACCATTCATCCAAATATTTATCCCGAATTTCTAAGGGAACACTTTCCTTTAATTGCTCCGCAAGATTCAGTTCTTTAATCGAATCGTAGTCTTTTACGCTCACGGTTTCTAGCCAGTTTTCCCATATAACCCCTGAATTCATAAACGAGGTCTGACCACCACTTACGTGTATTCGCCTCGAATTTTTTCTTTAATGCATTTGCAGCTAACCTATATCTTTTTAACAATAATTTTTTCATATGTCGCGATTTTGGTAGGAACCAAAGTAAATAATTCAGCGACCCATTTGCTCTCATCCAAATTTTCTTGCTGAGCCTGACGCTCGAAAATCATTAAAAATAAAGTTATATCCATGTCTTTTGTACCAAAGTTAGACACTATATCTTTTAAATTAACTTTATTCATAATAAGACAATCTAAACCGGAGCTTCCAGAATTTAAACTAACATTATCCACAGTGCCCTGCAAACGCAATTTTTCTAGCTCATATTTCCGGTTTTCTCGTTCTTTTTTATCTAAACACTCTTGTTTTTCTCGTTCTACGCGTTCTTCTTCCTGTTTAAGAATATGCTCAAAGAAGATTTTAGCTTCTCTCTCGGTGTACTCCGGCGCTTTTAATATGGCTTGTCTTATCACCTTCATACGATCCTTTTCTATAACACGTCTGTGACAAATTCTCTAGCTAACGCTAGTAAAACATTTAGGTTTTGACCGCAAAGTACATCTTCAAAATTAACTATTTTGTACGAAATAATAAGTTAAACTAAACCTTAATAATCTAAAAATTTCCTAATTCTATACTTGAACTTGAAATTATACACAAAATATCACGCAATGTAATAAATACATTAAATAAATAGAAAAGAGGTATATCAAACTTTTAGCACTATTTTTACAAAATTATCACCAGATATAATAAAATCTTAACTCCCCCATCCACTCACTTGAATAGTAAGAAAAAATAAATTTCGACTGATTTCCTAATTAATAATTCCTGTTAATTATAATCTTTATTTATTTTTATATCAGATAATTTTGAAAGTGCAAAGATTTTTCTATCTTTTAGCAATTTCCGCTAAAATTAAATAAAATTCTCAAAAGAATTTTTCCCGAAATCAATTTTAGTAGTATCACCTTCAATTCACACAAAAATTCAAAATTCAGAAATTATAAAAAAAAAAAAAAAAAAAAAAAAAAAAAAAAAAAAAAAACTTCTGTAACATTAAACTCCATTTTCAAGTCATTAATATATGTATATATATATCGTCTCTAGAATCAGATTATAATTTTTCTGTTCAAAACTGAGTTTAACACGATTAATCTCATACCTATTAAACCTAGAAGTTGATTTAAAAATGTATTTTTAAAACAATTTAAATATAATAAAAAATATAAAAAATCAATGCAATTAAAATAAATATTTCACTACTCTACAACATTTTGACAAAACTAAATAATTACATTTGCAAACCTCCCAATTTAAAAACCTACGACAATTTAAAACATCATTACTTCAATGACCTCTCTGTAGTAAATAAAAAGGGATTTATCTGTTTTCGTTGACATGACGTTCGTTTCGTTGACGTTTCATTGACATACGTTGTATATGACGTCTGGAACGCTGAGTTGTCGCTCGTCCTCCACGTCAGCATGGCATCAACAGGTACACACACATATAAAATCGTATTTCGTAATTTTTTCTTTAAACATTGTACAGTGGCATGAGATCATGAACTTTAACAGTCGTTCAAAACAATCCCCAGTAGCTGCCAACAAATTATCTCTTAGCTGTGATAGCGTAGAAGAAAATAGATAATTACAAAAAAGTAAAAACAGGCTTAAATTAAAATGATGCATTGGGCTTATTTTTAGGAACACAATTTTTAATAGTGTCTATAATATTTACAAATTATTTACATTTAATAAAACAAAATTTAATAATTAAATTACAGGCGTCATGCCTATTTTCTCTGAAGTTTAGCCCACAACGGCCTCTCGAGACTCGGTCCAAAATCTCTTTCTAAAGCCACCAAGATCTCTCGTCTCTTCACCTCGCGGCCAAGGGAAAGGGATGTCGACACCGCTATATCTATTTGCTCTAGAACTACAGTCGGTAACAAAAGTGACCGAACACTAGCAAAGATTCCTATGTAAAAAAAGTACACTTCATACGGTCATGATTCGATAAGGATTTATTTAAGAAAACCGTATGAAGTGTACTTATTTTACATAGGAAATTTTGCTAGTGTTCGGACACTTTTGTTACCGACTGTAGGTCTTTTGAAGATGCATCTACCAATCGCCTTTTTTTTGCGGACGCCAAGCAGTCTTTCACATGACACCCCGGGTGGTCTCATGGAATCCTACACATGGATTTTTCCGGAAAAGTTGTTGGCGACTCAAAGCATTCTCGCTCTTTGTTCCTTCAGCCAGGCATCTCCTCCGTTCCTGGAATTCAAGAATCCTGGAGTTCCGTGAATAAAGGGGGGGGGGGGTGCATTACAGTACATTAAATAAAGAAAAAAAGCACTCGATTCATTAAAATTATGCAATATTAAAAATTAAAATGTCTATTTTAATATACGATATACTCGATTTTTGAAAACGGCAATAATGTATTTATCGAAATTTTGGTTAAATAAAGTATGATGTTTTAAAGCAGGACTGTCCAATCCATAACTCTTGGCGGTCCGCATTGGAAATCTATTTTACACAGGCGGACCTCATTATATAAATGCATGAACCATATACATATAAGTAATTCATTTTTCAGTGGGTTCATGAGGATTTAAAACAAAAAATATGTTTATTAAATATATTTTAATTCATAAAATAACTGTAAAACAACCAAACACTTGTGATTATACGTTCATAAATATAATAGTACAGGGTGGTCCGAAAAACATGATAGAAAGTATTTTAAGTTTCTGATTTCAAATGTATTGATGCAAATATAATTCTTCCATATTATAATAGCACATATAGTGACATTTCAGTTGAATGCTTTATTACCGGAAATAAAGAATAAGCAATATAGAATCACAAACCTTTTAAGATCGATTATATATCGTAAGAAAATTTTATGAGAATAACCGATGTAATGTCCCCGTTCGACGGGCATGTCGTTCAGAGTTCAAAAAGAAAAGGGCTCTTAGTGAAGAAATAATCGCGCAGTAAGTTATAGTACTCTAAAGTCGCAGTGATTTTTAAGCCATCAGATGACTGATGTAATGGTCCTAATCTCCCACTGATTTTCATTGTTTACAGGTTGATGGACAGATATGAATCTACAGGGAGTGTTTAGGATGCAAAAATAAAGGCGTAGGGACGAAAATCAGCAGTTGTTACTGACGACATCAGGGAGCCTGCACGCGTATACTTTGAGGATCAGCCAACCACTTCCACTCGACAGGCGGCCCAACAGTTAAGCATATCCAAAACATCATTGCAAAGGCTAATGAAAGCAGTAGGATTGTGTCCATACAAGATCCAAATGTGACAGCCGCTAAAGGGGGGGGGGGGATACTGTGCAGCGGAGAGATTTCGCAAACCACATAATCGAGGAACTTAAAAATGGTTCCATCAGTGAATACAAGATCTGAATTAGTGATGAGACCCATTTTCAGTTGAATGGTTTCGTGAACAAACAAAACTGGCGCCACTGAGGTACGGAAAATCCTCATCTCAGCGCCATCTCTTCACTGCATCCACAAAGGGTCATGGTGTGGTGTGCCATATCGTCGAAGCAAATAATTGGTCCGATATTTATTGATGGTGTGGTCACAGGAGTGAAGTATCGAGAGTTGCTAGAGCGTCACTTTGGCCCTGATGCGGGCCATCTCAACAGGACACGCCGCTACTGGTTCAAGCCAGATGGGGCTCGTCCCCAAAAAACTTCTGACGTCTTCACGTGGCTTGAAACGACGTTTGGTGAGCGTTTGATTGCATTGGATGCAGAGAAATTCACGGGGCACGGGATAGAGTGGACCCCACACAGTCCGTACCCAAATCCGTGCGACTTATTCTTATGGGGTTACATCAAGGTTAGAATCTATAGGAATAGCCCTGATTCCCTGGAGGACCTAAAATTGGCTATCAGATGTGAGATTGATGCACTTGATTACGACACACTCCAACGCATTATGACAGAGTTTCGGAACCGTCTTTATAACACTATAGTCGGGGACGGTAGACATATTAAGCATCTTGTATATTAAATGTCATTCATATCTTTATTCAATAAAATATGTTTCATGTTCTTGCATGTTGTCTTTTTTCCACAATGATCGCTTACTTTCTATCATGTTTTTCGGACCACCCTGTAAGAACAATTTATTAGTCTGATAATATTTCATTAACATCAATGAGTGCAATATATATACAGCTATCTTAATCGGTATTTTCATTAAAAAGTCAGAAACAATTTATTTATTTTAGATGTTTTAACTGAAGATGTCAAATTAGAAATTTCCTGAATTCTTTTGCGGGCCGCAAGAGATATTTTATCGTTTTAAAACTATTTCTAAAATCAGTCAATAAAACAATAATTCAAAAATAAAATATTTTAAAATGTCAGTAGCTGAAAAATATTTAGAGAAACTTGTTTGTCATTGCTTTTACTATACTCATGTCCATAAATTAAGGATAATTCAGAATCACACGGAAATCGAACTTTAATGTAAAAATTTCACCTGTAGGAATACCACATACATCTTTACGGACAATATGCAAATTATGGGAAACCATCAGATGACGCAGATATGATGTTACAGTGACGAAAGAGTAAAGAGGGGGTAGATGAGGAATGGGAGCAAAGAAGTAAAATTGTTCACAAGTGTTCTGTATGCCGCTCAGTGCCACAACCGAATAGTTATGACACAGAGGACGTATGCAGATAATTTTTTACGTGGTAGAATTATCGGCCGACAAGAATGTGGGCGTACTCAGATAGAAGTACCGGAGAAACTTGGAATCGCCCAAAGTAGCATCTCTAGGCTTTGGCATTGATTCCAAAATTATGGAAATGCCAGTTGACGTTACAGTACTTGTCGGCCCCGAGTTACAATGCCGAATGACGACCGGTATTTGACAGTAATTGCCAAAATGAACAGATAAAGCACAGCATCAGAACTATCTCGTCAGCTGTCTGCAGCCACGGGTACCACAGTTTCAAAGCAAACCGTGTATAGACGTTTGGGAGATATTGGTCTATATGCTGGCAGGCCTGTTAGATGTGTTCCACTCGCGGCAATGCACTGTTGTCAGCGGTTAACTTAGAGTAGACAACATGCAATGTCGACAGCAGCACAGTGGGCTTGTGTGTTGTTTTCCGACGAGTCCAGGTTTAGATTTTAGTGTGATTCACGCCAGATATTCATGTGTAGAACGTCTTGTACCCGTTACCACCACAACATCATTGAACGACACCGTTACTGTGGAGCAGGAGTACTCGTTTGGGGGGGGGATCATATTGGACACCAGAACAGATCTGCACTTCAAATCGGAACCATGACAGGCAATTTTTATCGGGACATAATTCAGGAACAACATGTACGTTTGTTTAGGGGTGCCATGAGCCTAGAATTATTTGTGTTTATGGATGAGAATGCGCGTCCTCACCGTGCAAACATTGTACACGGATGCCTACAATCTGAAGCTATCACTCGCATGGAATGGCCAGCATTCTCACCTGACTAGAATCCGATAGAGCATGTGTAGGACATGCTTTTCCGATGAGTTACAGCCAGTCAACCACTTCCTGCATGTGTACTGGAACTTCGGAGAACATTACTTACTGAGTGCAGTAATCTTCCCCAAGATCAGATCAATAATTTAATACTCAGCATTACTAGACGTTGTTAGGACTGTATTTCATCATCTGAGAGACATACAATGTATTAACCATCGTACCAACCATGTAATGTTAAGTTTTTGTAAGGGAGATATTTTTTGTAATTGCTTCATGGAACAAAAACCGTAGGTTTTATAAGTAGTAACCTACACAAACCATCTTTTTTTGTTCTTGATCTTTTGTTTAATAAATGAGCTTTATGAATAAGTGATGTTTGTTTTGCTTCTGAACCTTTATTTGCCTCAGCTAGCATTATCCTTAATTTATGGACATGAGTATTTGTTTTTGTACTGTGCGCACCCTAACATTTTGTGAGTCCTAGTAGGCAAATGAAAGGTGTCTGGATAACTATGCTGCTTTTTCAATGTTAGAGGAGAACACCTTCTGTTAACATCAAAAGTATACATTGTAGTATAATCAAAATACTGCTTCTGATTAGTTAGCTAAGCAGATATAGTATAAATATAGAGAAATTTTAAATAGTTTAGCGTTTGCTTCCTCTACCTTTCTATGCATCTTACAAGGAAACATTCAAAAGGTGTCATCTTCAAAAAGTATTGAGAAAAATATATGTGATTCTATTCTTCATAAAATACCAGAAAATGATACAATTATCGGCTGAAATTAATTACAGCGACCACAAAAAATTATCAAAATTAAGCATATTTGGCGATTTAGCGCTGTTAGGCGATACGTTTGCTAGCACCGAGATTGCCGTGTACGAACAGAACCGTGTTTTGCTTTTCCACCAAGTACTCAAAATCAATCGCCTAGCAGTGTGAAATTGCCAAATATGCTTAATTTTGATAATTTTTTGTGGTCGCTGTAATTAATTTCAGCCGATAATTTTTTCATTTTCTGGTGTTTTATGAAGAGTAGAATAAAATATATTTTTTTTCAATACTTTTTGAAGATGACACCTTTTGAATGTTTCCTTGTTAGATGAAATTAATAAATTTATGTTTGGTAAATATTTTAAACAATTAATTATTAAATATTCATATTTAGTAATTTTCCTTGTAAATTGTTCAAAACAAACACTTTAAATTACCAAAGTTTTAAATACATCTATTGTAAATTTCATAACATTATTTTCTTAACTAAACTAATAATACTTATTAAGAAAAGATTTACATACACTTAATGATACATAATATCAAACGGTATAAAATATATATATATATATATATATATATATATATATATATATATATAAACTCTTAAATAATTTTTTGTTAATTATCTCATATCTTAAAGTCTGACAATATGTTTGCACTGCAAAGCTTCTTCTCCGCGAATAACGAAATATCTGGATGAAAAGAACACCAATTATTGATAAGTATTTCAAAATATATGATATGAAATTTCCATAATTCTAAAAATTTTACAATTTAAGCTAATTTCAAAAACACTATCTTTTTAATTCAAATTTTCTAATAGTGGCAAGTTTATTATTATTATTATTATTATTTTAAGCTTAAATGACCATTCGGGGGAAATACACTGGATAATCGTATGTTTTTTAATGTTATATTTGAATTTTTAATAAATTTGAATTTTTTAAAACGTCTTTTTTTTTTCTTTGTTTGTTTTTGGTAAATTTGGGCCTTACCTAATCACCACCATCTCGTTGAATATTTTTGGTAACATTCTACAGAATTAATGATGTTTAACAATGCTTTAAATGACATTGTACTTTTTGTGCAATAATCTGCATATAAAATAGTTATATTGAGAAAAAATATGATTTTTAAATTTTAAAGTGAGAAATAAAATTGATGTTTAATTAGAAAGCATTTTTTGTTAAACATATCATATTTGTTTTAGTCATGCTAAAAAGTAAAATATATAAAATGAAATAGAATAAACGCCAAAATATAATGGTGTAAAACTAAGAAATCTATAAAATAAAAATTTCTTGCTAACTAAAAAATATTGATATGTTTTAAGGATTTTTTGCGTTGTTTATTTGCAAGAATACACTAATTCCTCTAGAAACGATCTTTCACCCGTTGTCAGAAAAATAGTGATTCATCTTCCTATGTTTTGTTGAAGACAGTATTCTTGTGCTAAAAAAAAGAATAAAAAAGATGAATGATCGATTAGAGCCGTTATTTTGTTTTATTTAGAGAGAAAAAAAAACATTCCGATCATTAAAATCTCTTTTACGCTGTTTTTCTTATCTGATAATTTTCCTAATGAGTATGTTTATTTTTTTAATAGGTGCGCTAAAATGACACATATTTTCTCAAGAGAAAACGCACCACACATTAAATAAACTGACGAATAAATGATACAATATTGTGTAAAAATAAGTTAAATAAATATTCTATAACTTTTACTGTTACGTGACGCTTTAAAAAAGATAAAAATTAATATAAAATATGAAAAATAGTTTACTGTAATAACGAATACCGTTTGTATTTTCTTATTGACTCAAAGAAATGTAAAAGGCATGAGGAATTGCAGTAGTTATGAACAAAGAGTTTTTTTTTTTTTTTTTAAGAATTTATTTAGATTATATTTTTTTTATTAATTTTGTCATTTGATAGGCTGGTTGCGAAGATTTAATTTGTTAGTTGGGAAAATGAAATGCAAGATCGTTAGTCTTTTTTAAATTAAATTTTGTGGCATTTATAAAGAGAAGTTCCTGATTTGATCTTTAGTTTTGGTTCGATAATTATTTCGTAGCTACTATAATGCTAAGTTTAGAGTATCTTTTTAACCTCGACCAAAAAAGAGGGATGCTATAAATTTTTAAAGCTTTTATCTGTTTGTTTATGTATCTGCCTGTGGAACTGTAGCTTAGAGTCCTGCACGGATCGGGTTTTAAGTTTGAAGCCTCTGTTTGTTTGTTTATGTACCTGTCTGAGACACTGTAGCTTAGAGTTCTGTACGGGTCGAGAAGCCTCTGTCTATTTGTTTAAACCCGACCCGAACCTGACAGCTGAATTTTAATCAACCTGAAACCCGACCTGAACCGTAAAAGTGAGTTTTGATGACCCGCACCCGATCCAAAACCCGACTTTGTTTCACCTGAACCCGACAAGAAACCAAATCTAAATGAAAAGTAATAATTCATAAAAAAAACATGCGAAACAGTTTTAAGTTATAAAATAAAGTAAATTTTCATTGTCACACAGTTAGTAGATCATTTTAAAAAGAATTAAAAATATAATTACTAATGCACTAAGTTAAAAATTTAAAAAAATCTATAAAATGGATTGATGACAATTTTAACTATTTATGTTTATTGTGTACTTCAAGTACAGAAAAATGAGCTTCAAGTTTAGTGTTTGTAGTTTATTGTTTAATGCTTATAACACACACAAAAAAATATTAAAATGATACAGTGTTACAGACGACCGACTAAACGTCCACTCTCATCTAAATCTACATTTCAATAACTTGTTAAGAATATCTGCAAGGGAAAAATATTAATTATCAGTTTAAGTTCATTGTCTATTTCAGAAGGATGTGAGTAAACAAAGTAGATGAATTACACATTTGGTTAGAGAGGGAGCCTGTTTCCAACAATTTATATTCTAAATAATAATAATAATAATAGTAATTTGGCGTTTCTTTGTTAATTATTTTAATCGGCTATGGATGTTTATTTTACTATAATAATTTGGATAAGCGTATATTCACTTATGGGTATATATAGCAAACAAATTTCTGCTTATTAAGGTAACAATTTTTTGAAAGATCTTCTGAAATCGACCCGACTCGCTTAAAATTAAACCCGACACTCAGTAAAAAAAGCCAGTCAACACGACCCGAACCCGATACGCAAGAAAAATAAACCATTCAAACCGGCCGGAACCCAACCTGCAACAGAAAAAATTTAGTCGACCCGACTCGAAACCGAACCGGGAGTTGGGCTAAGTTTGGGAAAATCCGATCACCCGACCCGATGCAGGACTCTGTTGTAGCTTCCAAACAAATAGATCGATTTTAGTGTTTATCGACCAATTTAAATGTCAGACTTTTTTGTTGTTGTTGTTTTTATTAGAACGCTGATTTATTCGGAATGGGCCATGGCTACCTTTCATCCAAAATCTGCTTGATGGTTTTTTTAGAATTAATTAAAATGCACTTTTTTATGCCACTTTTATTAATATTATTATAAATTATCAAACATACACTATAAAATCAATTTTAGCTAAAAGATATTTTTAAATTGTGAAAAGCACACTGTTAAAACATTCTTTTCAAAAAATAAGCAGAATCTTCTCATTTTAGAGGAATGTCATTTCTTATAATAGCTCCGAGTAGGAACTTCTCATTTTTCAGATTTGTTTTTCTCATTTAACTATTCATTTTAAATTTTACATCATTTCATATATAATTAATAAATTTTCTAGAACATAATATTCTAGAATTCGAAAAGTCTAGAAATTGCATAACATTAACTGAATAATCAACACAAACATAATTAACATAATGACATAATGAATAAATGAACAATTTAAATAAAAACCATATTTAAGCAATTTCCCTGGACTGGGATCGAGTCCACAATCTCTGGGTTCGTAGCCCAATGCCTCACCTCGGAGCCACGGCGTTCTCAAACGAAACAACTTTCGTTACAATATTACAAGAGTGAATATGATTTGAATAGTCAAATGAGAAAAAAATAAATAAATAAATGAGAAGTTCCTACTCGGAGCTAATTACAAGAAATGAAACTTCTCAAAAATGAGAAGATCCTGCTAACTTTTGAGAAGATTATGCTTATTTTTGAGAAGTGTGTTTTAACAGTGTACATTATTCGAGTGATTTATAAAACAAATTTAAAGCATTTGTCGTAACGCCTTTCATGAAATTAAATTATTAGTAATTATACTTATTTTTACTAATATTCCCATTTTTTAGAAAGCAACGGCATCTGCATTTTTTGAGAAATTTCTTCTCAAAAAGATACGAAGAGGCTCATCTTCTCACTTTTAAGTAGTTCATTTTTAGCACTGCATAAATGAAGATAATCTGAAAAACCCTTTAATTAAAGTTTTCTCACTTTTGAGACATCCACTTAAAATTTAATAAGGAATACTGAAATTTTTGAAGTTTGATAGCTTAGCAAATATTTCATTTAGAAATATGATTTTTTTTTTTTTTTTCTTTTTTTTTCGGACCGAGGCCACTTTTTTCCTCAGTATAATTAACAGTAAATGAGGGACTGTATAAAAAATAAATTCTTGTATTTTAATACATATGTACAAAAATGTTATATCTTAAAACTATTCTTAATATGAAAAAATTATGTGATTGGAAGTGTATTTCTGTACTTCCTAGTTTGTAGCATCTATTTAAAATCACACTGTCTAACATTTGAGTTCAGCAATAAAATTTATAAAGCACTCCAAAAATCTCATATGTATTACACATTTAATACAAAATTGAAATGAATATTGAACTTAAACAAGAATTTCAACGAAAAAATTGGAGTAGTTTCATATGAAAGTTTTTGGAATAAAATAAGAGACAGAAGCTTATACATCTCTCTCTCTCTTTTTTTTTTTTTTTTTTTTTTTAAATATGATAACACTTTGATAATTTCATTTTATAAAATTTTCGTAACTAAAAATTTGCTAACTGTTTTCATCAGTTACGAACACTTGTCTTATAGATTGTTTCGAATACCACTTTTGAAATATACAAAAAATAAAATAAAAATAAAAATAAAAATAAAATTAAATAAAAAAATAAAAAATAAATAAGACTAAATAATTATACAGAACTCTTTTAAATGTTTTATTCTGCTCTAAAAAATATGGGTAGAATATAAAACAGTATTGCTTGAATCTTGTGGTAAATTGTTCACAATATTTTTTTATACGTAATTAAAAGACTAAGTGAATGAAAACTATTGAAAAACACAGTTGACCAAAAAAATTATGTTGATAAAAATAAGATAGATGAGAACAGTTTTATTTCTTTAACCAAGAAACCAAGCGAAAGAAATTGACATTTTTTTTATCAGTATAATGTAGTTTATTCAACATTTGCAAGAATCCATTTACTTATTTTTAAAACATACACATTTCCGATTATTTTTAGCTAGAAAAGAGTTTTATAAAAGATGAACTAAGGAAGCTTCGTTTAGAAGTGTTGTAAAATAAGAATTGTTTAAATGTGAAACTATAAATTAATCCGAGCAGATTTAATCAAACATAATTTTAGAAAAAACATAAGGCATTTATAATAGCACAATTTTGGGTGAAGCATTATCTTTAATATACATTTTAATAATTTCATTCTTAATAAATTTGTATAACATATATATATCCTCGTATTAAGAAACAGACTTTATTTTTGGCTTTATTTTTGATAAAGTCAACAAGTCAAAGTTATAAATTTTGACTTCATTTCTTTTCAAGTTAAAAAAAAAAAAAAAAAAAAAAAAAAAAAAAGTTCTTCGAAATTCTTTTGTTTTGAAAACAAATACAGGATTATTTTCTGTTAAACATTTTAAATTTAGGCTTCTTTCCTCAAATGAGACTTCAGCAAGGCACTCGCAAATAAGCCTTTCACTTAACTCTTATTTTGTTTAAAATAGTAAAAGAAGATTTAATAAAAAAAAAAAAAAAAAAAGAAAAGAAAAGAAAGAAAGAAAGAAAAACTGAATAATTTTTGACTGAATTGGCTCAGAACAAAATGTAACAAATAAAAAATATGAATAAAAGAGAAATTTGAAAGCTGCAATCGATTCTTTTTAAGTAAAACCACCTGGGTTCCCCGAAACCACTCAAGCGTGTTGCCTTTCGAATCAAGATTTATTTTTAAATGGGATTTTCTTTGCTGTCTTATCGATGAACTTTTTGTATCAAGTAAATACTGTTTTTAAATTTAACCTGAAATCTTTTTGCTGGAATTAAAATATATATATAAAAGAAATAGTCAGCAACATGTGGCAACTTTTCAAAACAGATTTAGAACTTTTCGGAATAGGTATAATGCATTTTTCGTTCCTGCTCTCTATTTACAGATACATCATCTTTTTTTTTTTTTTTTAAGTTTTTGATAAAGCACAGAAACTAATGCAGAATTGTGTAAAAAAAATTATAAGCGATATTAGTAGATTTATATTGATGTTTTTAATGCTTTATGTTAGGTTTGAGTTATATTTAACGGATCATTTTTCTTTTATTCAAAAAAATTATTATACTAGTTAGAATAATGTACTGCAGATGATTTGTGTTTTGTATTAGAATTTGAGAGAATATCATATATTTTAAAATTTTATTCCTGCTGTATAATTTAGTTTTATGAAAATATACGATATTTAATTGTAATATTTTTTATCAAAAATTTCCCAATTTAATACATATTTTGCATGGGAATGTAATTATTCTTCATTAAAATTGTTTGTTGAGGGGGACAATACACATCTAATTATGGGTAATTTGAATATTGTTAATGAATTTCAATTAAAAAGGGTTATATGACATGATATTAAATATAGACTTCTCTAACTTGAATACTCAAGAAATAAATGAAAAACTTACATTTATATTTGCTTATAAAAGTTCCATTAGTTATAACTAATCATTAGCCTATTTTTTATCCAACGGAAATGTATGATATTTAACGAACTTGTTACTGCTTTAAATCGTAAATAATCATTACTTTTCTCATTCAATAAATTAAAATTTTTTCAAAACATAAAACTCTTTAAAATAATTACGTAATTTCATATGTGGATAAATCTCTTAATAATTATAATATTATATGTAAAACAAATTATTATAAATTATTAATTTTTTATTTTTTTTTTTTTTTTTTTTTGTAAAACGACATTTTACATCAATCTAAATAATGCTATTGTTAATAATCGTCTTATTCATGGAATTTCTAAACTTTTAAGCATAGTTGCCAACTTAGCACCTTTTGGCTACCGGAAAATTTTAATAGAAATATTTATTTTATTTAATCAGCGAACTCCAACGGTTTTATTTGATTAATATATATTTATATATTAAAATTTTCCGGTAGCCAAAAGGTGCTAAGTTGACAACTGTGCTTTTAAGTCTTCCTCATAATAAACATAATTATTGTTATTCAGTACGTATTCCAAAATTCCATAAAAAGCGTATAAATTTCCAGGCAATCTCACTGAAGACTGAAATACATAAGATAAAGCTAGGAGAGTTTGCGCACAGAATAACTTAAAAAATCCAAATATTAAATTTTTGCCCAAACTACTGCTGAATAGTTTTGAATTCATTCATTTTCTATGCATTTCCATTTTGTTGTTATGCTGTAATTTAAAGATTGCGCTCAATTATAACTACAATTAAATTCTTAACAAAAATAATTGATTTTAAATGACATTGTTGTAAGGTTTTTGTAAAAAAAAAAAAAAAAAAAAAAAATGGTATTGGAAGTGAATATTTCAACTTAATAAATAACAAATAAGAAAAATGAAAATAATAATAATAATAATAATTAAAATTTTATTTAAAAGAAAAAATTTAAAGAATCAGAGGAAAAAAAAAATCAGGTAATACAAAATAATATTACGCTACTAGATAACACGTTTAATTTAAAATTAGTACAGTTCCTTTTCAGTTTGAATGGGTTCTTGTTTGCTGGCCTAATCTGTCGTTGTCCACAAACGTTGCACTTATTTTTGTAAATGGCGCAGTTTTCGTGCTACTACCTGCCATAAATATAATAAAGTGGCTATGTGCCACTAGATGCAGCCGCTTACAGAGCCACCTGATAGAAAACGGTAGTATTAACGTTTCTATAACGGATCCATATTTGCATAGCAGCTGAAGGACAGAAGTTTGAAAATCGAAAATAAAGATATAATTACCGTAATTTCGCGTATATAACCCGCGGCGGAAGGTAGCCCGCAGCATAAAAAATGCATTTAAAAATAATTATAGTCGAAAGATATCCCGCACTAGAAGATACCTCGCGCTTCTAAAATCACATGGTCAGCAATCGCTATTTATAATTTCAATACTAATTGCTATTGTTTTAATAATAAGTAGGAAAAGATACAAATAAACAAATATACAACTAAATATAAATAATAAACAAATAAATTTACTTACCTATAATGAAAAAGCAAATAATCATAACATAGTATTAATCTTTTTCTATATAAAAATTACTATGAACTTGATAAACTTCTAATGATTAACACCTTTATTCAATTTATAAGAAAATTATAGATTAATAATTAATTTATTTACAAAATCCATTCAAATCCATAGAAATCGGATTCTTCCGTATCAGAATTAAAATGTTGCTATATTGTTTGGGACAGTTCGTCTTCATCATAAGTATTATCTTCCTCATCAAGTTCCTTTTCACTGTCCTCAATTTCATCGTCATTATGCGTCAATAATCGAGACTTCTGAAACAAAAATGAGACTGGTGTTGATTTTCTCGTTGTTCGCGATAGGTACCCCGCACCGGATGATAGCCCGCAGGACATACAAAGTCAGGTTTTTATTATAGATTACCCGCGGGTTATATACACGAAATTACGGTAGATTTTTTTTTTTTTTTTTTTTTTTTTCTTTCTAAATCATTTTCTCCCGTCACAATGTAGGGAATCGCGAACATTCAAATGCAAGTTTGTAGCGTTCTGTTTTGAACATTCATGTCTGCAAAATGTCTTTCGGTACTAAATCGATGATGCTTTAAACCTTTGTAATTCACCTTCCTGAAATCTTTTTGCTGGAATTAAAATATATATATAAAAGAAATAGTCAGCAACATGTGGCAACTTTTCAAAACAGATTTAGAACTTTTCGGAATAGGTATAATGCATTTTTCGTTCCTGCTCTCTATTTACAGATACATCATCCTTTTTTTTTTTTTTTTTTTTTTTTTTTTTAAGTTTTTGATAAAGCACAGAAACTAATGCAGAATTGTGTAAAAAAATTATAAACGATATTAGTAGATTTATATTGATGTTTTTAATGCTTTATGTTAGGTTTGAGTTATATTTAACGGATCATTTTTCTTTTATTCAAAAAATTTATTATACTAGTTAGAATAATGTACTGCAGATGATTTGTGTTTTGTATTAGAATTTGAGAGAATATCATATATTTTAAAATTTTATTCCTGCTGTATAATTTAGTTTTATGAAAATATACGATATTTAATTGTAATATTTTTTATCAAAAATTTCCCAATTTAATACATATTTTGCATGGGAATGTAATTATTCTTCATTAAAATTGTTTGTTGAGGGGGACAATACACATCTAATTATGGGTAATTTGAATATTGTTAATGAATTTCAATTAAAAAGGGTTATATGACATGATATTAAATATAGACTTCTCTAACTTGAATACTCAAGAAATAAATGAAAAACTTACATTTATATTTGCTTATAAAAGTTCCATTAGTTATAACTAATCATTAGCCTATTTTTTATCCAACGGAAATGTATGATATTTAACGAACTTTTTACTGCTTTAAATCGTAAATAATCATTACTTTTCTCATTCAATAAATTAAAAATTTTTCAAAACATAAAACTCTTTAAAATAATTACGTAATTTCATATGTGGATAAATCTCTTAATAATTATAATATTATATGTAAAACAAATTATTATAAATTATTAATTTTTTATTTATTTATTTTTTTTTTTTGTAAAACGACATTTTACATCAATCTAAATAATGCTATTGTTAATAATCGTCTTATTCATGGAATTTCTAAACTTTTAAGCATAGTTGCCAACTTAGCACCTTTTGGCTACCGGAAAATTTTAATAGAAATATTTATTTTATTTAATCAGCGAACTTCAACGGTTTTATTTGATTAATATATATTTATATATTAAAATTTTCCGGTAGCCAAAAGGTGCTAAGTTGACAACTGTGCTTTTAAGTCTTCCTCATAATAAACATAATTATTGTTATTCAGTACGTATTCCAAAATTCCATAAAAAGCGTATAAATTTCCAGGCAATCTCACTGAAGACTGAAATACATAAGATAAAGCTAGGAGAGTTTGCGCACAGAATAACTTAAAAAATCCAAATATTAAATTTTTGCCCAAACTACTGCTGAATAGTTTTGAATTCATTCATTTTCTATGCATTTCCATTTTGTTGTTATGCTGTAATTTAAAGATTGCGCTCAATTATAACTACAATTAAATTCTTAACAAAAATAATTGATTTTAAATGACATTGTTGTAAGGTTTTTGTAAAAAAAAAAAAAAAAAAAAAAAAATGGTATTGGAAGTGAATATTTCAACTTAATAAATAACAAATAAGAAAAATGAAAATAATAATAATAATAATAATTAAAATTTTATTTAAAAGAAAAAATTTAAAGAATCAGAGGAAAAAAAAAAATCAGGTAATACAAAATAATATTACGCTACTAGATAACACGTTTAATTTAAAATTAGTACAGTTCCTTTTCAGTTTGAATGGGTTCTTGTTTGCTGGCCTAATCTGTCGTTGTCTACAAACGTTGCACTTATTTTTGTAAATGGCGCAGTTTTCGTGCTACTACCTGCCATAAATATAATAAAGTGGCTATGTGCCACTAGATGCAGCCGCTTACAGAGCCACCTGATAGAAAACGGTAGTATTAACGTTTCTATAACGGATCCATATTTGCATAGCAGCTGAAGGACAGAAGTTTGGAAATCGAAAATAAAGATATAATTACCGTAATTTCGCGTATATAACCCGCGGCGGAAGGTAGCCCGCAGCATAAAAAATGCATTTAAAAATAATTATAGTCGAAAGATATCCCGCACTAGAAGATACCTCGCGCTTCTAAAATCACATGGTCAGCAATCGCTATTTATAATTTCAATACTAATTGCTATTGTTTTAATAATAAGTAGGAAAAGATACAAATAAACAAATATACAACTAAATATAAATAATAAACAAATAAATTTACTTACCTATAATGAAAAAGCAAATAATCATAACATAGTATTAATCTTTTTCTATATAAAAATTACTATGAACTTGATAAACTTCTAATGATTAACACCTTTATTCAATTTATAAGAAAATTATAGATTAATAATTAATTTATTTACAAAATCCATTCAAATCCATAGAAATCGGATTCTTCCGTATCAGAATTAAAATGTTGCTATATTGTTTGGGACAGTTCGTCTTCATCATAAGTATTATCTTCCTCATCAAGTTCCTTTTCACTGTCCTCAATTTCATCGTCATTATGCGTCAATAATCGAGACTTCTGAAACAAAAATGAGACTGGTGTTGATTTTCTCGTTGTTCGCGATAGGTACCCCGCACCGGATGATAGCCCGCAGGACATACAAAGTCAGGTTTTTATTATAGATTACCCGCGGGTTATATACACGAAATTACGGTAGATGTTTTTTTTTTTTTTTTTTTTTTTTTTTTTTTTTTTTCTTTCTAAATCATTTTCTCCCGTCACAATGTAGGGAATCGCGAACATTCAAATGCAAGTTTGTAGCGTTCTGTTTTGAACATTCATGTCTGCAAAATGTCTTTCGGTACTAAATCGATGATGCTTTAAACCTTTGTAATTCACCTTCCCCCCCCCCCCCCCCTATCTACTACCGTTTTCAGAACAGGAGCATCTTATCATTTTCCACCAGGTGGCGCTGCAAGCGATCTCATCTAGTATCCCATACTCACTTTACTATACCATGGCACCGCTTTGATAACAACAACTGTAGCCGTCCAGCAACTAAAAAGGTGGGAAAAGCAGTTAAAAGGTACTTTAGAGCCTGATTAAGATCTGGTACAGACTACCATCACAATTTTTTTACAAAACATTTTGACTTATTTAAGACAGAAATTCTGTGCTTTATTTAGCATATTATTATTATTGCGAATTAGTGGTGTTAAAAAAAAAAAAAAAAAATTAAGCAGCGTCTCCTTTCAAAATAAATAAATAAAATAAAAATTCTCTCTGTTTTAATAGTGAACTTTAGTCAATTATAAGTAAAAATTAATTGTTGACATTAATGATGGTAATATGCCTCGACCTTGCTCCGATTCTAGGTTACTTAGCAAAACATATTTGTTGAGAAGGATTTTTTTCGTTGAACGGCAGATATAGTGATAATTTATAAAAATAAAAATAAATGTTATTTCTATATTTATTGAGATTTTTGTATTTTAATTCTTGCGTTACGTATTTTAATTCATTACTACAATTATATTCATTATATAAAAATCACTATATACTATACCTTTTAATTGCTTACTTACACTTAAGAATGTTAATGCTTATAAATAGTCAAACTTCCCCTTAAGTTATTTTAATCATACAGCTTATATATATATATATATATATATATATATATATATATATATATATATATATATATATATATATATATATATATAATATATATAATATATATATATATATATATATATATATATATATATAATATATATATATATATATAATATATATATATATATATATATATATATATAATATCTACTTTGTGTGTTTAATGCAAATATTCTAAAGCAAAATGATTTCCCTTTTATGAGATTAATAATGTCTGCTTCTGTTTATAAAATAAATTTTAAAATATTTTTAATTACCTATAAAGATATAAAATGCGCGAAAAAAATACATTTAAAGTACACTCATGTCAAAATTAAAATCACAGAATATTACTGCGTGTCCTTCTTTGGCGCACAATTTTTAAACAAATGAACGCATATAAGGTAAAGCTAGAAGAGATCGCGCGGTTGGAGAGGTTTGCGCACATAATGGATCGGCAGAAAGAGTAGAGTGGGCGAGTTGCGACTTCAAACATTTGTATTGGGTGAGTGCGAAGGTCGCGGAAATATCACATTGAGCAGAACTTTTAACCCCTGACGAATCGGAAGTGAACTGCCGAACCTTAATAATAACTTAATATTTTTTGTGATGGCGCCATCTAGTAACATTTTATGTAAAAATACATTTTCACAAATTTAATTTTTTCCCTTACGAGATAATAACAAAAACTCTGAGAATATCTCATTCTATTCTGAATTCTGTTGCATTCTTTTAAAGTTAACTTAACTTATTCTTCTAAAGTTTAATTTTTAAAGTATAGAAAAACATACTTATAATTTAAGGAAGTTTTCTTGTTTAGTGTAAATATAAACTAAAAATATTTTATGCAGAAATTTTATTTCATAAAAAAAGGTTAATCTGCAATATATATATATATATCCCCCCCCCACACACACACAAGATATTTTTATCATTATTGCAATATGCATGTCTCGTTATTAAATTTGAAGGGGCGGGATAATCAGAAAACATGAATTAGTTTTTAGGTATGCATTTGATGCATTCTAATTATTATAATTTCTGTAAAATTTTCCATTTCCAACTAAGGTAAAGCTAGGAGAGTTTGCGCACAATTCAACAAAATCATATAAAAAATCCAAATGTTAATTTTTTGCCAGACTTTTGGCGCATAACATTGAATTGATCCGTCTTCTATGCATTTTTATTGCTATTTTGTTGCTCTAAGGTAGTTTAAAGCAACATTGGTAATAAAACTAAAAGAGCTATTTTGCGCAATCTCTCCTTATAGGGTAGGAGTGATTGCGCACATGGGTAGGAGAGATTGCACTTAATTATAACTACAATTACATTATCAATATTAATAATTCACCTAAATGACATTGTTGTTAGGTATTTGTAAACAAATATTTTTGTATTGGGAGTGGATATTTCAATTCAATTGTTTAAAAAAAATTAGAAAAATAAAAGAAATTTAAAAAGAACTACAAAAATTTATTTAAAGACAAAAATAAACAGAATAAACATGAAATAAACAGAACATTAAACATTAAATAAACAGAAAAAACAACAAAATTAGATAAAGAGCAATACCAGAAAATAATAATAAGTTACTAGTTAACACGTTTAACTTAAAATTCGTACATTATCTTTTCAGCTAATTTGGTTTCTTGTTTGCCGACCGAATCTCTCGTTGTCCACAATCATTGCACATTTTGTTGTACATAGGAAGTTATTATGTAACCACCTGCTACGGTGTACCCATCTCGAACAGGCATTTCCGAGCAAAAAAAGGTTAACACACCGTGCGTGTAATGATATGTGGTTAGTCCCGCCCATTTTTAAGCGCAGAATCATCCGCCAAAAAATCCTTTACGTTTTAAAATTGTTTACGTTTATTTTATATATCTTATTTTATTGAAATTTAGACGATTACATTTCTTAAAAAGAAAATTGAGTAGGCTGATATTCTTTCTTGCATTTAGTTTTATCTCTTTTATTAAACAGCCGATCGCTGCACAAAATTTGAGCATTTGAACATCATACTTGAAAGTATTGCAAAACTAAATAGATATACAATAACATTTATATCCTTTGCAATAAATTTCTCATAGGCTAACAGCATTCTACTGGTATATCCCATCAAAGGTGTGGCTTTTGTCAATTTTGTCACGAATAATGTTCGATTTCAGATTCTGTGGATAGTCTCCATAAAGGTGGTGCGAATGGCTTGAACTAGTCTAATAACTTACGGAAGTTAGGTTTTGGTACAGTCCCAGGCATTGAACAAACTCGTCATCATTGTCTTGTTATCACCAATAAGCTGCGAAATCCCTGTTAGTATAGAAATTTAAATGCGCAATTTCTCCTAAACAGCAAAAGCACAAACTCTCCCATTTTGGTAGGAGAGATTGCGCAGTGTTTTATTAAATAATTGCTCACCTTTAGAGGAAATCGTGGTGCTTGTGCGTTAGTCTAGGTCAGTAGGTTATGATAAATTGTTTAATTTAAAAATATTTTGTACTACTAGAATATTTTTTTAAATATAAGTCATATGATAGGAGGGACCGTATAATTTTTTTTTTTTAACTGGAAATATTTTTCTATCTTTCTTAGTTTTCGAGATAATTGCTGTAACATCTATTTTGAATCACCTGGTATATTGCTGTCACTTCTGGAAATAAAAGTCAACTGTATATCTGTGCCTCCTTCCAACTAATAAATTTGGAAACACATTAATAAATAAAATATGTGAATAAACTTTAGCTATGGAATTGATATATTCTAATTACAAAAATTCCTCTAAAATTTTCCATTTTTATACTATATTATGGGGGGGGGGGGGGGTTAAATATTGACAATTTTATGCAAGTAAACATTTAAATGGCTTAATTCTTTACTAGAAATTAGATGAGCAAATTAATTTATTAAAACTGTAGGTTATTTTATTTTAATTTATTTTATTTTATTTTTAACAGTACACTTTTGTTTACATTGATAGATTAAAGTTTTATAACGCTAACAGAAAAGAAAATAATATATTTTATAAAATAATTATGAATTTCAATCAAAATAAATTAAAGATGTTATTTATTTACTTTGGACATACATTTTATGAATTTCAATTCTATTTTCAGGATTTTTTCAATACATAGTTTAAGTTTTTCGGCACTTAGCTATTATTACTTTAAATAAATTACAAATTTTATTATTTTATTACAATATAAATTATTATTTTTATAAAAAGTAAAGCAAATTTTTTAAGGTTTTTTTTTAAAGATTGTTTTAAAGACAAAAAGAATTTAATTTATGAAAGTGTATATTTTATATTAATGGCCCAACAGATGGCGCCACAACTACATTGCTAATTCTTTTGTAATGGAATATTTGAGAGCGGACGCATGCTCAATTGGCAGCTTCCTCCTATACAAGTTTTGCTCAATGTAATATTTCCGCGACCGAGTGGGAAAGTTCTACCTGTTTTTGGATATGCAAATTTGCAATGGAATTGACGTCATACATGACATTGTAACGACGCAAATCGTCGGCCAATCAAAATTGTGGATGCCTCACATATAAATACATCGTGTCTCACAAAATTCATCATCTCAAAAAAAAAAAAAAAAAAAAGGTAGAGGATGTAACATGGAAAGCGAGAAGGAACATATAAGACATTTTTTGTTATAGGCGTTCGATAAAAAGAGTATGACAGCCGCAGCATGTCGTAGTGCTTGTCAAGTTTATGGGGAGGATACAATTGACGAAAGCACATGTCGTCGATGGTTTCGTAAATGTAAGGAAGGAGACAGAAGCTTCCAAGATCAGGCAATGGGTGGACTGCCATCACACGTTGGAGACTATGATATTGTCAAGCCATAAAGAACAACCCCAACCCAACCGTGCAAGAATTAGCGAAGACTTTCAGCGTACACCTTACAACGGTCGAGAGACGGCTGGTTATGTTGGGTTTTACGATAAAGTTAGATCATTGGGTTCCACATAACCTGACAGCTAATCAACGGGATGACCGAATCGCCACATGTGTTTCCTTGCTTTCTCGGTACAAAAATGACCCATTCTTGACACGAATTGTGACAGGAGATGAGGAGTTATGTACCGTAACGTAAAGCGTCGTAGGACTGTGTGTCGTCTTTCTGATCCGCCTGCATCGACTTCGAAAGCTTAACTTCATCCCAAAAAGGTGTTATTGAGTGTATGGTGGGATGTGCAGGGAATAATTCACTGGAAGGTCCTGCCACTCAACTAAACCACCAATGCTGCCTTCTACTGTCTACAGTTAGACAGGCTGCATTCAAATTTGGTAGCAAAGCGGCCAGGTCTCATCAATCGCCGCGGTGTTATCCTTCATTACAATATCACCAGGCCACATGCTGCTGTCATCACTCGACAAAAGTTACTGGGCTTTGGTTGGGAGGTTTTACCCCCACTTTCCCTATTATCCTTACTTGGTACCAACTGATTATCACCTATTTCGTGCGTTGAACAGTTCCTCCAGTCAGAAAATCTTTGATGATCTTGATGCTGTGAAAACTGCCATCCAAGACTTTTTCGACGCGAAACCTCCGGAATTTTACCTCCGTGGGATTCATCTCCTACCAGAAAGGTGGCAAGAGGTCATAGATAGCAATGGGGATTATGCATAATAATTGGTACTGTTCATTTTGCGTTTATTTACTCTTCTTTATGGGTAATAAAAACGGGTAGAACTTTTGCACTCACCCATTACAACATCAATAGTAGAGTGCCCACTTCAATGTGCAAGTCGATTGCTTCAAGAGTTTAAGATAAAACATGGTTATTTTGTCGCGTTTTCAGAAATAAATGCTTGAATTTTTATATCCCTTCCTACAAGTTTCTGTAGAATGGTAGTAATAAACGGCTGCGCAATCTCTCCTACCAAAATGGAAGAGTTTGCGCTTTTACTATTTAAGGGAGGTTTCCCAATAATTTTATAAAATTCTATACTAGTGGAGACTTCGCAGCTTATTGGTAATGATAAGACAATAAGTTTTGAATGTCTGGAACTGTACCAGGAAATAATTACGACAAGCGCCTGGAGTAATTCAACCCATTCCAGACGGCGCATCTTTTTGGAGACCTTCATAGAATCCGAAATTGAACATTATTCAAGAGTGGCAACGATCGACAAAAGCCACACCTTAGTTGGGATTTACCTTTCGAATGCCAATGTTAGCCTATAGAAAATTATCGCATATTTAAATGTTATTGTATATCTGTTTAGTTTAGTTATTTCCAAGTTATTTTAGTCTGTTTATTTCCAAGTATGATGCTCAAGTTTTGTGCAGCTGTCGGCTGCTTAAACTGAAGTGATAAAAATTAATGCAAACAAAAAGTATCAGCCTACTCAAACTTAATTTTTAAGGATTGTATTCGTCTACATTTCAGTAAAATAAACTGAAATAAATAAACGCAAAGGAATTTAAAGTTGAAACGAAATTTGAAACAAGAGAAATTTAGGTTTTATGTTTTGAACATTTTTGTGTGGGAGATTTTGAGGGAAAAAAAAAAAAAAAACTTTAATAAATAATAAATGGTGGGCTGATTCTAGGTCTAAAAGTGGGCGGGACTAACTATATATCACAGGGGTTGTACTCTCCGCCGTTTTTTTTAGGACACTCTCAGAGATACGAAATTTCCGCCTTTTTTGCATCCACTAATTTCATGTAGAAATACTGATGGTATATTTATAATAATGTGTCATGATTATACAGGGTAGAGATCATTTTGTTAAAATAATGGTAGCAATAAACTTGAAAATTTCTCACCCATGAGAGTGTCCTGAGAAATGGGCGGAGAGTACGACCGCTGATACAGGGTGGTCACAGACGCCCTTTTTATTGCTGATTCTCCCGCCAGACTAGTTATATGATAATTTTTACTTAATTGATGGTGCAAACATACTGTTAAAAATTCCGGAAGAAAAATATTGGTGGAAGAATCAGGGAAAAAGTCTGGTTTGTGACCACCCTGTGACATCATTGCACACTGGGTGTGCTATCCTTCTTTTTGGCTCGTTGCACACACGGTGTGCAATCCGACTGGAACGGGTTAATTTGTGGCAAGTGGTTGCACGAAAGCTAGTACTCCGTACACCATTAAGCTTTCACGAAAGCTGCACACCAATAAGTGCAACGATTGTGAACAAAGAGAGATTCAGTCAGCAAACAAGAAACCATTCAAACGGAAAAGGAATTGTACTAATTTTAAGTTAAACGTGTTATTTAGTAACTTAATGTTATTTTGTAATCTTACCTGGTCTTTTTTTTTTCTTATTCTTTAATATTTTTCCTTTAAATAAATTTTTGTAATTCTTTTTTAATTTCTTTTAAATTTCTGATTTTTTAATTATTGAATTGAAATATCACTCTTAATACAAAAATATTTATTTGCAAAAACTTACAACAATGCCATTTAAGAACAATTATTATTATTAACAATGTAATTGCAGTTATAATTAAGCGCAATCACTCCTACCCTATAAGGAGAGATTGTGCAAAATAGTTCTCTTAGTTTTATTACAGCTGTTGCTTTAATTTATAGAATAAAAACAGAATAGTAATGGAAATGCATAGGAAAAGGATGAATTAAAAAATATTCACCATTATATTAGCAAAAAATTAATATTTGCATTTTTTATATTGTTCTGCTGAATTATGCGAAAACTCTCCTAGCTTTACATTACATAAAATTTGGATGGTATGTTCTCTATCAAACCATTAATCAAATTTTATGGAACTTTAACATAAGCAATAATTTTTAAACAGATGTTTGTTCATTTTTTCTCAAAAGTAAGCTTTCGAAGAAAAAAAAATATATATATAATAATAATAATAATAACAATCTCCCTTCTTCTTATTTTGTGAAGAGCTTTTTTTTTTTTTATTATACAATCGAACATGAAAATTGGATGATATATTCTTTATAAAATTATTCACTGGCATTTTTATTATTCTGACGGCGGTTATAGTTCCCAAAATAACAACTATACTTTTTCAAAAGGTCCTTTATGGAAGAAAAAGAAATGCAAGATGAATGCAGGATGAAAAAACCGATTTTAATTTAGGCACGTGTATCTTTCCCTATTTATAAGGCACCCTTAACACCGTTACTAATATAGTTTTCTTTTCTAAAACTTCTTAATTTTTTCATTTTTCCCTTTCGAGAAAATTTGAATTAATATCAGTTAAAATATTTCTGCTTATGTTAAAGTTTTATAAAATTCGGTTAAGTTAAACTATTAAACTATGATTTTATTCACAGCATTTTGGATACCTACCAAACTTTTATTTTCATTAAATGTGATTAATGTTGAGATTCTTTAATGCAAGTTTCCATTTTTTCTTGGAGATTTTATGTATTTTTTCTATTGAAAAAATATTTGACAAGTTTTTTTATATTCATTATTTTTATATTAGAAATAAATCTATACATGCATTTTTTTTTTTTTTTTTTTTAAACATATGATTAATATTACGTTTCATGTGATTTATAATCATTCTCTTTTGCAAATGATTGGAGGCTTTTCCGTTTTATTAAATTAAATACCTTTCACTATGCCGGAAACCATTTGCATTCATTTTTTCTCTACAGAAAGCACTCTTGATGAAAACGCTGTTTTTTCGCAATTTTGTTGGTTCTAATTCATTCAACTTCATTTAAAATTTTTTATTTGTAAATATTTTTTTTTCCATTTTATAATGCGAGAGTTTTGTTTGCTTAAAAGAGAGCTAAATGAGTAATTTGTGCGGGATAATTTGAAAACTATCCTTTTTTTCTTTAACTGTATATTTTTAAATCTACAAGCTTGGTTACATAATGTTCCCAATTTACTATGAGACAAATGTTATTGTGTTAAGAATACCAGTTAAAAACTAAAATTAGAAAAAAATCTGAAAATCTGAAATTTAAAATGCCTTTCATTATTTCTCACATAAAAATAAACAGTCAAATAACTAATATTCAGTTATTATAAAGCAAATAATTAATATTTAGCTATTTTGAAAATAATTTATTACAATTTATTTACAAAAAATATAATAAAAATAAAATAAAATAAAAAAGCTGCACTCTATCGATTAACATTGATTTAACCCTTTGCGTCGCAAGACAATTTGAAACATTTAAATTATACTGCCACCGGAATTCATGAACTGAATTAAACTAAAAGAAATTTTAAATTTTAATGTTTAAAAAACCGGCCTTTTCTGATATGTTATAAACGTAAATTTTTGCTAAAAAATTTCCGAGATGAATTTTTGCAGCTGGATCTTAAATTTTGCGTGGTCATTTGGAGAAAAAGGTTTTCCTGTCGTTTTTGAACTATAATATTCTTCTTATGTTAGTAAATTACTTTTTAAAAACTTTTCGGAAACAGTATCGTAAACATTAATAAATAAATTAAATAAATTTAAGAAACTGAAGTTATTGTTCAAATTTAATGAAAATAATGTTACCTATATAGTATAAGTAACCGTCAAATTGTTATTAACTATAATCATTGTTGTACCTTGAACATGATTCTATCAGCTGCTGAGTGCTTTCTCATTTCCTCTCTTGTCATTAATTCTAAACAATTACAAATTAATCTCTATACATTACATTTCAGTTTATATTATTTCAATAGAATGAAAACCTTTTTTTATATTAGGAAGAGAGGTTATTTCTTTCAAACAAAATAGACCAAATGAAAATGGTTTTTATTTTTTTCCTTTGACATCAAGTTAACAAATTTTAAGAAATTAATATTGTAATCATTGCTATAAGGAACACAACTTCATAATTTAAAGGGAAAAATCCCCCTTTTTTTGTTTTTGTTTTTTATTCCTTTATTTATTTTACGCTTTTTATATATCAAATCAAAATATAACTACTATCTAGAATTATATCAAATAATTACATTAAATGAAGGAAAATTACGTTATCTGACACAATTATAGAGACATTTAATAATCGGATGAATACCAATTTTGTACCCATATAGAATTAATTTAGTTATCTACCGATATAAGCTTTGGATATTTTGGCTGGCTTTTGGAAAAAAATCAATGCATTTTTATGAATACGAAAGGTTTTGGCTCTAAATTTAAATCTGCAAAAGACAAAGCTATTAAGACGAGTGGACTTTTCTTTCAGATAGGGAAAAAAAAAAAATATATATATATATATCGTTATCGTTTTGGGATAGAACGTTTCTAATAAAGCAGGAAGTTCCGCAACATGCAGTTAAAAATTAGGCCTTTCGTCCAAAATTAAATTATGGTTAGGCGTTGGTGTAGGTGTTAAGGTCAACTCACGAGGGTCCTAGGCCTAGATGAAGTGCCCTAGTGGGGGTTCTTTCAAGGAGATCCGAAGAGCGAGACCTGGAACCGAACTCAGCACTTCTCATCTACCAGCTTCGAGGGCCTACCCTCCTGTTTAGGACGGAACTTTAATTTTCTTCATATTTTCTTTATTTCCTTTTTAAAATTCATTAGAATATGTCCTGTAATTAAACCCCCTATCCGCATTTGAAAAGTATCTTAGTGGGATGTAACGATTACTGATGTAGTAAAAAAAGGTCTTTTAGTTTTTCAATGTCGGTTTACGCGATTTTGACTTTACATAGACAGGATACTTAACTCCAACGATGACAACGATACAAAGGCAGGGATAATAAGTTTCCACTGTTGAATATTATATCAAATGAAACCATTAAAAGTATTATCAAATACTTGCACGTTTCCGAAATTTATAGGAATCTTGTGTAATTCTTCATTTTTATAATTATTTTACTCCACAACATGATGAAAATAATTTTGAAATATAGTGAACTTAATTTCACAACTAAAATGCTTTAATCTAAGGTTTTATATCTGAAAATATGACATCATAAAAACTGCGAATTCTTATGTATTTCTTCTTTGTATGAGAATATATTTCGAATATTTATTGTTGCTATGACTAATTCTTTTAACACTTCGTTCTGTATCTGAGAAAGTGACTTAAGTAGAAGTATTTCATACAATTTCTGACGAACTTTAGAAAACCCCCTATCTCATACGAAATTATCCTGCCTTCTTTATGGCGATTAATTTTATTTATTTATTTTTAAATCATTATTCTAATGCATTTCATATTTTAACTTTCTCTTAACATATTTGAATTCCTTTAGGCCCTCAACTTTTACTTTGACTACTATGGTATCTTTATTAAGAAAAGAAGAAAAAAAAACTTTTCCTATTTGCTAGATATATATAGTAGAGTTTTTTTTTCTATTGTTATTTTCTTTTAATTTTCTTCTTTAATTAAATTAATTAGTGATAAATAATTATTTATTTATGAAAATACTTTTGTGTGTTTAATCTGCTGAAAATATATGGTGTAATATTTTTCTTAATTACTAGTAGTTAAAGCAACGTAGCATGTGTTGGTCAAATTTTGTTGCTCTTTGAACTTTTTAAAAATATTTTGTAAACGGTTGTTTCAGCTAAAAGTTTTAAATTTAGCGAATTTTTAAATTTCTGTTTATTTGTTTTCAGTCGTGTTTAAATAGTAAAATTTAGGCTTTATTTAAAAAAAAAAAAAAAAAATATATATATATATTTTTTTTAATTTAAATTCAAAACAAATCTAAATCTTATTTTAGAAATAACTTCAATTTTATACTCGCGGATAACCTATACTTTGCTATCGAATTGAAAAAAATAATTATGATGATTTTCTTTAATATAAAACTTAATTTTTTTCTTTTGTTCACTATAAAAATTATTCTTTATATCTGACTGATCTTTTAAAAAATATTCTTTCTCATCATTTTGCCTCTTTTTGATGCAATAATAGTTCAAGTTTTGTTTCGGAGGATAAAAAATATGACGTGCAGAGGAATGAAGAAAATATAATTTTTTTCATTGACGTAGTTGGAAATACTGTATTTGATGATGCACAGTTACGTTTATTTATTAGTGTCATGTGTTATATAAATTGAATTTAGGTCTTTAAATATCAGGAATTTTTTCTACGAGAATTTGAAATAGTGATGAACCCTGCTATCTGCAGTGTATTACAATAAGGTATTGTGCCTTACAGTATGGTATTGTGACCTTATTATTATTATTTATTGACCTTACAATATGGTATTGGGATCGCTATAGATTATATTTTAGCATTAAAATACAGGGCTTCGAAAAATATGATACTTAAGGTAAACGAGATATCGAGATTTAGAAATTCATTTCCGCTTATAGTAACTGAATCACCTGATTGAAGCGATGATAAAAATATGAAATATAATTTATCGAATTGTAAATATTGTAACTGCTTGTTTCTTTTATATTTTGTACTATATAAAGAAAAAAATATAGTTTTGTTATTAAATATTCAACAAGAATAACACCATATTATAAATTTCGCTTTTACTGCATATGATTACTCATTGTTTTGACGTATTTCTAAGAATTAAACTACTTGTTATAAAAATTTTTTATACACTAGCTACCAATAAGTATTTGAACAATTTTGAATTTAGACATTACGTTTTGTCAAATATCTAGAAAAATTCTTCACAAATAATCTTGAAACTTTGGGAGTATAAAGAGCATGTTATACCTCATATGTTTCAGTAAAAGTTTTGTCCTGAAGAGAAAGAGAGGAAAAAAAAAATGTAAAATATTTTGAAACACCCTGTAAAAAGTAATGCTTGAAATGCTTTTTGGCTGCAGCACGTGATTATGAGGATTTTTTAATTATCTGTACAAATTTTTATGAGGCTACCACATTTCTTCATGGAGATATCACGGTTTTCTTAAAAAATTGCAAAGAAAATTACTATTTTTTAAATTATAACGCGGAGGGTATTACACCCAGTTCATTAACAAAGACATTTTTAGGAAATTCAGCGTACTATATTAGACGCTGTATACTGCAATCAGAATGCCAAAATATTAAATATCTTACGAAATATGAGCATTTTTACTAAATAAATTTTAACGACGCATGCGCAAGTTTTATAAAAATTTCATTTGCATAATTTAATAACCAAAAGTATTGAGCTACTTATCTGAAAACTCCAAACAAATATCGTGTAAATTCAAAAAATAATGAGTTATAGAATGGATAGAATTTCAGTTCCTCTCAAAAAAAGAAAGATGATTGGTAGTTTTATCGATATTTATTTACAGTTAGCATGGGAGATAGAATACTGTATTATCATTGGGCATTAGTTGAATCAAAATAAAAATGTGAGTAAAACCCCTTATAGTTTAGTTTTTATTTTGAGAAGAAGTGAAATTCTGTTCATTCTATCTTTCATAACTTTTTGAATTTACACGATATTTGTTTGGGGCTTTCATATAAGTAGTTCAATACTTTTGGCTATTAAATTATGCAAATGAAATTTTTATAAAGCTTTTCCATGCGTAATTAAAAATTATTTAGTAAAAATGCTCATATGTTGTAAGATATTTAACATTTTAGCATTCTGGTTGCAGTACGATGTGTGTAATGTAGTACGCCAATTTTTTAAAAAATGGCTTTACACTGGGTCTAATACCCTACGCGTTATAATTAAAAAAGTTTTTTTTTTTTTTTTTTTTTTTTTTTTTTTTGCAACTTTTTAATGAAACCGTCATATCGCCATGAATCTATGCGGTAGCCTCATAAAATTTACACAGATTATCAGAAGAATCCTCATAATCACAGCTACTGCCAAAACGCATTTCTAGCATTACTTTTTACAGGGTGATGCAAAACATTTTGATTTTTGTTTAGTTTTTTACTGCCCCCCACCCCCCTTTCCTCTTCAGGACAAAACTTCTGCTGAAATATACGAGGTGTAACATGTTCTTTACACTCCCAAAGTTTCAAGAGGATTCCCAAAATATTTTCTAGATATTTGACAAAAGTTCAAATTTGAAAGTGTAAAAAATAAAAAATAAATAAATGAAAAATGAAGTCATATATGAAGGTAACAAATAGTTTCCGCTTATAAATTATTATGGAATAAAAATTACGATTTAAAAAATTTGCCATAAATTTTAAAATTTACTAAATTTTAATTAAAAACTGAATTTTTGTACAATGCTTTTTAAGCATAAGTAATATTATAAAATGTCTGATTAGAAAAACTCGAAAGAAGGTTTAAAAAAAGTACGTTTTTTATTTCTGATAAAGCGAAGTCAAAAAAAAAAAAAATAAATAAATAAATAAATAATAATAATAATAATAATAATAATAATAATAATAATAATAAAGAAAGAAAAAAAAATCGTTTGCTATTTGAAAATTTTCATTATTTTCTTGATAGTGATCTCCCTAAAAAAATAGTAATAAAATAACAAATAAAACACATGATGGAATAGAGGTGTAGGAAAAATAGAAATTTTCAACATCAAAATTTTATGTACAGGCAAAGATTGTTTTTTAAATATCTCTTTTGTTCGTAAGTTATTTGCGAAATTTTTTTCAAAATTTTATTGTAAATCTGTATCGTCACTTTTAACTTAAGAATCGTTTCAATGACGATGCAAATTTTCATTAATATTGTAGATTGTAATTATATAAAATTTGATATTTATTTTATAAATTTATAACCAAGATCTTGAATGAAATGGAATGTTCTTATTATTCAAAAAATCGTGTTAATTAAAAGTAATTTTCAATTCAAACTATTTTTCTCTTTTTTTATTTTCATAAAACTAACCTCCAAATTTATAGATGTAGGATAATTTAAACAAAATCTTTTATAGTCAACTTCATATAAATTTATAGACTGATTTCAAAAGCATTAGTCGCTTAACATAATTGAATATAACGTAAATAATCGCGAGAAATTACTTGTTTAGGGTACACAAACTAAGAATGTAATCTCCATTATCTTTATTGATTTAGGGATCAGTTATTAGAGCTCATGATTCCCGTGAGAATTTCTGAGAGACTATGAATCAATTTCTCTTTAAGCTTAGATAGTTGCTGGAAAAACATAGTGCCTTGCATATATGAATTTAATAAATAGAATATTTATTTCTGAACCATTTTTCCGTTTCTTTAATTTCAGGACATAATAAAATAATTCATGCACAATATATTTTGCTTTGTATAATTGATTGATATTGAACATTTAATAACGCAAGCAAAGTTTAAAGAATGTTTTAATAAAATCTTTTTGTAAAAAAATAGAACCGACTCCAAAAAGGAACTGCTATTCAAACAACTAAAAATGAAAGAAAATTGGCAGAAAATGGAACTGTAGATTGCGCCTAAAAGTATAAAATAATTTCCTTTACCAAACAACCTATAACACTACAATTAATCATAACTTTTGAAGTCGGCGCAAAATTAAATAAAATTTAATTAGTTTTTAAAGGTTTGTCTTTAGATCGGTAGCAACAAATGCTGTTGTCTCGAATGATCCATTTTCATGTTTCCTTTATTATTTTATCACTGTATACAATCGGTCCATTAGTAGCATCTACATAGAACAGTGAACATTCTTCACAATGCGGTATTTATGTTTCTACGAAGTTAGATCCTTGATGGCTTTTGAATTTGGCGATAGAAACGTAAGGCAAAAATATACACGCAAGACGTATATTTTCATAATATCTATTGTACGATGTGTTGTTTCATATTCTTGATTACTCTCTTGATATACCTTATTAAAATAATCATGATATCCCAAAGAAATTAAATATGTTTGCCAGATAATTTTGCGATTTTTTGTTCACCAAGAACGTCAGATACCAGCATCTTCGCCAACTTTTGCTGCTTACGAAGTCTTATTTGTTTTCTTGAATCAAAGTAGTTTTCGGCTGCGTTTTGCAGGTAACAATGTGAGACGTGTATTTTGAATAGGATTTCATTTTTGTATTGAATGAAGGTATCAATTTTTATTTAATTTTGCGCCGACTTCAAAAGTTATGATTAATTGTAGTGTTATAGGTTGTTTGGTAAAGGAAATTATTTTATACTTTTAGGCGCAATCTACAGTTCCATTTTCTGCCAATTTTCTTTCATTTTTAGTTGTTTGAATAGCAGTTCCTTTTTGGAGTCGGTTCTATTTTTTTACAAAAAGATTTTATTTTTCTCTTTTCAGTGAAAACTTATTTATATAGCAGAGCATCAGAAGACGTTCGACGGAAGTTTCACAAATCACAACTTCCAAGGAAAGTGACATTACTCAAAAAATGGTTTATGTCACTGAAAAATACATGAAATGCACCCAATGCGAACAAAAAAGTTACGTCTCCATCTAGAAAGTTATGCACTCGAGAGACTGTTGTGCCAGTTTTATTCCAGTCAAGTTATTTTTAAGTTGATTTTTCTCAAATGCTGCATTTTTAAATTGTGTCACTTTTCTTGCCTTTATCGGATATGACTAAAAAACTATCTATTGAACGAACATACGTTAAATTAAAAAGTTTTTAGAAATGTAAACAAAGGATACGCTGTATTCGTAACCGAAAATTCTGTTAGGCATATATATTAAACTTTACAGTAAATACGTGTCACCCGCTGCGCTGGAAATTGCGCAGCGTAAATAAAATTCAAAGAAAGAGCAAAATATGCATTGCAGCTGATGGACAGAAGTTTCAACATCGATACTTACACACTGCTTTTACCAGTGTAGCTGCTTGTGTTCAGCAGTTAGAGTGAGAACAGACTTTTGTGAGTATCCTGTAATTTGTTTATATCTTAATGAAACCTTAATGAAACTTATTTCAGGCCAAGATCATTACGACAATAAAAAAAGTATTAAAATTAAATCATCTCTTACGAAGTTATAAGCTAACAAATTTCAACAACAACAACGAGAAACATGGTTTGTATTGAGAACCTCTTCCTTTATGAAGTCGGCTTAAAACGCCTATGCGTTAATCGATGTGACCGCTTACAATAACCATACTTTGAATTTTACATAGCATAAATGTCACGCGCTACGCTACAATATATGCAATGTTTTTCAAGTGTGCACAAAATAGGAAATTGTGACTAAACAAATGCACGTTTTAAGCGTTCTGTTTTTAGCATTAATGTCTAAACTATCTTTGCGTACTATATCGATGATGCTCTGCAATTTTATAATTCACTTTTTACCCTGTCTTGAAACTTTTCCGAGATAGGATCGCTAACTCCACTCTTTTCTACAAGGTGGCGCTTTAGGCGGTTGAATCGCGTAGCACATGTTCACTTTACTTTTCCATACATACCACTTTTATGACTATAGCTGCAGCTGTTCAGCAGTTAAAAGAGTCGGGACTGACTTTTTTGGGCACCCTGTATTTTCTTTTGATCGTAAAGATCTTACAATGGGACCTATTTCAGACCAAGACCTTTACAATAAAACAAAAAGTATGAAAATCGGATCATCCATTCAGAAGTTATGAGCTAACAAACAAAAAAACATACGCTTTGAAATGAGAACCTCCTCCTTTTTGAAGTCGGTTAATTAGAGCATTTCTTACGAAGTTATAAGCTTACAAACACCAACAACAACACATAGCAAGAATTAAGAATACCCTCCTTTCTGAAGTTGGTTGAAAAGGACTTTGCGCTAATCGATGTGACCGCTTACAGTAACAGTACTTTGAACCACAGAATATACGTGTCATCCGCTACGCTGTAAAGCGTGCAACATAGTTCAAGTGTGCACAGTGTAGGACATTGCGAACAAACAATTGCACGTTTTAAGCGTTCTATTTTTAGCAATAATGTCTAAAAACTGTCTTTTCGTAGTAAATCGATGATACTCTACAACTTCGTAATTAACTTTTCTCCCATCTTGAACCGTTTTTGAGATAGGAGCGCTAATGCCGCTGTTTTTCACCAGATGGCGCTTTATTTTCTTTAGATTGTAAAGATGTTATAATGGGACCTACTTCAGACCAAGATCTCTACAACAAAGCAAAAAGTATCAAGTAACCGTATTTTGAACTATATAGCGTATGTCTCACCAGCTACGCTACTACGCTACTATGTGAGCAATGTAGCTCAAGTGTGTATAGTGTAAGAAATTGCGAACAAAAAGAGGCGCGTTTTTAGCCTTGTACTTTTAGAATCAATGTCAAAACTATCTTTTCGTACTAAATCGATGACGCTCTGCAATTTTATAATTCACTTTTTTCCCCTGTCTTGAATTGTTTCCGAGATAGAAACGCTAGCATGAATGTCTAAACTATCTTTTTGTACTAAATCGATGATAATCTTCAACTTTCTAATTCACTTTTTTTCTCTAGTTTTCGAGATAGGAACACTAACTCAACTATTTTCCACCAGGTGGCGCAGCAAGCGGTTTAACCTTGTACTGCAGGGCCTCTTTACTATACTTACATACCATTTTTATCACTACAGCTGCAGCCGTTTAGCAGTTAAAAGCGTTGGGACTGATTTTTTTGGGCACCCTGTATTTTCTTTAGATCGTAAAGATATTACAATGGGACCTATTGCAGACCAAGACCTTTTCAGCAAAACAAAAAGTATCAAAATCGGAGCATCCGTTCAGAAGTTATGAGCTAACAAACATAAAAAAAACATACGGTTTGAATTGAGAACCTTCCTTCTTTTTTTGAAGTCGGTTAAAAATGAAAAGCAATACCTAAAACTATTTAAGAAAATTAATTGTATAATGGTACTGCATGCAAAATAACCAAAATAATTCATATATGGAAGTAAATTTCTGTGCGGAAGATCATTAACGAATGCAAAAATATATGATCTAATATCCTTTATGCAAATTAGTTTAAGGTAAATGTAAATGGAAAAGTCATAAAAAATTCCATTGAAATAATTTATTTAAAATACTGTTAGTGATCAAATTATTAGATTTTTTTTTCCTTTTTTCCTTTTGACATCTTTTCTTTTTTGGACTAAATGGCTTTAACTTCAGGCATGCAAAGAACATTTATAAACTCATATTTTCCACTACCGATTTAGTCACGAGTGCAAATAGAGGACCAATCGCAAATTGAAGAAAAGCACAAATATTTTGGATCTCCCTGTATCATAAAAAGATACAAATGACTTGTAAAAACTTTAATATATTGTTACATCTACCTATATTTATATGTTTTTTGTCTTTAGGAGTTTGGAACCCCATAATTATTTAGACTATTTTTTATTTATAAATTTTTTGGCAAGTTTTTTGTTTATAACAAGAATAAATTTCAACACAGCTTTACAAAACTTGCAGAAAAATTGACAAAACATTAGAGAAACATTATTTTGAAACGTCAAATTGTGCAATAATCACTGAGAAATGAGCATTTTTAGTAAATATCTTTTTACTGTGCTTGCGCAAAAGATAGAAACATTTTCATTGCATAGAATAAAAGCTAGATATATTGGGCAATTTATGCTGAAAGTTCGTTTAAATAGAGTAAAAATTAAGCAAATTATCGGCAAAAGAACGAGGTAGATTTTAGATACTTTCCAAAGCTGAAATATCATAAGGGATATTTCACATGCTACGTATTTAATTTAGAGATCCAATTATTTCAACCACGTTGCAAAACTTCTTCTTCTTTTTTTTTTTTTTTTTTGTGAAAAAACCTTTATGGGTTTGTAGCTCTAACAAATTTTTATTTACTTACTAAGATTTGTCAGTTCAAAAAAGATTTTTTACAAAAAGAACTTTTGCAACGTGGGAAAAGAAATTGGATATCCGAACTAAATACTGTGCATGTGAAAAACCTCTCATGAAATTTCAATTCTGGACATTATCTAAAATCTAGATTATTCCCTCGCCGATAATTTGCTGAATTTTTACTCTATTCAAATGAACTTTTGCCATAAGTGTCCCAATATATTTAGCTTTCAACCTATGTAGTACAAATTTTTCTATCTTTCGCTAATGCGCAGTAAAAAATAATGTACTGTAAAGGCTCATAATTCTATCGAAATCCATTCTTGTTATAAGCAAAAAACACGAAAAAAAAATAATAATAATAATAATATTACTAAAAAAATGTTTATATATGTCTGAATAATCATGCAATTCTCACAAAAAAGCGTAGAAGATTTGTGCATTGTAAATTCAACAATGTGTTAAAGTTACAAGTCGTTTGTAGTTTTTTAGGATACAGGGTGATCTGTGGTTATCTTCAATTTGTAGTTGTACCTTAATTGTACTCGTGACGTGACTAGATCCATAGAGAAAAATGTGAGTTTATTAATGTTCTTTGCATGTATGAAGTTCAAGGCCATCTCGTCTAATAATTTTTAGAAAATAGCAAAAATGTCAAAAAAAAAAAAAAAAAAAACTATACTTTGACCATTCCTTGTACAACGTACATTTGACATGACTTATTTTTCGTCTCATTTCAAGCATTGTAAAAGTAATTTTTTTTTTCCCAAAACATTACATCTTTATTAATACATCTTTGAGTTACATTTTATTATTATTATTATTATTATTATTATTTTTTAAATCTCATTTAAATTTGTTTTTTCGGAAAATTGCTTTCTAGATACATGTTTGAGTTTTGCTTTTTGCCTCATTTAAAGTAATTTTCTTTTTCTTTTCTTTTCTTTCTTTCTTTCTTGAGTTTTATTTATTTATTTATTTATTAAATCTTATTTTATGCTTATTAAATAATTTTGTTTTCAGAAAATCACATATTTATTGATAAATCTTTATGTTACTTATCATTCTAAAATTAATAAACTTAATGGATCAAAATAGTTATTTTCTTTCCAATAAATAAACAAATAAAATAAATTAATAAAAAAAAAAAAAAAAAAAAAAAAAAAAAAAGAATGTTTGAACCAGTTGAAAATTAGAATTGTAACACTTCTGAGTAATTATCCATATGAAATATCCATTATGAAACGACTATTTAAAAATATATTAATTGAAACTTATTAAAAAATATACAAGGTAGGTGAATCAAAAGTGACCACCCCCTGAAAAAAGGTTTCATTTAATATTCAATCACAAAATAGCGCTACTGCATTGTAAATCATGCATCTCCAGGGTATGTGACAGAATTTGAAGAGATTATCTTGATCGACTGCCACTGTATGCAGTGATTTCACTTTAGAGGAGTAGTCATTCTAATTTCCAGGTAAGAAGGTATTTTAATTTACATGTGCATAAGTTCTTAGAACTTTGTACTGTGATATGTTTTCTGAAAATTTCTTTCTTTCTCTTTAACCAAATTAACCTCATTTTTAATAAATTTATCAGATTAAAAGTTTAATGCCGTGAAAATGGCGATCATATGCATGTTCTCAAGGTGGCTCAGATGGCGGGCAACCTTGGAACACGTGAACCAACTCAGCAAATGAATACAAAAATTAATGTAATAAGGATAACTTTCAAAATTTCTGCTTAAATATCTAAAAAAAAAAAAAAAAACTTATTATCATTTATTCTCCAACAATTTTCACACAATTGAGAAAAACAGAGATCTCCCGATAGAAGTCAATGAATCCCAGAATAAAAATCCTGAACTACTTTGCACAAAAGTGGTTTAAAGTTTTTTTTGTGTTAAAAAATAAAATGAATAAGAATAAAAACATGAAAAATAACAAAAGAGCACCTTAGGCACAATTTAAAAGTGCTTTCAATGTATGGGCCACCTTTGGAACACTATGCGCCAAAGGTGGCCCACAAGGTACAATTTTGAAATTGTATTATAAAAATATCTAAAATTCACTTCACCAAGAAAATTATACTTGATATGTGTAAGAGATAAGTGTAGCATTTTACAATAACATTTCCAGCCACATACACCCAACCAGATAATTATAAAAAATTCTCAAAGCTTAATTATGACCACCTTTGGGTCACCTGCCTTATATTCATCTTGTTTCAAACATACCTCTTAGTCGCGTATAGGAAATTTTTGTTCATTTTTAAAAGTAAATGTTTAAAAAAAAAAAGCCTTACGAGAACAAGAGATGGAAAGCATAGCTGCCAATATTTTAATTTATTCCGGAGTACTTTTAGCCCCGCCTTTAATTCGCACCACTATATTTATAGAAAAATTTTCTTCAATACATAACTTCGTAGAATAAGAAAAAATTGCTTTTAAAAAATAAGTGGTACGAATTAGAGGCGGGGCTAAAATTACTCCGGAATAAATTAAAATATTGGCAGCTATGGGAAAGCGAGAATTTCATAATCATAATTAAACGACGTAGGTATCAATTTTTTATTTGGAGAGAACCTCTAAAATATTTTTTTATGAACATTTAACAATTTCTAAATTAATCGTCAAAAGTGAATATGTATACAGAAACTAATTTTAGGGATTTATGTAAAATAAGTTAGTATTAATTTTCTTATATACTCTAAAAGGAAGGGGAGAGGAAGTAAAAGTAGTTCTTGTTATAACTGATTGGCATAGCTTTTATTTTTATTTAGTCATTTAAGGTGGAATTGGTATAGAATGTTTTTCTCTTCAGAGATTATATTATAAAGGCTAAGAAATAATGTTTATTGATCCCAGTCCAGAAATGCAATTCTCATTGCTTTTATGAAAATAATAGAATATTGTAAACCTGTTTTTTACAATATGAAGTAATTAACAAACAAACAATTTTACTTAAAATTTTACTATTTAAAAATAAAGTATCTTGGATTATTTATAATATTTTATGCTTTAAGAATTAAAATTTATTATTTAAAAAATAATACAACATTCTTATGCCCAATATTTTAGTTAAATGTCTATTAAAATAAATGGATTTTGCCGTATTTTGCTTTAGAAAAAGATTTTCTATGAACATAAGCTACTGTACCCGTAAGAGTTGAGTGTAAATTTATGCTTGAAATCAAATTGTTTCAATATTGCTTTAAACAATTATTATAAATGCACATTTTTGGCATGTTTAAAAACTGTTCTTTATTAAAACCAATGATTCGAATTTGGTGTTCTAAAGTGTAAATTTTTTATACAGTGTTCAAATAATTCTTTAAACTTTATTGTTATTTGTACAGAAAATCGAACGTGGGATTTCCTTCCTTTTCTTTCTTTCTTTCTTTTTTCTTTCCTTTTTTATCATGTGTGTGTATGTTGAACCATTTCGATTAAACCAAAATAACACCTGGTACGAATATGAGAAGAATGAAGATGAAGTATGTCTAAAGTTCATTTTTTATAAATTGAAAATAAGAAGGTTAAATTAAATCTACTTCAAAAACCTTAAAAACAAGAATTGTGAGTGATCTGTTTTATTAACTCTCACAAAACTACTATTTAAAAAAAAAAAAAAAAAAGAAGAAAAGAAAGAAAGAAAGAAAGAAAGTCTCAGGTGATACTTCATTAAACTTCCCCTCCGTGGAGGATCAAAATTGTAATGGCATGTCTCCGGACCATCCTTAGGGGTGCGTTTCAAGACCCGCCAATTAGCCATTGCGCAGTACTAGTGCAACGTAACCCAACCAACCAACCTTCATTAAGCAATGAATTTATTTTGTTCTCTATTTTATGATTCTCCTGTCTGTGGTTGTCATTTCCCTGCATACTAGAAAATTAAAATTTAGTTTCTAAGTTCTTTACATAAAATAAAAAATAAATACAGAATATATTTTATTGCTTAGAAAGTCTATATAAATAAAATATAACCGCATTTTAAAGGGTAAAATAATATTTAAAGAAATATATTCAAATTGTTAAGTTAAATAAAATGACCATCAATGATCGAAGAATGAGAACAAAATCAAAAGACTATTAATATATATATATATATATATACAATATATGAAAAAAATCTTTGAATCGCTAATTTTTGAAATTTATATGTAAATTTTCAATTATTTAAATACTATATTCCACAAATATATTATTTTTTACTTCACTTTGAGAAACTAGTAGATTTGTGTTAAAGTAGAGGTTGGCACACATGACGGAATGACACATTTCTCAGACGAAAAACAAATTCTATGTATCACATATTTACAGAAAGTATATTTTAACCTATTACATAGACAAAAATGACATCTGATTGAAAATTTCTTGCATTTATATAATTTGCATAAAAGTTTATAAGTGCTAGTCTTGTGGAAGATAAAAAAGTGATCGTTTAGAGAAATAACACAGACCATTGATACAATAGTATTTAGGATACAATTGGTGTGAAATTCATTTTCTTCATTGTGTGCGTGTGTTTATTCATTTGTGACTAAAGTTGAAATGAGTAGAAGCACATGATCAAATGAAGCTAGTTCTGTCCTGGTGAGCATACTTAATTAGATGTATATAGAGTCACAATTCATATAGATCCAGATAAAGGATTTGATTAAAACTACAAAACATATTTTGTTATTTTATTGTTTTAAACCAATATTTCAATTTAAGTAAAAAATCAGTTTTGTTGCAAAAATACAAGACATATTGTTAAAAAATTTACAAAATTTCTTTGTATATTCTTATAGTAACAAAATATTTTGTTTAACTTTACATATGTACTATATATATATATATGTTTACTATATATATATATATATATATATATATATATTTTAAGTAAGGAAAACAAATTATTTTTTTTTAGGATTGCAGCAAAAATTATTTTGTTAATCTAACTAAAATTGCTATTGGAGCACATCTAAACAGAAGTTTTTGTTGTGTTCACCAAATTTTTGTTGATTCAACAAGACTTTTTTTCTGGGTGTTATTATCCTCATTCTAAGTAAAAAAAACAAAAAACAAATAGATATTTTTTTTTCTGATAAAACTGAATTTCTTTTAACTGATTTATAAACGTTTAGCATTGTGCTATAAAATTTTCAGAGGCATAAAATAAATATCCTTCGAATGACTAATCATCCCATTGTCTATTTTATCTCTTACTTATAATCGATTTTAAAGTAAATGTGATCTTTACAAATTAAGGATAGCATTATACATGCCCATAAAATTTCTTAGTGCAGCATTACATCGTTCTATGAAGATGTTAGTCATTTCAACGAGATCATTCTGATATTATATTTTCCATTCATATACCATTAACTAGTTACAACGCAGAAATAACTATTAAAAGTATTTGCGTTATTAACATAATTTAGTACTTTAATTTTATAGCTAGTTATGAAAGTTATGATTCATTTTAGGCCATTTAGCTAGTTTGTAATTACCTGTCGTGAAAAATGATGAAATATTAATCTCTTTTTCAGTAATAAAAAATACTTATATATAACAATACTATTTCTGAAAATTTGCCAAAATCACTATTAAATTACTTTAACCACGAATTCGGAAAAATCGACTAACAGTGAGAAATTTAAAAAGAAAAACTGCGTCTAAATCACTTCATCTCTATTTTGAATCACAAAACTCATGCTGAGAACTAACAAAATATATTTAAGATCAATCAATGAAAAAAGATAATCAGGAAATTTCGAATACTTCTCTGGGTAGAAAAGAGATCAATGGAAATGCATTCATTTTCTTGTCGTAGCAAAAGAAATCGAATTTATCTTCTAAAAAAAAAAAAAAAAAAACTTCTAAAGTACCGTTAAAGTTTTGGCAAAGTTTCAGAAAATTACTTATTTTATTTATTTATTTATTATTTATTTTTTTATATATATAAAGAATTGTCATTATCTGGAACACTTTTGGAGAGAAATTAAAAATAAATCAATTTACAAAAGTTTCTACTTAAATCTTTAGGTTGAAGAATATTTTATTGTACTTTTTACTTGATATATTGGTATTATATTTGTCACCTTCAACTTTTTTTTTCTTGTTATTCCAGCTAGAAAATGACAGGCAATCACGTAATGAATACAATTTCTCAATTGTTTGAATGATAGAAATGTTTTTGAGACTTTTTTATCTATATTATTTAAATTCCTTTTATTTATTTTCCGGTAATAAATTATACATGATAAAGTATAATTAATTTTTTTTAATTTTACATCTTTCTATTAAATCCAGTCAAGGGTTTGCTTTCATTTACATGGCTTAGTCTCGCGAAAAATAAGTCTTAACTTCTGCCTTATGAAAATTCCAACGTATGTGCTTTTAAAATGGTTCAAATATATTCATTGAATATCATTTAAACTTGATACATTTTTATATAAATTACTGAAATTTAAATGATTTTACAGTTATTGTTACAACTGAAAAAATAATTTTTTCCATGAGGGGTAAAATATACCTCTCAGTTTTTTCTTTTCTTTCTGTAGAAGATTCATTTTTTATTTGTTCATTAGCTTTTCATGATAATTTAATTCATTTGAGAAAGTACAAAACAAAATGGCATGATTTCTGAAAAATGGGGCTTTTTACGAGAACATATTAATTTGAACAACATTTTCTTGTATGAATTTCACTTTATTTACTCCAGAAATAAACTTTTTCTGCACAATTTTCAGTCGTCCTTATAATTCTGACCACCACTATACGTTCGTGCATTGGCCCTTTTATAATTAAAACGGATATTTTATTTAAAGTGTAAAGTTATTTTTCCGTAAAAACTGCTGATTTTTTAAAGCCTAAAACTGGGAAATATATATCTATATACATATATTTATATAATTTTCATTCTGTTATTCCTGGTTTAGAATATTTCTTGTAAAAGTATACATTAGTTTTTAATTTGCCGTAAATAAGTAATAACAAGTAAAAAGTAGTGAACCAATGTGCGTATATTTATGAGTACTATTTATCTATCTATCTATATCATGATCAGATCATAGTGAGATAGGTAAGGAGTAGAAAAAGTTATTAAAATAATTTTCAGAAGAATTACTAAAATTTCGGAAGTTAAATCTTTAAATACAATCTCGAACCATTAACAACAAATTAATTAAAATCATACAAATTTTATTTTATATCTATAATACTTTATATGTTATTATTATTAAAAAAAAAAAAAAAAAAAAAAAAAAAAAAAAAAAATTAACCTTTTCTATATCATGAATGTTGTCTTCGAAGTCTCCAAAATCCAAATAAAAAAATTCTCTGTTCTCCGTATATATCCGAACTATATTATCTCTAAAACTTAGTCTTACACTGAAACTAGATAATATACTTCAGTTAAACAAGCACGAGTCGTTTTATACCTAAAGGGAAATTTACCGAGAAGTTTCTTGATAGATTTTATTTCCCGAGTCTCCGAATAAATCAGATAGAAGCTTTTATCCAATAATAACGCTTTTCAAGCAAATTTATTAATTTATTTATTCAACTAAAATTGGTAAATCTTGAAATCACTTAGGAATCAAACTGAGCAAAGTATTTCAAAAGTCATTTAATATTGTGTTTTTATATGTAGATTCCAATTTGTGAAACCACCAGCGATACGATTTAAAATAAATTGATGCGGTAAATTGAAGTGCATAACAATATTTTGTTAAGTAATTTTTTCCTTTAATTTGAGGAAAGATTTTTTTTTTTTTTGCTGAATATGAATTTATTGATAAAAATCTGCAGTATTCAACGATTTTGTATTTTTGTCGTTAGAAACTCATTTAATATAGTTCTAAAATAATTTGATTACAAACAAAATAAAATATATATTATAAAATAACTGTTTATTCTACCTTTCACAGTTATTAAATTTAAAAATATAAAAGAAAAAGCTATCAAGTAACAGAATACTGATAAAAGTATTTATAAATTTATTATTGACTTTTAAAAAATGTACTTCCTCAATAAATTTTCAAAAATTCGTAAACTGCTATGAGTATCATTTTTTCATTATTTTCATCAAAATGTACAAATAACAATTTTTGGCTTTCAATTGATGTAAATTTCAGAAAAAAAAATTATTAAATGTTTGTACTGATATATAAAGTTGGTAAATGTGCCATAACCAATGCATTTTGCATATTTTTTCTTGTTTTCGTACTGAAATCTTTTCTGTAATTTGAAGAAAATAAAATATGATGAACTATATGTATAAGTCTATGGTAAATTTCGACGAGAAAATCACCGAGAAAGAAGAAGAAGAAGAAGAAAACTCTTCTGTTTACTTTGCGTTTTCAGATTTTATAATTTTTTTAGTAAATCAATCCAAATATTATTCTTTTTTCAATATATCTGGATCATTCTTTATGAATAAACACAAATTTCCAATGCTTTCATTTTGCCCGCCTTTTACAACCTGCCTTCTTTTCACACCACTTTTTTTTTTTTTTTTGACTATTTCTCTCTAATATGTAATTACGATTACGTAAGAAGAAAATTGCTCTTCAAAAAATGTATTGTGAAAAAAGTGAGTTCTGACAGTGTCCCGGAAAAAATTGACAATGTTACCAGGTATGGGATAACTGTAACATATAACACAAATAATGACATAAATTTACTGTCTCTCTTAAAAATACGCAGAATTTAGGATGTATTAATAAGAAAAACCGTTTTTTTACACGAGTTAATTTCATTTACATCGACTTTTTGCTGTGATTCTAAATATGTTGCCATTCGCATAAAATGATCATTATAGCGTACAAAAATACCTGATTAAAGTTTAAAAAAAAAAAAAAAAAAAAAAAAAAAAATCATTTTTGTTGTTTTAGTAGCTTATAGGGAAAAAAAGAGCGACGATGAGAAAACGTTTAGTGGTTCCTTAGAAATTAAATTCAAGAATATTTTTATATATATGATACTCTAAAATGTAACTTATCTTTCTTTTTAGCTTATATATTGAATAGAACTTAAAATTACATTTGCAATTGAAACCAAATTGAAACTTTTTTTTTTTTCGGGAGGGGAGGGGGGGGGGGGGTAAAGAAAACTATATATGAGGAATTGTAAAAAGTTTTGTAAAATATACTGATTCAAATTTTGGAATTGCAACAGTGGTAAATATAAAATAGTGAAATATTTTACCACTGTTTAGTTTTTCAACTAAAGAACATAACTAAATACTGGTAAAAAGTTTGCCTAAGAAAGGTGAAACATATAGTTGCTGCACAAAAGTTTTAGCACTTAAATTTAAAAAATACAATAGCTTTGAGAAATTATCGTATAGTATTTAAATAAGAAAGCAATTTAAGTTTTCTTAAAAGTAAGTTTCTTTTAACATTAATCAATAACAAGAGAAATTCTTTACTTAGCATATTATAACTTTTGATACTTTTACTACTTACATAATAACCTGATAAAAGGGGCGTAAACAATTACATTATTTCCTGGGGCTAAAGTGGCTTGCAGATGATTGAAACCGACTTATTAATTTGTTTCAATGGTCAAAAATGAAAATTTATTTAATTTTAAAGTATCTAGAGGGGGTTTGAGCCTCCAGGCCTCCTTTTGGCTATGCTATTGTATATAATTACATATAGGATGGATGCCTATTTCATTTAAACAAAAAAAGACCAAGTGAAAATAGCTTTTCTCTTTCCTTTTACTATCAAGTTAAAATAAATCATTTAGATCTGATTATAAAAAGGAAAGTTTACGCAATGAGGTTTATATTTTTAATCCGAGATTAAATTATATTTAGGACAAAATTTTAAACATATTTTTTTTATGTACATTTCCTCTAATTAGCTATTTTTTTTTTTTTTTTTTAAGAAAGAAAAGTCTTTAAAAAAGTGAATATTGTGACTTCATAGATACAATGATATATTCGAAAACATTCACCACAAGAAAATATAAATTTCTATCCATGGTTAAAATAATAATAATAATAATAATAATAATGAAATTTAATTAAAAAATAAAAGTTAATTAAAAAGATGCGTAAAAAAAAAAAAAAAAAAAAAAAAAGAAAAGAAAGAAAAGAAAAAAACTGAATTAAAATGCATTACTTCCAGAGTTTGCTGTGTTACTACTTTGTGGTAAACCACTTTAAGTAAAGAAACACATTCAACAGCATCTTGCTAAAAAAAACAGGGCTCTCATCCAAAATTAAACTTTGTTTAAAAAAGAACTTTGGTTTATGAATTGCGCGAGAGAAGAAAATTTCAAACCTCAGGTCCTCAGACAACACTTATCGATGTTTCACGGCCGCTATTATAATGAGAAGAAATATTAGTTATTTCTTCTAACTAACGTTACTTTATTTGTAACATTATTATTTTTAAAAGTCTATTTCCTAATTCTTAATCCCCACGAGTGGCCAAGAGGTTTTGCTGGCGGAGGTGATATGCAGGAAATTCGAGATTGCACACGTTGGCCTAGCTGTTAAGAGTTTTCCACTGTTTTCTCCAAAACTAGCGTAAATGTGGTCTAGAACTCCTTAGAAAGGTCCGGGTCCCTCGTGTAGACAATTCATATTAACTTACAACCCCAATTCCTAATTCTTAAAGATTGAGTTCAGAAGGGAAAATAATTCCTACAAAAAATAAACAGAGAATTCATACTTACTATCTGTTTATTATTATTATTATTATTAATATTATTAACAGAGACTGTGTAAAAAATTAATTTTAATCAAAATTGTTAAGATCGTAAAAATACTTATTAAATTTTCTAATTTTCATTTTTTTTTTAAAACTTAATAATACAAATATATTTAATAGTTTAAACATATACATTTATTATTTTGGTCATTATTAAAATATATGCTTAATGAGTTCAGATATTATAATAACATTTAATGCAATTTCGATTTGAAACTCACATTTCTTTAAAAGAAATTAAAAAAATTTCAGAGCGTAATTTTTACATTTGTAATCTTATATTAAAGGCATGCTTGACATTAATTTTTCAAAACGGTATACAAAAACACAACACATAAAATATTTGAAAATGAGAATAAGTACTCAGTTTCACATGCGCGTGTGGGAAAAATCTACACAAATAACCCGAGTGTATGAGAAGTTTTAAAGATGCAATCGATTCATTCTAAGTATAACCACCTGAGTCTCCAAAACATTCAGCTATACAATTGTTTTGGATTGGGATTTATTTTTAAACGATATTTTCCCCTTGTACTTTATCCGCCTTACATTTTACAGAGAAAAGACTACATTGAAATTAGAATAAAAATATTTTTATTTGGACAAAATCCTTTCAAACTGCGTTTAAGAATTTAAAAGAACTTTTAAACCAGGATCTATACTGAACAACTTAACAATAAATAAAACAACAAAAGAGAAATTTTAATGAGATATTCATTCAAATTTTGATTCTTTTATGTAATGGGATAAATGAATTAAAGTATGTTTTCGGTAATATTTGAAATCCAATGTAATTTATCGTAAAATAGTGAAAGCCTCGGGATATGTATTTTATCTTATAGATAACATGATTTTTATTTTAAATATTTATGCAAAAATTTATTTCCAAGTTTTAATTCTTAATTTTTAAAGAAATGATATTAAATAATTTAAATCGATAAGTTAAATTCAGTAAAAAATTTCATTTCTCAACAGAGAAATGCTAAAACATGCGATGAAGATTAAAAATTAAGAGAAAGGACACTTTAACACGGGACGTTAAAGAAGCTTTACATTAAAATTTTAAAAGTACGAATCTTTTCGCGCGAAAACGACAGCATTTTCAGGTACAGTCACATAAAATTACAAACATATATACTGTTTATACGTCTTTCAAGGGACTGACGTTAAAAATGTATAAATGAAAAGCCAAAATCAAGGGGGGGGGGAAATCTTTGATTATAACAAATTTCTAATGGCACTGAAGAAAAAATTATGTTAAAATTACAATTAATAAAGATTTTAAGATAGTAACTAATATATTATTTATAGTATAATTTATATTTGAAGATAATAATTAAATTAAATAAAAAATGATTTAAATTAAAAAACGATTTATTATAAGTACGAATCTTTTCGCGCGAAAACCACAGCATCTTCAGGTACAGTCACATAAAATTACAAACATACATATCAATAAAGCACTGTTTATACGTCTTTCAAGGGACTGACATTAAAAATGTATAAATGAAAAGTTTTTTTTTTCCCCAATAATCAAGGGGGAAAAAAAATCTTTGATTATAACAAATTTCTAATGGCACTGAAGAAAAAATTATGTTAAAATTACAATTAATAAAGATTTTAAGATAGTAACTAGTATATTATTTATAGTATAATTTATATTTGAAGATAATAATTAAATTAAATTAAAAATGATTTAAATTAAAAAACGATTTAGTATAAGTACGAATCTTTTCGCTCAAAAACCACAGCATCTTCAGGTACAGTCACATAAAATTACAAACATATATATCAATAAAGCACTGTTTATACGTCTTTCAAGGGACTGACGTTAAAAATGTATAAATGAAAAGTTTTTTTTCCCCCCCAATAATCAAGGGGAAAAAAAAAATCTTTGATTATAACAAATTTCTAATGGCACTGAAGAAAAAATTATGTTAAAATTACAATTAATAAAGATTTTAAGATAGTAACTAGTATATTATTTATAGTATAATTTATATTTGAAGATAATAATTAAATTAAATAAAAAATGATTTAAATTAAAAAACGATTTATTGTAAGTTCGAATCTTTTCGCGCGAAAACCACAGCATCTTCAGGTACAGTCACATAAAATTACAAACATATATATCAATAAAGCCCTGTTTATACGTCTTTCAAGGGACTGACGTTAAAAATGTATAAATGAAAAGCCGTATAATCGAGGGAAAAAAAAAATCTTTGATTATAACAAATTTCTAATGGCACTGAAGAAAAAATTATGTTAAAATTATAATTAATAAAGATTTTAAGATAGTAACTAGCATATTATTTATAGTATAATTTATGTTTGAAGATGATAATTAAATTAAATAAAAAATGATTTAAATTAAAAAACGATTTATTATAAACAGTGAGAAAAATAATACCGTTAATGCATCACGCGAGTACTATTTATATATCTCATATCTTGAACATTATATTATATATCTTGAATAGTATATAGATATATATCGAGAATTAATTATATATATTGTATATGTTTAATAAGTATTATGCGATTTATGTCCGTACAGTTAGTTATTTAATTACATTAAAAAGTTTTAATACTCGCTTGACGTTCAGTTTGTCTGTAAGTATTAATTACTGCATTGTGAATTGAATATAGAATTCAATTAATGTTTCTCCACTTCTATTTTTACATACAAAATAAGTTCAAAGTTTTTCAATGCAGTCCATTGCGTCTTTAAAGGAAAGTATGGAACAACTTCTTTATTATTCTATATTATTATCGCTTAAATTAGCATCAAACAATTTGTTATCAATTGGTTTATGGATTGTGAATAATTCGAAAGTCATGATATTGGTATCACAGTTCACATAACGAAAAAAAAAAACGACCTGTCGAGAAATTTTGCGAATTTTAGAAAAATGGAAAAGACGCATAACCGATATTCAGTGGCATATAAACGAAGTATTTTTAGATTAAAAGGAATAGAAAGTACTTAGTTTAAATACTTAGTTTATTATACTTAGTTTATTAAAATTAACTTCGGTTTATTAAACTTCTTAGTTTATTAAAATTAACTACTTTAAATACTTAGTTTATTAGAATTTAAGTTTATTTTCAACATGGCTGCCATGTTGAAAAAAACTTAAATTCCGAAAAAATTACAAAATTTTCAAATTAGAATATTGAAATCAAATAGATTTCTGCCTGTATCATAAATGGTATTTTAAAACTGGTCTGACAACTTTATAATTATTCATTCTTAAGGCATATTGATTGGTTACTAACTAACAGTCTACACCGGCTATAACAAACGAAATAACTAGCTGACTGATTAATTAACTTGCCGGTTTAATCGTCGTTTTTGTAAAATAGCATTTAGTATAAACTTGCGTTAGGAGGATTATTTATTTATTTAGTTAATAACAATAAAAGTACATACCACCAAAAATTCCATTTACAGTGTTGCACAAAAACAAAACAATTCACAAATACATCATCGAATACATGCGTTCCGAATTTAAAAGTTGGAAACACTTAGCTTAAAAAGCAGTAAAAGACATATTGAAAATATTGAAATCAGCAGAAAACTTGTTGAGGATTTTATAAATTTAAATAATGAGAAATTGTCTATGTAATTAAATTTGGTAAATTTATTGCACGAGAAATTTCATGGGATTGTACGAAAACTGAAATACGAAGCTGACCCCAGTAAAAGTAAGCATAAAAGTAGAATATAAGTTCAATGTATTTAAGTTCTCCAACAAGCCTGGTCGTTATCCGACTTCATTGTTCTTATAATGATTATAGTATGTTATGACCTATAGTAGAAATTTATTAGAAGAAATATATTATGGAAAACTGAATAATGTCCTAATTGGTAAAAGCAATTAGTTGAAGCCCGTGCTTAAAAGGTTTAGATCTAGTACTACTCTTACAAAATACATTTAAAAATGCAAAAATTTAGTATTATCACAAAATTAGTGACAAGGAAGGAATTATTAGAGAGTAATATATTGTCAGTTCTTATTCCCCTCTCCTCCTTAGAGACTATACCTGGTGATCTTTATCTAATTAATATATGCAATGATGATATAAGTTAATAATAATTCCTTCCATTTTGTTAAAGATCAGGTTATTTTTAAAGGAAAGATAGTATAGACTAGCGTTCTAATAAAATTACTGGACTGCTCATTATAAAAAGGACGAAATAAAATAGATAATCTCGATCAGAATTATTGAAATCAGTGGGTAGGAAAAGTGGTTAGAAATGGCCTATCCTTTTTTCAGATCGAGCACATCATAACAATTTACTCAGCGTCCACTTGAAGACTATATAAGGAAAGCGCAGCTGACGTCACGCTCAGGGCAAAACATTCTATTCAGGGCAAAACATTGGTATTTCCACCAATAGAGGTTGTCCTTTTGCCACTCGTGAGTGTCAGACTCTGGCTGATGGCTCGTTTGTTTGTAAACATGCCCTTTCCTTATTCTATAAAACTAATTTCGTCAAAAAATTGATGCAACGAACTTGAAGTCTGTAATAATTTCAGAACAGCTGCATTTAACACAGTCAACAATCAATTTCTGCGGTGACTTTATTGCTGCAAAAAGAAGTATGTTAATAAGCTTGACTAACTTTTAAATAATATTGGTTTATGTTAAAACGTTTTAATTCTTTTCCACGAAATTAGAAGTAAAAATTTAATCAGTAATATCTCTTAAAAATTATGTTTCATAACACTCTACTCAGTATGCTCACTTCTGATTTTAAGCATTTAAGATAACCTCATAGAGTTATCACCATATAATACTTGCTTTAAAGACTTCGCCAGATGAAATTCACATTAATTTTATTGACCATACACTCATGTAGGAAAAAATCGCAGCACCATGAAGGGATTAATGAAATTTAACCAAACTTACAGGAAATGTAAAGTGAGGTAAGGCATGCAAATGATTAGAATTACAAAGCGAATGCGCATGCGTGGAACGAGAACCGACTCCATATCAGTCGCTTGTTCCAGGTATATAAAGGACTGTAAAGGCGCGTTGAAATCTGTTTATCGTCCTCTGTCTGCGGTAAACGTTTCCTTGGTGGTCAATATGCCTCGTCAAAAACCGAGGGTGCCATACCAACAATTAACGGAGTTCGTACGGAGGTCGCATCGTTGGTATGTGAGAGGGTGGCTTTTCGTATCGAGAAATCGCAGCCCGCACGCAGTGTAATGCCACAACAGTGATGCGTGTTTGGAAGAAATGGACAAATGAGAATAAAACAAGCCAAAAACCTGGCAGTGGGGCACGCAATAGAACAATGGCACAAGACGACAGACACCTCATCCGCATGACTGTAACGAACCGTACAGCGTCCTCTCGTGTGTTAGCACAACGTTGGAGCACGGCTACAGGTGTTTTATTGACTAGCACCACGGTTCGTCGCCGTTTGCTGCAGCATGAACTGCGTGCAAGGGTTCCTCTATGCATGACTCCCGTCTCGCTGAATCACAGAGGATCTGGAGTACAATGATCTGGAGTACAATGATGGAAGAGTACGCGTCACACGTTACATGGGGGAACGTCTGCTCCCACTGTGTGTTATCCAGCGTCATACTGCACAAATGCCTAGCATCATGGTGTGGGGAGCTATAGGGTATAATTGTCGATCCTATCTAGTGCACATTGCGGGCAACCTCAACAGTAATCGCTACATAAGGGAAATTTTGGAGACAGAGGTCCTTCCCATTCTTCGACGCATTCCGGGTGCTGTATTTCAGCAGGATAATGCGCGTGCACACGCTTCTCAGACTGCACAAGCCTTCTTCAGTGCACAACAGGTTTCTCTTCTTCCATGGCTTGATTATTCCCTTGATATGTCGCCCATTGAGCATGTCAGGGATTTCATTGGTCGGCGACTCGCTCGTACTCGCTTACTGGTGGGGCGCATAGTAAGATTGAACTTTGGCGTCAAGTCGAAGCCATCTGGAATGCCATTCCCCAGGATTACATTCAGAACCTGTATGATTCAATGCCACAACGTGTACAGACTCTCATCGCTCAGCGTGGCGGACATACAAAGTACTGATTTCAGACTTTTTTTTTTTTTTTGGGCTTGTACGTTTGATCGTTTATTTGTACCACTATCCGTAATAGGTGGAATAATTTCATTAATTTATGACAATTCTTTCATGGTGTTGCAATTTTCACAAACATGAGTGTATATTTTACAATTTCAAATAATGAATAATAAGTGGGTCATTTGGAGGAATAAATACGTAATTTATCCGCTGCATCACTTGTTTAACACAGGAATAAAAATATGGGTATTTTATTAAGAAATACTTATATTATGAAAATATAATTATTCTAACTATCTATTCGTTGCTACAAGAAGAAAGTTTACACGATTCCGGTCTAAAATGTTTTGGTAAAAAGTAAGTAAGTAAATAAGTAAGTAAATAATAATAATAACGATGTCAATTGAATACAGTCTGTTGTACTTTGGATTGGTTACTACTATTAAATAAAAAAGCACATTTTATATATACGGCCACACAAGTCTTCAAGGATTTGATTTTTCAAGGGAGAAAATGAATTGTACATTCCTCGATTGTAGAAAAATTGTACTACTATGTGAGTAAATATCTTATTTTTGTAAAATTCCGACACACTATTTTTTTCTTTAAACAGAAAATGCTATTAAGTTGAAATAACATAAAGGAAGTGTTTTTATGCAATATTTCAGGCAGTATCAAGGGAAGAATTTCAAACCACAAATTAGCGAACAATAATTTTATTACAATCACATGTAACACAATAATTATAATTCCATATGCCATTCGACATAACCTTCATAATCTCCTCTAAAAACTGTATGAGAATCACGATGGATATAACAGCACGCTGGAATTCACGATTGTGGATAGTTGAAGAATGCTATGCAATTCTGCATTTTAAGACAGTAAAAATTTAAATACCATTTTCATTAGTCTTTATTTTAGTATAATTAAAAAACCAAAATTCGACGGTAGGATAGATCAATTAAACTGCCCAGCGAAGAAGTTTGTAACAATCTGATTATCACTTTTCCGTTGTAAAAAAGTATAGACAGAAGCTTTAGAGCAGGTAAAGTAATGATTAGTGGTACATTGTCTTGTTTAACCCGTCAGCGCCCAGTGTCCTCATTTGAGGACAGCTAATAAAGTGGCACGTATATTTTTTGTGGTTTCTTGGAATGATTTCTGCTTTTTAGTGACAGTTTATAGCGTCACTCTAAATGATCCCTGAAAGTTTAATGTGCCTACTATTAATTATTATTTCATAATTTGGATAGTCATTTTATGATTTTTCATTTGTCGCACATATATTTGCTTTTTGCGCAGGTATACTAACTTAAATCAAGTTGAATAATAATATATATTATAATACTTTACTTTCGAAATCTTTGTCAACATATAATAGGAAATTAATCTATTATCTCGAAGTTTTTCTATCTCGAAGTTTTCTCGCTAGAACACTAAACGTCAATAAATGAGGATAGGCTTTAAATTTAAAACTATCAGAAGAATTGTTTAAGTTAATATATTTTACTATCAGTTGTCTATATTAGTTTAGAAGTGAAATAATCAGCTAATAATATTTTGCAAAATTAATTCGGGCATTAACGGGTTAAAGACGGTTTCTGCTGCAACAATGAAATAAAAATTCACAGAAAGACGGCATATCAATCCCCATTGACAAATCACATTTTATGGACCATTTCACATGTCCTGAACAAAAATGACATCCAACTGTAAATGTGGATATGAAAGTACAAAATACGTAACACTTGATCATGTAACGGAATTTCTTGGATTTTAAGAAGCCTTGACTCTGCAGTTACACATAGTTGCAATCTTTTCATGTAGAAATAAACTTTACCATTCTACAAAATCGTTCAAGGCTAACAATTATCCCCTTTCAAGAATGAAGAACGTTAAACAAAAAGATTTTTATGCATCGTTATCAGAGAAAAATTCACGCACAAGAGCTGTACAAGAGCATTGAATAAGACACGCCTAAACCCCTAGATAACGAATAAAAAATATTTAAACAGCTATCTTTGACAGTTGTCAATCGTTTGCCGTTAAATATTGGTCTTGAAAATTATACCCAAAAATACGCAAGAATGTTATCGGGGATAAATAACTGGGAATAGCGTTTAATCCGGCGAAAAATATATAGACTCCAGTGGAGCAGGAAAATCATGCTGTACTCAGAGGAGTAAGCATATCCTGCGTTGTGATTAATTATTTCGATTCGAAACAATTACTGCGTATTTTTGAATTTTATGGTGTTTGCTTACAAAGTTTTATTCATAATCATTCAAAAATTGCAATTGCTTGAATTCTGTGCATTGCAGTTTATTTTTAACACTGCAAGATTTATGATATGCTTTCTCTTCAAAATGCGAAATCATTCAGTGAAGAATTTTAAAACTAAGAAGGTCTCAGCGCAAATGTTTTTTCGCCGACTTCAAATGGCTTAAACTGACCGAAATGTTTTTACTGATGTATTGAGAATTATTTTCTTGAGTTTTGACGAGTAGTGCTAATGAATGCGAATTAAAAGGGATGCCATTTATCACTAAGGTCTTACTTAGCTTGTTGGAAAGTTGCTCTTTGCACTCTGTATGAGGACAGAATTTCAAGTAAATTCTATTTTCTGTTACTATTTATTTTCGAAATCTTCCCTTTCCACAGCTCATCTTACGGATAAAATATAAAATATTTTCTTTTTTTCCTCCAGAAAATGAAATCGCTTTCGTATAAAACTACACGTAGAAAATTTTGCTACAATCCTCCACAAATTTTCCACAGTAAGTTTTAAACTCTTTTTATATAAACAATTTCTTGAACGTTTGCTTGGAAAGTTTTGTAGACTGTCTTTGTCAGTTGTCAATTGTTTTCCATCAAATGCCGATCAACAACAGCGTAAGTTATCATTAACAATTCTAAATATGACAACTTAAACAAAATAATATTGCGATATTAAACTTATTAAATATAAATTTTATGGTTAAGAATATATATATATACAGTCATGTTTGTGACAATTGAAACACACTGGAGGAATGATGCAAATGATTAACATTTCAGAGTCATCACACATGCATGGACTAAGCAGCGCCCTCTGAATTGCTGCTGAAACTGCATAAATAGAGAGCTGTGGAGGGACGTTGAAAATAGTCTATGGTTATCCGCTAATGGCAAATGTTAAATGCGACGTAACAATGCCTCTCCGACGAAAGAGGGTGACATTTCAACAACTTATGGAGTTTGAACTGGGTAGAACCATTGGCCTTCGTGAAGGAAGATTTTCCTATCGTACAATAGCAGCTCATGAGCAGCGTAACAACACACTGCTGCGAGTTTGGAAGCAATGGGCCGATTAGAATCAGACAACTTTGAAATCCCGCTGTAGAAGTCGAAAAATGACGTCAACGCGCACTGATAGGCACCTGGTCCGCATGGTGCTGACGGATCCCACAGCTTCATCTAGACAGCTGGTAGCACATTAGTCCGCTGCTACAGGTTTACAATGTCTGCTTCATCAATTCGCCGACGTCTACTGCACAGTGGGACGCGTGCAATATTTCCTTTATACAGGATCCCCCTCATGGGTGCAATGGGCTCATGCACACAGAGGCTTGAGTGCAGATTGGCAACAAGTGGTTTTTTCTGACAATTTCCACTTTAATTTGTTATACCATGATGGCTGTATACATGTTAGACGCTATTTCGATGAACGCTACCTTCCGGAGTGCATTACCGAACGCCCTGGTGGACGAACATCTGGTATTATGGTCTAGGGTGCGATTGCGTATCATGAACGATCTCAGCTGCTACGAATTGTAGATAATGTTAACAGCAGCAGGTATTTCAGTAAGGTTCTGGAGCAGAAGTTATCCCTTTTCTTCAAGGCATTCCTGGAGCTATCTTTCAACAGGTAATGCCCTCCCATTTGTTTGAAGGAATGCTTAAGATTTTTTTTCAGCAGAAAACATACAGCTTGAGCTTCTTCCTTGGTTTGCTTCCCGGACAGTACACATATACAAAGGATGTCATTTTCAGGATAAACTGATATCCTCTGGAAATTGTCTTTTTTTCATTTGGAGGATGTCTTCTGGATGTCAAAATGTTACACCTGGAGACATCCTAAGATTATATTTTTATGATACTTATCAGACAGTTATAGGAGAAATGTAGACATCCTCTGGATGCCTACTGACATCCTTAAAAAAATACAGAGGATTTACTTTTCAGGATAGCCTGATATCCTCTGGATGACAAAAAATATCCTACTGCTGTCATAAAATATTCTCTGATTAGATGTCATCTCCATACTGAAACTGTAACAAGCTTTAAAACTTTCAATACGAACTCCTAAATTTTATGTTGCTTAAATTTTACGATTAAAATAAGGTCAGATGTTATTAATCACAATGTAGTGAATTTATGTTGTTGAACAAAACAAAAGAAAAAGAAAAACACTTACGTTATCTATCAGCTTTTTACATTTTCAAAAAGTAAACGCGCAACAATCTTCTATCTTCTACCTCTCAAAATAATAGCGGCCAGAAGTAATAACTATCTCATTTTCCTACGCAAGTTTGCACGTGCGTCAGTTGCGTATGCGTGTCCGATCGAAAAATCCACCGGATTTTCGGAGGATAATTTCATCAGATTGTCCGATCGGAAAATCTACCGACTTTCCATGGAGAAGGGTGGTTGGATAATCCGTTTACTGTATCCTTCGGGAATTCAGTGAATAACTCTCATACGATATGACAACTACAGGATCTGTATGATAATTATAGGATGTCCACAGGACAACTGTTGTTGTATGGGTTATTCGCCAGATATTCCGCCTTTTGAACATGTGAGAATTTCGTTGGTCGGCTTCTAGCTCGTTATCCTCGTCCTACAGCTTCTGCAGAGGACTTTTGGTTATGCATACAAACAATATGGAATGTTTTTCCTCAGGCAGATAGATTTTCAAAATCTGTTTAACTTTATGCCATGTCGTATAGCATCACTTATTACAGCGCGTGGTGGCTACATGAAATACAGATTTCGAACACTTAATTTTTTTTTCTTGCTTTGAAAATTTAATCATTTATTTGTATAATACCAGTTGTTTCTGTATTAAATTTCCTTAATTTCTGACAATTCCGTCATGGTGTAGTAATTTTCACAAACTTGAGTGCAGATGAATTTTACCTTGGTTATTTAAAAATATTTTCATACGGTTATTTTAGATATTGTTGAAGTATATATTGTAAGTGTAGCAAATACAGCCTTTAATTAGTAGAAAATCAGTTTTTCAATTTTAATTTAATGTTTTTATCATTTATCATTTATCATTTATCGACTCAAAAGAATTCTGTAATTATTCTAATTTTTATGGAAGGGTGCGATATTAAAGGACAATACAAATGTGGATTCTAGTTTATTATAATTAAGATTTTGAAATAATCCTTATATGAAAATAATGCAATTTAAATGTTACAAAATGTATAAAAATATATTGCTGAAACATTGGATACATCTGTGTGCATAACCCGTGTATTATGTGTATAATCTAAAACTAAAAATTGCTGGTAAAAGAAATTTTAGCTGACTTAAATTCAGAGTAGCCACATATAAGCAAGTTATTTGTTGATTTTAATTGCGCTTTATAATGCTTTTCTATATAATTGATAATCGTAAATACTTATATTATTACAATTTGCACTATTATTTCAATTACTATTATATTAAAATATTTCCTAAACGTCAGAAAATGATAGAATTTTTCATATTTTTTTCCCAATTTTCTACAATACTTATTGAGACAAAAAATATCAAGTGTATCTGATGTTTTTATGACCTTTTGATAAATATATACAAGGTTCTACAATATTTAGACTTCAAATAAGTGCATATACTTCTTCTTTATTATATATGTTTTTTAATAAAACAAAAAATATTTTATGTAATTTTTTTCTGCTTAAAAATGAAAATAAATTTACTAAAGTAAAAGATGCAAATAAAATTTTAGTAGCATTATCTGGAGCATAATTCACTTTGTCTTCGGTATTCTAATTGCTCATGCATACTTTTCTTATTTATCTATCTGATTAATAAATAATAATAATCATAATCATAATAATCATAATTAGTTTATTAATTAATTTATTATTACTATTATTATTATTATTACTATTTTGCTTTATAAAGTAGTGTTTTCTATAAAATACTTAAGTGGGTTAGATATAAAATTATAAAACAATAAACAACTAAAATCATATAAAAATTGAATGCTTATAATCTTTCGGTGTTTAACCACCAATAAATAAAACAATTAAAAAATTGACTATAAATAAATAAATAAATAAGTAAATAAAACAATAATAATAACAAAAAACACAAAACTAATTGTTTATATTATCAAATTTTACAAAACGGCTTATCTTTAATATTATATGTACATAAAATTAAGGTTTTACTCTCTGGAAACCATTATCTGATCAAGAAAACAATAAGAAAAACCTCAAATTATTCTTTTTTCAGTAGTTCAGCTGTACTCATATTTTAAAATATTTTATTTACAAAAGAGACAGCCTTCATCCCAGCAATTGAAACAAGGTATACTATAAACAGTAACCAAAACAAAAAAAAAAAAAGAAAAAAAAAAAATGTAAGTGCAGAAAAAAAAATGCATTATAATATAAAAACTTTAACAATTTAAAATTGAGTGATTAAAACCAATCCTTCAAACTGTACCTACAAGAAAAATCTTTTCAACTAAAAGTTCTTCTACGATAAGAAAACGTTTGGCGCAGAATTTAAACTATAAATTTCAAATATTATTTTTAATTCTTTTACTTTTGTAATCATTGTACAAACAAATAATTACTTTTGATTTTCTTTTTCTTTTTTTTTTCTTTTTAAAATAATAAATACTACCGAGGTTTTAGAAAATAATTTTACAAAAGCGTTTATACAGGAATAGCCTATTATGTTTGTAACAACCGCACTAAATAAATTTGTAAAAAAAAAAAAAAAAAAATCTAGAGTTATTAAGTAATTTTTAATTTTCTTTTCTGCAAGGATAGATTTTTTAATCTGTAACTACTGATTAAAACTAAAAAATAAATTTTAAGATTAATACCTCTACAAATGTATTCTTTTATATCTATTTTGAGATTAAATTTAATAGCGTAAATTTCATTAAAAGTCGCTAAATTTATCTAATTTGTGAATCAATCTTGAGACATACACGTATTTACATGTATTATTAATTTTAAGAAAGAAAAGTTATAGTATCTAATGTTATTTTATTGCATAAAATATGTACTTCGTCATTTCTGTTCTTTATCATTTTCTCATATAAATTTCAAAACTTCATAATACATTTAAGTTTTACATTATATTGATTATGTTTATAACATAATAATCTCATTGTTAAAAGCCCCAGCACATTCTTTTCTTCCATAAAATGCAATTTTCAATGCATTATAGAAGGGAAATGCTTTTTTTTCTTTTGACATAAATGAATCAAGACATACATGAAAGGCAAAGATAAATGAATGTTTACAATACAATCGTTTTTATTGATTGCAAAACTAATATTCTAAATTGGATTTTAGATGGCAGTAATATGTCTCATGACAACCTCTCTATAAATGGAAACTGAACGTTGTGATTTTTTTTTCCCATAAATCTAAATATGATTTAATATATATATATTTTTTTCGAAACGCCTTTCTGCTTCAGTTCTTATATTACTTAAAATTCGTAGCATTTATAAATAATAAAAATAGTCATTTAAGAATTGTTATTGATTTCTTCGTTAAATAATGCATATAAAAATGATTTTTTTTTTTTTTTTTTTTTTTTTTTTTTAAATATCAGGGAAGTTATGAGTATTGGATTTTTTCATGTATTTTAAACGATAGGAAAAAGTATTGCAAATGGAAGAAAAAAAAAAAAAAGTATAATCATTAAAAAACAGTTTGCCAAGTTTGTTCATAGGACATGTAAGGGATTTATAATGATAACATTTGAAAAATAGTCTTGCTAAAGTCCTTATACATTATCGGGTTTCTGAGGGATAGATTTATAATTATTTTGTTCATTGCTAGTTTACATTTACTATCTAATTATGTTATTTTTTAAATTGACTGTAAGGTGACTGTTTATGTTGCCGTTATAATTTAATAGTGCTATGTTTGTGATTTTTTTTTTAAGTTACTAAAAGAGATTATTTAAAATACATGTAAAGAGTTTTGATTCTTTTTTTTTTTAACGTTTTCCGTTAGTCAAAATTTCCTGAAATATCCTTTAGTAGTCTCACAATTTTATTTTTTAAATCATTGAAAGTTTATATGCTCTGAAGTTGAAATCCGATACATATTTTTTTTTTATTTATTTATTTTTATTGAATAGCATTTGCATAGTTTTGGACATTTTCAGTCTTATGAGCTATTGTTTTATGCATTTTATTTTAAAATCCATTATTTCACTACCGAATATTAGTTTTTGTAATTGCAACAAAGGATTTAACCTACTTTTATAACAAGATTATATTTAAATCTTGTGCAACTTTTTTAAAAATCTGTGACTACTATTTTCCCCCCTAAAGTTAGAATAACTATCATATTATATTGTCACGTAGATTAGGCTTAGATAGATATTTGTGCAGAAACACTAGAGCACTTAAAGCTCAACTCGAGACTTTGTTAGAAGCTTTTTATATGAAATTGACTTTGTCATCATGTCACGCTAGTAAACAAGGCACCTTCATTTTAAAGTAAGTATAATCCGTTCCGTTTATCGCTCCTTGATTTAGGTGGTTAGAGCGTCACGTTAATAACGCGGTGGTCGAGAGTTCGGTCTCCGGAAGGTTCGGCGTGTTAATTTTTGCAGATAATTAGTCGAAAAGATGTCAATTGATATAATAAAATTTTTCGTTACTTACACAGTGTCCTAAGAATTTTTCGAGGAGTTTTTTTTTAAAAACTTTTTTTTTTTAGATATTAAAAATCACAAAATATTTTTGGTAGTAAAAAAAGCATAAAATAAAAAGTGTTATGTAAAAAATACGTAAATGAATATTTTTTTAGAAACTTCTTATTTTTGAAATTGGATTTTGTCATCGCGTTTTCGTGTCATGATAGTAAAACAAAGCGCTTCCACTTTAAAGTAAATGTAAGGAATTTTTACATCGTTCAATGGCTCAGTTGGTTAAAGCGTCATGTTGATAACGCGATGGTGGTGGGTGGGTTCAGTCTTCAAAGACCGACGTGTTACTTTTTTGTAGATAATTAATAAAAGAAGATGTCATTTGATAAAAATAAAACCTTTCACGGCCTGCACAGTATCCTAAGAAATTTTGATTAGTTTTTTAAGAAGCTTTTTTTTTTTTTTTTTTTTTTTTTTTTAAATAAATAAATAAATAAAAGTTGGAAACTTTTTGTTGTGGAGCCTTAAAAAGCACAAAAGAAAATTTTATCTTGCATAGACATGCTATAAAAAATAAAAGTTCCAACAATAAGAAAATTTTAAAGAAGAATGTAGATATTTCACTTTTACACGAGGTGAAAATTCTTAAATATTCAAAGTATTTCAAAAAGCATCTAAGAACAATATTTTTTTGCATTACTTAGATTTTTCTAGCATGTTCTATGACTTTTTTTGACTGTTCTTTGACTTTTGGTTAGAATGTAATGCTGATAACGCGTTGGTCGTGGGTTCGATCCTCGAAGGCCGACGTGCTATTTTTTTTCCCAGGTAATTAAAAAAAAAGTCAGTATCTAAAAGAAAATCTTTAGTTGTTTTCACAGTATCCTAAGAAATTTTCATTAGATTTTTAAGGAGCTTTATTTATAACTAAAAAGCACAAAATAAAAATTTAAGTAAAATATCATTTTTTAAGGTTAGAAGCTTTTTATTGTGAAGCCCTAAAAAGCATTAAAAAAAAAAATATATTGAGGTAAACACATGCTATAAAGAAATGAAAGTTTTAACACTAATGAGATTTTATTGAAAAATATAGATATTTCCCTTTTGCAAAAGATGGAAATTTTTAAATATTCAAAATATTTTAAAAAGCTTTCGAGACCTTTGAAATTTATGGCTTAACGAATAATTATACAAAAAACTAATAATTAAGAATATTGGTCTCGAATGCTTTTTAAAATATTTTGAATATTTAAAAATTTTCATCTCTTGCAAAAGGGAAATATCTATATTTTTCTATAAAATTCCATTAGTGTTAAAACTTTCATTTTTTTATAGCATGTGTTTACCTCAATAATTTTTTATTTTATGCTTTTTAGGGCTTCACAATAAAAAGCTTTTAATCTTAAAAAATGATTTTTTACTTAAATTTTTATTTTCAACTCAACTGAATTTTACATCAACTTATATACAGTTGATGAATCTTCTAGAACAGAATCTTCTTGAATTCGAAAAGTCTAGAAATTAACTAAATAATTTCTAGACTTTTAATGAACAGACTAACATAAACATAAATAACATAATGAATGAATAAATAAGCAATAAACGAAAAACATTTTTAACCACTTGCCCCTGTGTGGGATCGAACTCACGACATTTGGGTTCATAGGCCGGCGCATTGACTCACGGCCACGGCGTTTACAGACGAAACGACTTTCGTTACATTTCCCCTTCCATTACGGGAAAACAGTGTTCCGCTGCAATCTGGTCTGCCTTCTTGTAACCGGTTAACTGTAACTTTCCTGCTCTCTTTCGTCAATTAACTGCTCCTTCGGATCATAGTAGGGTTTTAGTAGTAGATCATTTAGGATTTCGTCTTCTGTGTCCTTTCATGGATTCTACTTCGTATGTCACATCAGATAGTCATCTTGTTACTCGATACAGTCCGAAGTATCGTCTTAAAAGCTTTTCAGATAATCCGATTTTTCGTACAGGTGTGAAGACCCAAATTAAATCTCCAATGTTTTTGCTGACTTGTCTATGACTTTCGTTGTATTGTCGCTTGTCAGTTTTACTAATTGTCTTGCTTCTTCGGCCTTACTGATCAGATGTTGTATGTAGGAATCATAGTCCTCTTTTCCGTGTGGAAAGATCACATCAAGAAGTGTCTGTATTTCTCTGCCATGAACGAGAAAGAAAGGACTGAATCCCGTGGTATCTTGTTTCTCTGAGTTGTAGGCGAATGTCACAAAAGGCAAAATAGTATCCCAGTTCTTCTGACCAACGTCAACATACATAGATAACATATCTGCCAATGTTTTATTAAATCTCTCCGTCAATCCATTTGTTTGGGGATGATAGGCGGTTGTCAATAGATGAGATATTTGGGACATTTAGTTGATCAGTATGATATTTTTCCCGATCCAGAAAAGATAGCGGCTGTAAAGAAATTCCCTGTGCCAGAATATACTGCAGATGTTCGAAATTTTCTTGGTCTTTGTTCGCACTACCGACCGTGTTCGTATTATTCTCGTTTGTGCAGAAACACTAGAGCGAAATTACACAGAGCACTTAAAGCTTAACTCGAGACTTTATTTTCAACTGAATTTTACATCAGCTTTTATACAGTTGATGAATATTCTAGAACAGAATCTTCTAGAATTAACTGACTAATTAACATAAACATAATTAACATAATGAGCAATAAGCAATTTTTAACCACTTACCCTTGAGTGGGATCGAACTCACGACCTTTGTGTTCGTAGCTCGGTGCTTTGTCTCATGGCCACGGCGTTCACAGACGAAAAGACTTTCGTTACGTTATATACACATACATATTATCATCGTTTCACATAGTTTTTGTGAAAGAGAAAATGTAAAAATATATATATATATATATATATATACTATAATTTTATTACATTTCAATGAAGTTTGAATTCCAATGCTAATTCGCATAAAATATTAGTTTTTGTAGAATTTATGATAAACAATTAAAAGTAAATTATTACATATGTCAATATTGAATTAATAGAAAATTTTTAAATGCCAGAGGAAATACATATTTTACTTCTCTGAATCAATTTTAATTTTAACACAGCAGATGCGTTGCAATTAAATAGGAAATGATGTACTAATTATTTTTCTTTTAATTGTAGCCTGAAAGCTTTATATATATGTGTGTGTGTGTGTGTGTGTGTGCGCGCGCGCGTTAAAGTACTTTTTTCAGACATTGCATAGTTTTAAAATGAATAAGGTAAAAATGACCATTCGCAGTTAAAACAGATTGTTTGTATCTAATAATAATAAATGAAGAGATGTTTTCAGTTGAAGTTAAACATTTTCAAGGACAAACTTTTTCACATGAATTTTACATACTTAAATTCCACACTCTACCTTGCCAGCTTCATCAGATTTATCTATTTGTATTTTGAAAACTTCTTAACAGACATTGGTTTCTACTTAATTGTAACTTTTAGGAAAATTGAAATAGAATTATTATTTATAATTTGTCACAATTGGGAATTATTCTTTATTTTGTCACAAATTAATAATATGGGTACATGCATGCTTTTAAGTTTTAAAATGCTTTAAGACGAACTTACTTTTTAGCTGTTCTACATTGAAATGATACATGATGCAACAACAAGAAAAAAGAAGTTAATTCGTATTTCAAATACTACAAGTTAATAAATAATTCAATTATAATGAGTCCATTATTGCTTATCTGCATATAATTATTTGTGAGACAAAAAAAAAAAAAAAAAAAAAAAAAAAAATCTTTTGTCCTGTTAGTTAGAAAGAAATTCCATTTACTAAAAACAATTTCAGCTGAAAAAGAATTAAGAAATAAATTAAAATGTATGAAGTAAAAGAAAATCAAGTAGTCATAAGTTTGATTAAAAGGGACATATCGAAATGTTTCCAAATCTTACATATTAAATTTTCAAGCGAATGTTCAATTTGAACCTACAAAGATTTGAACTAAAATTATCTTTAAGGAATATTTTAGAGAAACATTCTTAGAAGAATTCTAATTTTACTTCCTAAGATTAATTTTCAGGCTTTGCATTTTAATTTAAAGCTTAATCTGAAGTCTTTCAGAATACAGAATTGTTCCAGTTTATCTCACGAAATATGGGAAATTAACTTAATGTTTAAGTTAAAATTTTCTTCTTTCAACGACAATTACTAAGAAATGTGCCCTCTTCAAAATATCCAGATTTATCGTGTATTTAAGTCAATCAGCTTGAAACGCCATTAATTATTAATAGATTTAGCAATTAAACATACTTCGTATACAAATTCCCCCGCTTCCTTAAACACATTCATTACATCCCTCTACTTATCTGTCTAATGTCAAATGCTGTAAAAATAAGATGCTACTCTAAATACTGGCTTTTAAAATTACACATAAAAAAGATACGTTCATTGGATCTTAAGAGCATAACTTTAAGTGTAACTATTTATACTGGATCCTCAATTAGCGGAACTAATGCACCCCTAGATAATTTCGGCGTCAATTTATATCACATTTAGATCCGCATAACGAAGAATTCTGAGAATGGAAGCTAAAGCTTCAGTAATGAAGGAAATATTATATTCTAGATAATTCAAGTTATTCAAATTCTTCGTAGATAGTCATTCTGTTTTCCGATTATTTAACAAAATTTTAAGATAGTACCAGAGCTGAATACAGAAGGAGAAAGTTTTTAATTCAAATAAAATTAGTTAATATTATTTTAACTTTTTCATTTACATATTGTTTTCTTCAAAATTAGTTATTTTCGTTCAAAATAATTTAATACAGTTTTTACTCAATATTTACATTTTGTAAAACAGACTACAGGATATGAGACTATTATGCTTTTAAATTAGTTTGCTTTCATAAAGTTCACATTGAGGTGGAAATAATTAAATTTATTGCACCATTAACATTAACATAATTAGGAAATTAAAACTAATTGAAGAATAATTCAATATATAAAATACCAAAATTAAATTTATAAAGCCCTCAAAGAGTGTAATTTTCTACCTTAAAGAAAAATTACAGTTTTTAAATTATAAAGTACTTTCACTGATAAAAGATGCAGAAAACTTCAGCAATGAACTCACAGGATTTTAATTATCCCAAATGAAACTGTAACACAATGTTTAATCTAAAATATATATTGACCTGTCATTACATTCGAAATATAATAGAAAAACTTTCCATGGTTTATGTCAAGTGATGTAAAAGTAACTAAATATCACTACGCAATTCAATTCTTTTCATTAAGTTATGGCAAAATAGTAACTAACTTCAGTAATACACTTCTTTTCTTATACCATTCTTTAGTTATTTTTTCAGCAGTTAATAATTAACAACTAAGATCAATGTCATATACAAAGACCCTATAATAAAAGTTTTACTTTGAAACTTTTAAAATTAAAATTATTGAACTATAAGTTAATAAATTTGGAGGTAACGCACAATTTTACAGGATTGTTTGTCACAGAAGAAAAAAAAAAAAAAAAAAGATCAAAATATCACTATTAAAGGTAACTAGAATAGTATGCTGCATTCAGGTATCTCTGCGTTTGGTAGTTCTTATAGATGAAATATAATTCCATTCAAGTATTCATTATCTCACGTGGTTTTACCCTAGTTTTACTGAATGGACAATCTTGTCCAAAAACAATCTATAATAGGGCGCATCATATGCTCCATTATTCCTATTCTCTAGACTTTTATCTTAAGAAGCTCTGCGATATCCGATTTTCGATATAGAGATATTTTCAGCAGAAACCATTTTATGCTCAGTGGGACTTCAAATCTTAATAATACACTATAAATAGAAGCGTCTTAAATTCAGACAAAAATGTGTCTGAAATACCAATATAGTCACATAAGTGTCTGAAACACTTACGCATGCAAAATTTCAGACGCATGTGCTGTCTTAAATTAAAACACATAAGTGTCTTTTTATAAGTGAGCAGAGATAAGTGTCTAAATAATGTTAAAATGTCTGAAATTAAACATATTACAGTTTAGACACATAAAAATTCAGACATTTTACAATTTAAGCACTTAGAAATTCAGACATTTGTATTACTTAACAAAATTTTCCATATGGAATCTACTTTAAGCGGTATGCGCATATCCTGTTTAAAATTTTTCTTAACAAATAAATTTAATATTATTTTATATAATATAAAAGTTAACCTTTTTAAAATACTTAGACGGGAAACTTATTCGGTCAAAAATTAAAAAAGAAAGTTAATTTTTATTTAAAGTCCTCTCATGTCATAAAACAAAAAATATTAAGATAAACGAAGCATGTAACTTGTAGCTAAGAAAGCCAATTTGTAACTAAACAATCTTAAACAATTTGTGCAAAATTGACTTTTTTTTTCCCGTTTTAAAAATTATTTTCTTTTGCAATATTTGCCTACACTTCAAAACGTAAAAGAACAAATTTTTTGGTTTTCATGTACATAGTTTTTCTTGAAAATACCAGTAAAAAAAAAAAAAAAAAAAAAAAATCGTTTAAAATCTACTATTTTTTCATATTTATTGCGCACATTACAAAAAACTCTAAACCTCTATACATAAAATTTAAGATAATAATATTTATTAAGCTTTAGTTATTATGGATAGTTTTGTTGCAAATACATAAAACTTCGATTTGTTTTACGGATACTAGAATATATTTCATTATGAAAGCAACATACAGCGTGTGTCCCGGTGGCTTGAGTGGGAAGACGCTTGCTTTTGAATCTGTTGGTTGTCGGTTCGATTCCTGGTAAAGGAAAATTTTTTTGTGAAAATTAGTAATGCTTTTTTTTTTATGCTCTAGGAGATGCTACAATCTACTTTTCACAGATAAACAGTTTAACACGCAACATTTTATTTATTTATTTATGAAAAAATATTGACTGTAGACAGGATAAACTAGTATGTTGTGGCCACCACAAGACTTTCTTCTATATTTTCCTATACATATTCAATCAGTAACAATATTAAAAAAAAAAAAAAAAAAGGATTTTTTTTTCCTTTTTTTTTTTTTTTTTTTTTTTTTTTTGTGAAAATTAATACATATTCAATCACTAACAATATTTAAAAAAAAAAAAAAAACTTTTTTTTTTTTTTTTTTTGGTTAAAAGTAAAAAAAATCGATAACTTTGTTTTAAATTATCACAGATTTATAGTTCAACCATTCGTTTTAAAGGTATTGACGAGACCTTTCGAATGATACCCATCTTCAAAATTTACCCCCCCCCCCGGGGGGGTACTTCCCCCCCAAGGGGGGAAGCGATGCCCCCCCCCCATGCACAAAATTTTTTTCCTAGTTACGTACTACTATTATCAATAATTCATATTAATTTTACAAACACAAGTGTAAAATAACTCTTATTATGCACATTTATACGAATTTTTGTCCTATGCTGCCATGTTAAAAATTTAGATAAAATGCTATCACAGCGCCACCTGTTGAGCTATTGATCCCCAAATATAATCAGCAACAGTTTATGTCGGGGACCAACTAAATACCAAGTTTGGTAAAATTTCGTTAAAGAAAAAAAAAAAAAAAAAAATACGATTATTTTTCTAAGTTTTTTTTTTTTTGTTAAAAGTAAAAAAAATCGATAACTTTGTTTTAAATTATCACAGATTTATGGTTCAACCATTCGTTTTAAAGGTATTGACGAGATCTTTCGAATGATACCCATCTTCAAAATTTAACCCCCCCGGGGGGGTACTTCCCCCCCAGGGGGGGAACCGATGCCCCCCCATGCACAATTTTTTTTTCCTAGTTAACTACTACTATCATCAATAATTCAAATTCATTTTACAATCACAAGTTTAAAATAACTCTCATTATGCCCATTTATACGGAATTTTGTCCTATGCTGCCATGTTAAAAATTTGCATAAAATGCGATTACAGCGCCACCTGTTGAGCTATTGATCCCCAAATCTAATGGGCACCAGTTCATGTCAGGGTGCAACTAAATACCAAGTTTGGTTAAATTTCATTCATATGTTCGTGAGATACAGCGTCCACAAAAAAATGATACAGACAGACAGACAGACACACAGACAGACAGACAGACAGACAGACACACAGACAGACATTTTCTAAAAACTATCAATTCGTGTTCAGGACATCCCAAAACGTGTAGATCCGTCAAAAAACGGAGGTCGAAAATTTTCGCGAATCCAATACTTTCTCTATATTACATATAGAAGAAAGTAAAAATGACGGAATTTCAAACATTTCAAGTGTGTAAAATGGTGTGCCTTTTAAGATACTCCAAGTGTCTGAAATAAATAACACACTTTTTAGCATCTTAAAATTGAACACCCCATTTTAGACACGTTTGTGTCTGAATTTCAGACACTTGTATTTACAGTGTACATGTATGATACGACTGTTTTTTCAACATTTTAAGGAGAAGAGAAATCCATCTCGGTCACTAGACCACAATCCATTATAACTTTTTAGATATGCGGCATAAAAAAAAAAAAAAAGACTTTTTATAGTGTTGGCAAGACGTTCGTTAAAGTTTAAAAAACCATTCTCCAATATGCAGTGGCTCGCAAAAGTGAAGGCATACTTACAAAACGGTTAATGAAGAATAAACATTTTTCTTTTTTTTTTTTTTTTAATCCTAGAAATACAGGATGATTTTAATTAAAATTGTGATTTCAAAACGCTCTAACTAGAAAACTACCAGTCAGAATGACTTGATATTTTACCAGAACAATCGTGAGGTGATGGAATTTTGTTTGGCAAAGGAAAAAAAAAAAAAAAAAATCCAAAATGTGTCCTTAATCATCCGTAAGGTGTTTGTTTCATAAAGCTATTTTTACTTTCTCTTACCCATAAGGTAGAGAAAGTATTGTTTTTGGCTCAAATTTTCGAACGCGAGATTTTGTTATATTTACACGTTTTGAGGTCCCCTGAATACGCAAATCATGTTTTTAGCAAATGGTCTGTGTGTGTGTCTGTGTGTCTGTCTGTTATCAGCATATCTCAAAAACAAATTATGGCAGAAAGTTCAAACTTGGTATTGTAAATGTGTATCATATAGGAATGCTACAGTACGCTTTTCGTTAAGATCAAGCAAATGGTTCGTGTGCAGGGACAATCAAGAGAATTCTAATACATTACGTCTATGGGGGAAATTGCAGGTAAGTAGAGTTTAACGTCTATAGACTGCACTAAACCAAATGAAACGAATATATATATATTGTAATAGGTAAACTGGGAAAATTTTTTTGTGTATGTAGGAGCCTCGCCTCCCCCCCCTGGGGGGGAAGTCCCCCCTTGAGAGGAGTAAATTTTCATGATGGGTATCTTTCAAAAGAGCTCGCCAATAGCTTTAAAACGAATGGTTGAACCATCGATCTGCGATAATTTAAAACAAAGTTATCGATTTTTTTTACTTTTAACGAAAAAAAAACTTAGAAAAAAAATCGTATTTTTTGAAGTGGAAACTTCTTTATGCGCGTTGAGCACTTTTGGGTGAACAAAAATCATTGAGCTCCCGTCATCGTCAGCAAACGCTTTCCATCCTTCTATGATACAAATAATGTATCATACAATTAACTTGCTAATGTGAAGTGTTAATAATTATATACTGTATATTGTTTTAAAATCTGGTGCGGCTCTACACGACTTCTCTCATCTCCGGGCACTGTCTCTATTGCAGTTAAATCTCACAAAACCGTGAGAAAGCCCAAAGCTGCCATTTTTCTCACGTTTTTACAATCTGGTGCGGCTCTACACGACTTCTCTCATCTCCGGACACTGTCTCTTAAAGATTGCAGCCGGAAACGTTGCAGTTAGACTTCACAGAACCCTGAGAAAGACCAAAGCCGCCATTTTTCTCACGTTTTTAAAATCTGGTGCGGCTCTACACGACTTCTCTCATCTCCGGACACTGTCTCTTAAAGATTGCAGCCGGAAACGTTGCAGTTAGACCTCACAGAACCGTGATAAAGTCCAAAGCCTCCATTTTTCTCACGTTTTTACAATCTGGTGCGGCTCTACACGACTTCTCTCATCTCCGGACACTGTCTCTTAAAGATTGCAGCCGGAAACGTTGCAGTTAGACCTCACAGAACCGTGATAAAGGCCAAAGCCTCCATTTTTCTCACGTTTTTACAATCTGGTGCGGCTCTACACGACTTCTCTCATCTCCAGACACTGTCTCTATTGCAGTTAGACCTCACAAAACAGTGAGAAAGGCTAATGCCGCCATTTTTCTCACGTTTTTACAATCTGGTGCGGTTTTACACGACTTCTCTCATCTCCGGCCACTGTCTCTTAAAGATTGCAGCCAGAAACGTTGCAGTTAGACCTCACAAAAGCGTGAGAAAAGCCAAAGCCGCCATTTTTCTCACGTTTTTACAATCTGGTGCTGCTCTACACGAATTCTCTTATCTCCGGACACTGTCTCTATTGCAGTTAGACCTCACAAAACCGTGAGAAGGGCCAAAGCCACCATTTTTCTCACGTTTTTACAATCGGGTGCGGCTCTACACGACTTCTCTCATCTCTGGACACTGTCTCTATTGCTGTTAGCGCATTAAATAAAATTGTAATATAATTTTTGTATTAGTAGTTTATATTAGTGAATAAAAAAACACTTCATTTAAAAGTATTTCCTACACAATAAAATATTTCCTGACGATTCAAGAAATACACACGCAATTGTTCACGCTTTCACTTATGTCGGCACTCCCGAAATGCAACTGTTTTTTTTTTTTTTTTTTTTTTTTCTTAATATTGAGAATAAAATGGACTTTTCTTGGATCTTTAGTGTTATACTACTTCTCTAATATGGAAATCGTCTGCATTATCATAAAAGATAATTTTTTAAAATAATAATTTTAAGGAATTATTTTTTAAAAACAGAATTATTTTTAATAACCGAATAAAATTTTATATAAATCTAGGTGCATTAATGAAACGGGGGGTTGAGGGGGCGGTAGCCCCCCTCACACAGAATTAATTATCACATAAAACTCTTCCAAAGCCTAATTTGAATCGTTTAACATAGATTTACATAACATCGTTATCTTACCTCTTAATCTCCAACCTGTATTTATAGTATTAAATTTCAGGGTAAGAGAAAGTCGTGTGAGTGACACACCAGATTATTTTCACTTGTGACTATCACTGTTTTTGCTGTAAATACGCATTCTTGTCTTTTTGCTAAAAAAAACTGTCGTGTTTCTTTGGAGTCTATTGTTTCCTGGTATTCTACTCTATTGCTAACAACATTCTTGTATTTAATGAATCGATTTAGGCTTTTCCCTTGACATCACCCAGGCAGCGCCATCTATAGGTACATTTTGGAACTACTTTTTTCCTTCTCAAAAGAAAAAAAAAATATTCCATTGTTTCCTGATTGTTCTGATAAAATATCAAATCGTTCTGACTTGTAGTTTTAAAATTAGAGCGTTTTGAAATCGCAACTTTAATTATAATTACCTTGTAAATAAAATGCATGCCATATAAAGGTGACGGTCAGAAAATCACAGTCTAACAGTAAGAACCATTGAAATTATTTTTATTATTTTTATTTCAGACTTCCTAAGTTTTTCATCACTTTTGTGAGTTTCTGTATTTTTACCATACCAGATGATAACCTTCGAGATATCGTGCTACTACATACTTGTAGAAAATGATGAACAGTACGTTGAATATATACTATCATGACTGTTGTTTTTAAAATGTGATATCAACAGACAATTAAATTTTTATATTCCTCCAGTTTTAATTTTTTTTAGGCCCTCCCCCTTATTTTTAAAAGAAGAAAGAAAAAAAAATCTCCCCTCCTTTTAAATTTAAAGTTTCCTAACTTTTGATGAAGCTGTTTTCATTTTATACGTAAATATTTTAAAGTGGGGCTATAATTATGATACACCTGTATAATAAATGAATACGCGATAACTCTATGTTGCACAGTATTTACGCAAAATACTTTCAAATATACAATTCGACTGTCAAAATGTCGTGTTCTATGCATTAATGTAACAAAAGGCTATCTTGATATAGAAATTTAAATGAAATTCGAAATCTTAGACAACCAAATTAGACACCATAAAATATTATTTTATACAAATAGAAATTTACATGGCGTTTCAATTTCTATTTCTACAAATATTAGGTATTTCGAAATGAGCTAATTTCATTTGTAATCTTCATACTGATAGTTAAAATTCAAACTTTGAAATTCTAATGAATGAGTAAGCCTCTTCTAATAGAATTTTCTATTTTCCACTAAATGAAAAATGTTACTAGTTCATTATAATTTATCAGACGTTTTAGATGTTTAAATATTTTCAGTAAACATATATTAAAATTTAAAAGAATTTTGAAATATGACATTTGTTCGGATCGGTATAAATATTGTAAGATGGCATTTGAATGTACGAAATTCATTTTCCTTTAATGGATATTTTACAACCTATACTGTAATTTAAAGTGTATTTAACATACACTTTAAGTCACAGTATATAAAAAAGAAATACATATTTAAATAATGTTTAAAGTTTATATTAAAAAAATACTTAAAGTATATTTAACATACACTTTTTTGAAAAGAAAGTGATTAACTTAAAATGAATTTTATTGATTCCTATCCAATTAAAATAGAAATGTCAAAAAAAAAAAAAAAAAAAAAAAAAAAAAACGAATTTTGTTTTTAAATTAAAGTTAAAAAAGAATCAAAATTATATTAATAAAGTAAAATATTGAAATAATGCTTAAATATGACGGAAGTAAGCTTCACTTCGGCTGATGGAAACAAATATTTCTTTTCGAAATGTTTGCTTTATCAATTATTTTAATTGCAATCTTTATTTTAATTGCAATCTTTATTTAATTGCAGTCCTTATATTCAGGACTATTGTTTATAAATACTGAAAAACAAATATGTTGCATTCACTGGATAATGCAAAAGCTAAATGTTTTGTGAAATCATTTCGTATTCGTAAAAAGGAGATTTTAAAGTGAACTAGCAGGCTTTTTGCGCTTTTGCTGAATAATATATTAAATGAATTCTCAAAATTCCATATCATTATTAATAAAATCTTAAAAAGTAAAAAAAAAAAAAAAAAAAAAAAATCACTGAAATCAGTCGAAACCTAAGTTAAAGTTGACGATGCGTTCTATAGTAGTTTTCACGCTCGCAACATAAGATGTCCGGGTCCCCACTGCCTTTGGCAGCGATTTTCCCGCTTTATATTCCCTCTTAAATCGCGGGTAAGTTAGAAGTTTCGCAAAATACCACAAAAGTGCATATTCAGTGCACTTAATAAACACCCACACAGCAAAATTCGCAATTCTAAGGTAATTTGAAACAGATTTAAGCTTGAAAACGTGTGTTTTGCTGTGCCCGCCACAAAGGGTGGGGGATTTCGAAAATTCCCTTTAAAGTGCGTGTTGCATACGCATAACCAACCGACACATCAATAATTCGCTTTTCTCAGATAATTTGAAGCTGAATCATGTTTGAAAACATGTTTTTGCCCCCCGCTTAAGGGTGGGGAGGGGTACTCTTGCAAAATCTCCTTATACTACATGTTGGATTCGTATAACCGACCCACACATCAAATATTGGTCGAAACCTAAGTTAAAGTTGCCGCTGCTTTCTATAGTAGTTTTCACGCTCGCAACATAAGATGTCCGGGTCCCCACTGCCTTTGGCAGCGATTTTCCCGCTTTATACTCCCTCTTAAATCGCGGGTAAGTTAGAAGTTTCGCGAAATACCACAAAAGTGCATATTGAGTGCACTTAATAAACACCCACACAGCAAAATTCGCAATTCTAAGGTAATTTGAAGCAGATTTAAGCTTGAAAACGTGTGTTTTGCTGTGCCCGCCACAAAGGGTGGGGGATTTCGAAAATTCCCTTTAAAGTGCGTGTTGCATACGCATAACCAACTGACACATCAATAAATCGCTTTTCTCAGATAATTTGAAGCTAAATCATGTTTGAAAACATGTTTTTGCCCCCCCCCCCCCCGCTTAAGGGTGGGGAGGGGTACTCTTGCAAAATCTCTTTATACTACATGTTGGATTCGTATAACCGACCCACACATCAAATATTGGTTTTCTAAGATAATTTAGAGCAAGCTTGAAAACATATTTTTTGCCTCGTCTCCCCCCCCCCCCTCGTTAAGTACGCATAATCAATCGACACATGTGAGGTTTGCGTTGATGCAAACTCCATCTTAATTAATTACTTAGATAACTAAATGGTAAGTAAAGAGAGCACAAGACTTGAATTAAACAATAAATAAGAGTTTTATGTGAACAGATTAATGGGAGGGCGGTCTGGCAATCAAACTAGCTCAGTCAGCGTATTTAATTACTTTATCAAAATATATGTATCAGAACTTAAATTAGATAACTCTAAATATCTCACCCCAGCAACAGTCGAAGGTGTAGCGACGGATGTACTCTTTAACTCCGCTACTGTGACTTCACTGTGGATCAGAGGATTCCCTGCTGGACCAACTTTACTTTTACGAATGCTAGTAGATACGCGTACCAACACTCATCACTACTTATTCTTCACACAACTAAATCTCCACTACTTCACACCTCAATATTTGCCAATTAAAGAATCTCCACAATCTCCACCACAATCTACTATAATATACACCACCATCCACACCAATCTACTGAAACCATCTCCATCTTATACTTCTTCCTACTAACCTCCTTTCCCTTCATTTCAATCAATACTTTTAAAATCACTTCACATTCATCTAACTCTCACTGCCTAATTCCTTCCTTGCAGCACCCTGCCAACACAAAACTAACCCGACCTCAACTTTCGCCGAGTCACTAGCGTCGAATTGATTTAACCGTTCCAACTTTGTACTTTGCTGGATCCA